>OY747712.1:9047580-9675080 GCA_963556495.2 Valencia hispanica | reverse complement strand
ACTAACAACACAATTGGTGTATGATACTACAGCGATAGTGCTGATGAAAAGGAAGTGGAATTGGTTGATTCTAGCTTTAAAGTTACCTCTTGGTGCACCATTATGAATCAGAATCTGCCGAGTGTGCAGACTCTAGCTGTGTGCACTCAAAGCATACTGTAAGTGACAGAAACTTTGAGCTGCCAGTAAGTGTGTGCACGAGAGAGTGTTGTGTAAGTGCGAGCTGCAGACAGAGCCAGCACAGCCTCGTGTAGGAGGAAAACAGTTCAGCCAACTCCTAAAGAGATGTCCCAAAATTATCCGGGCCGCCGACGCATGTTCCTTATCGGTGCCTCGGCTTGGATTTTTCCCGCTCTCGGCAGGGATTCACTTCGTCAACTATTTCCGTCGTGGATGTGAAACAAGACTCGCTCTAGTTGTCGCTCCAGGTTCTGGGCGGAGACGACGAGTGAAAATGTCGCCCAGTGTGGGATTATGATGGCTTTATGAAACATGGACACGTTTAATAAACCATATCAGAAACTTATTGTCCTTATTGTGAATATACTCCATGTCTGTTCTTTTTTTCCTTGCTGCCTTAAATTTGATGATTGATAATTTCAGTACCTGACTCGGAAGAAGGTTCAACGTTTATCAAATGCATTTTTTTAATACACCTCAAATAAGTTTTATTTTTACTTTAGAAACCCTTTGTTGTTTAAAATGTTGTAGTAAAGGAGAAAAATGTCAAACTCCAGTAATCCTGATACAAATGTCTTATGCCGCGTTCACACCGGACGCTTTATGACAAGGCTCACAAAGCTAGTAGTTTGACACTTGTTTCAACCCTGATGCTTGTAAAGCTTGTAAAGCTTGCAAAGCCCGCCCAACCAATCAGAGCGTCTCACTGTAGCAACGTGACTACAATGAGACGCTCTGATTGGTTGACGCTCAGGGGATGACGCCTGAAAGTTCAGCTAGCTGAACTTCTGCGTTTCTGGCTTTGACATTTTGAAGCTTGAAAAGCAGCAAAAGCGTGAAAAGTTGACGCAGCCAAAGCGCATAAAGCGCCGCTGAGACTCTGACAACCCTCTGACGGCCTCTACCATAGACTTAACATGTAATGTTGCCGCTATTGGCGTTGACGGTTTGGCTTTGGACGGTGTGAACACGGCATTACAAGTCAGACTCCTGGACTCTCATAACAGTTAAGGTAACAGTGTTTTGGTGTTTAGCTGTTGGGTTGTTAATAGATACAACAAAACAAAGGACCAGGAGTGGAAAAAAACCCCTCTAAAGTTCAGTTTTAGGACCAGAAAAAACACTAGGAAGCAACAATTTTCAGGGTTCTCAGTAAGTCTGGAAAACAGTGGAATTTATAGTTCCACGACTGACTAGAAATCGGAATAAATGGTGTGATAAAATTGAGTCTTTTTCCATCCATGAAAGCTCCATCCATCCATAAAAAGTGGGAAATATTTTAACAAGTGTTTAGAAACGCTGTTTTTAAGGGTGAAACTTTGCCAACTGTTCCTTGATCCTGATGTATGCTTTACACCAAAGTTTGATTTAATTTTACGCAACAACAGAATTATGGATCTGGGAGAAACGGGCAAGCGGCAGCAGATTATCCAATATTGAATGTCGGATTGACACCCTGACAATAAATGTTCACGATTTGAATATTTGAACCACAAGAATGTCCAAGCAGAGCGTTGTAGAAACAACTTGTATTCATTTAAAAGTGCAGATGACTGCAGAAAGCCGAGTGAACAACACATTGAAACCAGATGTAGGCTAGCTGTCTGAACTTGAGCATTGGTTTCGGTATTTGACTAAAACTAAAACAGCTGATTTAAGATGACTGCTCATAATTCTGCCCATCAGTTTATGAGGTTTAAAAACAAAAAATGCCAGACTGTTTCCTCTAATTAAGACAATGTTCTTATCCACGAGTTCCAGAAAACTGTGTTGTACTTAAATTATTCTTAATGTTTTGAAGCTTTAGCAACTACTTGCTTTTATTTTTCAGTTTGACATGGAATTGGAGCATTTCCTGCAACCGTTTAGGGTGATATTGATAGTTTCTCAGGCAACCCAGAAGGTGTTTATGTGTTTTACTTGCTTTTTTGCCCATTTTAGGTCCAGTAACTGACCGTTTTCAGAGAAGTTAGTCAAGTCTGACCTATGAATTACACAGACATAAAAAGGTTTCTTAACTCAAATACGCTATTGCATTTTTATTGAATCTATGAACTATACACAAAAATAACATCTGCCACACAGACAACGCAAATAATGTGATTCCTAAATAGATATTAGCTCATGTTTTTGCAAGACCTTCAGAAAAGCAGCACCACTTCTGAAAAAGCTAAATTAAAACCCTTGTTTCCTTAAAATATAAAGAAAGGAGATCTGTTTTAAAACCTTTGAACCAGTGGGTCAGTTCTATATTCAGTTCAGCTGAAAAGTCTGCAGCCCAGACTCTGAGGCTCAGGTTGAACCATCCGTTAGTAAAACACGGCAAGCCTCTCTCCGATATGATCTTAGAAAATTTTTAAGTGGATGTGCCGTCTCGCCAAAAGGCTTAAGGCCTCCCTCGGCGGGTGCATTTCCAACGTTTGACTCGTTACCAAAAACAATATCGCTCCTGCCAAGCCCAAGACTTACGAGCTACACCCGATCATCATCCAAGACAAACTCACACAACAAATAATGAAACAAATTGAGCAGAGCGGAGGCCCTCGAGGCAACAGCCAAATGACTTGTTGAGGTGGCTGCTGGGTGGTCAGGCTGTTTGATTCCTGCAAGTCTTAAAGTGGAAATGTTGCCACCTCCGACTGTAGGATAGAGAATCAGGCGTGTGAAGACAAGGTCCAATTTGTCGTTACTTTAAAAAACAGCTCTTCTGAAGCCAATTATTAGCTAATAATCATCCTTCATGAAGGTTTTCACTGGGAATAATTACATTTCACAACTCCAAGTTTTAACCCAAAAACAAACCTGCTCCAGATGCATTTTCCCAACTTGTTTGGCTGCAACTCAGGCAAAAGACGTGCAACTCAACAAAGGACACATGATAACCAGTATCTGTCCCAAGCACTAATGGTTTATTAGTCCCTTGGTACTGAAATGTGATCCGACAGTATTGGACGAAGCCCCTCACCATCCCATCCCCAACATCTGTGAGGCAGAGCTGGAGAGCAAGCAGAGATTTACACCACAGTAGTCTATGGGGCTTTAAAAAAGGACAAAGGAGTTGCAATAAAAACCCACACACAGAAGGATGAGCACAATGTCACGGGGTGTGTGTGGAGAATGGACCCAAACGCACTCGCTGAAGGAAGGTGCAGGATGTTTATTAAAGTGAGGAGATCGTGATGATGGTGGTGAACGGAGACACTGGACATCGGGCTGGAACGAAGAGGCAGGAAGACGACACACCATGAGGATGAAGGATGGAGGATGGATGATCCGGCCGGGAGTGAAAGGAAGTGAGGAGTCTTAAAGGCAGGAGGTGAGTAGGATCAGGTGTGGATGATGAGACAGACAGGTGAAGACAATGAGGCAGGAATAGGGCAGCGTGACAGGACCCCCCCCTTTAAAGGTGGATTCCAGACACCGTGGAAAGAGTGAAAACGAAAGGGAAGAGAAAAAAAAACAAGCACCCTTGCCAGGGTGGGTGGAGGGGGCCCACCAAAGGAGGGCCCCGAGTCTCTTTGGGTACGCCCCTGGAAGTCTGGCGGACGGCCCCGGTGGTGGCCCCTGAGGACCTGGAGGTCGGGCGGACGGCCTCGGCGGCGTCCTCTGGCTGGACGGAGGTCGGGCGGACGGCCTCGGCGGCGGCCCCTGAGGACCTGGAGGTCGGGCGGACGGCCTCGGCGGCGGCCCCTGAGGACACGGAGGTCGGGCGGACGGCCTCGGCGGCGTCCTCTGGCTGGACGGAGGTCGGGCGGACGGCCCCGGCGGCGTCCTCTGGCTGGACGGAGGTCGGGCGGACGGCCCTTAGGTCCTTTTCGGAGGTTCAGGTAGTGCCATAGAGAGTCTGGAGGCTCGGACTCCTCCCCAGACGGAGAGTCTGGAGGCTCGGACGCCTCCCCAGACGGAGAGTCTGGAGGCTCGGACGCCTCCCCAGACGGAGGTTCTGGAGGCTCGGACGCCTCCCCAGACGGAGGTTCTGGAGGCTCGGACGCCTCCCCAGACGGAGAGTCTGGAGGCTCGGACGCCTCCCCAGACGGAGAGTCTGGAGGCTCGGACGCCTCCCCAGAAGGAGAGTCTGGAGGCTCGGACGCCTCCCCAGACGGAGAGTCTGGAGGCTCGGACGCCTCCCCAGACGGAGAGTCTGGAGGCTCGGAGAGTCTGGAGGCTCGGACGCCTCCCCAGACGGAGAGTCTGGAGGCTCGGACGCCTCCCCAGACGGAGAGTCTGGAGGCTCGGACGCCTCCCCAGACGGAGAGTCTGGAGGCTCGGACGCCTCCTCAGACGGAGAGTCTGGAGGCTCGGACGCCTCCTGAGACGGAGAGTCTGGAGGCTCGGACGCCTCCTGAGACGGAGAGTCTGGAGGCTCGGACGCCTCCTCAGACGGAGGTTCTGGAGGCTCCAGTGACGGGGACGGGTCCTCCCTGACCCTCCCTGGGAGCTTCAGCGACGGGGACGGGTCCTCCCTGACCCTCCCCGGGCGCTCCAGCGACGCATGGGGAAATGTCCATCGCTGGAGAGCCGCCGCTGTGACCGCCAGAAACACGGCAGCCACAACAACGGCGGGCTCATGGACTGGAACGGGCTCATGGACTGGAGCTGGAACGGATTCTGGAGCTGGAACGGATTCTGGAGCTGGAACGGATTCTGGAGCTGGAACGGATTCACGGACTGGAGCCGAGACGGACTCACGGACTGGAGCCGAGACGGACTCACGGACTGGAGCTGGAACTGCTCCGGAAGCGGCCCCACCTCGGCGGCGTCGCTGCTTGCGGTGAGTCAGCAGAAGCGGCTCATGCCGTCGAGGACCAGTCCCTGGGGAACAGAACGCCAACCTTGTGCCGACGAATGCGGACGGTGAAGGTGCGGCGCTCCGCTCCCCGCTCCCGGAAACAGTCCCGGCGGCGCAGCGGGACCTCCGCCGGCGGACAGATGGTGGAGACGGAGAGGGCGGACCGATGATCCGATCCAACGCCTCCCTGCGAACCCTCTCCGCCTCGCTCCGCAGCGCGGCGAGATCCGGAGCAGAGAACACCCTCTGGAAGTGAGGGAGCACTCCCAGGATCTCCTCAGCTCCGGAAACCCGTACAGGAAAGTGAGGAGAGGCAGCGAGTCTGGCCAGGTTGGCCCAGACGTCCTGGCGGAGGGCGGCGATCTCCCGGGCGAGTGCTGGGTCCATGTTTAAGGCCGGATCATTCTGTCACGGGGTGTGTGTGGAGAATGGACCCAAACGCACTCGCTGAAGGAAGGTGCAGGATGTTTATTAAAGTGAGGAGATCGTGATGATGGTGGTGAACGGAGACACTGGACATCGGGCTGGAACGAAGAGGCAGGAAGACGACACACCATGAGGATGAAGGATGGAGGATGGATGATCCGGCCGGGAGTGAAAGAAAGTGAGGAGTCTTAAAGGCAGGAGGTGAGTAGGATCAGGTGTGGATGATGAGACAGACAGGTGAAGACAATGAGGCAGGAATAGGGCAGCGTGACACACAACAAGAGTGTGTTCCCCATGTCAATGAGGGAAAGCAAGAGGATAATGTGTGATGGCAGTTTCACTCTGCAGCTATTTTTGTGGACTTTTCAATGGCATTCAATACTATTACTCACAACGTTTTAGTCAAAAAAAGGCTTGACTCACAATAACCAATAACCATCCATCTGACAAAACTCATTGTGTTCTCTCTGAAAATTAAACATAGGAACCTCATATAATATCTAAAGGTGTGCCTCAAGGATGTGTCTTTAGTACCCAGTGTATTTCCTATTTTCTAAAACAGCTACATATACAGTATATATATATATATATATATATATATATATATATATATATATATATATATATATATATATATATATATATATATATATATATACACACTCTATTAGGCACACATGTCCAACTGCTCATTAACGCAAATTTCTAATCAGCCAATCCCATGGCGTAAACTGAATGCATTTAGGCATGTAGACATGGTCAAGACAATCTACTGCCATTCAAACTGAGCATCAGAATGGGGGAAGAAAGGTGATTTGAGTGACTTTGAACGTAGCATGGTTGTTGGTGCCAGACGGGCTGGTTTCAGTATTTCAGAAACTGCTGATCTACTGGGATTTTCACGCATCTCTAGGGTTTAC
This sequence comes from Valencia hispanica, assembly GCA_963556495.2. Classification (NCBI taxonomy): domain Eukaryota; kingdom Metazoa; phylum Chordata; class Actinopteri; order Cyprinodontiformes; family Valenciidae; genus Valencia; species Valencia hispanica. The sequence goes on along the minus strand of OY747712.1, from coordinate 9,668,765 downwards.
AAAGAATGGTCCAAAAAAGGGAAAATATCCAGTGAGCGGCAGTTCTGTGGGCGAAAATGCCTTGTTGATGCCAGAGGTCGGAGGAGAATGGCCAGAATGGTTCGAGCTGATAGAAAGGCAACAGTAACTCAAATAACCACTCGTTACAACCAAGGTATGCAGAAGAGCATCTCTGAACACACAACACATCAAACTTTGAGGCAGATGGGCTACAGCAGCAGAAGACCACACAGGCTGCCACTCCTGTCAGCTAAGAACAGGAAACTGAGGCTACAATTCGCATAGGCTCACCAAAATTGGACAATAGAAGATTGGAAAAATAATGCTGGTCGGATGAGTCTCGATTTCTTCTGCGACATTCAGATGGTTGGGTCAGAATTTGACGTTAACATGAAAGCACGGATCCATCCTGCCTTGTATCAACGGTTCAGGCTGGTGGTGGTGGTGTAATGGTGTGGGGGACATTTTCTAGGCACACTTTGGGCCCCTTAGTACCAATTGAGCATCGTTGCAACGCCACAGCCTACCTGAGTATTGTTGCTGACCATGTCCATCCCTTTTTAATTTGATTTTATTTAAAAGGGACCATGTGCAATTTTGACCACAGTGTACCCATCTTCTGATGGCTACTTCCAGCAGGATAATGCACCATGTCATAAAGCTCCCATTATCTCAGACCGGTGTCTTGAACATGACAATGAGTTCACTGTACTCAAATGGCCTCCACATTGACCAGATCTCAACCCAATAGAGCACCTTTGGGATGTGGTGGAACGGGAGATTCGCATCATGGACTTGCAGCCGACAAATCTGCAGCAACTGTGTGATGCCATCATGTCAATATGGACCAAAATATCTGAGGAATATTTCCACTACCTTGTTGAATCTATGTCACGAAGGATTAAGGCAGTTCTGAAGGCAAAAGAGGGTCCAACCCAGTACTAGCTGCTTAATTCCTGCTGAAATCCCTGGTGAAATGAAACTGGGTTTAAGTTGAAAGATGACTAGAGAAAACTAAAGTTAGCTTTAAGGCATATGGATGAAATACCTTGGTAGCGTACAAATAATACCATACATTTAGGTAGTCGTTGGGGTTAAGATGTCCTATATAAGACCTATACATAGCAGGTGTACACCTCAGTTATTTGGATTATCATAATCTTTCCATTAGTTTTGTTGTTTTAAGTTAACGTTTCCCATCTATATGCAGTGATGGTAACAAGAAATCAGGTTTGCTTCATAAAAGGAGGAGTATTTGGCAGTTTATTGTTCTGGAACATACAGGTGTTTGTTAACACAATGCCAGGATGGAAGGAAATCAGCAATGACCTCAGAGGAGCAACTGTTGCAGCCCATCAATGTTGGAAAGGTCTTAAGGCTAAATGGAGTCCATCATTCCACACAAAGACATTATTCCGAAACGGAAAACGTTTAAGGCAGTTGTCAATCATCCCTGGAGTGGACTTCACACCAAATTCACCCAAAGGTCAGGGTGTCCAATTTAACAGAGATCAGGATCTGCTTCTCAGTCTCTACAGGCCTCAGCCTGCTTGTTAAAATATTAAAGTCCATTAAATATATCCAAAAAACTATTAACAATTATAGCTTGTTTGGCAGTTTTTCCCAGCAGAAAGTATTTTCTTACAAAAAAGAAAGAGAAACTTCAGCACGACGGTAGTTTGCAAAGTTTCATAAAGACTAACAAAAAAGACTTGTAGAACAATGTCCTTTGAACAGATGTTTGACCAGAATGTAGAGTGGTATGTTCAGAGAAAACCAAACACAGCGTATCAGCAAAAACTCCTCATACTCATTGTCAAACATGGGGGTAGAAGAATGATGATCTGGGATTTTTTTAGAGCCACAGGTGGACCTAGAAACTTGCAGTCAACTATGATCTTCTGTTGGTTGGTTTAAGCTTCGTCCAAGCTGGGTCAAACACACGATGGGGGGAAATTAATAAACAAGTCTCGGATAATATCCCTACGTTAGCGCGAGACCTCGTCACAAAAAAATACAGTTAAACTTCTCTGGTTATAATCTTATGCTTGGATATGTTTTCTCACCTGAAAGCTTTTGGTTTTGAATTACGTTAACCTAAAGAACGTTTGGTTTTATACAGTTGAAACCAGAAGTTTACATACATCACATAAAAAGACAGATACCCTTTTTTTCCCTTGCCGTCTGAAGTTAAATCAGACCAAACATCTCTTGATTTAGATCAGGTATAATTAGCAAAATTATTTATTTATGGCTAAATGCCAGAAAACTTTGTGAGAATTTTTTTCAATATATATAAATACTTCTAACTTTCTTCCAATTCCAGAGCGTGTTCCAGGTGTGACCTTACACTGCAAAAACAGCACTGCTTGAAATAAGCCAAATATTCTTAAAAAGGGTCACATTTTCTTGGCTAGAACTCTTAAAACTGGCAAAGAAATCTTAGAATAAGCTTAATTTTCTTGTGCAAAACTTGATGTGTTAAGAAATTTTTTTCTCTTTAGACAAAAAATAAGAAAACATTTCCAGAAACAAGGCTTTTTTACTTTCTAGAAAATCCTTTTTTGCAGTGTTAACACAGATGTGTCAATTTCCAGAAGTTTCCAAAGCCATTGCACTATCATCCGGGCTTTCCCTCATTCCTTTAAGAGATAATCATCATTCTGTATGTAAACTTCTGATATTTAAGACATTATTAAATAAATCTCTGACACATTCTTTCTCTCATTATTGTGGCATTTAGAAAACATGAATAATTTGGACATTAACTTCAAACAGTAAGAAAAATGTGTGTGTATGTCTTTTTTATTTGGTGTATGTATACTTCTGGTTTTAACACTAAATGCTTTTCCATCCTTTTAACATTTGCTGAATTTCACACTAATCAATTCTAATATTAATCTTCTCTGATGAAGATTTTGGGTTTTCGTTGTCTATTTTTGTTGATTCCTTGACCAGGACTCCCTGGAGAACCAGATATTGCAACTGAATAAGACCTTCTTGGGAAAATAAGAGCAAGTGTCTTCAGAAACATGCAGGAATAATCTCTCTATGTTGCTTTAAATAACCCACTTTTATTTCAGTAAGACCAGAAAAAAAGATCACAGTGAGAGCAAGGGTTGCATTTTACAGCTCAAGTATTCTTTTTAAATTTGTTTGTGATCCTTTGTGGTATAAAATGTTAGACAGAAGAAAGAAACGCTCCAAGTTCAAAGGTCCAATCAACATCTGCATTCGTTTCTTGAGCAACGGTCCTAAAACCAGCACATCCCTAACGTTTTTGACATTTCATTCACAAACTGACCAAAATTTCCTGTTTCACTACGTCTCAGTTTAAGCATAGGGCAATTAACAAAATGCTTTATTAATTGACATTATGCAGACAGTTATGTGCAAAATAAACAATATGAATCTTCAAACACAAAAATGTTCTCTTTTCCTCCAGTGAGCAAACTCAACTCCATCCATCAAAGCTGCTGCAAACAGCTTTTAGTTGAATTAACTTTTGGAGACAAACAGCCAAAACCGAACCTTCTGCCTTATCAAGTATAATTTACCCATCAAACTCCATTTCCTCTGGAATTACCTTGTCTATGCCACCTCTCATCCACCTCCCTGAGAGCAGACCCCTTCACCAATAGAGGGCAGAGTTTGCCTCTGTATCCAGGCAGGATTGAGTGGAGAGACACAGGAGAGAAAGCCAGGAAGGGTTTGGAGATGGAGAGAGCAGTGGCAGAGAAAAGAAGGGAAGGGAAGGGAGAGATAGAGGGAGAACGAGAGTCTTACTTGCAGTCTCTGTCCTCCAGATCGAAATGCGGGTTGAAGTTGATGAGGATTTTCTGACCAGCCTCGGGGGCGGTTATCACCCACACGCAGAGCTGGGAGGGCGGGTAGGCGCTGGGGTAACCCGGGGAGGTCAGGTAGTCCGCGGCGTGGATCACTATGTTTCCCCCGCATTTATCTGCACCACAAAGGAAGGTGATTTAAAAAGGAGAAAAAAACTGCACTTCATTACTGATAAACCGAGTTACCGATAGGGCTCTGTGCCCAGGATGCCCTTCTGTTAGAGGGCGGCACGAGTCCTGAAGGACTTTTCCATTGCGTCTTTGTATGTCCAGGGAGGTAGTGTGCTGCCTCCTCAGTTGTGCGCAGTGTAAACACTGTCAGAAAACAAGTTAGAACTTACAATGACTAAATCAAAGGGCTGTTTCGCTGTTTTTAAGCACTCAGAGCTGGATTGAATTAAATTCAGTTAAAAATCAAAAGTATTTGGAGCAATGAAATTTGGAGGGAATTATTCTACCCTCAACATAGAGAGAGTTAAAACAGATTTAAAACTGCTTTTTTTAGTATCGGGACCAACTTGGATTGAAGGAAGCAAAAAAAAAAAAGGCAAAATAAAGACGAATCAGACCTGGACTGAGTTATTTATTTACACTGATTACTTATTTGTGACATCTCTACTCTAGATCTGAGGAAACCATAGAGATCATATTTGAAAATCATGTAATGTGATACGAAATAAATCCATGTTTTAACTGCCATCACAGTTTTGCCAACTCTGTCCGACCTTTAGCATCTTGGACACAACCATCTGTGTTAGGCAGGATCATCTCCTGCAGTGAGACTCCAATCTAACAGGCTGAATATATTATTGGCATGCAAGTAAAAAGGGCGCAGGAGGGGTCACCCAATGCGCACAACAGCTCAAAGAACATGTCTTTTGGATGGATCTAAAAGGCTGATACATTTAAATCTCTAAATATATATATATATATATATATATATATATATATATATATATTTAGAAATGTTTGCACCTGTTGTGCATTTTGAAATCCTTATCAGTAGACGAATAAGATTAATGCTGGTATTTCCTTAATTGCAATAATTACTTTTGTTTCATCATGCGTTTACTTATGCCCCCCCATCTGTGAGCATATCAAAAACAAATCGATTCTGGTCCAACTCCAGCCCTGCAGATGTACCCCCAAAGCCAGGTGGGTTCTAGCAATGCTGATAAAATCATGCAAAACCGGGTCAATAATAAGCCGGTGCGCCTGCTGTAATGTCAACCTACCAGTGTGAGTCAATGGAGACACCGAGATGATTTGGGTGAAAAGGAACAAAAGAAATCCACAACGCATCCTTATTATATGGCACCAGGCAGATGATATGATAAACCAAAAAAGGGGAGGAAAAGACCAAATAAGAGGATCGATCGTCCGGGGAGAAGAAGAAGTAGAAATAACAGAGATTCTCTCAGAGTAAGAGATCTGGTGGTTGTAGAGTCCCCAGCATCCTGCGCTTCACAGGCAACAACTTGGCATCTCCTAGAAGAAAATAATCCAAACGCAAAAGAAAGAAAAAAAAAACAAGAACCAAAAGAGGAGACAAATCCAATGGGCAAAAGTGGCACCTCTGCGCTCCCGATTCCCGTTTTTAATTCTGACACCCAGCAGGAAAGATTCACATACTTCCAAGAGGGGGAATAAATTAAAACACAGGACCAAATTCACTGTTCAGTCGGAGACGGGGAGAAAACCCGGAGCTCTCCTGGTGTCGGATCCGTGTGGTTTGAGTCCCGCTCTCTCTGTCTGCTCGCAGCTGAACCGTCAGGAACAGAGTCGGGTCGTGAGGAGCCACAATAATTTCCAGTCCCCCCCCCAAAAAAAAAATTCCTGCTCCGAGACGCCGCTGCGCGCAACCAGCAACAAGCGACCGCCGCAGAGGAAGGCTGGAGCAAACTGACACTGACCGGTGCGCCCTCTGTGCGCTCCCGACGCGTGCGTGCGTGCGTGCGTGCGTGTGTGCGCGCGGGGCTGGAGGAGGAGGAGAAGGAGGAGGTTCACGCAAACTCATGATGACATGCGGCTCCGTGACACAATCAGATGTGGACAGTAAGATTGAGGCAGATGAATTTGTTCCCCTCTGAGAGGACACACGCCTGTTGTCACGTTGATCACATTAAATGCGCATTTACAACCTTTTGGTTCGGAAATGTCTCTAAAATTATCCAGTTTCATGTTATTCTCAACTAACTTTCGAACATTTCATATTTTGAATGAACGCAACATGTTGTCCAATGACCAAATTGTGACGGGTTTACACCTTGTTTTAACTGCTACCTGTTTTTTTAAATGTGTTTTCTGATTTGTACAGTGTCCTTTTGTGTCCTCAAAGGCGCTTTAAAATGTATTATTATTATTATTATTATTATTATTATTATTATTATTATTATTATTAATATTAAAGTTCAAGGTGTAAACGAAAATGTATAGCTTTAATAGCCATTTGTGTAATTCTAAAGAAGAAAAAATAAACAAATAAAATCCATATTTTGGTTTACATACAAGCTGAGGTTAGCACTACAGTACAGCTAGGTGCAACAGGAATTTAGAACAGCAGCAGTTTAAAACTCTAATGAACCATTGCTTTCAAAGGTTGGCTGATTGCTGTTAATTTAGCGATTATTGACTACATGTTAACAATTATTGTACTGTTGCCGTCAACATTTTAATATTGCCGATTCTTATAGAATATGAAATAGTCCTGCGAGGAGTCATAGACTGCCAAATAAGGTATAGCACTGTGCTCTTGACAAAATAATCTGACTGTCCACTAGATTTAGGGAATCAGAGTGTGTAATTGTCATTATACATAATCTAAAAAATTGTTTTCTGCAAGTTACTACATAAAGGGAAAGAGTTGTTCATTCAGTCCTTTTTGTGTCCTATGTTTTCATCAGATTACTAAAAAGCAGTGCATCCCCGAAAGAAGCTTAACGGCTCTCTCAAAACACTGTCCTCATATTAGCTGACAAACTTCTCCAATCTGGGTCAAACTGTCCTCTTTTTTCCATTTTCTTTTTACAACATGCATTCAGACAGCCTTGTTTCCTTCTCTTGAAGCAGGAAACATCTTGGGGCTGGAGGGGTTTTAGGGGCATGGCCTCGTCAAGGAACAAAGCTAAACGGGTTAAAAACCTAACTGTCTAAATTGTATATGTTAATTTTCATCACAAATTATGCTAAAGACTGCATAAGAAGAAAATAGGATAAATGAAAACATTAAACTATAGTGGTATTTTTTATTCATGACCTTGGTCTGTCTGAAATCCCCTCTGCAGTAAACACCACAAGACTGTAGCTCCCACAAGTACACGCCTCTAATTAACAAAAGCTTCCTTGTTCAGCACATCTTGCCTGCAAAATAAAGATAAAATTGTGATTATCAAACACTTTTTTAATATTATAATTGCTGATATTGTGTAAATCATTTAGGCAGGACCCTTCAACCTTTTAAGTCTTTTTGTTATTTGCAAATAAAATCTGCTCACTTTCCCTCGAAGTCTGCATCCATCGTTGTTACAGAGGGCCACACTCCATCCGTTAATCTCTGCAACAGTTACTCAGATTAAGGTCAACATCTCAGAGGATTTATACTTCTAAAACAAAAAGTAAAATAAAGTGTATTATTTTCTAATTCAAAACAGTAAAAAACAACAACAATGGGACAATCTTCAGCTCTGTAAGCTGTATATTTACCAAATGAAAGGAGTAAAAGAACCACAGGAGCAGTGATTTACCTTCAGGCCAGCGGGTCTATAAAAATTTTACACCATTAGAACAAACACACACAAAAGAAAACAAACTGTCACATCGAATACAGAAGCATGAAAATATCAGCACACCACTGGTGCAAGATGATACGTTGCTTAAAATATTTAAATTAAGATGACTTTATGTTTTAAACTTGAAATATATTAGCAGTAGCACCTCTTGAGGCAAGAATTACAGCTTGTAAACTATACTGAAATGAGATCAGCCATAAAACCATCCTTTTATGGCCTATTTTTGTTTTTTTCGACTACTGAGGTATCCTGGAGGGATTTCCATCCAAGGAATTTGTTTTAATGTTGAGATTGAGCGACTAAGAGCACCTCTAGAGTCAATCCATACTGAAAAGCACATTTATTTCACCAAGTCATATCTAAAAGGGAAACTGATATTTTGCACACAGAGGATTTATTTCAGTTAATTTGGATCATTATGGCTTACAGATAATGAAATCCTCAAATTTTGTTTCTTGGAAAATGAATCACTGAGTAACGGATTTCGCTTTTTGAATTAAGTTATGAAAATAAACCTTTTTAATGTTTTTCTAACTTATTGAGGCATACTGGTATGCACCATTTGGACCATTTAAATGTTTTTAAAGTATTTTTTTATCTATAATTCGCTTCGAAGCAGACCAACTATCTTGTAAATCTTGTAATCTTTTTCAATGATCTTCATCAATGGTTCTCTAGGAATTTTCTGTCCAGTACTTTTACTATTTTATGGAAATATTTTCCGGATAAGCCAGTTAACTCTTTGTCTGATGAATCATTCAGGTTCCTAAACTCAAAGGTTGAAACAGTGTTGCGTAGACGTGTACTATGTCAAAAACAAATTTTAAACTGTATCTTTAGACTACTTTTTCTCAGTAAATTACAAAAACACAATTTAATCTTTATATATATTTGGTAAATTTGAAAAATACCAAAGATCACAGATTAAACCAACTAGGTAATTCCCTATGAACTATTGTCTTGAAACTGGTCATTAGCCCTCAGGTATTGTGTTAAATCCTTACTGGATTTCAAAGCTGTTCCTTTCAGATAGTATTAATTTTTTTCCCCAACACTTATTTCTCTGTAGTTTTATGATATACCATGCAAGTTAGCATTAGCACTAAAGCACAGGTAGCTGTGATGCTAACTATTGTTAGCAGTGGAAGCTAATAATGTACTTCACTTTATTTTATGTAACATGTCCACCCATAGAGGTTATCTACAGTAGTATGTGTGAAACTGGTATGATCAGACATAGACTGTCAAAAATCATACCAAGGTTTCTATACCCAGCTTTCATTTGTGAAGCAGACACGTTGGATACTGAGCTCCTCTGACTCTATATTTTATCTTCTGGGGAGCATTCATTCAGAATGTCCAACTTTCAATAATAAAGAGAACACCATTAGAGCTATAAATTCCCTTTAGTGACAAGCAAGCTAGTATTTCCTCTGTAGCACAGCTAGCTGCTACTTGTGGTGCTAACTACTGTAAGTAGTGGAAGCCCATAGTGTATTTTTCCTTATTTTGCACATTTAAACAGTAAAGCAACATAAAGTTTGTAAAGCCACTGATCTGAACACAATCACATGGTCTCAAGTGCTAATAAAGTTTTAATACCTGAAACCTTCTCTATGTTTTATATGTGTGGGTGCTATGTTGGATTCCTAAACTTGGATGTTCTGACTCCAGACTGTCCAGCATTGTTATATATCCAACTGGAAACTTGTGATTTCAGAGTTTAAAGAGAATCCAGCATTAATCCTGACACTTCTCTGAGGTGTGTAAGATATGACCAACGAGCTAGCATTACAACCACGGCCCAGCTAGCTGCTACAGAAAGTAATTAAGGCAGCAGTTTGAAACTCCGACAAGCTACTGCTTCAAAAGTCAGCAGATTATCCATTAATTATACAGTTATCCATTTTGGCCATATGTGACATGCAAACTGACATGATATCAGTAGTTTCTGGTCTTTGCTGTTTGTTTGTTTTTTGCCTGTTTCTTTGAAGACATGACTGTCAGATACTTTTCTGTTAACAGTGTTTTGGCTTTGATTTGTCGGAGTTCGGATTTGGGAATGATGCTACACCCGAGTTGAGTGCATTGAAGCTGCTGGTTGGTAACCTAGTAAGAGTGGATTTTTGTTGTGGTGCTAGCTACAATTAGCAATGCTTTCTGAATTTGAAGTCAAAGAAATTTAAAGAACAAAGAGAACACACCCTTTTCCCTAACACTAGCTTAATTTCTACATTCCCTCATTCTTTATACATTGCACAACATACTGTCATGGTCAGGTGTTGGCCTAGAGTATACATAAGAGTGAAAAAACAGCCAAACTCAAAAGGAAAACTTTAAAAGGTCTTCAGACAGTTGAAAAAACTGCTGATAAATTTTAAAGACAGTCGAGAAAGTCTTGTTTTCATGGAAGGAAAACAATAAAAACACGATGGGTTACGCAGAATAAACTCGACTGAACCAGCTGTCCACAAAAAGAGAGAATTATGAAGTCAATGAGTGCAGATGAATAGGAGTATGAAGCGAATCAACCAATGAGCAGCTGACTTTTCCTGGCATAGCAACTCTCTAACTATCCTCTCAGTTTGTATTACAATCCTAAAATCCCAACAGACTTTAATGCTTCCACTCAAATGTGATTCAGAATCCAGTATTGGTCCGCAGATTATTTTTCCACACAGTGGAAGACAATTTAAAAACGGTTGGCAGCAACACACCCTCCCAACTCTGCCAAACATGACAGAGAAGCCATCAGTCACTAAGTCAGTGTTATTTCTGCAAAGCCAGAACAGAAATTCATCTTTTGAAGACTGATTACAACTATTTGCTTTTCTGTTGACGGATCATATTTTGTTATCGGCATCTTGACATTTTTACATTTCATGCAAAGCACTTCCATTAATTCACAGTCATTAAACAACCTGATAAATTACTCTGTGTTTATGTTCATTAATCATCAGAAGTTTGTTTTGTTTACTATTCCTTTTAGGTCTGAGTGGAAAATATTAAATTAAAAACAGATGCTTGTGTCAAAATCACCGTCTAGGCCAGGTCTACCTTTGTAAAATACATTTCTGACCTCAATGGGACTTCCTGTTTAAACTGAGATATTGTAGAAAAAAAGGATATTTTGCAGATTTATTAAAAAACTTAACCGGTCAAAACCTAATCTTGAGATTTTAATCTTTAAAATCCTGGGCCCTCATTTATCAAACGTTCGTAGAAACTGTCCTATATTCTATCCTACAAATTAAATTTAGAATGTTCGTATGAACAGTCAAAAGTCTGATTCATGAAATGTGTGGTGGCGACTCGAACACATGTTCATCTGATGATAAATCCCACATATGCCTACCCAGGTGCTAGTGCCCGTTCTCAGTCATTTGCATACAGAAACGCCCTCAATTACCCGTATTTGGTAACACCACATCATCCGTCACATACATTAAGTCTTTGCGTTCTTCCTTAAAATAATGGCCAAGAGAGCGAAAAAAAGAATTTCAGTGACACCGAGATTGAGGTGAAACATAGGTGGGGCAATAAAAAAGAATTCATGATGAACGGACTTTAAAAAAATCGTCATAGTTAATACAAATTAATTTCAACAATGATAGTTTTTGCCATCAGCTGCTTCTCTGCAGCTTTTATCCAGCACGCAGCTGTTATATTTCCGCTGCAGAGCAGACATAAAAAAAGAATAATTTAATTTGCTATTATTCACTTCTTTTGAAACCCTTCACTTTTTTAAACTAATTAAATAAGTTAAATTTGTACTGAACATTGCTGTTTGGTTCTATCAGCTCAGGGAGAACCAATAAGAAAAATAACTGCCTGGGAGAAAGTGACACAGGCAGTAAATGCGATCGGGACAGTGGAGATGTTCCTGTTGGAAATAAAGAAAAAATGCTTTGATATAAAACTGAATACAATAAAACGCCCCTCAGCACACTGCTGGAGCAGATCTTCTACTGAGGGTGCACCGATCATCATATTTGACACTTGTGTGGCCATGCGTAATTGGAGACACAGCTTTGGCTGCCATCAGTACGCAAGGAAAAAGGGACAACCTGCTTCAATGATAAGCGGGACCATTGTCAGTACAGTTTGCAAGACTTGTTGCGTAGAAATGTTCCTACGCGTGAAATACGCACAGATCTGTGCGTAAGTACAAACTTAAACCAATTGGGATGAGAATCAGATCCTCTAAGTCTTGGGCATTGGTTCTCATTTGTGAAAGGGTAGACTTCTCCCTGCAGGTTGGGGGTTAGTCTTTGCCTCTAAAAAGGGGTTGAAGGACCTTTGATGGATAGCTTGATCAAGTCTTTTTTTGCATGAATGAGAGCATTTGCTGCAGTGTGTTGTGGTATAAAAAGAGTTGAAATAAAAGGTGAATCTATTGGTTTAGTAGTCGATCTAAGCTTTGAATCAACAACATTGAAAGTCTAAATGGAGTCGAATTCTTGGTTTGCATGCAGGCTGGGAGCAAATAGGCGAAACGTGAATGGGATGAGCCCACCCATTCAGGTGTCGGGCCTGCCCAAGACAGATTACAATGCCTGTGTAACCAAAGTTGCAACCATGCAATGTATTGACCCAAGACAACCAGCAGAGGGTGCCTTAGGCTATAAATTGGGACTTTTGGAGTCAGTAAAGAAGATGCCAAAACAAACATTAGAGCTTTGCTTAATAAAAACAAGAGCAAAGCTAGCTCAAGCAGGGACGATGCTAATACATCACCAGTCTTAGAGAGTCCACACTCCATACCAGTTGGTGGTGGTGATGCTGCAATGTGTTGTTGTTTGCCAGCCACCAATAAACATCACTAAGAAGAAGGGTGCTGTGCTATCTTTAGACTAATATGAGCATGCTAACGGTAAATATGATGACAACTTTGTGAGAAACACACACACAAGGAAGGAAATGATCAAGTTTCTAAGTAGCAGATTATGTTGGGTTGTGGACGTAAGACTTGTGTAGACTAGTTATTTTATTGGAGGGCATTAAGTGGACCCTTGTGGACACAAAGAGACCATTTTTGTTTGAGATGGCTCTGTTCTGTCATTGATATGTGGCTTCGAATAGTGAGTTGCACATTATTTTTTATTTCTGAGCAGTTTGACAAAAGCGTTTACTTTGTCTACAGTTTTGATTGTATCCTTGATTGGCATACATCATTAGAATCTCCAGAATCTTAGCTTTCCATTGATGTATAATATGTATGTGTACATACGCTACCGTTCAAAAGTTTGGGGTCACATTGAAATGGCCTTATTTTTGAAGGAAAAGCACTGTACTTTTCAATGAAGATAACTTTAAACTAGTCTTAACTTTAAAGAAATACACTCAATACATTGCTAATGTGGTAAATGACTATTCTAGCTGCAAATGTCTGGTTTTTGGTGCAATATCTACATAGGTGTATAGAGGCCCATTTCCAGCAACTATCACTCCAGTGTTCTAATGGTACAATGTGTTTGCTCATTGGCTCAGAAGGCTAATTGATGATTAGAAAACCCTTGTGCAATCATGTTCACACATCTGAAAACAGTTTAGCTCGGTACAGAAGCTACAAAACTGACCTTCCTTTGAGCAGATTGAGTTTCTGTTTGGGGTCAATTAAACGCTCAAAATGGCCAGAAAAAGAGAACTTTCATCTGAAACTCGACAGTCTATTCTTGTTCTTAGAAATGAAGGCTATTCCATGCGAGAAATTGCTAAGAAATTGAAGATTTCCTACAACGGTGTGTACTACTCCCTTCAGAGGACAGCACAAACAGGCTCTAACCAGAGTAGAAAAAGAAGTGGGAGGCCGCGTTGCAGAACTGAGCAAGAAGATAAGTACATTAGAGTCTCTAGTTTGAGAAACAGACGCCTCACAGGTCCCCAACTGGCATCTTCATTAAATAGTACCCGCAAAACACCAGTGTCAACATCTACAGTGAAGAAGCGGCTGCGGGATTCTGGGCTTCAGGGCAGAGTGGCAAAGAAAAAGCCATATCTGAGACTGGCCAATAAAAGAAAAAGATTAAGATGGGCAAAAGAACACAGACATTGGACAGAGGAAGACTGGAAAAAAGTGTTGTGGACGGATGAATCCAAGTTTGAGGTGTTTGGATCACAAAGAAGAACGTTTGTGAGACCAGAACAACTGAAAAGATGCTGGAAGAATGCCTGACGCCATCTGTTAAGCATGGTGGAGGTAATGTGATGGTCTGGGGTTGCTTTGGTGCTGGTAAGGTGGGAGATTTGTACAGGGTAAAAGGGATTCTGAATAAGGAAGGCTATCACTCCATTTTGCAACGCCATGCCATACCCAGTGGACAGCACTTGATTGGAGCCAATTTCATCCTACAACAGGACAATGACCCAAAACACACCTCCAAATTGTGCAAGAACTATTTAGAGAAGAAGCAGGCAGCTGGTATTCTATCGGTAATGGAGTGGCCAGCGCAGTCACCAGATTTGAACCCCATTGAGCTGTTGTGGGAGCAGCTTGACCGTATGGTACGCAAGAAGTGCCCATCCAACCAATCCAAACTGTGGGAGCTGCTTCTAGAAGCGTGGGGTGCAATTTCTCCAGATTACCTCAACAAATTAACAGCTAGAATGCCAAAGGTCTGCAATGCTGTAATTGCTGCAAATGGAGGATTCTTTGACGAAAGCAAAGTTTGATGTAAAAAAAATCTTATTTCAAATACAAATCATTATTTCTAACCTTGTCAATGTCTTGACTCTATTTTCTATTCATTTCACAACGTATGGTGGTGAATAAGTGTGACTTTTCATGGAAAACACAAAATTGTTTGGGTGACCCCAAACTTTTGAACGGTAGTGTAGAAAGGGTGATGCAAAAAAAAGGCAGATTTGACCCAGAAGTATGTAACCTAACGCCAACGGGATGTAAAAATTAAATATGTTGGACATTTAAAAAAAAAATGAATTATTCTGCATGTTGAGCTGACAAAATTACTGTAAATTGGCACCCATGGCAGCTGTGGGTAATCGTTACACTGCCAATGATTTTAAGTTATTAGTTGTTTTTGAGAGGGTCCTTTTTTACTCTTAAGGCATGTACAAAAAGTGAACTAGCAATGGTCTCGTTCAAAGAACCAGATTCAGTCCCTGTCCGAAACGGAGACAAGACGACACCAAGAACCTAAAAAAATGGTCTCGAGTACTAGACTGATCTCGAGTATTACAGCACAAGAATAAGGCACAGCCCCCGCAAAGCTAAATTCTTCTGGGTATTGGGCTCTTTACAACACGGTGTTGGTTGACTTACAATATACCCACCTAGCCTCATGGAAACCTACGATGCAATCCCTTTTTAACTCCAGCAACTGCTGATATGCTGTCTAATGCATCTTCAGGTATCCACTGCATCTGGTGACCTTCACTCACAGAGTTTATCAGCTACCTACACATTGATGTCATTGTCAAATAGGTAAAGCTATGAATCAGGACTTGGAGACTGACAGCTTGGTAGTTTTGAAGGGTTTATTAGCTCCTCCAACTAAAAGTTTTATTTAGTGCTTGTCTTTCCCTTTCACCATAGCAGTCACAAATCATAAAATCTATACTTGGAATGGGCATCACTGGCAGTGAGAGTCAGTTTAACTGACTGAATATAGTATCAGCATGCAGAGCCTGAATTTAGTAGACTATCATATATTGCATCAAAGAAGCCTTTTACTGTTGCAGTAATCCACACATTTAAATTGCAAAATGGTTTAGTTTTGAAATACAGTGCATGTCTTACTCTGGGTAAAAGCTGTGAAAGAGCTTTAGGAGAACAATGGAGGGTGAACAAGCAGGCTTGTTTAAGAGACGAGTACTTGAACGGTTGCTTAAAGAGACGGAAGGACGAGCCAAGAGATCAGCGGAAGGTTTTTTCCATGAAGAGAGGGTGTTCAACAAGATCCTGAAACACTTTTCAGCTGGAAATGACAATCTGGCTGAGAGCGGTGGCTTAAGGGTCTCATTCACCTGTTTTTTTCCCAATAAATTTGGTGTGGTCTCTAGTTTGAATGAATGCCTTGAGTTGTTGGAACTTTTTCAGAGGAGTGGGTGTGGGGAAAAAAATCAGAATTACGACTCTTACTCATTATTATTTATGACATCCAAAGGTCTCACCTCTGATTGGCTAACAGCAATGCAACTCTTATACTGCCTTGATACAAATAACTAACTTAACTTACTTTGCTGGTGTTGTTCCAAAGACAAATTCCAACAGTTTCTACCTCAGCTCTTCTTTCTTGGGTATAAAAGGCAACGCTGATGCATTATCTCCCCAAATAACACAAATCCGAACGTGTTCCACCATGTTGTGGAGTTGCTAATGGTTAGCTTCTACTAGCAGAGACGCACTCTACTTACCAAGGTGGGCAAGACCATGAATACAAATTTACTTTGTGACGTAGAAGAGACTGACTTTTTCTGACTCACTAGTTTTTTGTCAATTTACAGGTAAGAAGGGGATTGGGGTAAGAGTATATTTTCAAGTGCAGCTTGCATATGCAGCTCAGAGTGACCGATCGTATTTATTTTATATTTCAGGAATTTCCCTTTGGAATTAATAAAGTATATCTGTGTCTGTATTTAAAAAAGAACAAGCATAACACGGTTTTTCAGTGAACAAGCCCTTCAAGCTGGTCCTAAATACTGAGCAGATCTGTGACATGTGAGCTCTGCAGTCCAGGAGATAAGACTAGTCCCAGGACCTAAAAGACCTGATCAACTATAAAAAAGAAAAGACACCCATGAGGACAACCCTGGAAGCATTACACTGCAATTATTTACAAGGCCAATTTATGATCTGCATGTATCAGGTCTCTGTGTTCTCAGCTGTATCTGTTAGTGAGTGTAATTCTATTCAGTTTTCAGTTTATTTATACAGCACCAACTTACCACACGTCATCTCAAGGCACTTTACAAGTCATTTCAATTCAATCATACCTACATTCCAATCAGTTTAAAAGTGTTCTGTCTAAGAAAACCCAGCAGATTGCATAGAGTCATTGACTTACACCATTCACTCCTTGTGGACGAACTTGTAGCCACAGTAGACAGTCGCCTGCGTTGTCTTGTCTACTTCACAGCAATCCCTCATACTGAGCAAGCATGTAGCAAAAGTGTAGAAGAAAAACGCCTTTAACAGGAGGAAACCTCCAACAGAACCAGAACCTGGCTCAGTACGAGAGGCCATCTGCCACGACCGACTGGGTAGAGGAGTGCATTCCTGTAATGACTACACAGTCTTTACTTGAGTCCTAAAGGTTAAAGCTAAAGATTTTGAAACTAAAAAACAATGATGTATCTTAGGCTGACAGAACAAAAAATACTTTTACCACATCTCCTTTTTGTGACAGTGACTAGTCTTTTCCTTGCAACCAATATCATCTTCCTCCCAGATATGGATAGAGCGAGCTCTCACGAAGTGCAGTAAAAAGCCACTTAAAAGTCCATAATATTCACAACCTCTAAAAGGACTGAATAAAAATGAAAGAGGGCAGAAACAACGAATGAGTAAATGCATGAAACCTGGGAGCTGCTAAAACAAACTGATGGATACTCATGAGCCTTTAACATGCAAAAGCTCTACCAGAGGCGTGCACGCCCACACACATGCACTCACATGCAAGTAAAGGAAGGATGGAGGAGGGACTGCATCTCCATAATGACACGGACATATCTCAGTAATTACAGGACACGCAGACAGTGGGTACGTTTACATGTGCAAAATGTCTTTGATTTGATCATGGTTCTGATTAGTATTTAACTGTGTACATGGGCCCTGAAGAAATTTATCCGGTTATGACAAGCGTCTATATCTGTCAAACGTTCAAACAGAATAAATCATTTTGACAGAACTATCTAACATAACGGAAACGGCCGTAGAAGAAGAAGTAGCAGACTTCCGTTGTAAACAAACATGGCTGCCTGTGTTTAAAATGGAGCGGTACAATGTTCTTCAGAGCGTGCTTTTATTTTTTCTGGTCAAGGTTTTACATCTACAAGGCTTTATTGTTGTGTACACAGTCAAATTGTAATCCGAATCCCTTTATTGTTTTACGCCGACGTAGGATACGTCTACGCATGATGAAACAGACATGAGCAGTAATGACCCACATTCGGAAGAAGTATTTACATGCACATCAATCGGAATAACAATCTGCATAACCCATCTGTCAATCGGAAGGAAATGTCGATCCGAATGAGTGTGATTGGGTTAGAGTATTCTGAATGGCGTGTTTACATGAAGCATTTTTATTCCAATCAGGCTATTAATTCAATTACTTGTGTC
Source organism: Valencia hispanica (assembly GCA_963556495.2). Classification (NCBI taxonomy): domain Eukaryota; kingdom Metazoa; phylum Chordata; class Actinopteri; order Cyprinodontiformes; family Valenciidae; genus Valencia; species Valencia hispanica. The sequence goes on along the minus strand of OY747712.1, from coordinate 9,650,829 downwards.
CATGTAAACATAGCTAGTGATCCAAATGATCCATTAGCCTGCTGAGGTGGGTTCAAACACCGACCTTCTAAAGCTGCCATCTACATTAATCAGTAGGCTATTACCTAATTAAACACACACTTTCTCTCAAATTATAGACTTGTTTAATGTTTATGTGAAAAGCTGCTGGTGAGCAATTTACTTCAGTTAAAAATTGGATTCCTAAATTTTCCGTTATTTGAATAAACAAAATTGGTACGTCCTTAAGTTTAGGAACCTTTTTAAACCTAAATAACTGTCAGAATTAATTGGCTTAAACATAAAATGCTACTTTGAAAATGAGCGTAAAAGCAGCACAAAACTAAAGAAAATCTTTTAAAGGCTTCAGAAAGCCTGATGAACTATTAACAGACGGGGCGACCTTTGCCCCATGTCTTCCCCCACCTCTCTCCCACTTCAAAAAAAAAAAAAAAAACTCTGTCCACTGTCAATAAAGGCAACTCAGGCCAAAAAGACAAAAGAAAATTGGCTCCTTGTAAGCAAAATATAAAGAAGCGTGAGCGATGTCAAAATGTCACCTTTAGCAATACAAAAACCAAAGATTCCACAGCTTTAAATAATATTTATCAAAGTTTAACCTGTACACATGTTCAGGTAAACATTCACACTTAATTCAACCACAATCTGAAAGGATATCTTCACACAACATGAGGTTACAATGCTGATTAGATCTCACTGAGACAAATGGCCTTGTCTGGTTCACACAGTAGGCCCAAGCTTTTATTTATATTCTGTGTCTGCATTTGCCCTGACCTCTCAAAAGACAGAATAAAGGACCAACATGAACTACACTGGCCAGGAAAAACGGCTTGTTTGTCAGGATTCAGACTGTGGTAATTACTGTTAGTACGAAGGAGAGGATAGAGAGAAGGATGTCCAACCATCAAAAGAACAGTGGATAAACTTTGATAAGTTCTGAAGTTAGATTGGCCCCATGGCATATGGCTGAAAATAATATACGAGACCCTCAATATTCTGGTGAAACGGAAAGTTTTAAAACACACCGGAGATTCGCTTTATGTTATGAATTTTAAACATTTGCCTCAAAACAAAACCTTTTGAAGCAGCTTCGCAGGGCTGACTCACTGAAATGGGCTGTATGTATTTAAAACAAAAACATATATTTTTTTCTCCTTTTAAAATGTAATACCTTCAGTACCCTTTTTTTTGTTTGTTTTGCACGTGCTCAACAGCTGATTCAAACTGTGATTGCACATATTTGTTTAGTGTAAGGTGGGTGGATTTATTGTCAAGGATACCAGCATCAGCTTTTTAAAAACAAATCTCAATCTCACAGAAAACTAAAGTATATAAAATTTGTATTGTTTGACAGATTATCTATTCAATGAAATTGAAACTATCATATAGTTAGAATTGAACAGATTAAGGTTGTCAGTTAAACCAAAAAATATTGGGGTCCGAAGATAAAACCAAATGTAAACAAGAAATCTAGTTTCAGTTATGACACAGATATGAACTGGGTCAATAATATAAGGTTTCATCTATAAGGATGTACATGTTTGGAGAACATAAATTAAAATTAATCTAAAAACAAAAAAAGCTAGCATTTAAATTTTATTCTAAAAACTACAGGCTGAAAAGACAAGTTATTCATGAGTGGGTGATGTAGTTCCTTTCAGCCCAATTCAATTCTAATTATAATACATTACATCAAATTAAATTAACTGAAAAGTACCAATTAGGAATAAAGTTGTCTAGGAAAGCTTAGCTGATTTAATCGAATCATCACTTTTGCTGTAATCCCTCTTCTTGAGCAAGCATGTGGCAACAGTGGAAGGGAACCATCCTAGGTACACAAAGGATCGTTATCGTAGGTCCTTCCTCCCAGCAGCTGTTAGAATGCATAACCATCACTGCTCCCAACAAAATAAAAAAATGTTTAAATCGCTGCTAGTATTTTCACAGTTTTATTTTCACTTCTTGTAAATAATCTGTTGTTTTTAAACACAGAAATACACATTTGCTTCGCTGTACATTCCTTTGGATCGACAAATGCTAGCTTTAATAACTGCACAGCATTTTAGTGATGTAATTTTTCCATTACAGTTCTTATTAGTATTTATTATTAATTCTTATTTTTATATTTTAAATTTTTCTTTGTGTGAATCTACATGCTTTGATTGCATGTCACTTTGCTGCGATTACACCATAATTCCCCCACTTTGGGACGATAAAGGACAATTCTATTTTATTGTATTCTATTCTATTGTATTCTACAATCCAACTAACTAAACAACTCCTAGAACAAAAGTAATATAAAGCTTTGAGAGTTTATAAGAATACAGATTTTCACCTTAAAAATCCTAAAAACAAGAAACATGTACAATCATAAATACCACGAAGAGAAAGAGGAAAAACCAAAACTGTAAGACACCTTTTACTTGGTTATAATTTAAAGATTTATTGCTGACAAGGTCAGCCACTGAATTGTTATTGCAAAGTACTAAAAATAATAAAATGGAGGCAATAAAGAACACTGCTGGCTCATTTACTGAGAAGCACAGCAGTTTGCCACTGAAATGCAGCTGCTCACAGTGGCATGTGGTAATTATTACCATGATTTGTGTACAAGCCTTTGACCTGTGAGCTCAGGTGAAATTCTGTTATAAATATTAGCTCAAAAAGCTATGTAACTTCAGTTCCTACTTTTAATGCTTTAAAACTCACAGGACTTCAGAACTTTAACACTTTCTGTGACATGTTCAAGGCTGCCGTATGAAATCAGATTTCTTTCAACCCAATCCTCATTCAGCATGAGTCATCTGTGAGGCAGAAACAGCTAAAAGTTGGACCTTTTGTGCCTGTGAGCAGTAAGCCTGAGCAGAAGCAGCAACAACAGTGACTCAGTGTTTATCCCACAAAGTCCAACCAGTTAAATTAGGCAACAGTTTCACTAATATGATTCATTTATTAGAGTTTCTGTATTTTAAAAATAAAGGCAACAATGTAAGTCATAAAGAGGAGTAAATATGTACATGACACATGTTCTTTTGTCACCTTGGTAGTAATGAGTCAAGGTCTTAGAGACGCTCTTCTGAGATCTTGAACCATTTTGACATCATAGCATAATGCAGTCGCCGCAGATTTGTTGATTGCACAGCCTATTTTACCACATTCTAAAGGTTTTCTATTGGAATGATATCTGGTGAGGATCTGTAGCTGCCACTGATGAACACTGTCATGAAAACAGTTTGAGATGACTTGAGCTTCTTGACATGTTGCATAATGGTGCTGGGAGTACGCATCCGAGGATGGGAACACGGTGGTCATAGAGGGATGGACATGGTCAGTAACAATCAGATTGGCTGTGGTGCTTAAATGATGCTCAGTTGGAACTAAGGGCACCAAAGTGTGCCAAGAAAATATACCCCATGCCATTAAATCAACCCCTACAGCTTGAGACGAGCAAGGCAGGATGAATCCATGTTTTCATGTGTACGCCAAATTCTGAAGCAACCATCTAAATGTTGCAGCTGAAACTGAGACATGTTGGACCATATTAAAGTTTTCCAATTTGTTTTTGTCCAGTTTTGGTGAACCTGCTGGAACTGTAGCCTCCGTTTCTTGTTCCTAGTTAACAGAAGTGGCACCCAGTGTGATCTACTGTTGTTTCAGAGATGGAATTTTGCACACCTTGGTTGTAACAACTGGTTATTGCAGGTACTTTTACCTTTCTGTCATCTGAGACTGGTCAGCCTATTCTCCTCTGACATCAGCAAGGCATTTTGATACACACAGCTACAGCTCACTGACTATTTTCCATTATTTGTACCATTGTCTGTAAGGCAGAGTGAAGGTTGCCTTTAAAAAAAACTCAGTAAACCAGAAGTTTCTGAAATCCCCAGACCAGCCCGTCTGTCACCAACCATCGTTCAAAATTTCGCAAATCCCTTTTCCCTCCTTGTTTTGAATTTCATCACATTTATACGTGTGCAACCTTTATGTTATAGCCATATGATTGGCTGCTGCAGCTGGACATACATGTTCAACTTCCCAAACGGCTTGTCGGACAATTGACGAATGATACTGTTAAGTGGTGGAAGGAACCCTTTGGGTCTCCTCAACCAGCTAACCATGTCCACAGTTGAGGAAAGAGTTTGGTGTATTGGGGTCACTTTTCAGCTATCCAGTCTAACCAAAGCTAGGGCCCGGTTTGTATTCCTGCTGCGTGTTCAAGTCCACCAGGGCTGCCCCAAATTTTTGGATCCTGTTAGTGGTGTTCAAAGACAGGATCTCAAGTGGTGAAAAGGAGAAGGGTGTCTGATTTGTCTCATCTTTGTGTTTACAATGGAGGGTTTGCTTGCAATGGAGTGATTCCCAACTGAGTGTGAAGAGACCAAGATGGTGAGTCTTAACAAAGTTTGAGGTCTTGTTTCCTAAAGAAACCGAAAAAGTGGAATGCTCAACCTTTTTAGGGGCCACTATCTGTCTTAAGGAAATGATGAGAACAGGAAACAGACAAATGGATAGCGGCCTTGTTTGTTGGGATAGCTTTGCTCTGGTCTATGGTAGTGAAGACAGTGCTAAACCAAAAGCTAAAGCTCTCAGTTTACTGCTCAATTAAGATTCCAGCCCTCACCTTTGACAATGAGATATGGAACATGACCCAAAGGAACAGAATTACAAAGTAAACCAGCCAGAATGTGTCTGCCACAGTGACCATGGGTGGTTCTACACAGGGGCCCAGGCTTCACAGTTTTACTTTAACAATGAATTAAAAATTTAGGATCACAGTTTTCATCTGCTATATCAAGAGGGGTGCAACCTGCACAGCCACTAGTTGCTCTTTGGCTCACTTAATATATTGATTAGATTAAATTTCGCCCCTATCTTTGTTTCATTCCTTTCCTGAAGCCACCCCATGAAAAAACGCTGGTCCCACCCTGACCTCTCAGGTAAATTTGGTCTAGTCCACTGCAGTGGACCTCCGCCTATTTGCGATTCAGTACTTGTGGATTTTTCTGTGAAACATGACCCCAAACTACTGGCAGAAAATTGACCTATTATAGGATTATTCCATAGAGAACATACAAAATATTCAAAAGAAAATGCAGCTTGGGAAGCTCAAATACAGAGACACAATGCTAATGGACACTCTATTGGCCGGCATTTGTAAAGCCACTAATCCAGGAGCAACATATATTTTCCTTGGCGCTGATAGGTTGCGACCCCAAGACCGGAAACAACTAAGACTCTAGATATTTGCTTCTGCAGTAGACCTAAGATGGTTTCCACTGTGTGTACTGTAATGTTTATTACCGACTATCAAACTGTCCTTGAATGCATCATACTGGATTCTTGTATGTGCGCATGTGTGTATAAGCGCCGGATAACAATGCATGGATATGAGAACAGAAAAAAAAAGTCTGTCTGCTTGTATGATAACAATACATGCAAGTAAACTTACGGAACTCCAACCAGCCACCTCTCTTCATTTGTGTCAGTGCACACACAACATGTACAAATATGTATTAAGTTTTTTTTTGGTGTTTGAACTATTAAAATAGGCCTTTCTAAGCATTTTTAGAGGGGTATTTCCTAACCCCAGCGAATGCCGGAGGTCCTGTATACTTGGGTCGCTGTGCTTTGTCTCAGAGATAGTGTGGGAGATCGGAGTTGAAGTTTTTGATCAGGATGCTTCCTTCTGCAGATTTTCTGGGTATGTACCACTAGTATCTGAGGCAGACCCATAAACTAGTGGGAGCAGGCATGCACAAAAGGGGGGTGGGCGGAGGGGGCTTGTGCACTTGCCCCTTTTCTCTATGAAAAGTGCCCTTTTTTGAGCTTTATGTTCTTTCTTTTTGGAGTGTGTGGGCATATGGAGACCTGGCCGTGCCCCTCAACTGTAACATTTACCTATTAATAACAATTTAGATAAATAAAATGATCTGGCTGCCATCAGTCACATGATGACCAATGATCATCCTTGACGTGCCTCTGCCTCCACTGCTGATTTGCTTTGCGAGTGAGGCTGCCGGCAGGTAGAGTGTACAGGATAATACAGGTGTGGATTACTACATACATGTTAAGTTGTCTTGTGACAACTGATGAGGTGAAATGAATCTCCTGTGTGTGCACTGTACAACACCATTATATTACCTGTCATTGTGCCTGTCAGAATTGGGCTCTCCAACAATCATATTATAAAGAAGACATTTATTTTCCAAATAGACAAATAGTTTGTGAAGGAAAAATGACTGTAGGACTGATTATGAAATTACATTAAACTATTTTATTCATTTATTCTTTCCAAGTGTCCTTGCAGTAGTGGTTTCAGATCCCCCTCGCCCCCATCCCCAAACACACAAGTGGTTTGGCCGCAGAGAAAACTTCTGACTTTCAGTTTATTAGGCTGCTGCAGGGCTGGATAAACTACTCGGTCCACTAAAGGCTGTGGGAAAAAAAATAATGCAGCTTCAGTCGGTCCCTCCGCTCTGGGTCAGACAGCCTCCATCACTTTTCAAATAAAGAAACGACACCGCAACTTTCACCTAAAGGGAACACGCTTTAAAGCTCAGGTACAGCCCACCTTCAGTTTGCTCCTCTTTATCTTAACATTACCAGGCATGTCTTCACCGCTGCTCTTCATGATCTGAGCTGGAGCTGAGCAGCTGTGAATGAAATGAAGTTACAACTGGAGACCCATAGCCTTAGCAGCTCACATCTAAAAATGTCACATAAACAGCATAGCCTAAAAATAGTCGTTGTACCAACATTTCAGACCGCAGCAGGTATGGAAAGCCAGACGTGCCAAAATTCGATATATCAAAATGTCCCAAAATTGATATTTATACATGTGAAAATGTTAATAAAACTTGAAATGCATTTGTCAGTTGATTTATTCTATTCTTATCCTAATAAAAAATAAATATTTAATATTCCTATATTAATTCCTATATTTAAACTATTTGAAATAATATTTTGCCACTGTAGAAAACTAGAGTCAGCTGTCTGCAGCTGAGTTTCTGTGGAGATTAACCACCCAGATATTAGGGCTGATTTAGTGAGAGACAGCAGCAAGTTAAATTATTTAGTAATGTACTTTATAACACTTGTTTAATTGGCTACCAGCTCTCCTTTGGTCTTTTCAATGTCTACAGTTTCAGATCAACACAGCCCAGCAGCAATAGCGTCTCAACAGCAACATTGTACCTCATCAGATGAAAAAATAGGCTACATCTGCTGTGCATGGTCCCCATCTGATAATGTTGATATATTATGTTGTGATTCCCTATTAGATTCATGATGAATATCCAGTTGCTGTTATTCAGTATGGTATATGCTATAAGCTATGCTGTTGTAAGGCGCTTTAAAGTTTTGCTCTATGTGCCCTTTGTAACTTTGAGCACCTGCCCCTCTAAAGGTGTCTGCACGGCCCTGAATGGGAGGATTATATGTCATTCTGGGATTGGAGTACATTTTGGGGAGCTGGGGAGATTATGTTTCTCCAACCTGATCTCAGGTCAGTGAAAGACAAGTGATGATCACTTGAAAATTTCCCTTACTGCAATTTCATATTTTTAATCTTCCTTTAAGGTTTTTTTCATCTTTATAAATAAGGTTACAAAACATATGGACACCAAAAATTCTGCTGCTATAAAATAAACACAAATGAAATAATCTGTTACTTTTCCTCGTATGAATTGGAAAACATTGTCAGTTAATTTTGGCCTAAAAGCTACAAATAAAACCCTTTTACAGGTCAAATTTGTGTACATTCTTTAAGATTGTGTAGTTTTAATACAGCATATCTTCTTTTAAATGATCTTTTCAACTCGCTGGAATAAACATGTCCGTCATCCAGTTGTGTTCTTCACATGTTTGCCCAGAGCGACGTTCGCTTCGCTCACTTTTGGGGACAACTGTTCAACATTTTCCACTTCCATGCTCTTCTCTTGGCACAGTTGTCAGCGGTACAGCCTTGCTTGGCACCGAGAAAGCACCGTGGGGAGGCTCTCGGTACCGCTGCCAGAATCTGACACTTCCAGGCAATCCAATACTTTGTCAAGTGATATGAAGAGCTGCACGTCAAAAAAAAAAGAAAAAGAAAAAGTGAAACGATCAGCTGCATCCATGTGTGTGTGAGAAGGAGGGTGAATGGAGGGGAGTTATATCACAACAGATTTGAAAACATCCATCTTTAAGTGTGTAAAGAATACTTACATTTTCTACAATAAGCAGAAATTCCACATTAAAAAAAAAATTATTCACATAAAAGGTAACTCAGGTTTGTTCATTTCAGTCAAATTTGTTTGGTTTCACAACCAACTTAGATTAATTACCAGTTTCTTCTCAATAAGAGACCATCATAGAAATGTATCAACATGTTTTGTTTTTTTAAATAAAGCCATTATTAACCAAGTCCTCACAATATTTAACAAATACAAAATTTTTAGCCCTTCAATACCAATGTTAGCAAAAAGTCTCTTTTAGAAAAATAAAGATTTTATTTCGTCTCCCATATATGCAAATTGGAATTGTTGGAAGGGCATGATCCAAGCCTTAAAGTGTTGAAAATTGGTAGCCAAATTGCTCCCAATCAGCTTTCTTTTTTTCACAAAGTCATTAAAAAGTTGTCCGAAAGGTTTTTTTTTTTTGTCCAGTTTCACAAATACAAACTGGCAGATTTATACACAAAAATATATTCTTATTTGATTAATTATTATTATTAATTTTATGCACCAAGAAATAAAAAGAGAATGGAATAAAGTCAAATTGCAAAGCCACTGTGTTAAAACCATAGACTGTATATTACTGGACGAAGCCTCAGTGACGTCACCCATTGGTTTCTGAAGAGCAAAAATGAAGCCAAATGGGCTGTTCCCACCGCCGCCATCTTGTCTGTGTCACGCGTTTAGTCACTCCCAGAAAATACAAAAATGGGCAAAGAGGTGGAGCTAAGAGTGGCGCTGGGAGGGCGGGGCGGATGATTGACACTCTGAGACGATGTAGCCAGGAGCTAGTCCTGGAGCTAACTGAAGCTAACTGAAGCTAGTCCTGGAGCTAACTGAAGCTAACTGAAGCTAGTCCTGGAGCTAACTGAAGCTAACGGAAGCTAACGGAGGTTAGCAGGCGCCTTTAGCCTGAAAGCCGCGGTAGAGCAACTCTGCTACCCTCCTCCATCCAGGCTGTAAATACAATATTAAATCGGTAAGTTAGCATTTACATTGAAATAATTTATTCAAATGAAATAATCATTAACTTAATGCAAGTTTTCAATAATATTTTTAACATAGTTATTAATAGTGTATGAGATCTATTTAGTCTATGCATGAGATACATGATCAAGCTAAAATAGTAAGGATATTTCACATATCTATATTAATACTTGTTTGTAGTTACCCTAATTGTTAGTGACTGTACTACCATGTAGGATCTCCCAGTTCAAAAAAACTGTTCCAACAGCTATTGTAGATTAGCAACAGCTAATATGAATAATTTCGATCCTAGTCAATTCTGCAATGTATGAATCTTACTAATCATTTATTGAGGTCTGGGAAGGGATAAGTTGCACTTTTAGTAGACACTTGTGTTTCTTTTTATACATTTTGTTTACCAGGTCACAATGGCTGCATGCCTGTCCTCCACAACAGCCAAACAAAGCAGAAAATGTAAGTACCTGTCTCCATCACTTCATGTAGAATTTTAATAGTATTATACTTTCAACCAATAGGCCACACCTGTGCAACTGCCATTCATTATGTTAGTTTTTTTCTCCAGAGCCATTTGGATCATTGAAGACAGCTATGTCTGACATAGTTCTGAGAGAGATGAAGAAACCATCGCAGGAAACCTCGGCCTCCCAGACGTCCGTATCTCCTGGTTTGGCTGGAGGCTGAGGTGGAAAGGAGGAAGAGCAGCTCTAGATGTCCTCATCATCAGCTGTGGTGGAGATGACATGGGGGCGGTCAGCAGTGTCCAGTTGGTGAACATGATGGAGGACCTGCACCAGCTTTACCTTCTCCACCCTCAGATGTCCATCATCTTCTCCTCCATCACCCAAAGGCGTTGATAGAGTGCGGGTGTAAACCCAGCAAAAATAGAAAAAGCCAGCAGGTTTGTCAACAGTGTTATGGCTTCTTTTATTCCTAGTTCAAAACCTGCCATCTTTACACATCCTCACATTAGACATGACCGTCCTTTTGAACAATTGATGTTAAAGCTAAAAACTATAGCCCTGATTGTTATGTCTAATGTGTTGTTGGTGTGGTTTTTGTATTTCAACAATTACATCTGTTGCCATAACACTGTTGACAACTCTGCCCCCCCCCCCCCCCAACCCCATTTTACTGTACGTAAGTCTCTTTTGCTTTCTGGCCCCCCTTTGTTTTTTTATCTGTGTCCTTTTCTTTTATAGAATCTTGTGTTTAAAAAATAAATGTTTTATTCTCTATAATGACTGAAAATTCTTTCAACAGTATATAACAGGGGAAGAAATAAAACAAAGTAATTAATCAGCCAACTGCATTTTTGAATTTGATAAATTCCTTCAACATCTCAATTTTAAAATAAACCTTGGCTTCTGCAATATTACAAAGCCAAATCATACTTCTTATGCGGCTACAAAACTATGATTTTTTTTCCTGAAATGGAAACAATATCTGTGTGGAAAAAAAACAACTTCATTCATTTGTTGTTTATTTAATCAAAAACAAAAAACGGACAGCACCTAAGGATATGAAAGAAGTGGCATTAAAGATGATGCATATATATTGTTAAGTACTTCTCCTTATGATCTTCCTGTAGATTTAGGCGATTGATATAATCTGTAAGAAAAAAACCCAATGTATATTAAAAACTTACAATTTCAACATTGCCCGTCTTAGTTGGAAACCAGCTCACCACAACAAGACAAACGTGCTGTAAACAAATGAACACAGACAAAACATGGATGTATGTATAAAAGTACAACAATGAAGGTGAATCCCATATGACAGCATATCAGAAATGGTTAATGCCTTAACTGACAACTCTTATTAATTTTTAAAAAGTAAAAAATCTCTGACAACAAAACATGAAATATTACTGGAGTTAGCTGGGAAAAAAAGGATTTTTTTTGTAAACAAATGTGCCTCTAAGATGAGGCTGCTTGGTCGACAGGTTGAAATGATCACATTTCTTATCTCCTTTACATGTTAAAACCGTCAAAATAAAGTGCTGGTACACACACACACACATATATATATATATATAGGCCTATATATGTGTGTGTGTGTCTTGACCGCAAAGCGATCAATACGTTATTTTGACGGTGAAATGAGCACAACTCAATAATTTTGTCAAATAAAATCATGAAGCCCCGTTTGTCCATAGCTTTTACTAAAACTATGTGAAGTTTGAATATATCGACATGTAAAGTAAAAAAGAAATGTGATCATTTCAACCCATGTTCGACCAAGCAGCCTTATCTTAAATGCACATCTTAACCTGTTCAGTTTGTAGTTTCCCAGCGTGGTTAACTAGCTACTTTGCAAATTAAGGAGCTCAGCTGCAGGAGCTTCATCTACAAAATAATCTACAGAAATATTATTTTACTTACCGAAAAAAATGGAGGAGATACTTCTTGGACGGTCTGTTAGTGCAATCAGTACCACAGCAAGCCATCTTTGTCCAATAAGTGCACGGTTTGCGGATAGAACTGATGTTCAAGTTCAGAGAAAGGAAATGGCCAAAGTCTTAATGTGAGTCCCAGGCTGAAGGCCTTCCTCGGAGCAAGCGGGGGGGGTAAGCAGTCTATGGCAGCAAGCTGTTAGCCACCGTTAGCCACCAGCCTTAGCGCTGACGGCTCATCCTAGACCTGTCAATCAAAAGGATTATTATTATTAATTATTCATAATTTCAAGATTAAATTATGTCTAAACGGATGAGTTAGGAAAAAATCACCCCCCTCAGAGTTGTCATGACGATAAACCTGACCTAATAAACCTAAAATGGTTTTTTGAACCAGGCTGTAAACAGGTTTATTTGTGCTGTGAAGTTGGCCTTTTTAACTTGGGAGTCAATGGGAAATTGCTCCTTTTCTGGAGCCCGCCCCCAGCGGATGAGGGGTGAACTGCAATTTTTGTTACTTCCGGGATGGCCTCAATTCTGAGCGGCGGGGTTTGCCCCTTGGTTAAAACAAGCATTTTGAATGGGAGACAATGGCACAAAATTTGAGGTGAGTAGAGTACCCAGAAATTGTAATCAAGTATGAGTAGTGCTACTTCAATATATTTTTAGTCATATACAGTACTGTGCAAAAGTTTTAGGCAGGTGTGAAAAAATTCTGTAAACAAAGAATGCTTTCAGAAATATAAATAATGTTTTTTTTTCATTAATTGCAAAGTGAGCAAAAAAAAAAAATCAAAATCAAATCAATATTTGGTGTTACTACCTTTTCCTTCGAACCAGCATTAATTCTACACTTGCACAAAGTCAGGGATTTTGTAGGATTTTAGTCAGGTGTATGATCAACCAGTTATACCAAACAGGTGCTAATGATCATCAATGTCACACGTTGGTTGAGACAGTCATTAACTTGAAACAGAAACACATGTGTAGGAGGCTTAAAACTAGGTGAGGAACAGCCAAACTCTGCTACCAAGGTGAGGTTGTGGAAGACAGTTTCATGTCATGGAGAGATTGAGCACAGCATCAAGGCACAAGATAGTTATAGTGCATCAGCAAGGTCTGTTCCAGACAAAGATTTCAAAGGAGACTGGGGTTTCTAGATGCGCTGTTCAAGCTCTTTTGAAGAAGCACAAAGAAACGGGCAACGTTGAGGATCGCAGACACAGTGGTCGGCCAAGGAAACATAGTGCAGCAGATGAAAGACACATCAAGCTTTTATCCTTCAAAATCGGAAGATGTCCAGCAGTGCCATCAGCAGAGAACTGGCAGAAACCAGTGGGACTCAGGTACATCCATCTACTGTCCAGAGAAGTCTGGCCAGAAGTGGTCTTCATGGAGGAGTTGCAGCCAAAATGCCAAACCTCTGACGTGGAAATGAGGTTAAGCAACTCAAGTATACATGAGAACATAGGAGCTGGGGTGCAGAACATTGGCAGCAGGTGCCCTGGACTGATGAGTCAAAATTTGTAATATTTGGCTTTAGCAGAAGGCAGTTTGTTTGTCAAAGGGCTGGAGAGCGGTACAATAATGAGTGTCTGCAGACAACATTGAAGCATGGCGGAGGTTCTTTTAATGTTGGGGCTGCATTTCTGCAAATGGAGTTGGAGATTTGGTCAGGATTAATGGTGTTCTCAATGCTGAAAAATACAGGCAGATACTTATCCATCATGCAAAACCATCAGGGAGACATTTGATTGCCCCCAAATTTATTCTGCAGCAGAACAACTACCCCAAACCTACAACCAAAGTCATTAAAGGAGTCATAACCTAGTATTATCTTGGATATCCACGCTCTATTCTAGTCTTTCAGGCCATTCTAAAAAAGAAAAGTTGAAAAAAAGTGAAATAAATAAACACAGAGCTCCTCTGACCCTTGTTTCTGAAGGCATTATTGTCTCGCGAGATCTGATGCAGATCTGGCTGTCGTGGACGGTCATTGTAATAATGCAAATGAGGGGCGCGTTGATTGGTGGCAGGAAGGAGGGGGTTTACCGCAGGTAACGCTTCAGCATATCTAACCCATATCTACTACTCCCGCTAGCATACAATAGCCACTTTAGCAGTTAGCTGCTGTTTGTTAGACACAGCAGAGCAATAAAAACACAGCCTTACCGTTTCAATTGCAGGCAAGTCCTCTGATTGTTGGAATGGCCCCTTTTTCCAAACGGAGCTTCGATGCCAACTTCGCCTGATATTGTCCCAAATTCGTAAAGGATTCCGGCATAAAAAAATAGAAAAAATATTTCCATGTTGATTCTGGCTGTCAACAACAGAGCAAATCTTTCACGGTGGAGTTCGTACTTTGACTCAGAAGTTATGTGTCGGTCGCGAACGAACCGGCTCTAAGAGCTAACTCTTTGAAGTGAACGATGGGAGCCGGCTTGTCACTGGGAGTCGGGTTTTTTTATTTTGGTACATTTGGTACACATCGTTTTGCATTAATTTTGGTAATAAATACACTTTAAGCAACAGAAAATCTGAGGAGTCAGTTGGGAGCCGAAAGAGCCGGCTCTTTATGGTGAGCCAGGCCAAAAGAACTGGCTCTCCAAAGAGAGCTGGAATTCCCATCCCTAGAATTCAGTAATGGCGGCGCTCGACTGAATATGAGGGAGAGAGGAGCGAGGGGGAGGGCGGGCTTCCTGCAGCATAGGTCTGCGATGTCTATATATGGTATATCCTGCGCCGATTTGACGTCAAGTCGGGAAGAAATTAAAACCACGTATTTGAGTGCGCGTGCAGGTGGGCTGGTTGATGAACCCAGGGGTAAACAAACGCTTCACTTTTAAATATCGGCTTCCCGGCCAGTGTATAATCGTTAGCCAATCATAACATAAATTTTTTCTCATGGAAAAGTGAAAATTACAGGTCATGACTCCTTTATGAACTATCTTCAGCGTAAAGAAGAACTAAAAGTCCTGGAAGTGATGGTATGGCCCCACAGAACCCTGATCTCAAGATCATCCAGTGTGTCTGGGATCACATGAAGAGACAGAAGATATGAGGAAGTTTATATTCACAGAAGATCTGTGGTTAGTTCTCCAAGAAGTTTGGAACAACCTACCAGCCGAGGTCCTTCAAAAACTGTGAGCAAGTGTACCGAGAAGAATTGATTCTGCTCTGAAGGGAAAGTATGGTCCCAACAAATATTGATTTGATTTAGATTTCTCTTTTGTTCATTCACAGTTTTTTGTTGATTGATGAAAATAAATGATAAACATTTCCATTTTTGTTTACAGCATTTTTTCACAACTGCCTAGAATTTTGCACTGTACTTTAAAAGTAAAACTAGTCAGCCAGTAAGAACTCTGTCACAAAGAAATAGTTAAAAGTAGATTCACCTACCACTGAAGAGTGGATAGAAATTGTCCATGAGATTTATGTAATGGAAAAGATATCTTGCTCCCTCAAAGTTGAAAAAGGGAAATTTTATAAGATCTGGTCCAAATGGACTGAGTACGTAAAACCTATTAGATCTGATTTCACCTGAGTACAAATTTGCTTGTGTGAGCAGTTGTGTGTGGTTGTTTTTTTTGTGTTGTAAATGAAAAAGGCTGTAATGTGGTGTGATGGGAATATGACTTTCCAAATAAAAGATAATAAAAAAAAAAAAAAATTAAAGCTAGTCATCCAAGAAATTACTCAAGAGTAAAAAAGTATTCTGTATGAAGGCTACTTAAATACGGAGTTCGCAAATTCAGGCATTTTTAAGATTCAAATGAAAAAAGAATACAAATACATAACAAAAATTACAAAATAACAAATTCAGAAAAATGTGTTAGAAGAGGGTAAATACTTCTAGTGATAATATATTTTGTTTACTGTTTATTTAGTTGGTCTCCAAATGGGACAAAGGGCTCAGCAGACAGATAATAAGATTAGAACAACAAAGCTTGTGTAAGAACGGACGTCTCACTTCAACATAAACTGTAGGTTTGCTATTACATCTGGTGGTAAAATATATTGGTTTTTCATTTAATAAAGTTATTCACAGTGGGTAGAGAATCCAGACATTTTTCTCAAGTAAGAGTACGGATACGTCATAATATTATTACTCAAGTAGAAGTAAAAAGTACAGTGCAGTAAAACTACTTCTAAAAGTATTTTTTCCCCCAAAAAAGTTATTCAAGTAAATGTAACTAGTTACTAACCATCTCTGGAACACAGATTGCTTTTTTTGTTTAAAAGTTGAATTGTAGCTTGAAAACATACTTCCCAAAATATACAAATTTGTACAAAAAAGTGTATGATGCATAAACACTTTCAAAGTTATTCATAAATAAAATGATAAAAAAACAAAAAACGTGAATGGACCAAGGAGGGTATGGGATAAAGGGAAAAAAAGGTTTTCCTGATATAACAAGTACTTTGATGTTAGTTTTAACTTAAAGATGATGACTATTCCCTTCTGAATATATTGAGACAATTATATATTTTAAATTGGGCTCGGGTTAGCCTGAATAGCTTTTTTCCTCTTATAGCAATTAAAAAACGGCTTTTGTTTTGACCCAAATTATCTTTGATACCAAGATTGGTTTCCTGATCTGAAACATGTAAGGGAGATTTTTTTTTAAGCATAAACGTAAGAAATCTGTAATAAGGCAATCACATTTCTTTTTACAACACTGTTTAAAATTGAGGGTGAAGTGGGTGTGAAGTATGGGCCTTAGCACACGTCCTTGAGGTATACCCTAGTTGAACTTTATTATGAACGAGGTGGCATTTCTAAACCAGGCCTAATGTTAAAATAGGTTTGATGATTGTGTAGAAATCCTTCGTACTAATGTACCCGAAGTTCAAAATTTAAACTCATTTTACCAACATAACCATGCGAGATTTCAAATAAGATCTTAAATTAAATCCCACACAAGTGTGCCTAATACAAATCAACAGTAAGTGGCAGATTTAACCAATTAGTAACACACTAACCAAGATGTATCTAACGTGACACTTGAGAGCGAGTGGAAACATGATAGCATCGTGACCCAAAGGTCACAGAAAGTGTGGTCAGTGACCCAGAGTGGGAGGCAGGGAGCTGTCACTCCTTCCCAGAGACCAGGCTGCGGTGCTCATGTTATGCCGACATACATTTGGGTTAAATTTAGGGCCAGGCTTTGGTTTGAGGTTCTGCAACGGGTCAGGCCAGCAGCTGAGGGTTTAGACCATTTTTAAAGAAAATTAAAGTAAGTCAGAGTGTTATGAGGTGATGCAAAACATAGCAGCCTTTATGTTTGACAGATATTTCATTAGAGGAAGTCTGAAATAACAGACATAGCGAGACGTCAGGGATTGTGTTTGCAAACAGGAATGTAAGGGAGTGTGGGTGACTGAGATATGTCAGACCGAAACCTCGGCTTTGTTTCAACTTTTAAGATTGAAAGTTTGTGAGAAAGGGCCCCTGTGTTTGTTAGATAAGACTTTATCGCCGTGTTTAAAGAACTCGCTCCGACTGGTGCGAGAATTTTTCAGCAGGACTGCTGCAGGAGGTCAAAGAGCGGTGAGGTCGCGTCCGTTGACTTCTGAGGACCCAGGCAGTTAATTATTGAGGGAGCGAAAGTCGTGACCAATTGACTGTTTTATTAAACGTTCAAACGGAGCGTTCACTGCTGCTATGCAGGGGCTATTTACCTTCCTTTAATGTTTGACATCTGTAAACCAGTCGACGACTCAACGCACCCAGGAAAACACACGTTTTTCTCATTTTAGTTTGTTTTATGGAAGAATAGCTTCCTAAAACAGCTGGGAAATCCCATAAAATCCATAAGTTATCATTAGATTCAATTATGTACAGGTTTTAAGTGAACGTAACAATGGGATTACAATAAAATCCTTGGACTTAGACCTCAATATTGCACAGTAATATCTACAGTTGAAAACTGAGAATAATACAAAGTTTTAAAAATGATTAAATACAACAGAGGAAGGCATTTAGTAACTACTCAAGGTTTCTCTTCCAGGTGTGAAAACAATGCATATATGAATAAAACAGACCCAAAATTTATTCCTAAAGCTGTTTTTTCATGTTTTAAAACAACAGTGAATACCCTGTTGGGTCCAGCTGGCATTTTATGATCCATTATTACATTTTAAGGCACTACAACTGTGGATGTCAGAAATTGCACTATATGTGATGCTTTGTTTTTCTCCAAGGAAAACACTAAATTGTAAAGAAAATATATCTCCAGCGCAGATTGTCATTGATGTTGATCCCTGAATAAACGAGAAACAGCTGATTATTTCCACCTCTGAGGACTCAGGCCTCTCCTCTTTTCAGTCTCCTGTGAGCTGGAGATGATGCCTGCGAATCAAGTAATAGTGTTTGATAAAAAGTATTTGCTCCCTTACAGATTCCTTCGTTGTTGGCATTTTTGTCACATCAATGTTTCAGATCAAGCTATTTTAATATGAGACTAGGACAACCAAGCTAAACAGAAGGGCTCTTACTGTGGTTTGTAACCTGTTCCAATCTGATAGATTTCAACGACTCTAGAAGTCCAGTCTACTCTGTCCCTTCTTGTAGACGGCTTCACTGTTGAGTCTCCAGTCCATTCTGTTGTCCAATTTAACTCCGAGGTATTTATACTCCTAAACCACTTCCACTTCTTCTCCCACGATGTGCTTGACCGAACACAGCGTCTCTTTAAATCTACAATCATCTCCTTTGTTTTGTTCAAATTTAAGGTAAGATGATTGTTTCCACACCATGCCACAAAGCGGTCCACCAGCTCTCTGTATTCAGCTTCTTGTCTATCTCTGATACACCCAAAGACTGCAGAGTCATCTGAGTATTTCTGCAGATGACATGTCTCTGACGGATACTGGAAGTCTGAGTTGTTTAGAGTGAAAAGGAATGGAAACTACAATGTTTTATTACATATAAATAATTTAATTGTATGGAAATTATTTAATCACTAAACATTAATATTTAACATAAATCATAAAATTATCAATGATATCTTAACATTATCACTTATATATTAGGTTAAATCATTAGAATTAACTTATTAATTACATATTAATTATTTCCATCGACTATTCTGATCCATATCTCCCTGACTTTGGCCCAACAACAAGCATCAAGAAAATGTTGGACACATTGGGAGCTATGCTGAGAAGTGTTACCCATTGTTAACTTGTAGCTTAGAAAGAAAGAAAGAAAGAAAGAAAGAAAGAAAGAAAGAAAGAAAGAAAGAAAGAAAGAAAGAAAGAAAGAAAGAAAGAAAGAAAGAAAGAAAGAAAGAAAGAAAGAAAGAAAGAAAGAAAGAAAGAAAGAAAATAAATTGTTTTCCTACTTAATAAAAAACAACAATTTAAAACCAAAGAGGCGATTGATTGAACGTGCAAAGACCTTATTTTTATTTTTCCAGCAATAGCAGAACTGTTAATTTGTAAAGCCTGAAATATTTTGTGACTATAATAAGTACTTTCATTAATATGCAACACAGTTTAAGTACAGATTCTATTTTTTTATCTGTACAGAAGTCTGATCAGTTATGCATCTTAGTGTGTTTTACCAAAGAGATGTAGCCAGTCTTCTGTTAAAGAGCAACTCACCAAATCTTTACTTTTTTTGCTGATAAACTGTATAAAATAGTGTCTAATAGTGCTGTCTACATGACTGGTCATTATTTTTGGTAATTTAGTACATTTTAGTAAAAATAAAAGAATTTTACGAAAAACTGTCTGTGTGGCGCCCTCTTCAAGTTAAAACTCTACACTGCACTTGCCGTTCGCTCTGCAATTATGGCTGACGTCAGCCATCCTGCTGCTGTGGGGTATAAAACAAACAGAGTCCGTAGCGAGTTGGAGTTAGAATAGCAAGAACGTGTTGATGCCGCCCAGCATCCCTCGGTCAGCTGTACAACGCCTCCTTTTGCTTCATATTTCAAACAGGAAATGTAGGTGGAGTAAGACTCTGGTAGGGGGTTAGTTGCTCTTTAAAGAGATAGCACCTGGATGGTAAATATTCAATATTCAGTGCTTGTCTTCACACACATTATAACCTGAGTACGTAGGGTTAAATATGATGTTGGCTCACCCTTTTGCAACTGTAGCAGCTTTCACTTTTCTGGAAAGACTTTCAACAAGGTTTAGGAATGGGTTTGTACAAATTTCTGAACGTACTTCCATAAGTATGTATGAGGTCAAACACTGATGCTGGACAACAAGGCCTGGTACAGTTTCTGCTCTACTTCATCCTATCGATGTTCTCCACTATTCTCCGCTTATCTGGGATAGGGTCGCGGGGGCAGCAGCTTAAGCAGAGATGCCCAGACTTCCCTCTTCCCAGCCATTTGGGCCAGCTCCTCAGGGGAAATCTTTAGGCGTTCCCAGACCTAGCCAAGAAACATATTCCCTCCAGTTTGTCCTGGGTCTTCCTTTGGGTCTCCTCCCGTGGGACTGCCCCGAACAACTCACCAGGGAGAAGTTCAGTAGGCATCCTAACCAGATGCCCGAGCCACCTCAACTGGCTCCTCTCGATGTGGAGGAGCAGAGGCTCTACTCTGAGCCCCCCCTGGATGACTGAGCTTTTCACCCTATCTCTAAGGGAGAGCCCAGACACCCTGCGGAAGAAAACAAATTTCAGCCGCTTGAATCCGTGATCTTGTTCTTTCGGTCACTACCCAGAGCTCCAGACCATACATGGAGGTAGACGATAGAATGTAGATAGACTGGTAAATCTCTTTACCACAACACACCGGTACAGCGCCGCCATTACTGCAGACGCAGCAACAGTCCTATAGGTGTTCTGTCAGATTGATATCAGGTTGACTAAGTGTAGACCTGTCAGGTTCTTCCACCCCAACTGTGCCCTGTGTTTATTGACCTTAGTTTGTACAGCGGAGCGCAGCCATGTAGGAACAGGCTATCCTCACTCTGTTCCCACAAAGCCTTTAAGGAGTACTTGAGCTTAGCCCAGACAAAATATCATACTTTTGGAAAGAAAGAAGAAAAAAAAAGGTTACAGCAAAACCAAACAATTTTGTTCGATTAATCTTTCTTCACTTGCTTCTGTTGGTCTCCCTTTTCTCTTCTTTACTTGAATGTCCCTTTCTTTTTCCCATTTGTCTTTGCTTTTTCCATCTCTCTCCTTTCACCAGTGAACTCCCCAATTATTTTTTTATTTAGAATTAGATTGCTCACAAACACCTTGCACATACTATCATCCGTTCACTATTCACATACTGCTGTCTCTCTCTGTCTGTATCTCCAGCTGTTGTCTCTCCTCTTCTCCCTCTCATCACTTGGTCTTCTCTCAGCATTGTTTCTGTCTTGGATAGTCTGTTTGGTTCTGTCAATAATGTCAAAATAGTAATTGAGCAAATAAGGTAAAGCCTTTAATTATTTAACTTTTTTATGTCTTCAATGATACACTGTTATTGACCCCTTTTGAATTGGCTTCTATCTATATTTTATTAGGTATTATGATAGTTGTAATTAAAGGACCTTTTCTCATTAATTATCTATAACACAATGTTAGAATATTTAATAGTTACTGGTTCACATGGCTAATGATGATGATGGTGCATCTGCTAGAGCTGCAGCTACAGCTCCTCTCTTTAAGAGATCCTCTCTCCTACCCTCTACAAAATCATCGCATCATGACATTTAATTTAAAAAAAAAGTCAGGACAGTCCATTTATCCCGGGCAAATGAAATACACATCCTTTTTATCAAGACATTTTAAAAATATTTTTGAAAAGTGAGTGTGTGTATGTTAATTGTTTGTGTAGTTGTCACAACTAGTGTAGTTGATTGTTTGTAAGTGTGATGGTGCACAGCCACCCTGGTTCTAGTTCACTTTGCCATGTTTACTATGTCTTGTGACTGCCCTGTGTGAGTGTTGCTAGAGATGGGTGAAGCTCTAGCATGTGGATCTCCACAGGATGGAGAGGTGTGGTAGTAGTGGGATGTGTGAGAGACACCTGTGTGCACCCAGCGCATGGACAGGCCTCTTAAAGGGTAGGAGTCTGTGACGGGATGCTTGCCATGGTGGTTGAGGATATATTCTGACAGTGATGCCAACTAGATTGGTGCGTTGGCTTTGCTGTTATGCTGCAGGTTTGATACCCTGCAGACTCGGGCTTGCCAGGTCAACTTTTCTCTTTCTTGACCAGTCTGACTACCATTTTCACAAGTGAAGGGAGAGAGCAGTCAACTAAAGTGAAACCTATGTGTGTGCGTGTGTGCGTATGCTCATGCAGCTGTGTGTGTGAGTGTGTGTACATGAGCATAAGGGCACGCTGAGATGTTCTCTCCCTTAACTTGTGAAAATGGCAGTCAGACTGGTCAAGAGCCGTTGCCCTGACATCAGACCTGAGTCTAAAAGGTAACACACTCGTAGCTTAAAGGAAAAATCCAGAGTCAATATCAGTCAATATCCCTGTTCTATGAAGCCTCCAAGTGCTGTTGATATGGTATGAGAACGACATCTGGTAAAACGTGTACCAGAAAGTGAAATGGCAACCAACACTAGCTGATGAGGGCAAGGAAGTTTCATTTTCCAGTGCCCCCGTCTGTTAGCATTAGCATTACTACACATTTAGTATACTATGCACTAACTGAGCTTGAGGTCTTACATATACCAAATATGGGATGATTAAAGTTTATGTGTTGTGATACAAAATGAGCCACTAACCCTCATTCGTAGTTGTATCCTCATCCTGTGGATCATTTTCAGTAGCAGAGTCACTTACAAATAAATCTAGGAACATCAAGAGAAATGTTTTAAGTGCACTGAATACAATGTACAACCATTAACATTGATGCTCTGGCTGACTTAAACCTAGTTTTCAACTAACCTTCCTCTCTGCTGACCCTCACATTCTCTTCAAGTGCCCTATCATACCTAACACTGACCAACTCACACATCTCCTTTAATGAGACAGACATCCTAAAGGTGAGAAAAAGAAAGTTGGAGACCAGTTGCGCTACGCTAGTACACATCAATTGAAATACCCGTCCAAGGAAATCTGGACTTCAACACATTTATCTTAGTCAGTGATGGTATAACTTGTATTAGCTATGACCAGTAGCTAGAACTAGACTGATGCGAGCATTAGCTCGTGCTAAAAAGACAACACCATTTTTATCCAGAAATATATGGGCGATCTACGGTCACTTTCGTGCCCGTAACATGGTAAATTGGTAAACATAATAGGTAGACTATCGTTGATGGTGAAAATACATGTTTGAGTGAATCTGATGATAAAACTTAAGTTGTTATTAACAAGACTGGGTTTATTTACTTGTTAGGAAGTCAGCTGGTTTATGTAGAGCTATGTTACATTACGTTCACCAGCTGGGCTCTCAATAAACATCACTTTGCCTTGTCCAAATGAACATCAACCTGAGCAAAGTTGAAATAAGTTCACAACATACAATAATCTTTAATAATACTTTACCTTAATAGTGGTATTTATCCAGTTGTGCAAAAGGGATCTTGGGTTGTACTAACAGACAGTAAAAGTAACTTCCAAAGAGCAGCTCATCTGAATCGTGCGAGAGAACACCTTCCACTGAGCGGGAGATATGCGGTTTGATGGACAGCTCTGACATCAAATGGAGATACTTGGAAATTATATGACATGATTTCTCATCTTTTCATTGGTTTATTTAATCCCCAAAGCTTGGTATGTACGAAGGCAAACCCAGACATTACCCCTGTCGTAAAAACTCAAAATCAGAAAAAATTGACAGCGACGGTATATATATTTTCAAAAGTCAATAGAAAAGAACAAAATAAATCCAATTTTAAATGGTAAATGGCCTGTACTTTTATAGCGCTTTATGTAGTACATGATGACCCCTAAGCGCTTCACACTACATTCAGTCATTCACCCATTCACAGCTGGTGATGGCAAGCTACACTGTAGCTACAGCTGCCCTGGGACACACTGACAGAAGCGATACTGCCGAACCCTGGCGCCCTCTGACCACCACCAGTAGGCAGAAGGGTGAAGTGTCTTGCTCAAGGACACAACAACTGAGACAGACAGAGCAGGGGCTCGAACCAGCAACAGGACGAACTCCTAACTCCTGTGCCACAGGACATTAACATATTAGTGTTTCACACATCAAGTTTGCAGTGACTGTGCTCTGTAATTAAAAAGTTATTTTGTTGCTTTTGTATTAGTAATTTCTCATGAATTTCCTTACTCAATGTGCTGACTAAAGATAATAGTTTGCTACCAACCGGACAGCTAAAGAAAACTGTGCATAAGCCAGCGTTTGCCTTTGTGACTCACTTCATTTTACAAAGATAAAGTCTTACCCTTGGCCTCTTTCTAGAAAAAGCTGAGGAGTTGCAACAGTTTTTTCCCCCGTAATTTTTCTATGAGCCACTGATTTCTGTTAGTCCTAGAAATGTTCCTAATCGTGATATATCTTCTGGTTTGGTGCTATGCCTTTTTCTGCGCATTCATTTGTAAAGAGCGCCCTTGTTGGAAGAGGGGAGGGGCCGTGTGCCCATGGTAGCGACATACTGACTGTGGCAAGCCATGGTATGGCAAGGAGTTAAGATACACTTTGGACATTAATACCTCAGTAAGGCGTTAATGCATTCCTTATTTTTGATACTGATGGTTTGCCATGCATGACTGTAACCTGACACCGAGTCAAGTCAGCGGCAGATCTGATCAGAGTAGAGCACACCTGGCCGGTTGTATGTGATTGAGGGAGCGGTGAACCTATGGCTGGTGAGTGAAATAACAGACTTAAAACACCTGGGCTAGACTGAGAGCATTCGGGGCTGAAGTCCCGGCAAAATTGGCCGATGACGCTCCTGGTTGGGAGCATAAAATTGTCCACAGGGTCTTGGTATGCTGAGACATTGAGCCGGTACCTTTTACTGGAACCAAAGACTCAAGCAAACCCACCCCATGACCCATTGATTACCAGACAGAGGCATGATTTGTCACAACAGATAAACACAACACATCTACTTTGCTCTAAGGTCCATTGGTGGCGAGCTTTACATTGCTGCATCCAGATGCCCATGTTGATGAAAGGCTTAGATACAGCTGCTCAGCCATGAAACCTGTTCTATGAAGCTCTCCCCAGACTGTTTTGAGCCAATCTGAGGTCTGTAGATTCTGGCTTTGCAGAAAGCTGGTGACCTCTGCGCCGTCTGCATCTCAGTATCGAATCTATAAATTTACCTGGCCTACCCCGTTGTGGCTGAGTTGCAACTGCTTCCACTTTGTTCCAATACTGCCAACAGTCAAGTCGTAGAATGTTTAGTAACAGGATCATTTCAAGACTAGACTGATTTCAAGGTGGCATCCAATCACTGTACCACCCAAGATTTTCATGAGCTCCTGAGAGCGACCCATTCTTTCACAGATGTTTGTAGAAGTTGTCTGCATGCTGGGGGTGCTGGATCTTATACACCTGTGGCAAAAGAACACCTGAATTCAAATATGCTGGTGGGTAAGCGAACATTGGTAATCCTGAACCAATGCAGTTTATGCAAAAAATTGTGGACTTTGGCAGGTTCTGTTCTGGATGGCAGAGTTTAACCTAGCATTCATACAAGCAGAGACAAACATTGCCTGTTGTCAGTTTTCAGCTTGTTTCAGCTGTTTTCATCAAACAAAAATCTTAACTACTAAAATCTTTACTCCAATCTGGCAATTTTACTGTTTAAAACAAAGTTGTTCTGATCTTTGTTGTTAATATGGTACTTTGAGTGTTTTTTCTTATCTTTTAAGCCTCCTATATGACCCAGACGAAGACAAAATGAAGACTAACATTCCTCTATAGAAATTTGATTCAGCATAAGAAGCTGAAGGTTCATTGAGGCCACTGCATTCATAGCAGAAAGCCGAACAGCACACATGTAACATCAGAGCAGAGCAGGCTGGCAGCATGTGAACACGCAACCTTCTTTGTGGGATTTCTTGTGTCTGATAACGCGGATCAAAGATTGGATGCAAGCTAAGCTGCTTACGTGCCAACCATTGTATTAACATAATCTGCTTTTTCATTTGCGCTGGCACGGGAGCAGAGAAAAAGAGCAACAAAGACGAGAAGAACAGTTTTTGTTGCACCTTCACTTAAGAACTCATTGTTTGAGATCCTAACAAGACTCTTTTAAACTCAGAAGGCATTAAGAAGCAATTTTGAAAGTGACACAAATGTGTTTTGTGGGTTTTGCATTTTTGGATAATGTTTACATCGTAAACTGAAGAAGAAACCGAGAGGTTTCAGAGGTTTTAATGGTATTTGTGAGTAAATACATAACATTGATTATCTTTCTCTACAACTCACACCATCATGCTGGATAACAACCTCATGACCAAATACTGTCTGATGGTGACCTGCTTTGGTATTCTAATTCCTCATTTCCACTGAGCGGTACAGCATAGGTTTTACAGTCTGGCATATTCCGGGGACTGTTTCCACCAGTTGGACTCACTGGTCAAGCGAAGTTAAACCTGAACGCCTAACGTTGCCTCATACTAGTGAGATGACAAACATGACGCACTAGTGTGTCTCGTGTTTGTCGCAAGCAGTGACGTTTTTCTGTCCCCCAATCAATGGACTGTGTTGTGTAACGCCAGAAAGTCCACCATTACCATTACCACCGTACCATTGTCCTATGGACCTGCAACTGAAGGGGGGCCTGGAATGGTGTGATACGAGTCGGTTGTATGGGCAGCTTTTACAATGAAAACAGACAAAATAGCGTACCAACCCGTGCGTGGGAAAGGATGAATGGGGCCATGTATTGTGAAATTGAAGCATTGAAGATGAAATGTGGCTGGATCTTCCAGTATGACAATGATCCCAAACACATCGCCCGGGCAACGAAGGAGTGGCTATGTAAATCCAATAGAGAATCTGTGGAGGAAGTTGAAAGTCTGTGATGCCCAGCAACAGCCCCAAAACATCAGAGCTCTAGAGAAGATCTGCAAGGAAGAATGAGCCAAAATACCAGCTACAGTGTGTGCAAACCTGGTGAAGACCCAGAGGAAATGTTTGACCTCTGTCATTGCCAACCAAGGTTACTTTACAATGGATTGAAATTAACTTTTGTTATTCGCCAAATACTTATGTTCTGCACCATTACACAAAAAAATTCTTTTAAATGTGATTTCATGCGATATCTTTTACATTCCCTCTCACAGTTGAAGTGTACCAATGGTGAAAATTACAGACCTCTCTTATCCTTTTAAGTGGGACAACTTGCACAATCAGTGGCTGCCAAATACGTCTTTGCCCCACTGTATCTTGATTCCTTCAATGCAACTGTAAAAGGTTCTTTTTAGCAGCAGTGTCCTGCATGTGCGTTTGTTTTATTGCAAAGTGTTGACAGCTCCAGCCATTTCATTGAATGTAAGCATTGCTAAATCAGAACAATAATTTCATGGACATCTGCTCCCATATTATAGCAATCATTTGGGTAAATCCATTACAATTTGTTGGTTATGATGTAAATCTTAAAATAAAGCTGTTTGTAGTAATTTAATGTGCATCTGATATATTCTGCACACCTTTTGCACATCAGTGTGAATTACACGTAGAAAATATAAAGTATTCAAAACCTTCAACCCTGACTGTGCGTCAACTGCCGCTATCAGAACCCTGTTAAAGCCCAATTTAACCGGCCCCATCATCCAAAATGGCATAATTTACCACATTGATGTGGGTATATATCAAAATGATACACTGCAATAATCTGCAGGCTGTATACATATCCCACTGCAACACTCCCATTACCAGTAACCCCAGTGAGCGCTCTGCTTCCTCGCATCACCAACCCCGCCATCACTGTATTTACATTAGCAAAAACAAATGACTCCTATCTAAAGCCACCTCCAGTTCCTAAATCACTGAGAGCAGCCGGACAACATGTTAAATTTTCCAGCTGCCTCACCTCATTTTTATTCTGTGTGTAACGTCCAGAGTCATGGAGCAGTGCTTTCCAGCCAGAGCGCGAGGTTCAGAAAGGAAACAAAGAGGAAGAGGAGAAGAGGAAGAGTGCAGAGGCCAGTGACGGTTTAAAGCACCTTGCATCTTTTCTGTCTGCTGGTTACCAAATCGATGGTTCACTGGGCCATGAAGGAGCTGATTTGCCCGGAGTCTTCACTTGATTGCCCTATTTTGCATGTTTTGTGCTTGGTCAGTTCATTGGTGGGTTTGATTGACCACTGTTGGATGCTTGGTCTTGATGCTCGGCGGCGTGCAGGATTGAGATTCGGGAGCTGGTTGAGCTCGGTTTCCGGGTGGTGGCTGGGCCTTAATCTATATTCTATGGAAGTTTAATATTTTGAATGGAATTATGGAAATAAATAAAGTTTTCCATGATATTCTAATTTATCTAATCGTTAACATTATAGCTAGTTCACTTTATGTTTTATTTCTGAAATACAAGAACCGATGAGAAGCAAAGTCATAGACAGTCTGGAAAGTGACACACAAACACTTGGAACTCCCGTGAACAACAGAGAAAGCTGTCAACCACAAACACAGAACAATGGTAAACCTTGGGCTATCAAAATTACTTAACTTTCCTCAGTTAAGGTCAGTTTTTATAATTTAAAAGAAGAGAGGCTGCACAGAAATGGTATCCATGGGGAAGTTTGAAGGTAGGATTTTAGATAAGGAATCATACCTACAGTCAAACATGGTGGCATAGTGAAATGGTTTGGATTCTTTTTGCTTCTTTAGGACCTTGTTGACATCCATCTATCCATCCATCCATCCATCCATCCAACCATCGTGTTCCGCTTATCAAAGATAAAGTCAACTGGGACAACAGGTAAGAGAGGGAACCCCAGACATCCCCAGCAACATCCTCCAGTTCATTCCAGGCATTTTCAAGGAAATCCCAGGCTAGATGGGATATGTACTCATTTCGGCTGCTTGTATCCAGTAACTAATTCTTTTGGTCATAATCCATGTCTCAGAACTATCAGTGCAGGCTGGAACCTAGATGGACCGGAGCAAGGCCGGAATTACTGCAGAAGAAGATCAAATCAATTTTTCCATCTCTGATTCCTCACTCCCAACCAAGGGCGGGTAATCCACCTTTAACCTTTCTTCCCAAAAATTATCCTAAAAGAGAATATGGAGTCATCGATTTGTGACCCAAACTCAAGTACACTTGGATTACGGAGGAAGACAATGATCTGAAGCACATCAAAAAGAGAAGGTTTTGTTGTGGCCAAGTCAAAATTCCTGCCCTGAATCCAATTGAGATGCAGAGGCACGATCCCAGAGAGGCTGGAAAACCCTCCAACGTGATTGAATTGAAACAATTCTGCAAAGAAGATTGGGACAAAATTCAGGCTGCTGCTGCTAAGGGAGAGGAGTACCAGTTATTAGGTTAAAAATAAAAACTGAGAAAATCTGCGAGGAGGTAAACAGTTTTTCACTATATCAGTTTCACTTCACAAAGAGAGTTACTGAAAATAATAAACCTCTGATGGTATTCTGATTCATCGGACTGCAGCTGTTCAAACCGATGAAAGGACGGACAATTCCAGAGAAGAACGCACATTTTTCAGGAAGCTGTAATAGCCACAAACGCTGAATGTGAATCATTATATCGGCTGATATTTAGCCTCTAACTACTTTCACAATGAACCAGTCCATCCTCCCAGTCAAAGCTCGCTGATGTGGAAACAGAAACGCAGCTGACGGTCTGTGGTGTCATCTCTTTGGTTCAAAAACAGGCAGAATGACTCATTCAGAAAGTAGTCAGTCTCTCGGCAGAGACACTGTCACTGCATCGCATTGATTACTCGCTCAGACCAGACGACAGTTTACAGGCCAATCAATAGTTTGTGTAAATTTTAGTCAAATGAATGAAGGCAGCTGCTCGTTCTGTCACTCTTGGAGTTTAGGAAGTCCATCCGCACGCTGACACACCGATCTATGAAGCATTGGATCATGTGAAGCAGGTCAGCTTGTGTGGGAGTTCACATTAAAAAGAAAAACAAGGACATTGGCGTCTGTAAAGGGTGCAACACTGAACAGTCGAACAGCATAAACTCAGCAGCGCTGCCTCAGCACGTACAACTCATTAATCTGAAGCTGAAACTGCAAATTCCTCCAATAACTCCAGAAATCATGGCGTTGGTTCCAACAGGTGGTGAACAGGCTTCGCCGTTTTATGCCTCGTCCGGATTCGATTTATGAACTGGAAACGGCTCCCGAACAGATTTCTTAATTCCCAGCAGAGAAATTAAACTTCATAACGAGATGACTCCTGTTCTCTCGGTCTGATTTAAGAAATATTTCTGTTTAACAGGTGTCCTTGCTGCTTGAGCAATGGTTGCCTAGCAATACTGATTAAGTAGAAAATCTGCTGTAGGCAAGGTGAGTGTGCTGTGGTGGTATGACACGACACGGTTTGTGTTTAAATTGCTCCTCTCAAATGTTTCTTTTCTACAGTGATGGCTTGTAATGGGTATCAACAACATTCAAGCAGTTAAAACAAAGTATATTTTCTTCAACACTGTTCCAATCAGAACATGTTTATACACTTTTTGGCAGACCAATAATCAACAATAGGAACAGAACTCAGAATCTGTGAGATGGTTGGTTCCTAATATGACAGATTTTGGGGTAAAAATAATAACATCATACATAGGCATGGGCCGGTTACCGGTTTCAAGGTATACCTCGGTATGAAAAATTCAAGGTTTCAAAACCACTAAAAATTTCCGTCGTACCGTCCCTGCGGTATAAGCGTTTTTCTTTTCTTTTTTCATGTGCGTCTCGTCAGGGAGAAAGTAAAGATCCCTCATGAAGTGCCACTCCCCCCACACCTGCGTTTGTTGTGAGTGACAAGCGGCCAGCGCTGCAGGCTGTGTGATGACTGAACTTTTTCCACCGTCTCTAAGCGGATGTTTGGGAATACTTCGGCTACCATAAAAAGCCAGACGTTCAAGGCTTGGAAGAAGAAGGTCGCCCGGTGTGCAATACGTGCTTGAGAACAGTGGCAGCCCGAGGAAGCAAAACATGGAATATGATTGCGCATGTTCGGGAGCACCACCCATCGTTGTATGCTAAATTCAAGGTAAAGTTAATGCTGTCTTGAAATGAACGAGCGTATTAGAGTCTGACATTAGTGAAATGAGCTTGTTACCTTGGCAGATATGGTAACTACCTTATCTTATCTTTTCTTCATCTCTATCCTTAGTAACTTTTTTTAATTGAGGCAGATAATGGTAACTAGCGTGCTAATGATGATTTATCTTAGCATGTTAGTTAGTTACCTTATCTGCCTTACTAAAAAGTGTTTTTTCCTAAAAAAAAAAAATACAGACATTATCGGTTATCATACCGTCAGAATCTCATACCGGCCCATGCCTAATCATACAAACCGAACTTCATGGAAGCAGATAAAATTCTAATGATCAAAATATTTCAGGAAAAAAAACACTAGAACTATTCATTTCTGCATTTTGTTAAGTTTTCTGCTTATCTGAGATCAGGTCAACAGGTAAGTAAAGTAAGTAAGTAAAAATGTATTTATAAAGCATCTTTCACAGACAAGGGTCACAAAGGACTGCACAACATCAAAACAAAAGCTATAATAAGCTAAGATCTACAGAATATTAAAAAATATTCTGTAGATCCAGGAGGGAATCCCAGACTTCCCTCTCTCCAGCTCAGTCAGTCTCTCTCTCTCTCTCTCTCTCCAGCTCAGTCTCTCTCTCTCTCTCTCTCTCTCTCTCTCTCTCTCTCTCTCTCTCTCTCTCTCTCTCTCTCTCTCTCTCTCTCTCTCTCTCTCTCTCTCTCTCTCTCTCTCTCTCTCTCTCTCTCTCTCTCTCTCTCTCTCTCTCTCTCTCTCTCTCTCTATATATATATAAAGGCTCTCTAGAGCCTTTATATAGAGCTTTATTTGTATAGCACACTTTTAACAATAAGGCAAAGCATAAAACACAACAATAGAGACACAAATTTGACATTCCAGCTATCATTAATCTTTTACTTAACCTCTAAATAGATCGGTTTTTAGGTTTTGTTTAAATGAACTCAGTGTTTCAGCAGCTTTGCAGTTGTCTAGAAGTTTATCCCAGATAAGGGGAGCATAGAAACTGAAAGCTGCTTCTTCATGCCTGGTTCTAACTCTAGGGATGATTCGTAGAGCACAGCTTGAAGACCTGGGTGGTCTGGGGGTTTGTTATAGTGACAACAGATCTTCATCATATGATATGATGATATCATATGATAATAAATGGTAGAGCTCCTCACCCCATCTCCAAGGCTGAGTCTAGCCACCCTCCAGAGGAAGCTCATTTCGGCCGCTTGTATCCGGAATCTCATTCTTTGGGTCATGTTTCATGTCTCATAATTATCAGTCAGTGCGTTTACATGCATACATAAGCTCAGCAAAAATAGATGTGTACAGGCGCTCTGGTTTCTCTTCACCACCCGACTTTACTCCAGCTGTGCGATTAGCTTTCATTAAAGCCCATTTTTAGCAATTTCCATAAGTATGACTGAATTGAAAACAAAAGACTACAGATCAGTGTTTGAACAGGAAGTGTTTGGGTTTCCTCCCGTATGTGTGGGTGCATGTGTGTGTGTTTTTTTTTTAGGATGCCCTGGGCACTGCTGTTGGGAATGAAGCCAGACGGTTTACAGTCTGGAACTTGATAGAGTCTGGTTGTGTTTTATATGCTCGATACATTATGAATGAGCTGCACCTCCCATCAAAGAGATTAAATAAACAGGGAGGTGTGTTTTGAAGCTAGAAAGGGTCACTGATCAGTATGGATGCAGAAACATTAATGTAATTCTATCATTTAAACTTTTTCCCAAACCCAAACTGATTTTTATAAGGGAAAGCAAACCACATGTGTGCAGCAGTTGAAACATTTTTTTCTGACAGCTTTGGCTGTTGCACAAACACATACAGAACCTTAAAAGGTTTATCTTATCTCTTATGGGAATCGTTTACGTCTCTCCCCTACAGTGACTTCCACTGATTTACAGAGTTTGAGCGTTAAGAGGAGAGGGAGACACTTCATCTGAGCATCTTAAAGTTCAGGCTCTCATCTCTCCCCACCCCCAAGGTCTCTCGTTTCCTTCCTTTCCTACAAACGTCTCATTCAATGATACATTATTGATTTATCGTCCAGCGCGTGACAGGGACTGAGCGAGGGATGCTGAAGGAGAGACAGAAATATCAGACAGTGGAACAGAGGCAGAAAATGAAAGATTTTATTAATGTCGCTGAAATATCTGTTGTTGTCGACATGTCATCATCAAAGCTTGTTGATTGACTGCTCAGACTGCAACAATTTTAGATAACAAAGGTCTAGTTTTATAGCTGTGGAAAAGGGAAATATTGAGTGGGGACTGCTCTTTGCTATTAAACAGTGGGAATAAATGATGTTTGGTACAAAGACGTGCTAGACTTTTGCTGTCTGTCATTTTGACGGTCATAATCTATTTTTACATGTCAATTTTTACAATGATAACATAATTAATTACTTTATTAATGTAATTTAATATTCAAACCATACAAGCTGAACAGAGAACTACACATAAACAATGAAATTAAACAATTGCACAAATACCAACAGTTCCCCTGCTGTGGCCTGAACGCACAGTCTCTCTGGTCAGCATAGAACTGAAATGCGCAACCATTTGTGCATAATCAAATGTTTCAAGGGGGATTGCTGCAGAGTTTGTTGTCATGAGGTTTTGTTCTTTTTGCCTCACACAGATGAATTTTCATGGAGGTTTAGATGTTGAGTTTAGCCTAAGTTTTAATATCAGTGAACAATTCTACAGTTGAAGTGATCAGAAGTCAGAAGGGCTCTCTGAACGAGCAGTTTCCTGACCCGCAAGCTATCGCTTCAGCGAGAGGAAGTCCCAGTGGTTGGCACAACACCGGACTCTTTGGAGCCGCAACGGCCACAGTTGTGCTCCAAAGCCTCCGTAACTCTTCAATGTGTTGTCAGCTCACGATTGACAAGATTTATTTCAATTCAGTGTTAAATGTCCACACGTCTGCATGAATCGGTCAGGGGTGTGAATAGTAATCTGTCAAAATGACGGACAGCCTTCAGATTTTCCGTCACCGTTCTAAAAAACCGGTCATATATTGAAAAAATTATCAGTTAACACGACCCAACTTGGTTTGGTATATATTAGCACAGGCAGCATAAATTTTTTTAAGACATAAAAAAAAAATCACATTGAACTATAGGAAAAAGTTGGACATTAATGCGTTGAGAAATGGAAACCTTTTAATCCTTTCTAAGCTTTAAACATCATAATTGTCTCAACAAGGAATATTAACCCAGGTGAGGTACAGTGGACCCCCACCTATTTGGCGTTCACTTTTTGCAGATTTTCATAGAGCAAATCTAAGAAATTACATGGAAAATGCAGCGTGTGAAGGTGAAATACCACAGTGCAATGCTACTTCACACTGTATTGGCTGGCCTTTAGAAAGCAGCCAATGCACGAGTAGCATTCATATTCCTTGGCGCTATTTGGCTGTAACCCCAAGAGTGAAAATAAGGAAGACTGTGGATATTAGCTTCTGTAGTAGTGCTAAGACAGCTTGCACTGTGTGTATCAATCATTGACTGTATATATAAAATGACGTGACGTCACCCTCAGATTTCTTAAGGGCTGAATTGAAGCCCAATGCCACCGCCATCTTGACTGTGTCACACGTCTTGTCACTCCCGGAAAATACAAAAAAGCAGAGCTGAGAGTGGGGCTGTGAGGGTGGCGGCGGATGATTGACACCCATCAAACTCTGAGCCGATATAGCAACAAGCTAACTGAGCTAACCCAAAGCCAACCGAAGCTAATTGTGGGATTAGTTCTTTGAGTCAGAAGGTATGTCTCTGCAGTCGAGTCCTGTCATCACGGCTGATGGAACACATGCAACTCATGTCAACATGCTTTAATATAAACCATTATATATTTGGTCAAATGTGAACCATCCCAGTCTCAGTTGTATCTTCTAACAGGTTTTCTTTCAAGAATACCCTGCATGTAGCTTCATATATCTTCCCATAAGCTCTGTCCAACTTTGTGAAAAGCACATCCCCAAAGCATGATGCTGCCGCCACAAATTTGATCTCATCAGACCACAGCACCACAGAGTCCCTTGCATGACTTGTTTTAAATTACAAAAAGAGGGTCTAAAAGGCTTCCTTCAACAATGATTCGTAGCTTCCTATCTGTGTTACCTAAAGGGCCTGTAATGGCAAAAAATAGTATCTCAGGGTTCCCATTATAAAGAAGACTTGAGTCCCAGAAGGCGTTTAAGTATTTAATTCAAACATGTCTGGCCAGACACGGAGGAGACAGAGTTACTCGTGCATCACCCTAACCAACCTTTCTAACTAACCGCTTAAATATTATTCAGCAGTCATTGTTTATCTCTGTAGACGTCTTCTCCAACGTTCACACCCCGCCTCCAGAGAACTGCTTCATGCGAGTCTTATATCAACGCATAAAGCAGCTCATCCGAAGGCCAGACTGTTATCTTACTGCCCCGGCGTCTGTCTCTCTGGTGACCTGACACATATATCTTTCTCATAACATTAAGCTGGAACAATAAGCTTGTCATTTTACCCTAGATGCATTCACTAAACAGAGAATATACACTTAATTCCTAATTGCATAACAATTTTCCACCACAGGCCATTTCACTGTTTTTCAGAAAATATGGACTAAATTTCATCAACATTGTCAACACGGCTAATCAAACAGGATCTGAACAAAACAATATTTTAAAAAACTACAAAATCCAGAAGAGTTAAGCCTGGACTAAATATTCCAGAGTGATCACCAAGTATTTAAACAAAAGGAGGTAATCAAAAATGGGTTATATGTCATTTTTGTGAACTCAAAATCATGTACGTATGTATCGCTATGCCACCCATTTGGTATTGTTTAAAGTACCCTCCTGTAACCAAATCACTCTAGCAGTTACTTGGTTTCATCAGGGTTCCAAATATCCCATAAGAGTCAAATGGTCCAAACTGGGTCCCCCTCCTAATGGTAACATTCGGTTTTAAAACATAAGCCCTGTCACTTCTATGGAAGAGCATACCATCCAAAAATGGACTTTGTTTTGAGACCATAAAAAAAAAGAAAATCAGATATTCACCCTGGAAAAGAGTCACTCCGAGATGGCAAACATTTCAGTGTCTGTTCATTTAGCAGCAGGATAATGGTGGATCCTGTGTCTGCACCTCTCGATGCATGTTCCTCAAACAGAAACGTGCAAGAACAACCTCCCTTGACACACTGAACAGCTCATCTGTCTCAGGGAGTCCAACACAAAATTAGGGCCACTCTCTGCTCCCAGTTTCCAAGGCAACCGCTACGGCTCCTGTGCACGCCGGCCGGCAGCGTGGCCGCTTTATTTACCTCTGCCAGCAGCTGTAATCCTCGTCACCTGCCTGCTGCGTCGCAAACCATACCTTTGGAAAAGAACATCCAACCCCCCACAAGCATCAGGTTCCCCCACCCCCAACGTACACACACACACACATTGATAAACGTAGTGTAAATTTGTCATGCTGTCGCACACAGATGAGGAAACCTACAGGGGAGAGATTGCAGAATGTGCAATCCACTCTGCCAACGTCTGCAACGCAATATTGAGATAAACTCGATGTATTTGCAACCGCGTAGATCTAATCTAAAAGAAATAAAAACAACAGCTAAAGCACAAGTACACTAACAGGGCATGCATAGTGTGAAGAACATGTTTAATATCAAGCATGTAAAACACCTGTATGCAGGCTTTTACAAAAACCAAATCCACACACAAAATTTATCAACCCCCCTCTGCTCGCCCCATCAGTCAGATCCATAATTGGCCGTCCATTATGCCAGAGTTCATTTGCATGGTTCCGGCTGAAGTGTTTACCAGTTGTCTGTGGGTGTCGCTTACATGATTAGGCAGCAGTCCTGCTAATTTACTGGGTGGATCCTCTGGGTGCTTGTCCATCACTGGTTGAAATCAGGGTGGAAAAGCTACATAGCTGATGTTTGTTAGTGGAAAACTTGATGTTTAAAATGACGGTTCTGTGATTTAGGTGTGTTTGACATCTTGTCGCCTGTGTAGACTGCTAGATGTCACCGTAGACCCGTAACATCTTGAACAATATTAATGTATCCATACAGAAGATGGTTTTCGAGGCTTAAGACTGATTCAGTTTCATCAATGTTCTCTCATAACTATGAAAACAACCCCAGGCGAAAAGAATACAATAAATTAGTTTAGTCACAAAAAATAATCAATATGGTTTAGAAGAACCGTATTGATTAAATAAAAATGGTGTCAAAAATGGCATCAAGCGGTGTTTGGTTCTTTATTTTACAAAATTTGATCACATAGATAATAAGATTAAGCTGTCACATAAGATTTTGTTCTTCAAAAAACAAAAAGGTGAGAAAGTATGCAATATCTGAAAACCGAGTCATTAATTACATCCAGAGAGTAGACCTGAATCTGAACATGTGTGGGGTTGGCAAGCATAGTCTTCTGAGGCAAAGAGCGGACTAGCCTCACACCAAGCCACCAACCCGGCCCAACCCACACAGGACCACCAGGGCTGCTTTTTAGGCAAGGCAAGTTTATTTGTATAACATACTTTCAACAACAGGGTAATTCAAAGTGCTTTACATGATTAGGGGATAAAGTAAAAACAGCAATGAAGCATAAAACACACACAGCGAATATGACACGTAAAAACATTACTCAAAAGCAGTTTTAGATGAGGCTCTGCTCCAGCACAGCTGATTTAAATGGTCCAATTGATTCAGTTGTTTTGAACCAGAGAAGGAACTAAAACATGCAGGATACCAGCCCTTGAGAGCTGACTTTGGATACCACTGCCCTAGGTGGAGGGTCATTGTGGGCTTAGAGGGTACAGATGGGGCCATGGAGAGAGTCATTGTGAAAAAGCCTTGTGAAACCAGCACTTTTCCAATAAGTCATGCAGGTTATAGAGTTTAGCTCATGTTTATCAAGTGTGAGGGAGTTTAGATGCCAAAATCAAAATTTTCTTCTCAGTTTAATGACATTATGTGTAATTCTTTTGTTCTTATGTGCATCTTAGTGGCACCATGGAAACCCAGATATACAGGTACATAGACTTCTGACATCACATTCATACTCAGTATTTCCTCTCAGAGAAAAACTGCGAACACATGAAAACACTGTCTGGCAAACCGAGTCGTCCATTCTAGTAATAAATGACTGACTGCACAAGATTTCCATTTTGTAAACAAGAGGCGGCTCGCTCCGTTATTCAGAGAAGAGACGTTTCCATTAGTGAGCCGGTGATGGACGCCTGCACACAGAATCAGCTCATACATGTTTCCAATCATTTGTTGTGACACTTGCATATAAACACAGTTGAAGGCAGCGATACACAAACACCTGCTGAAACAGAGACGCACAGACATATAGAGCATGAACTCTGCAAAGTGACACATGCTCATTTACAGCCGACTCCCGCC
The DNA here is from genome assembly GCA_963556495.2 of Valencia hispanica. Lineage (NCBI taxonomy): Eukaryota > Metazoa > Chordata > Actinopteri > Cyprinodontiformes > Valenciidae > Valencia > Valencia hispanica. The sequence goes on along the minus strand of OY747712.1, from coordinate 9,612,693 downwards.
TGTCACAACATTACATTTAATGGACGTGTCAGTCTGGCAGGGCGCTTTGCTGGAGCTTCCCGTCTCCATCCAGAAATTTCTGCAGTGGGAAGGTTACCTGCTACCCAGACGACATCCAAATATCACGCTGGGTGTCGTGCCTATCTGGAATAACAATCAGCAGATGTAAATGTCATCGGGTTTTCAACTTGAGGGTGTTTTAATAGGAACATTCTGATCCTGGGATTTAAATCCAATATAGATGGCTTATCCGATTCCTGTATGTGCTCCACAAGAACAGTAAGGAAGTGGTCTCAAATGCCACAGAAATGTCACAGATAATACACACTGCAAAAACAGCACTGCTTGAAATAAGCCAAATATTCTTAAAAAGGGTCAAATTTTCTGGTTTTTAGCAAAAAAATCTGCCAATGGGGTGAGCAAAAGTTGCTTGGCTAAAATTCTTAAAACTGGCAAAGAAATCTTAGAATTAGCTTAATTTTCTTGTGCAAAACTTGCTTGTTTTCTTATTTTTTTGTCTAAAGAGACAAAAAAATAAGAAAACATTTCTAGAAACAAGGCTGTTTTACTTTCTTGAAAATCCTTTTTTGCAGTGCAAATTTACACATTTCTTATAGGATATGACAATCAGGCATAAAATCGTTTGTATTTTTACTGTAAACTGTGGAAGGCTTTGAAGAATTACCGTTGGTTGGTTTTGAACTCATCCAGGCCTGATAAACCTGTTCAAATGCAGTTAAAGTATAAAGCTGATAGTATTTGATAGAAAAAAGATTTTGCAGATTTTCGGTGCAATAAATTAATATTAGGTGTTTTGTTATGAATGCAGTATCACATTGAAGTGGTTTTATTGATTCCATTGTGGAAACTCAACACAATTGGATGAAAAAACTTTAAAAAAAATCAGCATTTGTTGTTATGTCCATATTTAAAAACTTAGGTTGTTGTTCATAATTTTTAACCAAAGTTCCTATCAGTCCAAAGAAGCCACCTGTGGCTCCAAGATTGCAGGTTACCGACCCCTGGCCTACATTTAGCAACTCGCATGCCAATGCTAGCACACAGATGTTAGCTATAGCCATAGACTGTATAAGATGGACGAAGCCTCAGTGACGTCACCCGTAGAAGCAAAGTGGGCTGTTCCCACCACCACAACCTTGGCCGCATCACGCGTCTCGTCACGCCTGGAAAATATGAAAAAAAATAAAAAACAGGCAAAGAGGTGGAGCTGAGCGTGGAGGAGGATGATTGACACTAACTATTATTGAGCTAACTGAAGCTAACGAAGGTTAGCTGGCGCTTTTAGCCAGAAAACTTTTTTTTTAAATGCCAGGGAAATGTAGTTTCCAACATGCTTGGCTTTTTTTTTCTTTCAAGATTTTGTTGCCACAGTGGCCTTTATTGAAAGTTGACAGGCTTAGAGGAAAGGGGAGAGAAGCAGGGGGAGAGACATTCGGCAAATGTCCCTGGGCTGGAATCGAACCCAGGACGGCCGCTTCGAGGACTAAGGCCTCTGAACATGGGGCGCCCGTCTTGACCCACTGCGCCACGCGATGTCCCTTTTTAGCCAGAAAACCGTGGTTGAGCGACTCTGCTGCCCATCTGCTTCCAGGCAGATTCAGTAATCTGCTTCTTTCACAGCGGAAGTGTACATATGATGAAAATTACAGACCTCTCTCATCTGTTTAAGTAGGAAAACTTGCACCGGGGCTGCCAAACATTTTTTTGACCCACTGTATACAGTCTATGGTTAATACTAGTAGCCTACATGTTAATTGTTGCACATTAGCTTTAGAAGGCTCTAACTATGCTAATGTTAATTTGAGTTCTTGCACAATAGCTTTGTCGGCTATAGTTAGCATTAGCATATTAGTGTTAATGCTAGCACACAGGTGTTAATTGATGTGCATTAGCTTTATAAGGCTATAATTAGCACTAGTATGTTAATGCTAGCACTTGGGTATTAGTTGTAGCACTTCAGCTGAATCAGGCTGTAGTTAGCACTTATGTACCTCCAATATGATTAAGTTACTAATATTATCAGGAGCATATGATGCAAGGCCTGTTTTTTTTAAAACAAATTTAGTGCACACTCTCTTTGCACTCTACTTTTTTTGTACTGATTAGAATGTCTAGTATTTAATACGAAAAAAAAAAAAAACACATATGAAATTTGTGAATTGAACTGATTGGGAGTTTGGAAATTACGCAAGTTAGAGCCTCACCGCTCACAGTTGTAGGCAGCAAAATTAATGCACCCCATCCAGCACTCTGAGAAGTTTATTAGTAAGCTGTGCAGCAGTACGGATGGATTAGAATTCACTTCCACCTTCACGACGCAAAGGGAGCCTGGGCAACATGTCATTCAACTTGCCCCAGTCACTGGCAATGACCTGTATCGGCTCTCTGAATTAATAAACCGTGACTTGGCTACACTGACCCATAAATTACTCCTGTTGTTGAAGATTATCGGCTCCTTTGAAATGCACTCCTTTGAAGGCAGTGGTTAGAGGGTAACGGTGTGACCTGAAAGTTCAAACCCTGCAACCACAAACATGTCCGTTAAAAGTCTCTAAAATACTAAACCCACATTCTTACTTATTATTGGGAAGTTTTTTTCTGCCTCAAGGGCAAATTGTAGAAAAAATGGTAGGCCTACATGTTGACTGGCAGCAGAGCAAATAAACAAGTCTGGATATTATATTAAAATGCATTGCATCATTGTAGATGTGCTGAACTATGTCTGAAATCCTAATGTGCATTTTCATTAGTCTGTGGAAGTTAAATAATGGCTTTCATAAAACAACCCCCCCCCCCCCCATAGATTTAGCTGATTTAGATGGTGGAGAGATGCAATGTTCAATAATATAATTAGGTGTTTCATGAGGATAATCAGCATAACAATAAAGGCTGAATGTCAATATCAGGAAACTAAAAGCTGCAGCACAACCGACGATAGCATCAAAATTAGGTTTTTACATTAAATGTCAGTGTAATGTCTTATAGTAAAGGAAACATGGATGCAGCATTAAAACCTTGTCCGTTTTGTTGGTCTATAGTAAAGTCAGAATAATAATGCCCTCATTTTGGAGATGTGATTATGAAGCTACGAAGAAGGATGAGAACTAATTCTCGTCTTTGGCTTCACTATTTCCCAGCTTCACAGTCAAAACAAAATGGCTATTTAAGTGGAGCATCCTCTAATTGTTTCAGTGCTAAAACCAAAATATTCACTTCTGAGATCATCTTTTAGTGATACAATAGAGACTACACCTGCACAAGAGTCTTCAAAATAGAGCAGAGATATTTTCCAAGTCCATAATGTTGCTGATTGATTTTTAATTGTACTTTATTGTCGATGTTATAGTGTTTTTTTTTTTTTTGCAATAAACTCACAGATGCCAACATCACAAATAGGATGCTGCAGTTGTAGGTACTTTTTACAACTCTGCCCCCCATTGAATTTTTTATTTGTCCCCAATAAAAAGCTGTCACTTAACTATCCAAAAGTCATGTCATAATTTCAAATACATAAATGTGTGTGTGGTGGTGGTAGGGGTTGTTGGGGGGGTATTTTCCCTTTTGGAATACACTTACTGGAAACACTGTTGCGTTCACTAAATGTCCTATGCCGCCTTCACACTGCACGCTTTGTCAGCGTCAAAAAACGCTCACAAAGTGACAAGTTTGAAGCGTATACATTTTTAAGCCTGAAGCTTGCAAAAGCCTGCCACTTGCTGAGCAAAAAAAGAGCACGTGGGCGGGGCTTCCTCTGTTGCCAGATGTTTTAAACAATGGTGGATCATATTGAGAGCGTGGCTTGGCTTTATTTGCTAAATAAAGCTAGACAACGTAGACGACGGGCCCATTAGGGCTGTTTGTGGATACACCCTATTCTTGAGAGGCGTTCTGCGTTTGGAGAGTTTAACCATTTGCTCCAGGAGCTGTGTATGGGCGAGGTTTGCTTTCAGAGCTACTTTAAATGTGTAGTGACGTCACTACAGTGAGATGCTCTGATTGGTTGACGCTCAGGGGACAAACAAGCTGAACTTCTGCGTTGCTGGCTTTTGCCGCTTTGAAGCTCGGAAAGCACCAAAAGCTTAGCAAATTGCTGCAGCCAAAGCATACCAAGCACCGCAGAGAGACTCTGACGGCCTCAACCATAGATTTAACACGTAATCTTGTCGTTCTAGGCGTTGACTATGGAATAATATTTCAGTCAAAAATCCCGAGCAAGATTTTCAACCCTCACCTGCGCGTATTCAACAATCCACGCACGTAATTGCTGATGCGCGTGCGCGCATATTCAACAACACGCGTGTAGAGTTCATCTAGTGAGTATCCAACAACCAGCGCATGTGGATTTTACCTCACACGCGCTCTACACGAAGCTTTCATACACGAAGCTTTCATACACGCCTGAGGGTAAATCTTAGGAGAGGCTGCGCCCTTGAAAGGAATTTCTGCGCGAGCGAGTAAAATACTTTTGACTGTTTAGAGGAGGAGCCTAAGGTTGGCACTGACACTGTGTAATTGGTCTTTAAAAAAAAAAAAAAAAAAAAAAAGGAAATGGCCTGCCCAGCAAATTTGGGGTGCTTGGGGGAGTTCTTTCTCTGTGCTGGACGGATGTGCGGTGGGTTGGAGAATTTACCTGCGCCGGGGGGGGGGGACACGGAGGCAGGGTTGGGTACCCTGCGTCTCAAAAAGCAGAGTGCAGGTTTTAAAAAGGTACGTCTGTATGTTCCTTAAAGTAGCCTTCATTGTTTCAGAAGATAGCCGCCAAGTTCCAGAAAGCAGTTGATGGTTCCAAAAAGTAGTTTGTAATTTCTAAAAAGTAGACTGTGAGGTCAGAAAGTAACCTGTCAGTTCCAAAAAAAGTTACTTGAATCCAAGGAAAGTATTGGCAACTCTTCAGCTCAAGCAATCATAATCAGCTTTGTTGTCCAAGTTAGTGCACACAAACCAGGAAATTGACTTCGATTGCACTTTGTTCTCAATTAGGACATTTTAAATATAAATATATAAAAAGAGAAATAAAACAAAATGTATTTTTGTTAATACTGTATGTATACATACAGTATTTTTACAAAACAGGAAGACAAGGTTAAATTTTTGCAAATATCCATGGTATTGATCTGGACACTGTTAGGTGTTCCTCAGAGAGACAGTTTTTGCAAAAAGCACTCTGTAGTGCTTTGTGATTTGCTCAATGCATTTACTTAAAGGTGCAGTCTGGAGAATATATTTATGTATCAAAGTTTTATAAATCTTTAAAATGATAGTGGGGTTCAATATGATAAAAGGCTAGTCCTCCACAACACTTTTGAGAATTCGAGTTTTTGCATTGTTGGCTGTCAATCAAACATCGCGCAAACATGTGAACATGGGGCCGCGCACACAGACCGCTCCATTGCTTCCCGTCTACAGTTGCCATATTGTGAGAGAGCATCAGTGATGCAGAAGTTGCTCACCTCCAAAATTTCCATCAAAAATACAATCGGGTGGTGCGTGCAGCATCTGCAGCAGTGCAGCAGTCACTGCTGCGGTAGGGCTGGAAGGGGGAGTGTTTTGGGAGGGGCCTTGGTACGTCAGATTCAAAAAATCTCTCTCCTTCAAATACTCCGGACTGCAGCTTTAAGGTTTGGATGGGTTCAAAGTCACCTGGTGACATCGTAATGTAGAGCTGAGTATCATCTGCATAGTTATGGTAGTTATTGGTTGTTATAATCTGGGATAGTGGGAGCATGTAGATATTAAATAAGAGGGGCCCCAGGATGGAGCCCTGAGGCACCCCACATGTGATTTCTGTTCATTCTGATGAAACGTTTCCTTTTGAAACAAAGAAGTCCTTGTTCTTTAGGTAAGACTCGAACCAGCCAAGTACTGTACCAGAGAGTCCGACCCAACTCTCTACTCGTTCTAATAATATATCATGATCAGGGGTGATCTCCCTGTCATCTCCACTGTCTTCAGCCAGCGTTGTTGTCAAGTCATCATGTCTTGAGTTCAAGTCACACTTGAGTCCATAGTGTTCAAGTCCAAGTCAAGTCGCTAGGTTCTACAGGCAGAGTCCCATAAAGAATCTTCCAGTCCAAGTCAAGCTATAATCACCTAAGAGCAAGTCAAAAATAAGAGAGCAGGGTGTAGATTTTAAAACTACAATAATAGCAGCTATACATGCTTTGCTTTATTTTTTTTTAATGTACTCAATGCCCCCAAGCTATCACCAAGCAAACACAGTAGCATGTACAAAATAATAAAACCATAAATTTGAATGCTATAAATAGTAAACATGCCACCTGTACACTTACAAAAGCTTTGGGAAGTTTGTTCAGTAATCTGACCTAATATAACAAGCTAACGTTAGCATCGCCCACATGCTAAATCCAACAATAGCAAATTCACATGTGGGAGTCTGAGCCCAAGTCCTACGTTGCAAGTCTGAATCAAAATGCAAGTCACAAGTCCCTTAAATGCGAGTCTAGGACTCAAGTACTTCATCAGCAGGTAAAGGAAATTACTATGCATTTCTATGTAAATAACTATATAAACATAAATATATAAATAAACTGAAAACTAAATGACAAAACCAGCCAAAGTCTTAAGAAAAACCTGAAAAAGCCCTTCAAAAACCCTGAATAAATAAATTTTCGACCAAAGTTAAAAATTATTATTGGCAAGCAAATTAGAGGTGCCCTAAGACTTTAGTACCACAATGACTGTATCACTGCTGGAAGGTTGAGTCCATCTGTTAAATTTACAAAAACAATGTACAAACCTATTTTCTAGTGCTAAATTTGACAGATACCTTATTAGCATGTACCGTTACTGGGTTGCTAAGTATCACAGCCAACTAGAACTGACTTTTAGAAATAACTAGTCTTTAAAGGTTGTCAGTCTCGATTTGACTCAATAGCAGTGACACACTCTTAAAGATACCAATAATCCAAACAAGCCGCTGTGTTTTCACACCATCAACGGTTCACGGCAGCAAACGTTTTAGTTGTAATCCTTTTACATGCCATATAATCCTGCCCACCCTCACAGCGGAGCTGTGTCACTCACAGACTTCAACTTGGACATCTGTTAGCAATCTGCACAGAGAGTGATAGCAGCAGACACTTGATAGAGGAGTCCTTGACTTGACAGGAGGAGAAGCTCAGGCAGACAGCGAAGTAAACATGGCAAAGAGATGACGGACTGCCAGAAAACCTGGCTTCCCACCTGCGAGCCTTCAGGCCCCCCTGGAGGGCACGAGCTAGTGTGTGCTCATGCCAGTAGATGATAGCAGCCGGTGAGCAGACGGCGTGTGTGTGTGCATTTCTGTGCATGTGCCGGAGTTTGAGGCCAAGATGAAGCTAGAGGACTTCTACAGAGGCCCTCCAGAGATGCTGTATGCCTGGGAAGGATGTTAACAAGCAGAATGGACGAACACACAGGCCTGGGATACCTCTCTCATCTGCAGACATTTTCTTATACATGTTTCACAACAGGAGGTAGACCATTTCTTGTCTGAATGCTGTTTATTGCACCTCTCCTTTCCAAATGCATAAGCTGTGCTCAGGTGACAACAAAATACCCAAACTATGCCAGGAAACTGTTAAAGGACATCTTTGTAGTGAAAAAAAGGAAACAGGTCCTCCCCCTTTACAGATTCCGTCTATTTTTGTCACATTGAAGGGCAACACACACCAGTGACAGACGTGGGTCAAAATATACACCCCTATTATTTCCTATAAAATACACACCTGGTCAGTGGTAGACGCTCCAAGGCACTCTATGACCCACATTCTCATCATTATAAGGACAATGGGAAAAAAAGATTTCTCATGAGATCCTGGAAAGAAATCAAGTGTAACCGAAGATATAAATCAATGCTAAATTATTATTATGAAGTTGTATAAAATAAATACATAGTGAATATTTTATGGTGCAACAGATACATTAGCATGCAATTAATTTATGTTGTCTTATTTAAGCTATGCCATTTGCTGGGATAAGTAAAATGGTAAATGGCCTGTACTTATATAGCGCTTTATTTAGTCCTTGAGGTGCCCTGGGGCACACTGACAGAAGCGAGGCTGGCAAACTATATCTATCTATCTATCTATCTATCTATCTATCTATCTATCTATCTATCTATCTATCTATCTATCTATCTATCTATCTATCTATCTATCTATCTATCTATCTATCTATCTATCTATCTATCTATCTATCTATCTATCTATCTATCTATCTATCTATCTATCTATCTATCTATCTATCATTAACAATGAGTGTTAAGGCATCATTTGTACCACCCTGCACTCCCAATCTATGCTCACCTTTAAAAGGTGGAGTTAAACCAAATTCTAATGTAAAACAACCTTAACAAATACAACTAAAAATTTAAAAAAGAAATTCATTTATAAAAGCTGTCGAAACCTACTTGACCCTATATGGAAAAAGTAACCCACCCCGTTAATTCATGAATTACATCAGATTAACTGCCTTTTTTGGAAACCCAGCTCTTCTTTCTAGGAATATGGTCGAATTTATTAGTCCTCCAAAACACTGACAACCCAGGGTCCAGACCAGGAAGCAGAGTCGTAGTTTAACCCACCTCTCGGCTGCTTCTGTACTGTTACCCACCCATTACCCTATAGAAACAGTGTCTTGTCCACGGCCAAAATTAAATGGATTAAAAGTTAAGCCAAAAATAGCAAATTATGGAAATCTCATAAAAATAAATACAACTTTGACTGAACAGAAAAATAAATCTATTAAATGTGGTTTATTAAACATAAGATCTATCTCCTCAAAGACTTTGTTAGTAAATGACTTGATTTGTTATAATCACATTGATTTCCTTTGTCTCACAGAAACCTGGTTGCAGCAGGAGGATTATGTCAGTATAAATGAGTCAACTCCTTCCAGTCATTTAAATTTTCACATTCCTAGAAATACTGGGCGAGGGGGAGGAGTTGCAACCATTTTCCGTTCTGATTTACTAATTAGTCCCAGACCAATTGATAGCTACAGTTCTTTTGAACATCTAACCCTTAATTTTCCTCATCCAAGTTGCAAAACATTAAGACCATTTTTGTTTGTGGTTTTGTATCGTCCACCAGGCCCTTACTCTCAATTCTTGGATCAGATCTCACATTTTTTATCTGATTTAGTATTAAATACTGATAGGGTTATTATAGTGGGGGACTTCAATTTTCATGTGGATACTGAAAGTGATAGCCTAAATGCAGCCTTTAATGCTATTTTAGACTCAATTGTCTTTACTCAAAAAGTACAGGGATCGACCCACTCGGGCAAACACACTTTGGACCTTGTACTGACATACGGTATTGAGTGTGAGGAAATAACAGTCCACCCACATAACCCGGTCCTGTCTGACCACTTCTTAATAAGTTTTGAATTTACTTTAACTGACCATCTTAAATCTGAAAGAAAATTTCATTATAGTAGAGCTTTATCAGACAATGCTGTAACAATTTTTAAAGAATCTGTTCCATTCTTACTTTCCTCAGTGTCTCAGAGTAACAGTGGATGGCAGCAATTCTATCTCTAATACTAGGAAGTTGGAGAGAAAATGGCGCTCTAAACACCTAGAGGATTCCTATTTAACCTGGAATAACAGTCTACTGCTGTATAAAAAGACCCTTCGACAAGCTAGAACAGCATATTTTTCATCATTAATAGAGGCGAATAAAAACAATCCTAGGTTTCTTTTTAGTACAGTTGCCAAACTTACACAGTGTCATAGCTCTGTTGAGCCAACTATTCCCCCAGCTCTTAGCAGTGATGATTTTATGGGATTCTTCATAAATAAAATTAATTCTATTAAAAATAAAATCATTGGCATCCTCCCAAACATGATTACTTATTCCTCAGTAAATGAGGCAGCATCGGAAAGAACTGTAGAACCTCAGTTGTGCTTAGGCTGTTTTGATTCAGTTGAGCTTTCGGAATTATCAAAAATATTAGCCTCATCTAAACCTTCAACTTGTATGTTGGACCCAATTCCAACCAAATTATTTAAAGAAGTGTTCCATTTGGTTCCTGGACCCATTTTGGATATGATGAATCTATCCTTAGTAAACGGATACGTACCACAGGAATTTAAAATAGCTGTAATTAAACCTTTACTCAAGAAACCTTCTCTTGATCAAGATGACTTAGTGAATTACAGACCTATATCTAACCTTCCTTTCTTATCCAAAGTCCTTGAGAAAATTGTTGCTAATCAAGTCTGTGAGCATCTAAACAGTAACGAGCTGTTTGAAGAGTTTCAGTCAGGTTTTAGAGCTCATCAGCACTGAAACAGCACTGGTGAAGGTTACTAATGATATTCTCATGGCCTCAGATAATGGACTTGTGTCTGTTCTGGTTTTGTTAGATCTCAGTGCTGCTTTTGACACAGTCGATCACAATATTCTCTTAGAAAGGCTTGAACATGTTGCAGGGATCAAAGGAACAGCACTAGGCTGGTTTAAATCATATTTGTCTGATAGATTCCAGTTTGTTCATCTAAATGATAAATCTTCTTCACTCTCAAGGGTTACTTGTGGAGTTCCACAGGGTTCTGTGCTTGGACCAATTCTGTTCACCATATATATGCTCCCAATTGGTAGAATCATTAGACAGCATGGGATAAATTTCCATGGCTATGCAGATGATACACTACTATATTTATCCATAAATCCTGATGAACCCAGTCAGTTAGGTAGATTACAGGCATGTCTGGAAGACATAAAAACATGGATGACCCTAAACTTTTTGCTTTTAAATTCTGACAAAACAGAAGTTGCTGTCTTTGGACCAGAAGTTCTTAAACAGAAACTGATTAGTCAATCACTTCATCTGGATGGCATTAAATTGGCCCCCAGTAATAACGTAAAGAAACTCTGCGTCATTTTTGACCAAGACTTGACATTTTCATCCCATATTAAACAGGTTTCTAGGATTTCTTTCTTTCACCTCCGGAATATTGCTAAAATTAGAAACATCCTGTCCAGGAGTGATGCTGAGAAACTAGTCCATGCATTTGTTACCTCAAGGCTGGACTACTGTAATTCTTTACTATCAGGCAGTCCACAAAATGCCATTAAAAGCCTTCAGTTGATCCAAAATGCGGCAGCAAGAGTTCTGATGAATATTAAAAAGAGAGATCACATTTCTCCTGTTTTAGCTTCCCTTCATTGGCTCCCTGTTAAATCCAGAATAGAATTTAAGATCCTTCATCTTACATATAAAGCCCTTAATAATCAAGCTCCATCATACATCAGAGATCTAATTGTTCCTTATGTTCCTAACAGAGCCCTTCGCTCTCAGACTGCAGGTTTACTTGTAGTTCCTAGGATTTCTAAAAGTAGAATGGGAGGCAGATCTTTTAGTTATCAGGCTCCTCTCCTGTGGAACCAGCTCCAGCTTTAGTCCATGAGGCAGACACTGTTTACTTTTAAGGCCAGGCTTAAAACTTTCCTTTTTGATAAAGCTTATAGTTAGAGTGACTTAGGTCATCCTGAGCTAGCTCTGTAGTTATGCTGCTATAGTCTTAGACTGCTGGAGGACAGACTTACCAATTTTCTTCACTCTGCTACTTCCTTTTCTCATACGACTCTCCAGTTGTATTACAGTACATTCTGTTATTTCGACTGTTAACTTTGTTTTTCTCTCAGTGTTTTTCTCTCCACAGAAGATATACCTGGTCTGGTATCCTGCTTGGCTGCAATGCCCTGTTGGACGGGGCGCATCGACTGGGATGATGCTCCCAGTAACTGAACATCCACTGTGTCCTGTTATCAACTTTTTACTTTCTGTAACATATAAATTTCTCTTATATCAGATCTTCTGTTCCTTCTGTGTTTCTGCTCTGTCTTCTCAAACCCCCAGACGGTCCTGGCAGATGGCCGCTCCTACTGAGCCTGGTTCTGTTGGAGGTTTCTTCCTGTTAAAGGGGAGTTTTTCCTCTCCACCGTCGCTACATGCTTGCTCAGTTTGAGGGATTGCTGAAGGATTGCTGTGGTTGGAAAGTCTGCCTCAACGGGGCCCAACCTCATGCCAATGACTATCTCAAAACTCAACACATCACGACTCACTCTAAAGAAATTTAAGAACATTTTAGAGACAAAGTCAATGACATCTATCAGTCTGAAAAGGGTTACAAAGCTATTTCTAAGGTGGTGAGAGCAACAATCCACAAATAGTCGAGTTGTAGGAGAGTAGAAGTGGCTGGCTTGCCAAAATCACTCCAAGAGTAATCAACAACTCTTTCAGGAGGTGACAAAAGAACCCAGGCTCAGAAATGCTTTGGTTAACTTCTTAAATTTCCTGCAATTTTTGCCCCCAAAAATGATGCATGCTAAAGGAAGATAAGATGAAAACTTTGCGAGAAATAGAAGCACTTTGAAAGAAACTTTTATTTATTTATTATGTTGTATTGTGAACATAAGACTTGCTGTGTACTAACAATTTTATTGAAGTACAACATTTGGGCAGTTGTGAATTTAAAAAGACCCTTTTTGATCAAGATGGCTCTGTTCTGTCAATAATATGAGGCGTTGAAGGTGAGTTGGACATTATTTAGTATTTCTGAGTCGTTTGACAAAAACATTTACTGTCTAATGTTATGATCATATCCTTGATTGGCATACATCATTGGAATCTCAAGAGTCATAGCTTTCCAATGATGTATAATATGTACATAGAAACTGTGTTGCAAACAAAATGCTTAAAGTTTAAAGTCCTGGGCTGAGGGGTCATAGTTCACAATACAACAATAAAAAAGTCTGGGCAAAATGGACATCAATGGAAAGAGAGTATTTTGGGGACTGGGGAGACAAAAGTGGAACTTTCTAGAAGGTGTACATCCCATGTAAAACAATACGTGTTTCAGAAAAAGAAGATCATACATGACATGGGGCTTTTTCAAAGTATAAGGTCCCTGACGACTTGCCATACCTGACGGATTCTGCTATCCAGCAGAAAATCCTGAAGAAGAAGGACTAACCATCAGCTTGTGACCTTAAGCTCGATAACATTTCGGTTTCCTGGACTTTTTCTTTGAGTCAGAATGTATATTCATATAAAAAGGCCTCAATGACTTGAATTTCTAAAACCTTTGAGAATATCACTTCAGTAAGGTCTTAAAAGCATATGGAAGATTCGAGGCTGCAATCTGTGTGGAACAAGAAGCCACATCTAAAGTCATGGAGAAATCCAGAAAGAGCATTTTGAAGTTAGCCTGTGGAAACTGATAAATGCATGTGAAAGGTCCAATCTGGGTGCTCATGGTTAAAGACACAGCATTTACTTTTCCAAGCACAAACACACCCGGTGGAACCAAACGCCTGAATAACCAACCCTATATGTGGTTGTATGCAGATGTAATCATGCTCTCCAGATCTCTCCACACTGCAGAGCTCCATCACCAAACCCTACAACATAAATTCAGTTTTCATTTCATCCTCCAAACCAAACTCTAATCTTCCTCCAATCCCTCTTTCAGGAGCTTCCTAAAGCACACAGATAATGAAGGTAAACACATTTTCAGCACAGATGCATGCCTTCAGGTGTGCTGATAACGTGCAAGAATGCACACACCTACACATACATTACTTTGAGGGGAAGAAAAAAAAAGAGCAAATCTAAGATCGACAGCCACCACAGGCAGGGAGATAAAATGGGATGAGGGAAATATCCTGATGATTGAAGCTGTTGATATGTTGAAGCAAACATTCCGTATATATCTTGGTTTACAAGATGTATGAAGTGTTTATTCCTGATCACGTTTTAAGCTATTTTAAATCTTTAAAGCAGCAAAAAGCTGGAAATGTAAATAAAATCTTTGGAAAGGCAACAATTAAAACCCCTGGCTGAGTGGTTAATATTTGATTCAAAGCAGATTTTTTATAAATTTAACATACCCACCCAACATTTTATTTGAATTTCTGTCCATATTGAAGGAAAATTTTCAAACACCTACAGGCCTGGATTGTTGATATATGGTGTTTAATTATCACAATAAACAGCTTAACACGTTTAATGGAGAACTATCATGAGATCCCTCTGTATTCAGTTTGTTGTTGTTTAGTCTTAGGCTACACAGTGGCACAGTTGGTAGCTTTCTTGCCTTGCATTAAGAAGGTCTTGGGTGTGAATCTCAGCCTTTGGTCTTTCTGCATGGACTTTGTAGGTACTCCGGCTTCCTCCCAAAGTCCAAAAACATGACTGCTAGGTTTCTTGGTGTCTCTAATAGGGCTTTTCCTCTGAAAAAGAATTGGTGCTGGAGCTAGAGTTTTGTTTGTTCTTAGCCGATTATTTCAAACAACCGGTTGCCTTTCTAATGATGCGGGTCCCAGTCAGTGCTTAACATCATAACATCATCTAAAGCGGCGCAAAGCAACTGTATACGCCCACATGGGGAGACGAAAACAGGATGCGGAGGAGTTCATCATGCTGTTACAAATGCTGCAGTTGTGCTTCCACACTTTGCTTCCACACCGCTTCTTTTCACTGTTATGAAAAGAAGCGGTTGTGTGTTTCGCCTCACCATGCTAAGCTTTTGTAATCCCGCCACCACACCTTGATTGTGTCACTATGCGAGCGAGAGAGAAAGTGGTTCTTAGAAAGAACCAGCTCTGGCCCAGCAAGGGGTTGGTACTAAGTTAAGCGACCGGCTTGGAACCAAGAAAAGGGGGCTTGGACCCGGTTCCAAGTCCGGCTCTGGCAACGGACTAGCACTGACCAGCTCGGTGGAAAAAGGCCGTAATTGCCCTTAGGTATGAGTGTGTGTGCATGGTTGTCTATCCATTGTGTCTCTGGGCTGTCCTGTTGACCTGTCCAGGGTGTACCCCGCCTCTAGCCCAATGACTGCTGGAGATAGCGCTGTCAAGGACAAGCAGGTAAAGAAAATGGATAGTCAGATTTTTTATCTAAATTTGAGCAATACTGGAAAATTAAAGTTATGCTGGTGGTTTCTATAAAGTTTTCTTCAAAACACAATTTCTGGTAAGGGATAAATTAGGACACGTCCACATTATTCCACCTATAACGCCAAAAATCACACACAGGTGCACATAATTAGAACATTCTTCTAATTCTCCAACCCCCCCTCGAAGTGGTCTGTTCAATTACACAGTTTCAAGTTGGCTCACACCTGTCAAATCTGAGCTGACTATACGGCTCTGTGTGTGCATGGTGCACATAGTCTTGAGATGGTGATGTCACCAAGATCGGACCGTTTTGGTTTAGAAAACCCTTGAAAGTGAACAGTCATCATGAAAACATGATTCAGTGTTTGTGAAAACACATCGGACAGTCGGACATTACCAACGTGTTTTAATATTGTCTGACCAATCTGGAACCCCTCTAACCCTGCAACCCTGCTGTATACTGTCACAAAAATATCTCGAAAACCGGCATGGCTGCACAGTGGGACAGATATATGTTACATTTGCAATGAAAAAAACGGTCTGTGCGACAGATTAATTTGTGATGTTGCCCATGTCCGACAGGTTTGTGAGCAAAGTCTGCAGCGGTTGTGTTGGTCTTGGAGAGAAGATTTTAGGCAACAGATGGGAGCTGAATAATTTAGGATTTAAATCCGTTTCCATGGTCCAGCTTTCCTCAACAGGCCTCTTTATTTATATAGGCGGAGCGACTTTACATAACGGCACACTTTGACTGCAGGCATCCAAGCTGAGAGTTTGAAATAATATCGATATTTATTAATGTGCGTCAGACCTGTGGTGTTTAACCTATGAGTATTTAGAGGTATTAAGTTTTTAATTTTAATGTTAATATGTGCTTGAAAATCCCCGATTAAGACTGCTGAGCAGGGGTGTATCTAGGAAGCCTTTAAAGAGGGCTAAATGGGGGCCAGTGAGGATCTTGGGGTAAAGGATGTGAGCCCAGGTAAAGAAGCAAGCCCATATTGTAATGATGACCCCCCACACCCTGAGGTTATCAAGCCAGAAAATATTGGGGAATGGTGCACCTAAATAAAAACCCAGGCTGGAAGCAGGGCTGTAATACAAAGAGGGCACGGCCTAAACTGAGTGATAGATATTAGACTCCCAATATAGAGGTCAAATATTGACAAACATAAATACAAAAAATATAAATAATTCTGACTAATTGAAGCTATTTATGTTCTTACTTAAGGTATTATTCATTAAAAAATATTACCCAGATAAGACTTGAACATTTGAAGGGTCATTTTAGTTTGAGGGAGTTTGTGATAAAGTAGCATCTTATTAAATTCAGAACAGAAAGTGGTGCTGCAGAAAGCAGGCCTGGATTAAAAAAAATCACCAACTAATCAACAACTCATTCAACATTTTGACTGATTTATGGACTTCTAAATAATTAGTTGCAGCTCTAAAATGTAACAGTGTACAGTACATTTGCATTTAAAGACAATTATTTGGACTTAAGTTGGTAATAATTTAAGTAGCAAAAATCAGAGGACCTAAAGTCCTTACACTGGCTCCCTGTAGCTCAAAGAATATTTCCAAATAATTTTACTAGTTTATGAATCAAGTCAAGTCAAGTCAACTTTATTTACAGTACAGACCAAACGTTTGGACACACTTTCTCATTCAATTGAATGAGAAAGTGTGTCCAAACGTTTGGTCTATACTGTATATAGCACTTTACAACACAAAACATGCCCAAAGTGCTTTCCCATGACAAAAGCAAACCCCACCATCCACAAAGTTACACAGTACAATACAATGTATGTCATACCTCTCGTACAAGATACAGTATCAACAGCAAAATGAAACCATAATAAAATCCACAATTTGGAGTATCCTGCCCTCATCTGGAATTAAACGCCAGGTCAAACAAATAGGTTTTTGGCCGAGATTTAAAAATGAACAAAGGAGCCTGCCTAACCTGTAATGGTAAAAGATTCCAGAGCCTGGGACCTGTCACCGAAAAAGCTCTGTTGCCCTGAAGTTTCCTTTTAGTCCTCAGGACAACAAGGAAGAGCTGATCAGCTGACCTCATGTACCGAGCAGGACAATGAACGTTCAGTAGTTCAGACCAACAATAAGGCTAAGCCGTGCAAATATTTAAAAACAAATAAAAGTAACTTAAATTGAATTCTAAAACGAACAGGCAACCAGTGCAATGACATCAAGGCCGATGTAATGTGCTCATGCTTCCTAGTGCCAGTTAAAAGACGTGCTGCCGCAATTTGTACTAACTGCAGGCAGCGATGTTTAATTGAGAAAGTCCAAAATACAGTGAATTGCAATAGTCCAAGCGTGATGTCACAAACGCATGGATAACGGTTTCAAAATCCTGCTTTGACAGCATATACTTTAATTTGGCAATCTTCCTCAAGTGATAAAAGCCTGACTTGACTGAATCATTGAATGGCTTAGCACCAAAGTATGTTGAAGATCTACTGTTACTATACCAACCCCCCAGACCTCTCAGGTCCTCTAATTCCAGTCTACTCATCATCCCTAGAATCAGAACCAAACATGGAGAAGCAGCTTTCAGTTTCTATGCTCCTCTAATCTGGAACAAACTTCCAGAAAACTGCAAAGCTGCTGAAACACTGAGTTTTTTTATATCATGACCAAAACTTATCTGTTTAGAGCTGCCTTTGAGTAATGTTTTCATATATCTTGTTTTGTGTGTACTTCTTGCTTTATTGCTGTTTTTACTTTATATACTTTGTCTGAGTTTTAATGCTATTTTTATTTTACTCCCTAATCATGTAAAGCACCTTGAATTACATTGTTGTTGAAAGTGTGAAATACAGATAAAATAGCCTCTCCTTGCCTTATATGTTTAGTAAGAAGCACGTTATACATGTAAGACACTATATACTAGCATTTACCCACAAATAAATAGATACCGATCTGCAGCATGCAAGTATACTGTCCTGCATGTTTCAACAATGTCCTGCATGAGGCACTTCCACATCTGCCTTGGTAGACGAAGCTCAAAGGTTTTTGTGCTGGAGGGGTCACCACAAAACATTTGTGCTTAGGGCACCCAAATGGCTAGCAACGGCCCTGTCTGTGAGTCTGCTAAAAGGTTTAAAAAGGTCTCTGAAGTATTTAAAATCAGCTGCTCTACTGTATGGAAAGTAATCTACAAGTCGAGGACATACAGAGCAACAGCCAATATGTCAAGATCGGACCATACAGGCAAGTTCACCCTGAAGGCAGAGAACAAGATGCAAAAGAAGTCTCCAGAAACCCTAAAATGTCATCACAGGACCTACAGCAGGTCCTTACTGCTATGAAAACTGCATGGCTGTATGATCACAAGGAGACTGCACATGTTTAACTTTCATGGGAGGTGTGCAGGGAGGACACCTTTGCTGTCTAGAAAAACATGAAGGACAGAGAGATCGTAGACAAAGACCAGAACCAGATGAGTCTAAACCTGAATTATCTGAACTGCTGGAAACAAACCTAAATCCAACTGTGAACCTTTAATGTGGATGTGTCATATTTTAAGGATAACTTTGCCAACTTTAGATCTGACCATTGTACTCCAGCATGAGTTCTTCTGTGAGTTCTTCAGCAGAGTGTTTCCACCACCAGCTGGACTCTCACTGGCCAGGGGGGGTTACACTCAAACGCCTAACATGGCGTCGTACTAGGCAAGGCAAGGCAAGGCAATTTTATTTGTATAGCACACTTTCAACAGCAGGGCAATTCAAGGTGCTTTACATGATTTGGTGATTTAAAAGAAACACATAAAAGAAACACACATTACACATGATACACAATAAAGCAAGAGAAAAATAAAAAAAGCAAGAGAGCATGAACACATTTCATACATATAACATCAAGCATTTACTCAAAGGCAATTCTAAACAGATGGGTTTTTAGTCTCGATTTAAAGCAGTTCAGAGTTTCAGCAGCTCTGCACTCGTCAGGAAGTCTGTTCCAGATAAGGGGAGCATAGAAACTGAAAGCTGCTTCTCCATGTTTAGTTCTGAGTCTAGGGATGTTTAGTAGGCTAGAGTTGGAGGACCTGAGTGGTCTTGGTGGTTGGTACCATGACAACAGGTCTTCAACATATTTTGGGGCTAAGCCATGTAATGATTTATAAACTAGTAAAAGTATTTTAAAGTCTATTCTCTGAGCTACAGGGAGCCAGTGTAAGGACTTTAGAACTGGGGTGATGTGCTCTACTTTCCTGGTTCTAATGAGGACGCGAGCGACAGCGTTCTGGATCAGCTGCAGCTGTCTGATTGACTTTTTAGGCAGACCTGTCAAGATGCTGTTGCAGTAATCAATCCGACTAAAGATAAACGCATGGATGAGTTTTTCTAGGTCGTGTTGCAAAATCAGTCCTTTAATCCTAGAGATGTTCTTCAGGTGATAGAACGCTGACCTTGTTATTGCCTTTATGTGACCCTGGAGGTTCAGGTCTGAGTCCATTACTACACCTAGGTTACGAACCTGATCAGTTTCTTGCTGTATTAATTGAAGCTGTGTGCTGACTCTTGATCGTTCCTCCTTGGGTCCAAAAATAATCACTTCAGTTTTGTTTCTATTCAGCTGGAGAAAGTTATGGCACATCCATCCATTTATTTGGTCTATGCATTGATTTAGGGTTTGAATGGGTTCAGAGTCACCTGGTGACATTGTAATGTAGAGCTGAGTGTCATCCGCGTAGTTATGGTAGCTAATGTTATTGGTCGCTATAATCTTGCCTAGTGGGAGCATGTAGATATTAAATAAGAGGGGCCCCAGGATGAAGCCCTGGGGAACCCCACATGTGATTTCTGTTCGTTCTGATGAAAAGTTTCCTATTGAAACATAGAAGTCCCTGTTCTTTAGGTAAGACTCGAACCAGCCAAGTACTGTACCAGAGAGCTCTCCAGTCGTTCCAATAAAATATCATGATCAACAGTGTCAAATGCTGCACTGAGGTCCAACAGAACCAGCACTGTGGTTCTTCCACAGTCTGTATTTATGCGGATGTCATTAAATACTTTGACGAGGACAGTCTCGGTGCTGTGTTGAGCGCGGAAACCAGACTGAAAAGCATCAAAACGGTTTGTCGTTGTTATGAAGCCATTTAACTGCTGAAACACAGCTTTTTCAATAATCTTATTGATGAATGGGAGATTAGAGATTGGCCTGTAGTTCTGCATTAACGTGTTGTCCAGATTTTTCTTCTTTAGCAGTGGTTTAATAACTGCTGTTTTTAAAGCCTGAGGGAAGACACCTGATAGCAGTGATGAGTTCACTATTTGAACAAGATCAGAACCAATAACAGGAAGAACTTTCTTTAGAAAAGCTGTGGGTAGGATATCAAGACAGCAGGAGGAGGAGCTTAATTGGATAATTATTTTTTCAAGGCTGTTCTGGTTTAATTCGTGGAATTCAGACATTTTCTCTACATTGTTGTTGTGGGGATGGCACTGGTTGTGGGTTCGATATTGAGGTACAGATTGAGCGTCTAATTGTTAGAATCTTTTCAGTGAAAAAGCTGGCAAATTCATTGCCGGCCCTGGTAGAGTTTAGTTCTGGGGCTACTGTCACTAAAGGATTAGTTAGTCTTTCCACTGTTGCAAATAGAGTCCGTGCGTTATTAATGTTTCTGTTGATGATTTCAGAAAAGAACGATTCCCTAGCATCTTTTATAGTTAGCTGATATCTATTCAGTCTCTCTTTGTAGATCTCACAGTGAACCTGGAGTCGAGTTTTCCGCCATTTTCTCTCGGCTCGTCGACACTCTCTTTTTTCACTTCGTACCAGTGGATTACTTGTCCACGGAGACTTCATTCTACCTGAGACTACTTTCACTTTAGTTGGAGCAATGGAATCCATGATGTCTGAGATTTTCGCAAGGAAATTATCTACCAACTTATTTACTGAGTTTGAGTTGGGAGATGAGGGGGATGTGGTGGAAGGATAAATACGTTTAAAGGTTTCTACTGAACTGTCCCCTAGAAAACGCTTTTTTATAGTGGTCTTACTGTGGCTGGATAATACTAGTGCCACAATAAACGTGACACAAGCAGGGACGGTTTTCTGTCCCACAATCAATAGACGGTGTTGTGTGACGCCAGTGGCTCCATCCTAACCGGAGCGTACCATTGTCCTATGTACTCAGGAATGGTGCGGGTCAGTTCTATGTTCCCCTTTTTACAATGGAAACAGACAAAATAGCACATCAAACCACACTCCTTTCTGCTCAGTGGATAAGAGGCATAAATGTCACAAAGAACCAAAACAAACCAGTAAATCCATCATGGACTGGATAGGAGTTAGGGAATGGAAAGTACTGGGCCTAGTCAAAGTCCAGATCTTGATCTGATTGAGATGCTGTTGAGTGACTTGAAATGTGCTGTTAGTTAGGGTGTCCTAATTTGATGTGTTTTATTCAACAGGTAAAAAAATTTGTTTATGTTTAAGTGCCATTAAATAACTTTTTTCCCCAGAGCAATAAACAGATTAAACATTGATGTGTGAACATTACCTGATGAACTGAATATTTAATGGGTATTGGTAATTTTTTTCCCATGTATGTAAATCAGCTCCATCGTGAATTAAGGTTTCTTTTCTCTTTATAACAGAGCGTAGAAGTCCTGCTCTTCGCCCCCACCACCCATTCAGTGGGAAATGAATTAAGTATCAAGTCCCAGCTTTAATATGTGAAGGCTAATGTGTTGTAATGAAATAACCTGAACCTTCAGAGCAGAAAACCATAAAGCTGTCCAAATAATTACAGCCTGCAATATTGGCACAGTTATATCTCTAATGGGGAATTTTCATTTCGCCTGCTGCTGACCTCCTCGGGCTCTATGAGAACAGTCACCTTTAATCCACCATGCAGATTCACTTTTTACCTCCTGCTCATAACTGACAATAAGTGCTGCAGTTTTATATCCACCCAACAGACTCATAGAGGAGGACTTGTATTAGGAACAGCTCATTGTAAGAGCTGTGTGGCAGGCTGACCCAAACAATGTGACGTTTTTCACTCAATGAGGGGTATAAGGTGTGGACGCTGGCGTTATTCGTTCTGAAATAAACACTGAGCGTTTCATACGATCTAAACCAAACCTTCACTGTGGTCTTCCTCTGAACCTGAAACGTCCTCCCCATATTCTCAGTCACTCCTACAATTCGGAGACATTTCGACATTGTGATTTGGCAACAAAAAAAATTGAACTTTTCAAGATTTTTTCATCTCATTACATTAAGGATTCTTAAACTACATGAAACTTATATTTGTCAAGCTCAGGGTATATATTCCTCATAATTTCTACCAAATTCTTAGCATGCAACCTGGTCCAAATGTCCACCTGTTACAGGACATTTTCATCTCTATTGATAAGTGTTCTAAATACAAAGTCCTTGTGCTATTAAGATAAACAATGTCCCTCATTCAATCAATTAAGTTTTTTTTAAACTCAAAAAATACTATTTATTTTGAAAAAAAAAGAAACATGCTTTATTTTAAGGCAAAATGTAGATTCGTCACATTTCATTTGCAATTAAGAGGAGAGTTCGATGGATAGGTTGATGGATTCAGTTTTTCTCTTCATTTACTATGTTACTAACCACAAAAAAATAAAAAATAAATTTTATTAAAATGTAACAAGGTGGATATATTACATTGTATGACCTTACATTTTAACATAAAAAGGAAAGTCAATTCATTTAAGTTATCCCACACTCACCATCAAACAAATGTATCCCATCAATCAAATGTATCAACCTATATCTCTATAAAAATACAGCACACCCAACAAAAACATAACCGTTTCATATTATATAATAGTTTCATATTTGAACAGTTAACCCATTAGTTTTTCTATGCTTCCTTGAGGCACACAACCCGGTTACCGTCTGGGCCGACTAATGCCCTCTCTTGGACGCCATTTTTTATAAATACATTTCAACTTCCAAGATTATTCCTAGGTAGGGTTCATCATAGTTTACAATGCACCATTCCCCAATATCTTCTGGCTTGATAAACTTAGGCTGTGGGGGGTCATCATTACAATATGGGCTTGCTTCTTCACATTTAGGCTCACATCCTTCAGCTCAAAACCCCCAGAATCAGGAACACCACTGCCTGCTTGGGGAAGACAAGTTACGTCACAGTCAGAGGTCGCGCTAGACATGTTTTTTGTCCATCATTTTGACCAACTTGGTCAAAAAAAAGAAAAAAAATCAGGTAATAATCTATTTTTACCCAACAATTTTTAAATATGATAGTATTTAATAGTATTTTTTATTCATTTTGAATAATATTCAATCCTAACAAGCTGAACAGAGAACTACATATAAAGAATTAAAAGATTGCACTTAAAATACGAATACCTGCTGTGGCCTGAATGCACAGTCTCACAAGTTTCTCCTCCACACGGAACTGAAATGCACCCATTTGTGCGTAATCAAATAGTGGGATTGTTGCCGAGCTTATTGTCATGAGGTTTTGGATTTTTGCCTCAGACAGATGACTTCTCATGGGGGTTTAGATGTTGTCATGGCACACTGGAGACTGGAATTTAGCGCTACTTATGGCTAGGTTTTGAAATTAGGAAACATTATTTCACACGATGCGATCAGAAGTCAAAAAGACTCTCTAAACGAACTGTAAACTATTGCTTCAGCGGGAGGAAAGACAGCAGCATGCGCCGGTGTTTGGCACACATTGGGCTCTTTGGAACGCGTCTAACCAGCCACAGTTTTGCTCCAAAGCCCCAGTAACTTTTCAACGTGCAAACAGCTCGCGGTCAGTGAGATGCATTGATTACAGTGTCTGAGATGATGCTCACATTGGAATCTTTTCTTTAATTGATTTAGTTATCCGGACTGTGCGTAAAGTTGAAAATATCTGCGCATTTAAACCAAGTGGTCAGAGGTGTGAATACTAATCTTACAAAATGACGGACAGCCTTAAGATTTTTCCTTCACCGTTCTAAAAACCTTTCAAATACGGAAAATATTCGGTTAACGCGACCCCTGGTCACAGTATTTAATTCTCCCTAGTGAGACACTGATGACTTGGTGGATTTTCATTTTCCTTTGACTCGCACAAATGGGGGCACATTTCTAATTTCTTGGACTTTCCTTTCAACGTCGTCTTCTTTCATGAAAAAAAAATAATAATAATTCTACTGTAGTCCGGATGCTTTTCAGCTGTTTGTACAGGGCCTCTGCATTGGGGATGTCGCCTCCATGGTGGAAAATGTTTTCAGCTGACTTTTTAAGGGAACCCCCAACACCATGTGGAGTTCCCTTCCCCTGACTGGCCTCAAAGAAGTTCGAGCTGTTTTCTTTGAAGCCTTTGTTAAAAGGCTGTTTTGACAGAAGGTTACCTTTTTGTCTGTACTGTGTCCCTGGGCAATCACTGAATACATGGAGATTATTTATTATTGGGTATCTCTCTCTCTTACTATATTCAACACAGGGTCAAGGTGGGCCCAGATTAGGGTGGCCATGTTCAATTCTCAAAAAAGAGGACACTTGGCAAGACTTTTGATTTTATCATATCTAAAGCGTGCATTCTCCATGTGGTTAGAATGAACAGTTGAATAAAAAAATGAAGATAAGCTTTCACAAGTAGAAAAATGACTGTAAAATCTCTAAAAATCAATCAATAGAAATAATTAAACTTCTGAATTAGAAAATATACCAGTAACAATAAGAGTTCACTTTTTAAGTCATACTGAACAAAAATTTAACAGAAATCTGAAATAGTATTCTGAGAAAACAAGTACTTCTTTTCAAAATAATAAAATTAAAAAGCAGCAGTCTCCCCCCCAAAAAAATTTAAAAGTACTTTCTCCAGTCTTCTGCTTTCATCTTCATCCTCCTCAGTCAATTTATACATGAACTCTCACTTTGCCCAGCATTATTATAGCTTTTGTTTCCACGTGAACCTGCTAGATCTTTGCCACTTTTGTCACACACAGAAACACGTATGCCAGCTCTATTCGTCTGTACAGCTACACTTGTGCTTTGACACCTTGTAAACAGTTGCAACACAGCGGCGGCCGCACAGCGCAGTGTGGTGCAGCGTAGCCTGCTGTCTGTTCAATCTATAAATGGATCAGAACCATCCACTAGGCAGCAGCTTGGGGAGGACCTCAGATGAGAGAAAAGGCCGTTATATCGCATGCATCGCACCAGTCAATTTAAGCATGCGTATTGTGTCACCTGAAAAACAATGGAAACTCGAACGTTTTCATCAATCTATGAAATCCCTATGGACAGCACGTGAAAAGTGGCCAGGTCCAGAGAAAAGAGGACGGTTGGTCACCCTAGCTCACATAGCTGGGGGATCATGCCGTCTTAAAGGTGAGATGGAGTAGAAAGTTACAGGCGACTTTTCAGCTGCAGTGTGCAACACTCCTGTATTTAAAGTGGCTTGTTGATGTGACTCTCCAAAATGGTCTGATTGAATTTCTTGAGAATACTTACAGGAGCAGTTCTCACTCTAATTATCGTATTACCTGTTGCTGTGCAAAATGGTAACAGGGTGGACAGTAACAGAAGGGGCTTTTTTGGATAAAGTGAGCCACAACCATTAATGAAATTAGTAATATTTTAGAGCTTTGTGACCACAGCAGAAGATTTACTGCATATTTAATAACCATAATTTAATATCTGTAAAAAAAAGAATTGTCAAATTCAAAAATATGGAGGCTTCAGTCCTCTACATCAAGTCCTGCCCTCATGGACCTTTGTCTTCCCCCACTTATCTCTCACCTTCTATACTATCCACTGTCAAATAAAGGCCACTATGGCCACAAAACTTAAAAAAAAGAAAGTAAAGTGAAGAGTAATACTTACTCTACTTCTTTTAGAACATTTCCTTCCAGAAATCTGTGTTACTCCCTGAAAGTCATGTCGCTAGAGCAATGGTCATTGAGAATATTTAATGGGATATTCATCAAACTAACAGGGGGTACAGGAAACACGGGGACATGATTTATTCAGTAATGTTAAAACTTAAAATAATCTACTGAAATAGAAAAAATGCATTTATTCAGAAAGTTGACAAATTTAAAAATTTAGAAAATGTTTATTTTTTATTACTTATATTTGTCTCTAGTCAATCAAACATGAATGGGGACACATCAATTAATGAATCCTTTTTCGCATATTGATACACTTATGGCAAAAGTGGACTTACAATTTAATGTGTGATTTTTTTTATCATCTAAAATGGGATGTTTAAACAAAATATACAGTGTAATGTCATGGGGACTCAAATGGCACCAAATAGTAGGAATGACCCAGTCTCAATCCGGTCAACTTTGGTCTCTACCAGTGAAGAGCTGAACAAGCAAGAAGCATACACAAAAAATATGATATATCAAAGCATTACTCAAAGGCAGCTCTAAACAGATACGTTTTAGTTGTGATTTAAGCTTTTTCAAACTTTTGAGAATCTGGATTTTTAAAGATAAAATTACAGAAAAAATTATATTTCCAATAGTCATTCTCTGTCTCATTGTCTAAATGTTTTCTGCCTATGTCCTTCCTTCCTTCCTTCCTTCCTTCCTTCCTTCCTTCCTTCCTTCCTTCCTTCCTTCCTTCCTTCCTTCCTTCCTTCCTTCCTTCCTTCCTTCCTTCCTTCCTTCCTTCCTTCCTTCCTTCCTTCCTTCCTATCTCTCTTTTCTCCTTCCATATATCCTTCCTTTAAGCCTTTTTTCTTGTATCTTTCCTTCCTCATTTCATGTCCTTCCTTTTTTCTATCCTCGTATCCTTAATTCCTCCCTTCTTTCTTTGTGTCTCTCCTTCCCTTCCTGCTTCTGGTTTTTCCAGGTTCCATATTTGAAACCTGTTAACTGTAGAAACATCTGTAAATCCACTGCTAACTGCAATATTCCCTATTTTAAAATGTACATTAAGGAACCCAGATGTCCCCAGATGTGTGACCTTCTCCAAATCTTACATCAGAGCAACCAACTCTCATTCAGTTAGCCTTCTGTCACACTAATAATATTTTTTTTCCAGAACTATAAGCTGTAGGTCGTTGCTTATTGAAATGTGTCTTCACCTGTAGATAAAGTTACCCAGAAAGCAACAGAGGAGCGAGTTTGGAGGATGCTAGGGGAGTCTCTCCGGTTCCCCCTTGAACCATCTGTTAGGTTCTCCATCCTCAGATAAAGCTGCAGCTCTTCTGTCTTGGTGTTTTAATGCTGCTTTGTTCGGCACGCGTGCAGATGAGAAAACGGCCGACCTTCATTTGAATAAGAAAAGTATTTGTTCCAATAGGATGTCGGTAATTAATGTCCTTTCATCTCGCTGCCACTTGCAGAGTGGAGTGTGAAAACCTGTCATCCTCCAGTCACCTGAGTGTCAGGGGGGAACAAAACTGTGACCTTTACAAACCCCAGATGACCTTTAGCTGAAAATTATTAAACCAAACACAGAGCAGAGCTCTCATGCTCTCATCACAGAGCATTTGTCCTCAAATAAGAGGCCACAAACTATCTGCCTCCCCTCCTCGTCATCATTCCCAGCTATGTAAATCCGGAGAGCAAATCTCCATATGCCTGGACAAACCTAATTAACACCATCACTTATTAGCACACACACAGGGATGAGCTTTTTTCCCACTAATTAGACGTCTTTTGTACTAGCGTTTTCTCGACGATGTTCCTCGGCCTTGGACGTGCGTCACAGCACGTTGCGGGGTCTTTGTCTTCTCCCTCCTTCACCCCCATTTATGCATGTCAGCGCCAAGCTATTAATCACCAAATAATTAGCTATGCTTCAATTACTCAAGATGCCCACCATGCTTTTTGATTAGAGGCTGGGCAAACTCTGGAAGACTGATTTGGTGAATATTCATCAATTATCTGTTAAATACACGGCCCTTCTCTGCATCAAAAACTCTTGATTCAAACTAGAAGAAATGACAGCTCCTTGAAGACATTTGGAGTCACTTTTACGTCATTCAGTCGATTCAGAATATCTCCTCCTACCTAATAAAATCAAATCCCTCCTTTTAATTGGTTCAGCTAGCTATCAGAAGCCGAGAGGTCACATTACAGCCTCAAAATGTCAATATATTTCTTTTGGATTATATGTGGTTGAACTGTAGAGCAGAATGGTGAAGTGTAAAGAAAACAATGCATGGTTTTTAAAACGTTTTTTTAACAAACTGAAAATGTGCCGTGAACTTCTTTATCAATCTAAGCTGAGCCTGATATATGGAAATGCACAGGATAGAGGGACGGTCCCTACTAGGGATGGGTTGTTATTGTACTGTTTATCGTCATCAAGGGAAGAAATTCCATCCATCATCTTCCGCTTATCCGGGGCTGGGTTTTTGGGGCAGCAGCCTGACCGGGAGAGGCCCAGACTTCCCACTTGGGCCGGTTAGGAGGCCTCCTGGATCCCTCTCTGGTGAGGTGAGGACCATGTTTCTCAGCTGGCCTGAGAAGGCCTTCCGATTCCCCCTGAGATTCTAGATGCCCGAGCCACCTCAATGGGTTCCTCTTGATGTGGAACAGCAGCGGCTCTACCCTGAGCCCCTTCCGAATGACCGAGTTTTCACCCTCTCTCTAAGGGAGAGCCCAGACACCCTGGAAGGAAACTCATTTCAGCCGTTCATATCCGGGATCTTCTTCTTTCAGTCACTACCAAAAGCTTCTGACCATAGATGAGGGTAGCAATGTAGATCCGATCGACAGCTAAATTGAGAGCCTCCCCTTTTGGCTCAGCTCTCTCTTCACCGTGACAGACTGGTACAGCTCTCGCATCACTGCAGACGCAGCACCAATCAATCTCCTGTTCCATTTTTACCCTCATTCGTGAACAAAACTCCCAGACACTTAAACTCCTCCACTTGGGGCAGGTCCTCATCCCCAACCCGGAGAAAGCACTCTATCCTTTTCCAGCTCAAAAAGGGTAGAGTGGAACAACGATAAGCGATAACGTTTGCAAAACCCCAAACCGGCCGGCAGGTTTGGGATAGTTACATTTTCTGATCTTTTTTCCAATGTTGGTATCATCGGAGCATAAATTAAATCAATACATTTGAAAACATGACAATCATTGTGTACCGCTAGTTGTGTTGCTGCACCACTTTATAGAACTGCTGTACCAAAACAGGCTTTTTGATAATGGGCACGTTTTACTTTTACGACAGTGTTTGGGTTTACTGGGCTCTTACCGTATGCAGTGACAGATTTAATTAAAATGTTTAAAGCTCCATTATGTAATATTTTTGTTAAAATTATAATAACCGTTTTCTAAATCTATAGTCAGTTTTTTCATGTCCTAACAATACGATTGAATCTAGTACATTTTGCCGTGGTTGCATGTAGAGACTGTAATTCCATTTATTTTGAGATAATTCGGGTCGGTACCACCTTGTGAGTGCGCAATCTGTGGCTTAATGACGCACGTACGTACCCATCTATGCGTATTCACGAGAAGGCCGTGTGAGCTAAGCTAGCCAGTCCAGACACCCACACAAACTCTACGTAAGTCAAAGAAGAGAAGAATTCTGTCCAGCCCTACAAAAAGAGCAAAAATGGCCTCTGACCGTCGTAGAGCTCGGACTAATGAGCACTAGCCTATAAGTCATGGGAGTGAGCGTTTTGCTGACTGCAGTTCCTCTAATGGCCACATGGTGCACTCCCGGCAGCACACTCAGCAAACTCCAAAGAGCAGCTTTAATCACTTCTTATAATGCAATGAAAACAAATGATCATGACGAAATGTTCATTAAAAGTTCTCCATCCCTGGTTTCTACATAAATACCTTCTTCAAACTTAAAAGATGTCGCCTTTGTGGTTCTTTGGAAGAGCTCCATGCTTACACTGTTACCTAAAACAAATGAAGTATTGATGTTGGACCTTCATCCTGTGTGAGGAACCATAATTCGTTTTTCGAACAAACACCACTGATTCTCAATTGGAATTGGATCTGAACTTTGACCGGGCCATTTCAACATGAATATGCTTTGATCTAAGCCAGGGGTCTGCAACCTGCAGTCTGTGGCTCTTTGGACAAGGGCTCTTAATAACTGTGGCTAAAAATGATAAAGAATCAACTAAAGTTTTCAAATATAGATATAACAACAGATGCAAGTTCTGTAATTGCTAAAAAAGTAAAACTTTCTTTTCATTAGGATGGAAACTATAGGCAGCCTGTTTGCTTTTCTAACCAGTTTGAACATATTAGGTGCGTTTCCACTATCGGAATTTCAGGAAAATTTCACCAGATCTTTTTCTGATTGGTTAATCTGTCGGCCTGCTTCTTTCAGCCGCTGTGTCCCCATACACAATCAGCACAAAAAGACACCCACAGCAGCAGAAGTAAGAGATCAACTTTGAAAGAAGCAGGGCTTGTTGCTGCTTTTCTGTTCGCTGTTGTTATAAACTGTTTCGCCACTAACTCTTCTTGTTTTTACAAAGCCAGTTGTTTGGCGACGCCTGCTTATTTCCCTCTGAATTATGACCCATCAGCGCGATGAAACCACAGCTCCCACTCAGGAACTCTACCTGGCCATTTCAGAGTAAATACCCCCATACTGATAACTCAGTTGGTTCCTGAAATGGCCCCCAAAAAACAGCCTTGTCGGCCCGGCCCGATGCAGTGGAGACACGCGCATACCAGGAAGGTCCAGTCAGATTACCCTGAAGTTCCGAGAGTGGAAACATGCCTTATGTGCTTTTGTCAAACAGAAGTAAATATACCCACCCTCTTTTTGCAATAATCTTATGTTCTTCTTCATTTAAAACGCGGTGCAGAGGTGTTCATCTCCAGTCCTCAAGGTTAGGTCCTGCAACTTGGTGTCTCTCTGCTTTAACATAGCTGTGTCAAATAATCAGGTCATTATTAGGACTCTGGAGAACTTGACTGCATGCTGAGGAGGTAATTCAGCCACTTTGTTCAGGTGTGTTGGACCAGGGATACATCTAAAAGTTGCAGGACCCCGACCCTCGAGGACTGAAGTCCCGCACCCCTGATTTAAAACCTAAAAATAGAAATAAAATGGTTGTCCCTCAAAGAGGACAACAAACTTCCATTAGTAGATTATTTATTAGAAATTCTTAGTTGTCTTTTTCAGAAGGTCATGTCACAGTAGTGGCTATAAATAAACTTTATTTGAGCTGAACTGAGGGCAAAAATGGCTCTTTGGATTGTTAGGATTACAGATCCTGGTCTAAAACATAGCATTGAAGATCTGGCTGTTTGTTTAAGGCCTTGTTGGAAGGTGAACCTCTGGCCCAGACTCAGATCCTTTCCAGCTCTTAACGCAGTGGTGTCCAAAGTCAGTTCTCACAAGAGCCGATATCCTGCCTGTTGTAGTTCTTTCCCTGGTTCAACACACCTGAATCAAACGACGATTGATTAGCAGGTCTCTGTAGAACTGAGGAGGTAGTTGGATCATTTTTTTCAGCTGTGTTGGAGCAGAGACATCTGAAACTGGCAGGACTCCGACCCTTGAGAACTGGAGGTGGACAATCATGCTTTAAAAGGTTTTCCTGTCACAACTGCCCTGTATTTAACTCCTTCCAGCTTTCCATCAACTTCCTGACCAACTTCCCTGTCTTTGATGAAGAAAAATATATCCACAGAATGATGCTGCCACCACCAGTTTTAGTTTTGAGAATCTTCCTGGCTCATGGCAGACTGCAAATGACATATCTTGTTTCGTAGATTTTGCCATTCTTCCGTAAAATGTATCTGTAACTCTGCAGCTCCTCCAAAGTTACAGTTGGTCCCTTCGCTGCTTCTGGTTAATGCTCTTCTTGGCTAGTTGATATGTTGGTTGATCTTCATCTTGCCTGTGATCAGACAAACATCTGTAGCCATCACAGGTCAGCTGGATTTAGACTGCAACCAGACTTCATTTACTATTTAATGACTCCCGAAGGTTAATGCTGCAGTAGGTAACTTGAATAAAAGTAACTTTTTGTGATATTTCCTAAAACTGTCCATATGTCCTGAAAGTAGTAAATGAGATTTGTTATCTGATTTAAAAAAAGCAGCTCAATTGGCCACGCCTACAGCCCCTACTGCGATTTGCAATAATCCACCGCGCCCGGTAGAAAACAGCCAATCAGAGCCAGAGCAGCGTCTGATGGACTGTCTGACATCTGTCTATCACTCCTCACACACACCGCGACCCGCCCCTCGCTTCGCTACGCAACCGGCTGCAACAGTCACCTAAAGAGAAGCTGCCCGTACCGCCGCTGCCAACAACAGCATATACGGCTAAGATAACAAAAAAGAAGATGACCGAGGAGGACAAAAACACTAAGAAGAAAGAAGTTGACCGAGCCCGAGATAAAACGAGGGTAAATATTGGCGTAGCCTTTGAGAGGTGGAGGGAGCTACGGGACCTGAAAGCGTTTAAAACCGATTCCGAGTTGGCAATGTTTCTGCTTGACAGGTAATTACCCTTGCTTGATAAATTTTTGTTTTGTTTTTTTGGTGGTGGTATTACAGTAAACCTCCGCAGCGCGTGCGATCATCCGTGCACTCACAGCTAATGTTGTCATATGTGGCTTACTGTTAGGAAATATTCACGAAAATGTGTTTCTCCAAAACGTAGAATACTGAAATAAGTGGTTTTTTTAAATTTTCCTTTGTTGACTTTACTGTATTTAAGTAAATATTGCCCTAGATTACTGTTAATGTCGACAAGATTTATGTCCGCTCATTTGTTGGCCAGCAATATTGATTATTTACAACAGTAATGTTGTCTAACTTCATGTGCTCTTTATGAACTTAGAATAATGTTAAGAACCAGCTGACATGTAAGGAAGACTTTTTAGCTCAGGTATAGACAACATCTTTTCTAACTGTGCGGAGGTGATATATTTTTTTTGCTCTTCCTGGTTCGCACTCCATGTTGCTTACGTCACTTTGCTGCTTCAACTCGCATCAGCTGATTATCTTTGGCAGTTGTTACGGCAGTAGCGCAGCCGAAAGGAGGGAGGAGGGCATTGGAGGCGGGGCTTGAGTGCATCGGAGAGGGAGGGGGAGGGATGTGAAGCTTGTTTGGGTTTAAATTTTCAAGCAAAGTCTGCTCTCCTCTCTGAGTTACCTACTGCAGCTTTAATGGTTGCATGAAATTGTATTTAGGATATCAGAGTAAAGGGGGGTTGAAAACAAATGCATGTGACTTCTAATTAAAATGTCCTCGCTTTCTTTATTTGTTGTTTTAATGTGAAACTCTGAGAAGGTTGCAGCAGTTGTCCGGGACGCTGTAGTCCCACCTGCTTCACTAAAACGGATCAAACTTGCATTAGCTGGACCCTTTGAAGCGTTTCTGTCAAGACCGCCATCCACCAAGAACATGGAGTTTAACAGATACTGGCTAAATAAAGTCTTGGCCTTCATGACGACAATGCACCGCACCAGCTTGCAACAGAAACGTGGGCTGAAACAGAAAAAAGTTCCCATTAACTGATTTCTCCTAAAGTGACAACTGCCTTTGAGCAACTCCTGAGTACGACCCTAATTAAAGCGCTTCATGGCTCAGCCTCTGTTAGCTGCACGGCGTTAATGACCTGCTGCTTCAGATCTTCAGGCAGAACTCCTCCAGGAGCCCTGTCTCATGGTACATTATGACACAGCCATGAAACAGAAATCACTGTGCTGATTGATGCAGGAGGATCGTTTATGGTTGGTTTCTCATTGGCCTCTAACTCCTGTATATTTTTTGTAATTAAGGCTGGGAAATTTCCACAAGTAAGACTTAAAAAAAGAAGAAATATTCCTAAAGAGGACAGAAAAATGTGTGTTTTTCAATCAAAATAAGACCGAAATATCGAGGAGATGCTAGATCTCCTCTTTAACAATCAAACATTCAAATTAAAACATGAAATAAAAACATAATAACTATACAGATGTGATGATAGATACGATTTTTGATCCTACTCAGGACTATTAAAGGCTCGCCTTTTAGGGTTTACTTGGTCTGCTTGCTGCAGGAAGTCAGGACTTCTAACCTGAGTAGAAAAGGGCAGCACACATTCAAGGAATGAACCCATTTGGTACACAAACAGATCAGCAATGGGTAACCTTTTTTTATTTGAGTCAAGCTTGCATGTCTAGCATAAGCTGCTTGGTTTTAGAAGAGGTGCACCCGTTTTTTAGCGATGCAGACGACACTCCGCTTTAAATTACCGCCTCTGCTGATAACACAAACCCAGCTGACAAGCTTGATAAGGGCATTCATAAAAGTTATCAAAGTATGGATTGGATGAAAGTGATCTCGGTAGTTGGTCCTGAACTTGGCGTAGTCGTCACTCATAGATTTGTGATAACAGAGCACTGTCCTGTCATAGTTTTAAGCCCCAATTTAACAATCATTTGTTACAGAAAATCTTTATAATTTTTTTCATTAACCTAAACACTACATTAATTTTATATATGGATAAATATATTTCTATGAGATGCATTGGTTGGATGAATTGGTTAGGTGACCTACAAACGTTATCAAATTATATCAAGATATTTTTATAGGCTTAAAAACTTGATCACATTATTGGCTTTATTATATTGAACATGGCCAAATATATTACATTTCATTAATAGATGATTATGTTATCAACCAATAATACATTAACACTTGCTGATCAGATTCATCTTAACTGATGTTAGGTGTGTATTGTTGCTTCAAGTATTAAAGTTCCTGCATAATTATTGCTACGGTGGCCCAGAAGGGTTGACAACACAACAGTAAAACCCACAACGAAATATGTTAAAACGGAAGTTCTACTTAAAGAGTAACTAAACCCCCAAAACGTTGCTTCTAAACTGTATAAATGGGTCTTTACCAATGCAGTCTTTCAGTTTCTGGGGATTTTTTTACATTTTGGTGTAAACTTGTTTAATTCTACACTTTTTGGTCTAAAAACGTCTTAGTGCTGCCCCCTTAGGGTTGAACGGTGGCTACTGCATTTGAATTTTGTGATTGGTGGAG
Source organism: Valencia hispanica (assembly GCA_963556495.2). Classification (NCBI taxonomy): domain Eukaryota; kingdom Metazoa; phylum Chordata; class Actinopteri; order Cyprinodontiformes; family Valenciidae; genus Valencia; species Valencia hispanica. The sequence continues at coordinate 9,577,785 of OY747712.1, read as the reverse complement.
AGCGGTACATCTTTACGTCACAGGCATTGACTGTGTCACAGCAGCCATGGTCTCACAGACACGCCCCGTTGGTTTGGGTATAAAACTATTAGACATACCAGCCCCGTGGCGAGTTTGGAGTTGAATTGCGTTTTTCAGGTTACCATTATTATCACATTAGCACTTAGTTAGCATAGCTAACATACTGTTTTGAATGTTAGCCTATGTTAGCATTACCACTCACAGACCGGACCCATCCTGTCTCTCTCTCCCTCAGCAGCAGCGCTGACTCAGCGCCCCGAGCCAGTGGCTCTAATTGATACGACTCGCGGCCGCAGGGCTCCATAAACCCTCCCTCTACTCCTCTATCTCCTGTGACGACGGAGGAGATCCGCTGAGTCAGCGCCGCCCAAGCCCGGCGCTGCTGAGGCAGAGGGAGACAGGAGGAGTCCAGTCTCTGAGTGGTGATGCTAACATAGGCTAACGTTCAAAACAGATAAATGTTGATCAGATCGATCAGTCGCAAAACTGCCAACGTCGCTTTGGTCACTGTCCATGTTTCAGTGTCAGATTAAGCGAGCTGTCATTGTCCTCCAGAACACACCCCCACATTCCCCCCTCTGACAGCTTTAAAAGAGGAAGAAAAATGGTCGCAGACCTCCATTGATTCAATTGTGAGAATGGATTCTTCTGCAACTGGGAAACGACTCACAGCCCACTAAAAAGTGGCACTAAGAAAAAGAAGTATGTCACTGTGAAGAGGTATGTTTTTTTTGTGAAGCGTTTGTGTGCACTCCCGTGCGGCTGGCTGCAGTTACTGGCAGCGACGGCCGCGTCGTTGGTGAGTTTTGTTTCTTCATTCTGCCCCGTGTTCCTTTAAACGGCCAATTGGTGGCAATAATGCGCTACATAAAAAAGAATTAGAAAAACTACTACAATCGGAGGACGAGAGCCAACAATTACGAACTAATTATGCCATGTAACTAAATGACAGATCACTGAATCATTGGGTGGTTCTGTCAAGGATTTGTTCACTGGTACACTGAATTTAGTTCTGTATTAGGTGAAGAATATTATTAAATGAGTGGCCAATTTTGTGTAGACTTCAAAAGTTTACAGCTCTGTTCCCGACTAAACTGCACCCATGAAATGATATGTTTTTTATCCCCATTCATTTTCAAAATTTCCAGCAATGGTGTTTAGTGTCTCTTAGTGGTTCTCTTTCTTCCTCGCAACTCCAAATCTCTGCGTGAATGCAGTCTGTAGTAGATATCTCTCTGGTTCATCTGAACTGAAATTACTACAGTTAAGAAAGAGCTGAGTTCTGTACCCTGTACGCAATACATCTCGCTAACGGGGAGCTGACAGCCTGTTGAAGAGTTACAGAGGGTTTACAACGTGACTGTGACAGGTGCGGCTGGTTACACACACACTCCAAAAACTCTTTTGTCGTAGTGCATGGTGCAGGATTTCCTCCAGATGAAGCGATAACTTGTGGATCAGGAAATAACTTGTTCAGAGAGTCTTTATGACTTCTGATCACTTCAGTTGGAGAAATGTTCTTTGATTTCAAAGCTTTGGCTGAAGTGGCACTTATAATTCCAGTCTCCAGTGTAGCAGCAGATTGTGTATTCAGCCTCCAGAGCCACATCTAAACTCAGGTGAGCAAACCCCCCCCCAAAAAAAACCCAACAATAACCTCTGCAGCAATCCCACCTGAAACATTTGATTACGCACAAGTGGGTGCGCATTTCAGTTCAATGCGGCGCAGGAAAAAGTAGTGAGACTGTTCACTGATCATTTAATTTTAATTGTTTGTGTATAGTTCTCTGTTCAGCTTGTTTGGATTGAATATTAATAAAAAAATAAATACATTGAATATGTTATTTTAAACATTTACAGGCAAAAATGAATTATGACGGGAATTTTTTGACTCCGTCGGTCAAAATGACAGATAACAAAAGGGTTAGTGCGACCTCTGGCGTAGTTGTACAACAAAAAATGCATCACGTGGCCGTGCATGCATGCATGTTTGTTGTGCTCCGTTTCTGTGCATCTACAGTTGTACTGTTTTCATTTGAAAGCTCCTGGTAATCCTGCAAAAGTGGCGGTTCCAGATTTTTTGGTTGAATTCATCAGTCAGATCTAGTAAAAAGCTGATCGAAGGACACTTGGAGTAGTTTGAATTTTTAAAGATTTTTTTAACATTCCAGGTCATTGTCAACACTTCAACTTCTCAGCCGTTTGTGTGTCTTTAATAAAAGACTCATTTGGTCAAATTTGAATGCAACTTTCATTGTCGGATTTTTACCTCCACAGGCTATCTAATCCAATCTTCTTCCAAGTACTGTTTTATTTTCAAATAACAGACTCTCTATTTGATGGACATTTAATTATTTTTTTCTCCCATCTTCTAAATCCTTTCCTGAAGCATTTAACTTGAAATCGGGGCAGAGTCTGGTCTAAAGTCAAGGTGATGGAGGTCCAGCACCCTCAGGCTAATGAAAACACGAAGGAAGTTATTGTAATGCTTTATAACGGCGTTCAACTCAAAAGGCAAAAGCTGAGGAATAAAAGGATTTTAATAAAAACCTGGCATAGTGGACATGAAAAGAAAGTGCAATGAAAAGCTCCTCCAGATTAATTGACACTCGTGGGTTCATTAAATACTCGCAATAGCCTGGTGTAATTTCTCTCGATCAGAGCACTCAATTCAGCGAGGTTCAAAAGCGATCATGGGAGTTAATTACGTTCAGAGGAGTGCTGCCTTTTCATCACACAAGGCTGTGAGGATTAATGGCAGGCGTCACAGAAAAAAAATAATTAATGGAAGAGTGATTAGCATTCCCAGAAGACCATCAAAGAATCAGCGCATTGGTTAATAATCGGAGCGCATTGCTCTGCCTCAACTTGACACAACATGTAATTTCGTCGCAGAGGGAGACCAGATTGATCAAGAGGGCTGAATCATCTTTAGAAACATAATAAAACGGGTCGCGTTGTCCTTGAATCGAGTATGCATACAATTCTACCAGCTTTCTGGGAATTTTCTGACCTCAAACAGACCAGTGACTCAAACCTTATCCTCACAGTAAAAATTACATTTTTTTACACTTAGAATGGTTGCATTTCTAAGGTTTTGTAGAAGCAATACAAAATTAACATTGGTTCAATCCCTCACAATATCCAGGAGGCCTCTGTGGTTTGTAATCTATTGGTATATTTTGGGTCACTATTCAGTTGGTAGACCCATTTTGAGCCAAGATTGAACTTCCTGGCTGAGATGTTGCATCAGGTTTATTTCTGAGAGACAGAACCCTCCTCCATTTTGAACACTGTGATGGCTTGTGTTCATATAGTTGTTTGAAAAGATCAACATGGCACCTTCCGAAATCTGAAAAGATCAACAATTCTCTTTCTTATATTTTTCCAGATGTTTGACTTTTTTGTAGTAAAGGCCTTTAGAGGTTAGATGGTAGATGTATTCATATTTTTTGACGGTTCGGGACGCACGTATACTCAACACATCCAGCTGTTTTCTACCTGAACACATGCAGAATCTTTATGTGGGGGGCTCAGAGCGCAGTGCAACGTTCCGCAGGGCAACTTTAAAAAGTGACACCAAAACAAAACAGAAAGGACTCCCACCTGTCCTTAAACTCTGCTTTTTGCGAACATTAATGATTTCTATGCAGCTACAGTAGAAAAAAAGAGATGGAGCGAACCAGAATTTTGTCAGCAAACGCATCTCTCAAAGGCAATAAGGTCCATAACGCGCGCTACAGTGAATGACTCATCTGAAACCAATGTCAAGCTGAATGTAAACATCACTGATACTAGAGAAAACCAGCAGACGTCCACATGGCTACTAGTAGCATCCAATTAGCCCAAACTTCTGATTTTGTATGAAGCAAGTGGGTGGAATCTCTGTCGATAAGAAGTGATTATCCCAACAGCTGCCCGTGCTGCATTCAAGTACAGCTGGCAGGCTAGGTTGTCAAAATATCAAAACAACTCCAGAGTGATGTAAGCATGTTTTATTCTCAAATTTGGGCAAAGTATTATTTAAACATTTCTAAACATATATTGTTTTCTACTCTGGCCATGTCTCCTTGTACAATTTTATTCATAAAAAAAAAATCCAATCAAATCTCCACTCGATTCTACACTTTCAACTTTTTTAAGTTTAAGTACATAGAACATAAAATCAAATTATTTCAGGAATTGAAAGGAAAGGATTCAGGAAAAAGGTTTTTGTTTAATGCTGATCAAAGTTGTTTTTTTTAAGTCATATGCACATTTGTATTTACTTTGTATTTATTTGTATTTAATCTTGGCTGCCTCACAGAGAGAAGTAATCGTGGGAGGATGCCAATAATTTACCTTTTAATAGATTTTATTTATGAAGAATCCCATAAAGTCATCACTACTAAGAGCTGGGGTAATAGTTAGCTCAACAGAACTATGACTCTGTTTAAGTTTGGCAACTGTACTAAAAAGAAGCCCAGGATTGTTCTTATTCGCCTCTATTAATGGTAAAAAAAAATATGCTGTTCCAGCTTGTTGAAAGGTCTTTTTCATACAGCAGTATACTATTTTTCCAGGTTAAATAGGAATCCTCAAGGTCCGTAGACTGTGATTTTCTCTCCAATTTTCTAGTATTCTGCTTTAGGCAAGGCAAGGCCATTTTATTTGTATAGCACACTTTCAATAGCAAGAATTCAAGGTGCTTTACATGATTAAGGGGTAAAACAAAAATAGCAGTAAAACCCAGACAAAGCAAATAAAATAAAACAGCAATAAAGCAAGAAGCACACACAAAAAATATGATGCATGATACAGTTCTAAAGTCCTTACACTGGTTCCCTGTAGCTCAGAGAATAGACTTCAAAATACTTTTACTAGTTTATAAATCATTAAATGGCTTAGCACCAAAATATGTTGAAGATTTACTGTTACTATACCAACCCACCAGACCACTCAGGTCCGAGTCCATCACTACACCTAAATTTCGGGCCTGATCAGTAGTTTCTAGCTGTATTAACTGAAGCTGTGTGCTGACTATTGATCGTTCCTCTTTAGGTCCAAAAACATTTATATCCATTTTGTTTCTGTTCAGCTGGAGGAAGTTATGACACATCCATCCATTGATTTGATCGATCGATCGATTTGATCGAAGTCACCCAGTGACATCATAATGTAGACCTGAGTAACATCTGCATAGTTATGCTAGCTAATCTTATTGGTTGTTATAATCTGGGGTAGTGGGAGCATGTAGATATTAAATGAGAGGGCACCCAGGATGGAGCCCTGGGGCACCCCACATGTGATTTTAGTTCATTCTAAGGAAAAGTTTTCTATTGAAACATAGAAGTCCCTGTTCTTTAGGTAAGACTCGAACCAGCCAAGTACTGTACCAGAGAGTCCGACCCAGCTCTCCAGTCGTTCAAACAGTATATCATGATCAACAGTGTCAGTGTACTTTAAAGTACACTCCTCTACATTAAACCAGCGAGATAACCTCCTTTGGCTAATTCCCTGCTTTTTAAGGGGGCTACACTGTCTAAAAAGTCAATCAGACAGCTGCAGCTGATCCAGAACGCTGCCGCTCGCATCCTTACTAGAACCAGGAAAGTAGAGCACATCACCCCAGTTCTAAAGTCCTTACACTGGCTCCCTGTAGCTCAGTGAACAGATTTCAAAATACTTTTACTAGTTTATAAATCATTGAATGGCTTAGCACCAAAGTATGTTGAAGACCTGTTGTCACCGTACCAACCACCAAGACCACTCAGGTCCTGCAACTCTAGCCTACTAAAAATCCCTAGACTCAGAACCAAACATGGAGAAGCAGCTTTCAGTTTCTATGCTGACAGTTGCAGATTACCAGGGTCGGCTTCTCAGGGGGTGTGCCGCTGAACGGGGAAAATCTGTTTGAAACGCGGACAGGTTGGTGGTGACCCGTGGGCTGGGTTCTGGAACTATGCTTCCACATACCGTCACCCAGCTGGCCTGAGGTCCCGGCTGGGTGGGTTCTGTTGGAGGACCTTGAGGTGGTTCTGTCCTTGTTGGCCTCTAATTCCGACACCCTCGCTTCCAAAGCTACAAAAATGTTACATGTATTACACATACCATTATCCCTAAAGGAGCCAGGGGAGTAAGTAATCTGAAACAGAAAACAAGAGAGAGGAAAATATTTAGAGATTGAAAAACAGAAGGAGAGACAGTAGGAGATGCATATCTGCAATGAAGTGAAGCTAACTAAGCTAGCAAGACCTTACCTTGCTAAGAAAAGCCATGTGAAACATAAAGAGTACCCAAAATGTAAAATATGTGTTTTTAGCTTGCTTGTGTGTTAAAATAACTTAGAAAGCACAGAGAAAACTGTATCAATTCAAGAGAGTCTGAACACCAAACAGCTCTACGGAGTGCAACATTGACAACAGGTTGGAGTACAGCTGTGATTACTGGACCAAAACACAGACCTCCAGTCAGAACTAACTAATCCCAGAATGCATTTTGATTTCAACAGAAAAAGGAGGGCTTTATGGGATATCAATACCCTAAATAAACTAGGTGCTCGCCAGAACATCGTCTTTTTTTGCCCGTGAGACGGCTGGACTTGCATCGGGAGAAAAATCTGCACTTTGGGCTTCCATCCTCGCTGGCGAGGGAAAAGAATCTCATCCAAACTCACTGAATCCAACAAACACAGGAGCCTGGTGATCGCTGATCAGGTAAACTGTATCCTGCCAATTGAATGAGTCTCGTTTAACACTCTGCAGAAGGAATCTTTTGAATTACAGATTCCACCCAAGGAGAGACAGAACCTCTCTTTGACAATCTGGCATCCCGCTGCCCTCCCGCTGAACTGAGGGCTGCTCACCCAATGCAGCTTAGCTGAGGTCCTGTGCAAAGGGACCAGTGCGTTGAAGAAGACTGCTGAGCTGGACGAAAGTTTCGGCTAACTGTGCTAGCAGCAGCACCCGAAGCATCACTGTTAGTGCCCCACGCAGATGTTGCTAACGGACCAGCTAAGAGCTGATTCCCTAGACAACAGGGCCACCCTTTAATGGAGATCCAAGAATTGTTCAAGTAAGGTGTCAGTGTCTGGGCAGAGATTAAAATAAACAAATCAAGGTTTGTTTGATTGTCTATTTCACTGCGTTTTTGCTGCATTTGTAAGATTTCATTTCTTCAATTGTTTGTTTTCTTTTTTCTTTAGTGCTAAGCTAAACACAGTGGCTATGAGCTCCACATGTTTGTTTCGGATCAGTGTGTCCTGCTTTTGCAGACCGCCGGCGCTCATAACAATAAAGATTGCTATCTATAGTACTCAAAAAACAGATCGGCTTTAAAATAGATAGTTTAAAAACCAAAAACTAATCGTCTAAGTCGTTTTTTGAAACTCCCTTCTTAGTATGTCAAAATACTAAAATTAGATCAATCACTGTGGTGACTGACCCATAAAATAGAATAATATTTCCAAAGGTTATTGATTTCTAATTCAGCACATGATTTTGCTGAATTAGAAATCAATTTAGTGAAACATGAAACATTACTTCCTCCAAAGAATGTTTTTGTTTCCACATTTGCTTTGCATTGTGAATTGGTTGTTAGAACACAAACCATAAGGTGCTGGTTAGTCTTAAACTAATTATATATTTTTTTAACTAACTTAGCTTCACTGCCAAAACTTCAAATTCATACTGAACGGTTCAATCACGATCAATTTATTGTTTTTTTTTCCACTTCTTTGCATATTTGTCCATTTTACTGTTTTACTTTTGGTAGTTAGTTTGATCAATTATTATTCATTTACTTTGTAGTTTAGTTGGGTGTTCCTAGCTTTGTGAGTTTGTTGATTAAAGCATTTTGACTGAAAATTGAATTCTTTTTTGCTGTGGTTGGAATCTGCATAAATGGAGCACAATCTCAAGTCAATGACTCGATTCCGTAAATCGAAAACAAACTAAAACTTTAAACTGATTGGATGTTTGTATGATTGTATTAAAATGACTTCTCTTGTAAAGTGCCTTGAGATGACATCTGTTGTGAATCGGCGCTATATAAATAAAATGAATTGAATTAAACTCTTGTATTTGGGAAAGTCGTTTGTTATTATTACACACACGTGTTGTAACTTGCTGTTCAAAGAACGGCAAGAACTTATTCCTTCATCTATTGTTCAATTATTTCAGCCTTATCAGGCAGGTAATCAAACATTATCTGAGACTTAACTATTTGGCTATTATTATTATCCTGGCTCTCAGGATGGTGTCCCAAACTTGGTAATTTTGTTTTCAAATTATTAATCATTAATAATTGCCCTAAGGAATTATTCATAATTATTCATAACCAAAACCTACCCATCTGTGTCAATACGGCTTACCCAATCACGAGCAAAGTCTCACTCAATGTTAAGTGAAAGCTCTTCTATATAGTCACTGTAATGTGTCAGTGTGCGGGTCTCGGGTCGGGTGGCGAGTTTTAAATCAGTGGGAGGATGGGTCAGGATTTCAATTGTGAGATAACCACAGTTCAGTCAGGTTCAAAAATCATCTTTAAAATCATCTTAACGGATGCAGGCAGGTGCAGGTTAGTAAAATCCTGCAGGACTGCAGTTATATTGTATATAAAACATATAGGAGAGAGACGAATGACCCTTAAAGTAAATCTGCAAGGAGAAATTCTTGGGGAAACAATGTTTATTTTTATGTGCCTTTGAAGACAAACTGATCACAGAAATGGTCATGACTGGAAAATGGACCAGAAATTGCACAGTGTATGCAAACCTTGCCCCCTGGGTAATGCGCGAACAGGCCTGCGCCATCTGTGCGTAGATGCAATGAGCAAGTGATGCTGCATAATTAGAACACCTTGCCTTAAAAAAAATACAAGTTAATCAGTTGCCTGTAGATACTGTACCCAGTTTTGAATGCCAGTCTTTATTGAATGTAACATCAGCCTCTACAAAGAATGCTGCAGCTTCGCACATAAAGAAACATGACTGTACAAGATAGTGGAATCCCAGTCAGTTCAGATACTGATTATATGGAAATTGTGCTGGTAGCACAAGTTAATGTTAGCTCTCCACTGGTAAAAAATTCAGCATCAGGTTATTAAGTGGTAGGGACAAAACTGTTATTTATAAATATTGAACTTTGAGCTGCTGTCACTCTCTCCTATCGTATTGCCATAGGGTTGGTATATTGAAGAACACTTGTTAAGGAGGTCTAAACATGATCAAATGAAGGGGATTTTGAGCAGCATCAATACCAGAGCTGTACAGTTTAGCACATGTCTGCGTGATAAACTATTTTTCATTCGTAGCACTCGTGCAACAGCTTTGCAAACTACTTTTTTTCTTTCTTAACTGTAAGGAAGATGTGACCATGACAGCATTGAGACGATGGTACATTTCAATGCTACATAGTGGCTGTAGTCTATGTGATAACCAAGTCTTACTATATCAATTAGCCGTATATCCCACAATTCCTGCATGTTTGTTGCCAGCCCACCAGTAGGCGGTAAGCGGAAGAGATTTAAAGAAACCAACGGAGTTCAGAAGCGGGATTTTCAGTGATGCATTAATCTCAAAACAACAACCAGTGCGCTCTGAACCGTTCTTCACTCAGACATCACTCAGTCCTATGACAACCACGTCTTATGCGGGGGAGATGATTTCAACAATCGTGGGAGGAATAAAATCTGGCTGAAGAAATCTGACGAGCACACCAAGTCTTAATTGAAGGCTGCATTGAGTTTGCGCCCAGGAGAGAGCAGAGCACGTCTCTGCTAGTAGAAGCTAACTTTTAGCAACTCTACAACATGGCGGAACACGTTCGGGCGTGTGTTGTTTGTGGAGATAACACATTAACATTGCATTTCTTTACCCAAGAAATAAGCACTGAGGAAGAAACGGTTGGACTTTGTCCTTGGAACACAGCCAGCAAAGTAGGTTAAGTTAGTTATTCGTTCAAAGGCAGCATAAGAGAGGCGAGAAGCTTGCATATTGTGAATATTAATGAGTAAGATTCGTAATCCTGACGTTTACCCCCATCGACGCCTCCAACAAACTTCAGCCTCCTGAAACAGGAGTGAGAGAGCGTTTTTGTTCCATATGAAATGACTCACAAGGCATTTATTCATACTAGAAACTAAAACAAATTTAATTTCAATAAATGAGTGAATAGGACATTTAAGTAATGATGTGCACTACTGTTGGTTTTTAGAGAACTGTAAAAAAGAGAAGCAGATTTCCGCTTCTATGCTCCTCTAATCTGGAACAAACTTCAAGACAACTGAAAAGCTGCTGAAACAGTTCTTCAAATCAAGGCTAAAAAGCCATCTGTTTAGAGCTGCCTTTGAGTAATATTTTAATGTATTGTATGCTTTGTGTGTGTTTTATGCTTCATTGCTGTTTTTACTTTATCCGCTAATCATGCATATTACTCCGGTTTAAGAATCATTGCATTGGCTCCCCGTATATTTCAGGATCGATTTTAAGGTTCTTTTAATGGTTTTTAAGTCTCTTAATGGTCTTGGGCCTTCTTATCTCAGAGCTGCTTTTACTGTATGAAACCCTCGCGGTCTCTGCGCTCCTCTAGCAACCATCTCCTTGTGATTCCAAAGTCAGGACACACACCCATGGTGAGGCATCATTTCATTATTATGGCCCTCACCTCTGGAACAGGCTGCCAGAGGACCTCAGGGCAGCAGAGAACGTTCATGGTTTTAAGAGCAGGCTCAAGACTCACATTTTTAACATAGCTTTTAATTGATTATTACTTATTATAGTGTGTTTCATTGCTTTGTATGTTTTATTTGCTTATATTTTAACAGATTTATTTTTATTTTTTTATTAGATATCTTTGCTACTATATGCGGTGGCCTGGGTGCTCTCCGGGTAGTGCTCAGGTGGAGGCGGGGGTCTCTATCCTCCCTCTTCTGGGCGCCCTGTGTCGGTGCCCTGGTTGCTGCAGTGGACCTGCTGCTGTCGGGGCAGACGGTTCTCCTGATGGCGTTTTCCTTACGTACCCGACTCATCTGAGCACAGCCCAGTGTCTACCAAGGATCTTACGCATTTTGGAAAGATGTCTTTGTGTGGATGTGTGCCAGTGTGTGTCTGGGAAATGGGTTTGGGAAGGGGGAATAACTGTCTTTTAGTTTTTATAATTGTGGGGAAGGGATGGGAATGTGGGTTATGTGGGGTCATTTTAATTTGTAAAGCACTTTGAGCTGCATTTTTTGTAGGAAAGGTGATTTATAAATAAAGTTTGATTGATTGATTGATTGATTGATTGATTGATTGATTGATTAATGATGTAAGGCACATATTACCTTGTTGTTGAAAGTGTGCTATACAAATAAAAGTCCCTTGCCTTACAAAACCAGCAATTTCTGTAGCACCAGCACCATAAGCTGAAAAAGTTAAAGTACAGCCCTGATACCTGCAGCTTCTTTGAAGTATTTGTGTGGCTTTTGATGTGATCCAAGTTTGAATAGTGCATGTAGATTGGGATCAGTGGTGTGGAAATCTCAGCGTTCAACTGTGCCTGGAAGGAGTTCAGAGCCGGAAATCTGTTAATTTTCATCTAACCTTTTTAGCACAAATCAAACCACCCACTTGCTTGGTTAAGCTGGTATATAAGAGCCAACAGGCCTTAAGAAAAATACCTGAAAACTGCTGAAAAGGGGCTGCAAGACTTGAAAATAGGACACTGGAGGAGGTTAGAGATGAAACTGAGACTGATACAAAGAATTATCAAGTATCTCTAACAGAGTGCTCTAGAACTGATAGTTTTTCCTCTTAGATTTTAGGGTGACCTCAAAGACAAATAAGCCGAAACATTTACCCCAAAATGCCAACTAGTAGCGTATGTGCCATATAAAACCAGATAACGTTGCTACAACAAACGCTCCAGCTTAGAAGACTGCCCCGCCATGCACCAAAAGGTCTCGACCAAGCCAACAAAAGCTAGGTCAAATCTTCAGAGAGTTGATCGTTTTTGGATGGAGCGGGAGGCACTGACAGCACTCAACCATCCAGTCTACCCCTCCCAATGGTTGTCAAAGCATTTCATTGCTCCGCCCCCCCCATCTCAAGCTCCAGGCTCATTTGATTTCAATTAATTAGCACAAGTTCATGTGCATGAGCCCCCTCCCTTCTTTCCCCAGACAATCTAATATGCAAATGTTAATTAGAAATTGATGTATTGCAAAAGGGCTTAAAGTAATGACATCCCAAGGGTGGGGGGGTGGAAGAAGATTACCATAAAATTTGGTAATCTTCACCGACAGTGTAGCTGCTGTAACACAATGTGTCCGGAAAAACATCTCCAAGCCAAACATAGCAGAGACAAACAGAGGGAGAGATGTTATGAATTCAGCAGCTGAGAATTTGAAGGTGAGCATATTGTGAGTCACAGGGTGTTACTTGATGTGAGGGAAACAACCTGTTTTCTCAGTGTTTTGCTTGCTGGCTTTAATAACCAAAAATGAGAATGCAGGAGTCATTTAATGCAGACCAGAAAGTAAAGTTTGTTAGCTATGTGGCACATTTCATGTTAGCATGCAGGTTTACCTCAAAATCAGTGTAATTTATAGTAAAAGTGTGTGGTTAAACCCAAAAACAAAGTATTAAAATGCTGGATAATTTTATAAGTGGCTATTAGTAGGAGAAGGACACTAATAAATGTGCAATGGATACCCCGGCTAGTCGCGTATTGTTCCATAGAGCATATCTATGGGATGCATATCTTGAAAAGAAATGCATTTTGGGAAGCGGAAATATGTACGTACAACTCTAATTTACATGCTATTGGTTGACGTTTGCAAAAGAGCCAATCCAGGAACACCATTTATTTTATTTGCCGCTGATTGGCTGTACCCTCAAAAGCAGAGACAAGGAAGACTGTGGATGTTAGCTTCTGCGGTAAAGTTAATACGGTTTACCCTGTGGGGATTAGGTATATTTGGGGTTTTAACTATAAAAACAGGCAGTTATAAGTGTTTTCAAAGGGCGTCTCAAGAAGAAAGCAAATATATCTTTTTTACTTAGGAAAATGACATCCTTTCAGGAGAACAAAATTAAGTTTTTGAAATGACCTAGTGAAAGTCCAGACCTCAGTTTGATCGAGGTACTGTGGCACAACCTTAAACAATCTTTGAGGCTAAAAAATCCTCCACTGTGGATGAATCAAAACACTTCTGTATAGAAGACTGGGTTGAAATTTCACAGCGAATCGGACCGGGACTATGAGGGGCCGTTTGAGACATTATTCAAAATTAGCTTCTCACAAACAAATGTTATATGAGAGGTTTTCACTATGTTATATGAGAGGTTTCACTATGTTATATGAGAGGTTTCACTATGTTATATGAGAGGTTTCTCTATGTTATATGAGAGGTTTCACTATGTTATATGAGAGGTTTCACTATGTTATATGAGATGTTTTCACTTTGTTATATGAGATGTTTTCACTTTGTTATATGAGAGATTTCACTATGTTATATGAGAGGTTTCACTATGTTATATGAGATGTTTTCACTTTGTTATATGAGAGGTTTCTCTATGTTATATGAGAGGTTTCACTATGTTATATGAGAGGTTTCACTATGTTATATGAGAGGTTTCACTATGTTATATGAGATGTTTTCACTTTGTTATATGAGATGTTTTCACTTTGTTATATGAGATGTTTTCACTTTGTTATATGAGAGGTTTTCACTTTGTTATATGAGAGGTTTCTCTATGTTATATGAGAGGTTTTCACTTTGTTATATGAGAGGTTTCTCTATGTTATATGAGATGTTTTCACTTTGTTATATGAGAGGTTTTACTATCTTATATGAGAGGTTTTCACTTTGTTATATGAGAGGTTTCTCTATGTTATATGAGAGGTTTCACTATGTTATATGAGAGGTTTCACTATGTTATATGAGAGGTTTCACTATGTTATATGAGATGTTTTCACTTTGTTATATGAGAGGTTTTACTATGTTATATGAGAGGTTTTACTATGTTATATGAGAGGTTTCACTATGTTATATGAGAGGTTTTACTATGTTATATGAGAGGTTTCACTATCTTATATGAGAGGTTTTCACTTTGTTATATGAGAGGTTTCTCTATGTTATATGAGAGGTTTCACTATGTTATATGAGAGGTTTCACTATGTTATATGAGATGTTTTCACTTTGTTATATGAGAGGTTTTACTATGTTATATGAGAGGTTTTCACTTTGTTATATGAGAGGTTTCACTATCTTATATGAGAGGTTTTCACTTTGTTATATGAGAGGTTTCTCTATGTTATATGAGAGGTTTCACTATGTTATATGAGAGGTTTCACTATGTTATATGAGATGTTTTCACTTTGTTATATGAGAGGTTTTACTATCTTATATGAGAGGTTTTCACTTTGTTATATGAGAGGTTTCTCTATGTTATATGAGAGGTTTCACTATGTTATATGAGAGGTTTCACTATGTTATATGAGATGTTTTCACTTTGTTATATGAGAGGTTTTACTATGTTATATGAGAGGTTTCACTATGTTATATGAGATGTTTTCACTTTGTTATATGAGAGATTTCACTATGTTATATGAGAGGTTTCACTATGTTATATGAGATGTTTTCACTTTGTTATATGAGAGGTTTTACTATGTTATATGAGAGGTTTTACTATGTTATATGAGAGGTTTCACTATGTTATATGAGAGGTTTTACTATGTTATATGAGAGGTTTCACTATCTTATATGAGAGGTTTTCACTTTGTTATATGAGAGGTTTCTCTATGTTATATGAGAGGTTTCACTATGTTATATGAGAGGTTTCACTATGTTATATGAGATGTTTTCACTTTGTTATATGAGAGGTTTTACTATGTTATATGAGAGGTTTTCACTTTGTTATATGAGAGGTTTCACTATCTTATATGAGAGGTTTTCACTTTGTTATATGAGAGGTTTCTCTATGTTATATGAGAGGTTTCACTATGTTATATGAGAGGTTTCACTATGTTATATGAGATGTTTTCACTTTGTTATATGAGAGGTTTCACTATCTTATATGAGAGGTTTTCACTTTGTTATATGAGAGGTTTCTCTATGTTATATGAGAGGTTTCACTATGTTATATGAGAGGTTTCACTATGTTATATGAGATGTTTTCACTTTGTTATATGAGAGGTTTTACTATGTTATATGAGAGGTTTTCACTATGGTATATGAGAGGTTTCACTTTGTTATATGAGAGGTTTCACTATGTTATATGAGAGGTTTCACTATGTTATATGAGAGGTTTCACTATGTTATATGAGAGGTTTCACTATGTTATATGAGAGGTTTTACTATGTTATATGAGAGGTTTTACTATGTTATATGAGAGGTTTTACTATGTTATATGAGAGGTTTCACTATGTTATATGAGATGTTTTCACTTTGTTATATGAGAGGTTTCACTATGTTATATGAGAGGTTTTACTATGTTATATGAGAGGTTTCACTATCTTATATGAGAGGTTTTCACTTTGTTATATGAGAGGTTTCTCTATGTTATATGAGAGGTTTCTCTATGTTATATGAGAGGTTTTACTATGTTATATGAGAGGTTTGACTATGTTATATGAGAGGTTTGACTATGTTATATAAGAGGTTTTCACTTTGTTATATGAGAGGTTTTACTTTGTTATATGAGAGGTTTCACTATCTTATATGAGAGGTTTTACTTTGTTATATGAGAGGTTTTACTATGTTATATGAGAGGTTTTACTATGTTATATGAGAGGTTTTCACTATGTTATATGAGAGATTTCACTATGTTATATGAGAGGTTTTACTATGTTATATGAGAGGTTTTCACTATGTTATATGAGAGGTTTTCACTATGGTATATGAGAGGTTTTCACTTTGTTATATGAGAGGTTTCACTATGTTATATGAGAGGTTTTACTATGTTATATGAGCGGTTTCACTATGTTATATGAGAGGTTTTCACTTTGTTATATGAGAGATTTCACTATGTTATATGAGAGGTTTTACTATGTTATATGAGAGGTTTCACTATGTTATATGAGAGGTTTCACTATGTTATATGAGAGGTTTTCACTATGTTATATGAGAGGTTTTCACTTTGTTATATGAGAGGTTTTACTATGTTATATGAGAGGTTTTACTATGTTATATGAGAGGTTTTACTATGGTATATGAGAGGTTTTACTATGGTATACGAGAGGTTTTACTATGTTATATGAGAGGTTTCACTATGTTATATGAGAGGATATTTCAGTATGTCATAATTGAGGGAATTTCAGTATATTGTATGAGATCTTTCACTATATTGTGTGAATGATTTCAGTAGGCTATATGAGAGATTTCACTATAGTATGTGAATGATTTCAGTATGCTATGTGAGAGGTTTCACTATATTGTGTGAATGATTTCAATTTCACATGTGTGTGTGAGAAGCTAATTCGGAATAATGTCTCAAACGGCCCCTCATACAGGACAGTTGTTGTCGTCAGTTGGGCACTTAACCAACAACTATGTTTAAGGCGAAAGTAGTTTGCATAGTTTTTATCCCCCTAATAAATAAAGTTAATCGGTAAGTGGGGGCAACACTTTTTAAAATTGATGGAAATGATCAGAAAGTAAAAGATTTCCCAAATAGACAGCAGCTGATTTGAGAGGATAAATTAACAGCGATTCATGTGAAGGTACCAACTGCTGCAGATGTTTAATGGCGTTTGTGTGGAATTAGCATTTCCACGTCACAGTAAAGATGTCAGCTCGGGTTATTCTAAACCTAAATGCAGCAAAAGTAATGTCAGCCACCTGTTAAAGCTTACAATGCGGAAAAATGACAAATACAACCCAACATCAGGCAATAGGAAAACCTTATTAGACAACCTTTGGTTGCGCTCTCACATTAACTATTTAATAAGCAAGAAGATGAACCTTAATGTTCAAATTATTTGGCTCTCGTTTTTCTATCAAAAATCTGGTTTAAATGCAACTAAGTCCTAAAAACTCCTTTTTTACATTGTTCACATTAAGTGTCTCTCGAGAAGCAGGGTCAAATTATCTGACCAGAAGGCAGCGGCAAAGTTTATTCATATAAATATGCACCACATGATAGTGACAGCGACTGAAGAGGCTGAGGAAAATGTTCTGCTCAACAGCATAAGAAAAGAAGTCTTTGTGCATTAAGGTCAACTAAAGGACGCCGGCTTGTGGAAAGAACCCTCGTCTAATTGGAAACATTACAGGCTGGGTTAAGGAAATGCCAAATTAAAACTGGCATTTAAATTACAAAAAGGAATTTGAGGTATTAGACAAAAAGACAGGTCGAAGTGCTGTTCTCACCGAGGCCTTCACCCCGCTGGATTAAGCAGTTCTGAGAAACTATGGGAAATCCATGAAGAACCTCTTGCAGAGAAGAAATAATGATGATGAACAACAAACTAAAGTGAGGCAGAGTATAAACAGATAAATCACTAACACCACCTCTCAACGCTAACACATAAAGTGACTATTTCCTTACAGTAATTCACTCACACTGCTTTAATAATGTGCCACAATGCATTTCTGGGGGAAAAAATCCCATCAAGACAAAATGTATATTTCAAGAATTCATTTTATTCACAAACTGCACCTCAGGCTAGAAGTATAGACTTCAATAGCATGGTTAAAAAAGTTCTTACACAAAAATATAACTTATCATTATAATTAAAATAATTTCCATATTAATCTGCAAAAAACCTTGAAACATCAACTCACTTTAATGAGACTCCAAGGCAATTGTTTGAGGCAAAATACATTAAAAGCAGCATGGACGTCTATGGGTTCTTTCTAACTAAGCAGAACTAGTTGCAGTCTGCTCCTTAAATCTCAAAATGTCTGTTTTGTAATGGACAGTTAAGTGGAAGAAAAAAGTTTGGATTTTGAAGCAAAGCCCATTCAGGAGTTTGAACAAAGAATCAGAAAGCACGGACTACAGCTGGAGTCGGTGCTTCAGGAACCACCACACACAGACATCTCTGGGACATGGGTTACACGTACAACTTCGCTGTGAAGCCACTCCTGAACCCGAGATGATGCCAGAAGAGTCTCACATGGGTAAGGAGAAAGAGCACTGGGGCCTCATTTATAAGGCTTGCTTACGCGCACAACAAGATTTGAAAATTACATGTCACTTTCCAGGCAAACTCTGATTCAATCACACTAAGACACTGGTACCGGGCCGCACAGAAAGAATAAATAACTTACAGTATTTCCTTTCATTTATTATCTAAGATTCCCTCTATTACATCTGGATATAAATCACTCTTTACGCATGTCAAGAGGCTTGTCTCGGTCACGTGAAACATCCCCGCTAGAAACAAATCCACAAGCTAACAAGATGATTAAAAACAGAGCTCTCTGAAAAGTATCTTTGCAGAAAAGTTCCAGTGAAGAGATAGAGTAAGAGCGTAGGACTTCCAAAGAAAGAAAGCTACATTAAACAAACAATACCAGGAGTCCTACTTAAAATATGGATTTATTGCGACAGGTGAGTTCCCCGCACCAGGCCCACTCTTAATAATATGCAACCGGCCTTCTAATGAGTCAATGGAGCCTTTAAAACTGCCCCAGATGGGACAGTCTTGTTACACAAAGACAGCTACAGGGCTCCCACTGATTCAACGTGTAATGAGTTGTAATTTTCATGCACTTCATATTTGTTTTGTCGTAAATCTTATTTTAAAAGGCATGTTTAAACGTTACCATGGCGACCAACGACCATTAGGAGGCAGCTCAGCTCAGTAAGAGAAAACCAAATTATTGACTTACTCTGACTAAATTCAGACCTTTGAAATGCATGTGTACACCTGAAGTCGGACCGAAATGGCCTACTCCTAATCAAGCTAACACAGCCAGAAAAAGTGATTAAAAAAAACAGAATTCCTCTGCATGTAAACAACATACCAGGTTAGTTGAGCTATTACCAGTATGGGCACACCCCCCTTCCCAAAGTGACGTGACTGAAGAAACGATAATAACACTGGTACAACAAAAACAGTAGAAGAAGAAGATTATTGGCGATTATTGAAGATTGTGATGACGAATAAGTGTTCTAACTATTTTTTGGACTAATAAAGAAACAAAGTTCATATCCTACTTTTACTCTATCGGCTTAACTGCTGCCCGCTATTGTTTACCAATTGTGTGATGCTTTAGGGGAACCGGGAGAATGCCAACATGAAAAGGCTCATGTCGCCACCTAGCCTCGCAGAGTCATACACACTTCATTCAATAGTTCTATTTTCTTACTGAACACGTCAACCCGGACCAAGGCTCCTATTCTGGTTGAGGTATTAGCTTGATTATTGTCATAGCTTGATTTAGATGTGCATGTAAACGTACTTGCTGATGATTTTGTGGTAGCATGTAATCTGCTGGTATTGGTCCACTGGGTTTTCTTGAAGTCTACAGCCATCTACCATGATACTTTTAGAGCACTCAATGCATCCTTCTGCTGAGAAACTTTTTGGAGATGCGTTTTTCATTTTCCAGCAGGGTTTGGTACTGGCTCACGCTGTCCAAGGTACCAATAACCATGGTGTTACTAGGCTTGATTGACTAATAAAACAAGTCTGACCAGAACCCCACACTGACCAGAGCCGTAGCCCGCAAGGTGGTCGGTGCCTGTCGTGCCGGCAACCCTCAAACCAGTTGGTGGACTCAGGCGGTGATGGATGCTGTCAAGTTTAAGAAGGAGTCCTATCGGGTGTTTGTGGCTCGTTGGACACCGGAGGCAGCTGATAGATACCGGCAGGCCAAGCGGAGTGTGGCTTGAATGGTCTCTAAGGCATAAATACGGGCGTGGGAGGAGTTTGGTGAGGCCATGGAGAACGACTTCTGTATGGCTTAAGCCATGCGGCCTAAAACTGCCCAAAACGTCAACGTCTAAAAAGGCAAGATCACATGTATTTGTATTACAAGTATTTGGTTGAGGCCATCAGAGTCTCAGCGGTGCTTTGTGTGATTTGGCTGCGGCAACTTTTGAAGCTTTTGCTGCTTTCCAAGCTTCAAAGCGGCAAAAGCCAGCAACACAGAATTTCAGCTTGCTGTGCTAATTGTTGCGGCTTCTACATTGATGTAAGTGCTGTACGGATCTGTCATTGTGACGACAGAGCCAAGCCGAGAGGCAAAACTCTCAATTTACTGCTAGATCTACGTTCCTACCCTCCTCTATGGTTACGGGCTCTGGGTAGTGACCCAAAGAACGAGATCATGGATACAAGCGGCTGAAATGAGTTTCCTCCACAGGGTGTCTGGGCTCTCCCTTAGAGATAGGGTGAGAAGCCCTGTCATCCAGGAGGGGCTCAGAGTAGAGCCGCTGCTCCTCCTCATCGAGAGGAACGAGTTGAGGTGGCCCAGGCATCTCGTCAGGATGCCTCCTGGACGCCTCGCTGGTTAGGTGTTCCAGGCACGTCCCACCAGGACGGGAGACTCAGAGAAAGACCCAGGACCATTGGAGGGACTATGTTTCTCGGCTGGCCTTCTGCTTAAGCTGCTGCCCCCGCGACCCGACCTCAGATAAGCGGAAGAAAATGGAGAGGTGGAGGCGTACCAAATCAAAACTGAACATGCAGCTCATAACAAACTAGTTTCTTAATTGTTGTTTGAATTGGAAATATTTGGGGGGTTTCCTTAATGAATTAAAATACAAATTAAATAGAATCCAGGTTTTAAAAGAAACAAAAACAGAGCAAATGAGAACCTTGCAGCCTCCTGTTCACGTTAACAATGCATGTGGTCTTTTTGTGTGTGTGTGCGTGTGTGGGTGTGTGTGTGTGTGTGTGTGTGTGTGTGTGTGTGTGTGTGTGTGTGTGTGTGTGTGTGTGTGCGTGCATGTGCAGTCAAATCAAATCAAACTTTATTTATAAAGCGCTTTTCAAACCACAACAAAGCTTCTCAAAGTGCTTTAACAGTGCTAATAACAAACCCTGGATCACCAGTGACCTGAAGGAACTGCTAAACAAGAAAAAAAGAGCCTTCAGGGAGGGAGACAGGGAATTACTGAGGAGTATACAGAAGCAACTTAAGGTCAAGATCAGGGACAGCAAGGAGGCATACAGGAAGAAGCTGGAGAACAAACTACAGAGGAACAATATCAGAGATGTCTGGTCAGGAATGAGAAAGATCACAGGTTTTAAGGACAAGAAGGATTGGATAGATGGAAGTCTGGACAGAGCCAATGAACTGAACATATTCTTCAACAGGTTCAGTTCAGGAACTAGCTCAGCATTCTCCTCTCCTGTTCCCAGCCAAACAGACATCCCACTCTCCTCTGATCAACAGCTTTCCTGTTACACCTCGGATGTTTTATCCTTCACCTCAGCCATGGACTCTTCTAATTCCACAAGTTTGACTTCAACCAAGTCAGGAAATGCTGCTACCCCCTTTGCCTCCCCCTCCCACTTGTCTGTCTCCAAAAGTCAGGTGAAGAGGCAGCTGGAGAAACTGAACCGGAACAAGGCTGCAGGTCCAGATGGTGTCAGCCCCAGAGTCCTGAAGGCCTGTGCAGAGCAGCTCTGTGGGATTCTGCAGCACCTCTTCAACCTTAGCCTAACTCAGGAGAAGGTTCCAGTGTTGTGGAAGACATCCTGCCTTGTTCCAGTACCCAAAAGAACTCATCCAACAGTCATCAATGACTATAGACCCATTGCCCTGACATCCCACATCATGAAGGTCCTGGAGAGGCTCCTGTTGGCACCCCTGAGTAAGCAAACAAGAACGTATCGGGACCCACTGCAGTTTGCTTATCGCTGTGGAGTTGGAGTTGAAGATGCCATCATCTACCTGCTTCCACCAACCCACTGTCATCTGGACAAAGCAGGCAGCACTGTGAGGATCATGTTCTTTGATTTCTCCAGTGCATTTAACACAATTCAGCCTGATTTGCTTTGTCAGAAACTCCTGAAGACACAGGTGGAGCCCTCAACAATCGCCTGGATCAATGACTACCTGACCAACAGACCACACTTGTGAGACTGAAGAATTGTGTGTCAAACCAGGTGGTCAGCAGCACAGGAGCACCACAGGGGACCGTACTCTCACCATTCCTTTTCACTCTGTACACCTCAGACTTCCAGTACAAATCAGAGACCTGTCATCTGCAGAAATACTCAGATGACTCTGCAATTGTCGGGTGTATCAGAGATGGACAAGAAGCTGAATACAGAGAGCTGGTGGACCGCTTTGTGACATGGTGTGGAAACAATCGTCTCACCTTGAATGTGAACAAAACAAAGGAGATGATTGTAGAGTTCAGAAGAAACAGGGATAAGTCAAACACTGTTTCCATCATGGGAGAAGAAGTGGAGGTGGTTGAGGAGTATAAATACCTCAGAGTTCACCTTGACAACAGACTGGACTGGAGGCGCAACAGTGAAGCTGTCTACAAGAAGGGACAGAGCAGACTGTACTTCTTGAGGAAGCTTAGGTCCTTCAAGGTTTGCAGCAAGATGCTGCAGATCTTCTACAAGTCTGTTTTGGAGAGTGTAATCTCTACAGCCGTCATCTGTTGGGGTAGCAGCATCAGAGCCAGGGATTTAAATAGGCTAAACAACCTGATAAAGAAGGCTGATTCTGTTCTTGGGACGACTGTGGAAAATCTGGAGATGATAATGCAAAGAAGGATTCTTCATAAAATCAAAAAAATTATGGACAACCCTGAGCATCCTCTTCATGAGACAGTCATACAACAACAGAGCGTCTTCAGTCGGAGGCTTCTTCAGTTTTGCTGCAATACAGACCGCTACAGGAAATCCTTCCTGCCCACAGCCATCATCATCTACAACAACTCCTTAAAGAATTAATTATATGAGCTACACCAACACTTAATTTCCCTCTGGGATCAATAAAGTATTTTTGAATTTGAATTGAATTGAATTTACAGATTGAAAATGACCCACAAAACCCCCACCCCCCGCCGCCCCTTTTCCCAAAACCCAAAAGTAAAAAACATCACCACAGCTATATTAAAAAAGGTGAGTCTTGAGCCTGCTCTTAAAAACATGAACGTTCTCTACGGCCCTGAGGTCCTCTGGCAGCCTGTTCCAGAGGTGAGCACCATAATAATGGAAAGACGCCTCACCATGAGTGTGTGTCTGACTTTGGGGGTGACAAATTCAGGACAGCTACTGGAGGTTCAGACTATTAGAAAAGGAATATAGGGATCCAGCAGCATAAAGCAATGTGATTCTGTGCGCTATTAAAAACAGATTTTAGATTTGGATGAGAAAGAATCCACCTGTTAAACCATCAACCCGAGCATCTGCTTCAGATTAAAAACCAAATATATATTATTTCAATAATATGTTGCTTTGCTACACAGGCAGAAAAGCAGCACAGAGGAGTCCTTCAGAAGCTCAATGACTTATGAGACAATAAGATGTAGAGATGGTGCGACCGCGAAGCTGCAAACGACAGCCAGCATCTCATCCATCAAAACAGTGAGTTTATAGAGGGCCATAAACCATTACGAGTCATCATTCAAAGTAAATGTCATGCTGTCAGTCCGTGCAGAAGCAATAACGTGAGCTTATTGTCAAACTATTGATGGAGAGACAACACTGCAATGACTTTGCAGGAAAAAACTTGAGCAGGAGCTGCTGAAGACAGTTTAGAACAAGGTCACTGTCCACAAAGAATGAGTACAAAGAAAAATTGCTGTGAAACTTCTGACGGGCGGAGAAATTACACACGGGAACATAGCTGTGGTGAACAGCGTTTGATATTGCATAATTTCCATAATCACACCCGTCAAATCGTCAAGGAGAATAAGCGTCTGCGACAGCTATTACTGTTCGAAAGAGGGCACTAAAATCAGAGCTCTCTTCCCTCAACGGGTTATTACCATCAAACGCTTTCAGTCTGAGGCTTCAGCTTCTGTTTGTTTTAACAACATAAATAAAAGGCAATGGTTCTTTACACCCATTTTCTCCCATCATATACAAGAAGGATGCTGCTCCCAATTTCAATAAAATTGATGGAATGATGCCCGGATGCTCAGCCTCAGAAAATTAAATTAAAAAAAATATTTGGGGTGGGCACAATTTTCGGCATCTAGAGGAGGAGCTGTTAAATCAGCTTCACCTTTGGTGCCGGTGCCCACTGTTAATCTGCATATATACACTGCGGGCTCAGGGTGGGGGATGGGTCTGTGTGGTTGCCTTCCACACAACCCACCCCTCTGTTTAAATTGCACATTATGACGACACCATACTCGAGCGGGAGGAGGGAGGCTAGGGGTCTTTCCACACCCCTGTTTGCCATTGGACATCAGAGGTTGGGGTCCTGGAGGAGGAACAGGGGTTGGGTTGGGGCCTGGGCTGGTGGACTGCTTCGCCCCTGTGTGGGCTTTGGTGGTCTTTGCCTTTTCGCCTGGCGCATCTCAGGCCCCCCACCAAGTCAGGGGCCTATTTCCCGTCCGTCACTCCCTGCCGGTGACTGATGCCTCTGCCCACCAGTGCGGCTCTCAGTTGGTGGCTCTCGATGTCCAACTCAGGGGGGCATGGCGATTCATCCCTGGTACCTGCCTGGCCGGGCCTCGGAGGGCCGGAGTATCAGTCGGCCGGTGTGCCGGGCCGATGTTTTCCTTTAGGCGACTACGCTAGGGGCGACTCTTTGGGTGGGGCCGGTTTGGGCATTGTTTGGTGATAGTTCTTGGGTGGCTCGGCAAGGGTCAGGTCCGGCGTCTCCACTTGCTCTCCTGTTCTGTATGTGCTTGGTCAGTTCATTGGTGGGTTTGATTGACCTTGGTTGGATGCTTGGTCTTAGTGCTCTGCGGTGTGCGGGATTGAATTTCAAGTGTTGGTTGAGCTTGGTGTCCGGGTGCTGGCTGGTCTTGGTCTGGGGATGCCGTCCGTCCGCTGGGGCTATTTGTGTGGTCCCCTGACATGGGGCGTGAGGGGGCATTGGCAAGTCGGCTGTGGGGATTGGCCCGGGGGTGGTGGCGGCGCATGTTAGCCATTGGCTGGCTTGGCGGCGTCCTCGCTGGGTGGGTGGGGCAGCCTTGGGTCTCAGGCTCCATGGCTGGATCCGCCCTAGCGTAGCCTGTTGTTGGGGGCGCTTGTCGCTGCAGCTCCCGGAGCCTCTGCATTGGAGCTGCTGGATGTTCCCCTCGGGCTCTCCTCAGCTCCTCTTTCGGGGGGGTGCGGTCAGCCCTGTGTTGGTCCACCTGGGGCTCCTGTGCTCTGGGGGCCCTTTGGATGTCTATTGCTCAGATCCCCTTGTCTTTGTCGATTCCTGGGAGGCGAATTGATGGCTTCTCACAACAGCTATTGAACACTCGTATAGAGATACCCTATAGCCTATACCAGCATGCTCATACACACAAACTCCATTGTTTACAGGTGCACTCTTGGGCTGAGGTTACTACAACTAGATCTTGTAATAATCGGCACCATGAGCTTTTCAGTGACACTATTGTTCTATTTATACATCTATGTGTAGGTTGTGGTTGTGTAGTTCTCAGTTTGCATTATTTATACACTACCCAATATTATCATTGGGGGGTTTTCCCCTCTCTCCTGTGGGTGTGGAGGTGGACTGGGGTGTTTTCTTGTGTTTTCTTTGTTCCTCTCCCTCTCTTGTGTCTTCAACTTACCCTCTCCCTTTTAACTTTTTTTCCCTACCTTTCTTTGTCTTCTTTCTCTCTTTCACTTTATTTTCCGTCTCTGTGTCCATAATGTCAGAAAAAAAACGCAGCAATTTCTAATAAGAGAAAAGGAAGAAAATGTCCCCAGGTTAATAGTTTGACTAGCAGATTTGCGGTGTGTTTCAGTGGCGTACAAAAACATGAAGCTGAAAGTAAATAAGGCTCAACTGTTGCCTTTCTACACATCGGACACTGCTGCATGCACAATTTGATCTCCTGCTAAGCCAGGCGTAGTCGCAGGAGAGATTTGCGTCATTCACCTGCGCCACTGTTCAAGAATATAAAGAATTGGGGAATTGGGGAGGGGTGTACTCACAGGTGTTGCATGTGCCAAAGTTGCTCCTGCTGTCAACAAAAATTGGCAACGATTGATTGGTGTGAATGTTAATGCCGGCTAATGGTGGCTTTTAGTGGCCCGCTCCATTCATTTTTGATTTGATTGCATTGATGTTCATTGAGGCAACTCCAATCTTTTTACGGAACGCATAGTGAGCCTCCCTGTTGTTTTTGACCACAGACTTCAGCCACTGTTTAAAATCCTCAACGTCTATCGAAACAAACAACTATTTTACACTCCCCTATTTTCAGTAGTGCTGCAACTTCAGTTTCGCTTGAGATAGTTGTGCCATCTCTACAAACTTCTTCAGCTTCACTGCAACACAGAATGCTACAGGAAATCCTTCCTCCCCACAGCCATCATGATCTACTACAATTCCTTAAATTGTATAGGCTATAACAACACTTAATTTCTCTCTGGGATCAATGAAGTATTTTTGAATTGAATCGCTGCACTTCACTATAAAATGGTGAGATACATGACCTTAACAATGGCATGTCTGTATTGATAGTACATAAAGTCACATGGTACAGAAACCAGAGCAAACAGCCGGCATAAAAGAACAAAACATTTTTATTTTAAGTTCGTCTATTTATGATAGACAAACTTATTTTAAAAACATCTCGATACTAATTCAAAATTTTATTTTTTAACGGTCCTAATTGTCCTTAAATCAATTGATCAACTTTTAATACTTTTCAAGACCCCACGGATACCCTGTAATCACCTCCGCATGCCAAAAGCTTGAAGTGGCAGTCTGACCTCTTCTACCATTCATGGCTTCTTTTGCGTTTCAGTTCCTGTCATAAGGAATCAACTCTGTTTAAAGTCTGTAACAACTAACTATCGTATGTAGGAACAGTAGATTTGTTTAGCCTGTTTTCGGATTTAGGTGCAGACTTTGCTACAATGGAGCACCATTCTTTTAAATTTCCTCAAGAACAAGGTTAGGTACTGTCCTACTGAGTGAAATTTAAGATGTACCTCCTCTACAGATGCTTTAAGGCTGGAGTGTTTCTCAGGGAGCCACCTTGGGGGAGTTTCTTTTACTTTTCAGATGTTTCCTTCAGGGTAAATCTTACAAAAATTAAGTATTTTATTCCAAATGTAATGCAGATGACATCTATGAATAACAAATCTAGCTGGTTTTCCAGGGTTGACCTAGATGTATTAGATCACATTTTCAGTATCATTCTGTTTAGTTTAGTTTTTATTCTTTATTTATAAATAGCTTTTCATATAGATTGTAACTCAAAGTGCTTTACAGATTAAAAATGACCCCACATACAGACAATAGAGTTGATATGGACTGTAGGGAAGAAGGGAAGGAAAGAAATAAAAGATGAAAGGAAGGAAGGAAGGAAGGAAGGAAGGAAGGAAGGAAGGAAGGAAGGAAGGAAGGAAGGAAGGAAGGAAGGAAGGAAGGAAGGAAGGAAGGAAGGAAGGAAGGAAGGAAGGAAGGAAGGAAAAGGATGAAAGGAAGAAAAAACAAATGAAACAATGAAAGAAAGGACACAAGAAAGAGGGGAAAGTAAAAAAACAAACAAACAGAAAGGTAGGACAAATGGAAACAAGGAGAGAACAGAAAAAGGGAAGTACAAAAGAGAGGGATGGAAGGAATAACAGAATCAAAGATAGACAAAACAGAAAAAGGAAGGAGACCTGTAAGTAAGAAAAGATGGACCTAAAGTATACAAGAAAGGATTGACACAATTTTTAGACATTGGAATAAAGAATTTAAATACAAATATTTTCCCATACATTTCAGATCTGGAAAATGGTGAAATCCTTATTTCTTCATTTTTTCCAGGCTGCTTCGGAACCCAGAGAAGTGAAAACAAATAAGCATTTTACAACACAGAGCAAGACACTTGAAGGACAAAGTTCGTAGAAACAAAGCCACAAGAACCTGGTACAAAAACCCGAGGTGCTTCGGTCTACATTACATCATAGTTCTGAAAATTAATTTTTCTGTTCGGGATAAAAAGATTCTAACATCAGCAATCCAATCCCAGTTTTAAACAACTGACCTATGACCTCAAAGCTTCCTTAACCAAATGCATAATTAAGAAAACATCTGTTGCACATCCTCCACCAGGCCGCTGTCATTACATGCATATTAGGGAATTTATCGGCAAGGAAAACACACGACCAGTCTGCTGGCAGACACATCAAAGGCTCAAAGCTCTCTGCGCTCCGTTCTCAGGAGACGGACCTCAAAAAGCTGTCCTGATTAAGTCCCCCCATGTGGCAGGGGAAGCATACCCTTCCTTGATGTACGTCTCTCAAAAGGCCCGATTCTCTTCACGCCGTTTAGTTACATTTCATTATGAGGTATTACAAGAACCAAAGTTGTGTTTTCACTGCACTTTTGCTGACTTTATAAGTCAGTTAGAGCTTTAAAAAGTTACATTGGTATTGATGTAAAAGAAATGCCAGACAGTAAAGTCGAATAAAGGTCTAGGAGGAAGGATTTTCAAGAAGGAGACAATAAAGGTGTATGACCTTTCATATGTGAATGGGAGTGTTTTAATATCTCTCACTGATAAGGTCACAGTGCGAGTCTCTGCATGGAAACACCTCATCTAACAAAAGCCTTTTAGACCCCATTGTGTAAAATTTTACATTTATCACTTCCAGAGTAAAACTTTTTTTACTTTGACTTTTGTTATGCTAAATATTGCGAATCTGCAGTTCAAGATAAAACATTGTGAAATGTATCAATAAGACTTGGATGCACCCCTACACAATCATAGAAACATGGTGCCTCTAAAAATTATTTACCCCCTTGGATGTTTTACCCTTTTTATTGCTTTGATAAATCAATCATGAACAACATTTGGCTTTTTGACAAATTACAAAAAAACAACAACTTTAATCTTAATGTGAAAACTGATTTCTACAAAATAATGACAATCAAATGAAAAATATTTAACTTAAAATACGTTATTGCATAAATATTTACGCCCCTTCAAGTCAGTATTTAGCAGATGGACCTTTAGACGTGTGGACAGGTCTCAGTCAGGCAGCTCCTCTACAGTTTTCGTCCGATCTTCCTGCTAAACTGTTCAAGCTCTGTCAGGTTGTGTTTGGCTCAGCTGTGAACAGCCATTTTCAGTCCTGCCATAAATTCTCTATGGGATTGAGGTCTGAACTTTGACTAGACCACTCCAGAACATCCACCTTTTTGTAGCTTTTGCTGGACGCTTCGGGTCGTTGTCATGGATAATAAATCTTCTCTGAAGCCGGAGTTCTCCTGCAGAGGGAAACTAATTGTACCCTAGTATTTTGCTGCATTCATTTCACCTTCCACCTTCACAAGCCTTCCAGAACCTGCTGCCACCGCCATGCTTCACAGTGGGGATGGTGGGTTTGGTTTTCACCAAACAAAGCGTCATGTCTGATGGCCTAAAAAGCTCCATTTTGTTCTCATCAGACCAAAGAACTTTCTTCCACTTGACCATGGAGTCTCCCACCTGCCT
This sequence comes from Valencia hispanica, assembly GCA_963556495.2. Taxonomy (NCBI): domain Eukaryota; kingdom Metazoa; phylum Chordata; class Actinopteri; order Cyprinodontiformes; family Valenciidae; genus Valencia; species Valencia hispanica. The sequence continues at coordinate 9,548,270 of OY747712.1, read as the reverse complement.
TTTGGCAAACTCTAGTCGAGCCTTGATGAGTTTTTTTCAACAGTGGCTCTCCCATTAAGCTTTGACTGGTGAAGAACCCGGCTAAGTGTTCTTGTCTGCGGAGTCTCTTCCATCTCGGCTGTTGAGGCTTGTAGCGCCTTGAGTGTAGTCAGAAGTGTCCTGGTGGCCTTTCTCACTAGCCTCCTCCTTGCTGTGTGTGTGTGTGTGTGTGTGTGTGAGGACGACCTGATTGAAGCAGATTTACACATCTGCCTTATTCCTTTCCTCTCTTGTTGATGGATTTAACAGAACTCCAGGGGATGTTCACGGCCTTAGAAAAATGTTTAATCCATCCCCTGACTGATACTTTTCAATAACCTTTTCTCTCATTTGCTTGGAGTGGCCTTTAGTCGTCATGCTGTAATGGTAGCCAGGAATACTGATTAACCTGTGATTAACCTGTGATTAAGCAGTGAGTTGACCTTCCAGATGCATCCGTCTTTATACCCCAATCACTGGAGACACACTCACTGCACTCTGGTGATCTCCATTCCACTCATTGTAAGACGACTAGCACCAATTGGCTGGACCTCTGTTGAATTAGGTCAGTCACTTTAAAGGGAGGGACTATTTATGCAATCACTTTGTTACCGGCACATACATTCATCGTTATTTTGTAGAAATTAGTTTTAACTTTCACATTAATAGGGTTTTGTTTTTGCAAATAGTTGGTCAGAAACTGCAAATTTTGTGGATCATGATCGATTGTAAAGAGGGGACAAACACTTTATACTCTTTTCTACAGATAAAAGGCTATATTCTGTGAAACTCCTGTTGCTTCTAGAAGCTAAAGGTTCCTCTGTTTTGATGCCATTACCCAGGAGGTGAACTGAAGCAGCCACAAACCTCTTCGTTCACCTGCCTCACCGACCTCATTATCAGAAATCCATGGCCGTTCTGTCAGGTTTGAGTGTCAGGGTGTGAACCTCGTCTGCAACGTGCCACAGCTGCTAAGAACAACAATAAAACTGCTGTTTTACTTTAGCTGAAACGGTGATAATGAAGCTAAATAAAATCCCACCCGTGTGAAACAATGTGCTCAATGTAGAGATAAAATTAACATTTGAAAATGAATCTCCGTCTAGTGAGGACCAGGACAGCCACTCTCCATCTGTTCAACACAGCCAAATGATCCCACCTGCAGACAACGACGGCTACCCAGCCAACACGCCTGAGTCACGCAGAAATCAGCTTCGCATTTCTCCAGCTTATTATAAAAGGCCCTTCCCAAAGGGGCCGTCTTTGGGGCCTCTTCTTTGTAAATGTCATCCCCCTTCAGTCGTCCCTCAGAAAATGTCACCTCTCCGACCTTTTCATTAACTCACCAGCTCTCCTCTCGATTATACACCATATTCCATTACAGGGATCACAAGCCGAGGGCGAGGTTCTTTCTGCGAGCTGCATGTACTGAAGTGTGATTGAGACGCCGAGGACGGCTGTCCTGGATGTTCTGCAGCTCGCCTGCTACGGTTTGATATTTGCTCAGCCGTGGTCGCAGGTTATCTGAGATTCTCCACAGTTTGCTGCCGAAGAAAGGTTCAACTTCAGCCTCTCCAAAGTGAAATTTTTCAAGGTTAGGGTGGCTGTGGAATTCATTGAACTCTAGACATTGACAAAGCAGAGAGAAAAAAAAATTTATGTTTTCGCTTTCTGCTGTCTTTGTTGGAAAAGTTTTAAGCTGTAAATGTTAAAATTACAATAAGCTGAGTCATCGTTGCCCACGTAATATATTTACCTAAATATTCACGCTGCAGGAGTTTAAATCTTCTTGAGCTCATGGGAAATATGCCAAATTTTTTACTAGACTGGTTTTATTTGTTTAAACATATGCACTTGATTATAGACCTACAGTATGGGAGTAAGGGACAGTTGGGATAAGTGGGCTCGTAGGGGTAAGCCCTAGCCTTTGTTTAGAAAAAAAAATAGTTAAAATAGCTATCTAATAAACATAAATTAAAAATATTGTATAACATTTTGTGAAATTTACTCCGCTGGTTCTCAACAGTCACAAGAAAACCGCAAAATCTCTCCAAAGGGCTAACTTTTCACAGCCCAACCAACCCCGTTCGATTCACTGTAGTTAGTGATACGGAGTGAATGACCGATTGCTTACCACGCCCCCTCAATTTGCTCCTCATTGGGGCTAATTTTGTTCAGCCCACAGTCAGACCAAGGCCTAACGCTTTAGCAAATTACGAGGGACGTTCAACAACATGTGGCAGTTAATGAACAGTACATTTTTTTAAACGCAATTAACACATGCACAGAATGACCCACCCTGTTTATCCCACAATTAAACCTGCGCTTCTTTCAGTGGTGGCTTCTCACCTAAACAGCATGGCAGACCCAAACTACATCCATGGTTCCATGTGAATGTCTCTTCTCATTTGCGGATCATAGGGATTATCGGTCTACGTCACTCCCTGCTGTGATGCGCTTGCAGTCTGCAGAAGGAGACAAGATTATGTCTCTTTCTCTTGGTTGCACAAATCGCTTTGATAAAAACAACAAAACATGCAAGTTCTATTCCATCGACTCGCCCCTTTCAAGGCAAACAAAAGACGTCTTTGGTTGCAAGCAATCAGGAGAAGTGATTGGAATGAGCAATTATTACAAAATGCAACAATCTGCAGCTATCACTTCACATCAGATAAGCCTTGGCTAACAAACAAGCTAAGATAACTAACAAACACTGCCGCTGCAAGGTAACTGCAAATAATAACAGTGGGAACAATGGAGTAATGTAAAGGTTCTGTGTCACGCGCATCTTGGTGTTGATAAACAAATAATCTCTCTATTGTTCAGAAAAAAAATCAATTCAGAAATACTTTATTGATCCCACAGATAAATTAAGTGTTGTCGTAGCTCATACTATTACATTTTTCAAGGAGTTATAGATCCTGATGACTGTGGGCAGGAAGGATCTCCTGTAGCAGTCAATGTTGCAGCGAAACTGAAAAAGCCTCTGACTGAAGACACTCTGTTGTTGTAGGATAGTCCCATGAAGAGGATGCTCAGGGTTGTTCAAAATTAATAAGAAACGGTCAGCTTTACGTTCAGAAAATGTTAACCAGTTACCTTGCCTTAAAAACTGGGTAAAAGATGATTAGGTTAAAGGGGCTATATGCAATTTTCTGAAATTTAAACTTGCGACTGACCCCATGTGGCCAAAAACGGAACTGCTCTTCCTTTCTGCTTGCGCTCGTGCGCCGGTCGCTCTCAATCTTCGATCTTTTTCGGGCACTTGTCAGGAGTTTAACTTTTTTAGTCTTATGTGGAGTTACTGTTGGTATCAGAGTTGTCCTTGGTCTCTTCTGTGTATTCACACAATCCATCGAACTGCTTGCGAGTGCTGACTAGCGGTGGTGGCAGAGTGATCTGAAACATTTAAAATGAACGCGCTTGACGTCACATCCGCAGACAGCGCGGGAAAATCGGACCCGACAGAAAATAGAAAAAATTGGATACAGGCTTATAGGTGCACCCACTGTGAGCTGACAAGGTGTCAGTATGCTCTTCAGGACATGTTTGAGTCATAAATGGTCAAATAAAAAGGCTATTGTTACGTTTATTTTGGGGAAAAAGTTGCATATAGGCTCTTTAAAAGGGCCACGTGTAAATGTGATGGTAGAGTTCAAAACAAAAGTTTTGTGGATCACTCCTGTACTTCCTGAAAAAAAAGCAATGGCTTCCAGTTTTGTCATTTACACCGAAAATGTTACTTTTTCAGTCATATTTAGGACTGTTAATTAATCGAGAAGAATTAACAGCTACCCTGTGATTAATTAAATTTTAAAAATGTTCTACTGCTCTAATTATTATCTATCCCTAATCCTCTAGAACAGTGTTTCCCCAACCCTGTTCTTCAAGGCACACTGCCCTGCATGTTTTAGATGTTTTCCTGCATTCAAACACCTGCTTCAGATGATTGCGGTTCAGCAAAAGCCTGTTAATCAGCCATCAACTGAAATCAGGTGTGCTGAAGAAGGGAAACATCTAAAACATGACGGACATTTTGCCTTGAGGAGCAGGTTTGAAAACACACTGCTCTAGAATGGCGCCGCTCATAGTGCCAGCATGTTGGAGTAGCTGTGTTAGTTCTGATTTGTTCTCTTTGTAGACATTTGTTCATAATTTCTTGGGTTGAGGCGTTGCATGTTTGGACAATTGCTTCCTCTGGTGTTGGATGCTGTGAAGCTAGAAGAATGTTCGCTCTTATTTCTGGACATTAAGTTATGATGTGTAACTGTGGTGACAATCCCAAACAATCCCAGGAGTTGAAAAAGAGGCGACATTAAATGTATAAATAAGTAACCAGGAACACAGACAATTTTGAACTTTGTGTTTTCATAAGGTGTAGCTTTTATTTCATTTTGAATATTTATATCTTTATGTTGTGAGAACAATTTCTGTTGCATTTTTTGGAAAGAGATTTGAATATTTTTTAGATGCATTTTGCACAGTAAATATTCTTTAAATGGCATTCTGAACTTTTTTAAGTTCTTCTGCAGCAATCTGGAAAGTGAGAATGTTCAAAAACAGTCATTTTGACATAGATAAAGACAATATCGCAACAGATATCGTTACTGCACATGCTTTAGATTATATCACAGTATAGATTTGAGGCCATATTGCCCCAGCCCTAGATCATATCCCCTACTCCAACGTCCCTCTGCCTGACTTTCTAACCATTCAGCCAGACGAAGATTTAAGAGGTAGCATCAAAAGCAATAGAAGACATGTTACTGTGCAATATCATCTCTGCTGCTTGGATATTAAACTGTTACCATGTCATGAGATAATCATACAGCACAAGTCTTCTGACAGAGGCCTCTTCAGATTAGTTGCAAGACTGACTGCTACTGGAGATCCTTCCTGCTCACAGCATCACCAAACCTAACGACTCTGAAGATTCTTGGATGATACGAGTTACAATATTTAATTTCCCTGTAATGGAACCCGAATCTGCCCACATGATTTGACTGTACTGCAGTAAAGTAAATAGAATTGTGACCTAATTAAATTCTCTTAAATTAGACATTAATTTAACTTTGACCCCCTTTAAGATGATATGTTAGCAAAAACATGGCCTTTCTAGTAAAAACACTCAATATTAAACATGGTGCCTCCACATCATTACTAATTTTTACTCGGGCTGTAATAATAAAAACATTTAAACTGAACTAAATGTATAATTTACTAGTAGTTTTGGGAAAAATGGTAATATTTCACCTCCTTGAAACAATTTATATGCTTGGTGCAACCCAGTAGATTTAAGAGTGCCAGAGAAATGGTTGATAAGTCTATGGGAAATGAGGTAATTGGGTCTGTATGCTCTAAATAATGAGCTAATTGGGTTGTTGAAGACAGCTACCCTATGAAAGGATCCTAAAATTAAAACCCTCAGCTACACAGGTGGCGAGATGCTCTGAAGAGAAAGAAGCAGGTGGTTTTGCCCCATTTCCATCAGCTTTTAAACATGTTCAGTATCTTAGACCGTAGAGATTGTCTAAATATTTGATATCCAAAAAATATCACAAACTATGGTAGCAAAATCTTCAGAATTTTAAAAATGAGAGAAACTTTTAGATGCTACTAAGATTATGTATGTTTATATTAGAATCAGTAAAAAGTTACTTAATTTTAAAAGACAGGGGACATTGTAATAAAATTATGTTCATTACTCTAGAAAATTATATTTTAAACATTCAAAAACAGCTGCCAGTAAATATTCTGCAACCATTTCTTTATTATAGTTAAATACTGAAATTAAATGAAAAATAATGGAAACTGAACGGAAGGGGTTGACCTGTAATATATAAGAAAAATAACACTATAACAAAATAATAATATAATATACTATTTGGTGATTTTAAGAGAATTATTCTCATCCAGAAAGGTAAACCATAACAGTTGTATTTAACTAAGACATCAGTAATATGGGATATGTATCCAGCTGCAGGCACTGTCACATTCTCAGGGTTTCACAGCTCCAACGCCTAACCCTAACCTCAATCCCAATCGATGAAATACATCAAGAAGTCGTGCAACTATATATCTTATTAGGTTTTTTTCTTTGTGTTTTCTCTAACAGGAATTTATGTCATTAAAGCTCTGGTCCATAGCGTGACGTCATCAAGGAGGACATTTTGAAATCTGATCAGCTATAGCTCCCGCACCTGTGGTGCAGCTGGTAGCGCAGCTCACCTCACAGCCCGGGTTCGATTACCGCCGGGGAGGCTGTGGGTGCTGAGGGTGTGTTTGTTCCTCCGCATCATGTGTGGGTGCCGCCCCATCGGGTGAAAAGAAGGGCCTGCTCACTCCTCAAGCATGAAGGAGGCTTGAGTTTCAGTGCTGGACCCTCCCGGGGATGGCAGAGGGAGAGCAATGCCCAAGACTGGACTTAGGTAGGAACACAGGATGATAAATAATGGAAATAAACAATGTGGGATAAAAAAATAAAGAAGAACAAAAAGAAAACGCTGTGCAAAGTTTGAATTCTCAATTAAATTGACATCCAAAAAAAACAAAGACTGGAGTATAGACTTAAGGTATCTTTGGGAGAATGCTGCTTTTATTTTCTATTACTTTCAATACAAAATAATACCTATTTTCTCAAAACATAATTTCAGAATTTTGTGTAATTTTGAGCTATTATTGTCATAGGTTTATTTTCTAATATAGAGGATTCATTATTTCTGTTTAGATTAAGTCATTTCTGTAATGGTTGACATGTAAAACCTTGTCTGAAGTTTATTTAATTTTTCTTTCTAACCACATAGAGCAGGAATACTTTAAATATGTTAAAATCAAAAGTATTTTAAGTAAACAGAATATGATTGATGTGTTTAAGGATTAGACCAAGTTTCCTCTTTTATGGAAATCAAAATAGGGTCACCTTATATTATATTTAAATTGCCAACACACGTTTCCTTTAGCTTTCATTGAAAATATGACCTTGATATGATTAGGAAACATATTTTGGAGATGTGTTGGTTTATTTGTGGTTTGAACAAAAGACAGACATCAATTGGTCTGGATTCTTCAATTAATAGAAACTAAATGGATTTAAGAGTGGAAAATAGCAATGAAAGGAATGAAAAAAACCAACCCTAAATGGGGGAAAAATACGCATCAAAAAGAATCGTTTTATAATCGAATCAAAATCATGAGGCACCCAAGATGGCAAACCCCTACTTCTAATACATATTTTTTTTGGCCATTTTTATGTAATTTGACCTGTTTTTGATTGGAAAACTTCATTTTCCCGAAATCAGCTTTCATTTCCTAATGCTATTTTTTCCAGTGGCTTATCTTATAATGTTATTTTACACTACTTTATACTGAATAATACTGCCATAAACCCAATAGAAATGTTTAAATGCCCAGAAACAAAATGATCAGCAAAAACATTAGATACCTTTTAAAAATACTAACTGCCTATTTTAATATTTCAATCACCAAATATACCTCAATATCCATTAATACATATAGCGTAAAGTGTCTTAGCACTACCAGACAAGCTAATATCCACAGATTTACTTATTTCCACTCTTTGGATTTTAGGCAATCAGCGCCAAGGAAAATGAATGACAATGGCCCTCCTGAATTGGCTGCTTTGCAAATGCCAGCCAATTGCATGTCAAGCAGCATTGCAGTTACATATTTCAGCTTCCAAAGCTGCATTATACTTAAAAAAAGTGAGATATGTTCTACAAAAAATATGCACAAGATTAATCTTTCGTGCATAATTTAGTAAGCAAGTAAGTACAATTTTATTTAAAGAGCATCTTTCATGATATGGTAATCAAAAAGGTGCTTCACAAAAAACAGAAATGCATTAAAAATATACGAAAGACAATAAAGAAAAGGCCATTTTAAAAAAATGGGTCTTTATTTGGCCTTAAAAAAAAGAGATTTCCAATTCCAAAGTCTTAGGGCCAGAGACTTAAATGTTCCAATGAAAAATCTGCAAATAGCCGAGATTCCCTGTACATAGGGTTAGGGTTAATTCCTATAAAGTGAAACCCACAATAGCAGAAAAGTGGTTTTTGGAGGGATTCACCAATAAGGTAACTGGAGCACAAACCAGAGACTCACTTATATGACAACACCTGCCTCACTCTGAAGCTGTGTTTTTTTTTGTCCCTTTTGAGACAAAACTCTTGAGCAAAATTCCCATCTTATCTTCTGCATTAATACAGACTTCGTCTCTCCTTCCCCGTCTGTTTGCATCAACCCACAGCATGATTCATTTACGGCATTTTACTTCCAAAATGAAATCTGAACACCTAATATAGTCTCAAAAGAAGGTGTAATGACACGGAGGCCCTATAAATGCAAATTGGATGAATCTCAATGAGAAGAACATCTTCCAAATGAATACAAATGCCCAAAACAATCCTTTTAGTCCTGTAGAGCTTTCTCATATTAGTGTCTCCTGTCTGTCAGTAGTAAACCTATTATTTGATGTCTGCCGTCACTCAAAGTCAAGGACAATATCTGTTGCTGCTGCCATGGAAACAGAGCAATCACAGAGCAGGAAGTAGAAGTTGCACCCTTGACACCAACCCATAAACAAGTCACTCCAGCATCTGATCCACAATGCATAATGCAGTGGTATATAACCCTCATCTGCACAACCCCCCCACTCCTCCATCTCATTTTCCTCCAACATGCACCCTCTTCTTTCATTCACTCCATCTGTTTTAATCACATCTACCAGAGTCCCTTTTGAACCCCACCCACATCAGAGTGAAGGTGTGTGTGTGTGGGGGGGGATTAGATTCTCTGGAAAGCATATGAGGGAGTCAAAGTTCACGTTCGGTCACGGCGTAATTAAAGATCAAACTGTAAATTGCGACAAGCAGAATGAAAATGAATTTAATTCAAGATTCAAAATTAAAATTGCCCTACAATCGGTCTCCGGTGGACCCTCGAACCGATCGAAGAGGCATGCAATCGTCTTAATGCGTTCGAGAGCCACAGTTGTGTAGTATTTCATGATTAACTTCGGTTACGTTCAAGGTCACATGTTGAAATTTTTTTAATTAAACCCACCTTTTGTCTGATGAACAAATATCCAGGCTGTATGATGATTTAAAAAAAAACCCCAGCATGGATCCAGGTAAAATACAGCACAGCAGGGCTTTCTGCACCTGAGCACTGCTCTACAGCAGGTGTAACCAATTAAAGCTAATGATAGAATTACATCCACCTGCAGCACCGAACACTGAGGCGCAAAAAAAGCTCTGAGACTTTATAGCAGAGTAAAAAAGTAAAAAAAGACAGTTTGATGTGATTTTACTATATTACAGCAAACCCTTGAAATAAGTACTTTTAAATATTAAGAAAACAGACTACTATAGATTTTGATACACAGCGACTCCCTAAAGTTTACAGATGAGAACATAAATAACATTCTAAATCATTTTATATGCTATATATGCTGTACAGTTCCACTGAAAACCACATTTAAAGATATAAAGCAACAATAACCTGGTTGCATACGTGTGTAAACGCTTAGTAAAATGTTGTTAAAGCACTTTTTGATTCAAAAACAGCATTCGGTCCTGTTTGCTAGGAGTCTGTCTTCTCTCAGGAAGGTTTACTCACTTTGCTTTTCGAATGTTCTCCAAACCTGCCAGATTGTGAGCACATCTGTTGTCCACAGCTCTCCTCAGAGGAGCCCACAGGTTTTCTGTCAGATTCAGTTCTGGACGGGGTGAAACCTTTATTTTCTTTAAGTGATAAACTTGAATATCTGCAGGAAAATAAAACCCATCTTCATTTTTCCGGCAGACACCCCACAGGTTTTGGGTCCAAGCTGTCTGGCATCCCAAATTGTTTGTAATTTCACCAAAAACCCATCAGGTCCAACCAGGGGATACGTTAACAGAATATTTTCCATACTTGACCCATTTTTTTTTCTCTTTCTTTTTATCTGAAAAGGAAAATCTGAAGGCCATCGATCATTTTGGCATATTGTAATCCCCCCCCCCTAACTACTTGGTGCAGACGCGCAGACAGTTTCAACTTTACACACAGATTTCATCAATCAAAGAAAGATTCCCATGAGAGCATCAGATTCAGTTCAGCTCCATGCGGAGCGTTCAGGCCACAGCAGGTGAATAGTTCAGGATTAATACATGTAGCCTATTAATCTGATCGATGTGTGATGGCACGATGTGGATTCCCTCTTCGGTTTGTGCTGATTTAATGTTGCTTAAAATGAATGAACATTTAATACTACGGAATATGTCATTTCATCATTTTGAAATTGACGAACAAAAATAAAATATGACTGGAATTTTTTGACCCCGTCAGTCAAAATGATCACAAACAATTACAACGCGACCTCTGGTTCCAGCTGAAGAACCCCGCAGCATAATGCTGCCACCACCAGTTTTACTGGTGTTCCTTTGGCGATTGGCTGTGCTGTTTTCATGGCAAATAAACAAGGTTTGAGCCAGGTTCTGGTTCTGCTGGAGGTTTCTTCCTGTTAAAGGGGAGTTTTTCCCTCTCCACTGTCACTGCAAACAAAAAATTTTTTTTTTTTCTTTACATCAGCATACATTTTAGGACAAAATAAATAAAAAATAACATAAATGATTTAAAAAAAAAAAGGCTGGTTCTGTTCTTGGGACGACTGTGGAACATTTGGAGATGATGATGTAAAGAAGGATTCTTCAAAAAAATAAAAATAATTATGGACAGCCCTGAGCATCCTCTTCATGAGACTATCATACAACAACAGAGCGTCTTCAGTCAGACGCTCCTTCAGTTTCGCTGCAACACAGGAAATCCTTCCTGCCCACAGCCATCATTATCTACAACAACTCCTTAAAGAATAATTATATGAGCTATACCAACACTTAATTTCCCTCTGGGATCAATAAAGTATTTTTTAATTAAATTCAAAATAGGAACATCTGAGAATAGAGAATAGAATAGACTTCTAAATACTTTTACTAGCACCAGAATATGTTGAAGACCTGTTATCGTCGTACCAACCACCAAGACCACTCAGGTCCTCCAACTCTAGCCTACTAAACATCCCTAGACTCAGAACTAAACATGGAGAAGCAGCTTTCAGTTTCTATGCTCCCCTTATCTGGAAAAGACTTCCTGACGAGTGCAGAGTTGCTGAAACTCTAAACTCCTTTAAATCGAGACTAAAAACCCATTTGTTTAGAATTGCCTTCGGGGAAATGATTGTTGTCATATGTATGAAATGTGTTCATGCTCTCTTGCCTTATTGTGTATCATGTGTAATGTGTGTTTATTTTACTTTTGATTTGCAATGTTATATTCCATGTGTTTGTTCTATTTTTTAAATCACCAAATCATGTAAAGCACCTTGAGTTACCCTGCTGTTGAAAGTGTGCCATACAAATAAAATTGCCTTGCCTTGCCTTAAACTGAACTGAAAATCAAAACCTAAAAGCGATGTAAAAATGAACTAGTTTTGACTACCAAGGCCAAGATCATCACTTTTTGTCTGCTGTGGTACAACAGCAACAAATGTGATCATAGCCTAAACCTTTACAAAAGGTCGCCGGGCTGGGCCGCCGTGTCCGTCCCGTTGAGATGAATTTACTGTGGGACTGAACATTTACTAAAAAAAAAACAGACCTTTTTACCTCACTATGAGGGATGGTTGTAAAGCTAACAACAATGCAGGCGACTGTCTACGGTCGCTACATGTTGGTCCAGGAGGAGTGAATGCTGCAAGTCAATGACTCAATGCAATCTGATGGGTTTCCTTAGTTAGAAAACTTTTTTGAACCAGTTTGAATAATAAAACTGAGGTTGATGCATTCTTTGATAACTCTAATCAATAGGAATGGACGTATGATTCCACAAACTTTTTTTGGAAAGTGCCTTGAGATGACGTGTTGTGAATTGACGTTGTATAAATAAACTGAATTGAATGAAACGTTTTGGAACATTTTAACCAGACCACAATGCTTTGTTTGGAACTAGAGGCGTCTGTCTACAATCCTATACACAAAGGGTTTCAAACTCAGATGAGCTGGGGGCCACAACTGGCAAGGTCCTGTCTTCAAAGGGCCACTTTAGCTTTTAAGTAGCACAGAAACACATTGTGAAAATAGTGTTAATTTTAAAACTTGATTATATCAACATAAAACTCCAACTGCTTCCTCATTCTTAAATAACTAATTAAACTTGTCCCTGAACTGAGAGATTAAAAGTGGTACTGTCTTTTTGGCCAAATATTTGACAGCACTTCAATAATTTACTTCAGATTTTTTACAAAACTAAAACTGCAGACATGAGTAAGCATATCTATAAAGTTTTTTTTATAGATACATTTTTCTTCCAAGTAGCACTGAGGTTGCGATAGATTTTCTTTGTCATTTTGACTAATGGGGTCTAAACAATCCAGTCAAATGAAAAATGTCCCTGTCAATTTTTAAAATGATAATGATTATATATATATATATATATATATATATATATATATATATATATATATATATATATATATATTTATATATATACTTCCAATTGGTAAACTCATTAGACATCATGGGATAGATTTCCACAGCTATGCCGATGATACACAATTATATTTATCGATAAATTCTGATGAATCCAGTCAGTTAGGTAGATTACAGGCATGTCTGGAAGACATAAAACATGGATAACGCTACAGTTTCTGTTTTTGAAGTCTGACAAGACAGAAGTTGTCGTCTTTGGACCAGAAGCTCTAAAAAAGAAACTGCTTAGTCAATCACTTTATCTGGATGATATTAAATTGGCCTCCAGTAATAACGTAAAGAACCTCAGAGCTATTTATATATATATATATATATATATATATATATATATATATATATATATATATATATATACAACTGTTATATATGTATAGACTTAGATTTAAGAGAGTGAGGAGAGAAAGATAAGTGAGAGTCTCTCACTGAGAGGATGGAGCCAGCTAGGAAGAGGAGGATTTCCCCTGTGTGGGAACATTTTGACCTGATAACCCCTAATAAGGTAAGCTCAATCTAACATTATGCCAGACAAGTTAGATTTTCTTATCACAAAATGAATTTTTACTGTTTATTATTTTTATTCAAAGGTTAAGTGTTTATTGTGTTCCAAGGAGTTGGGATATAATAACAACACCTCATCCATGCTAAGGCATTACCGTGCTTTGCATGAGAATAACGAAGGAACTGGAGCTTCACCCAGCCAAGGTAACTCATGACAATATTACAAATGGACCATCACAATGTTTGCATCTTCACTTCAGTTTATAGTGCAAATATATTAGAACACTAACATGATCTCTGCTTTCCTTTTAGGTAGCAAACTGTGGCATCGTTTAGATGTCAGTGTCCAGGAGGCAAAGCGTAATCAAAATTTCACAGCAGATGCCACTGTGGAGGTCCAGCGCTATCTTTCTGAGCCAAATATTAGCAGGCTGGAAAACCCCCTGGAGTATTGGGAAAAGCAACAATTAGTTTACCCGAATTTATATAGTTTAGCATTTGTGTTTTTGTGTACGCCTGCATCTTCTGGGCCTTGTGAAAGAGTGTTTTCGGCTGGTGATGTGTCAAAAAAAAAGGCTAAAAACCTCGCTAAAAACCTAAAACTGTTGATAAACTGCTATTTTTAAATAAAAATGAATAAAGTCTCCCCTGTTCTGTACATCATTGCCCAAGTTACACAATCATTTTCAGTGCCCTCTTCCTAGTTCCACAAGCATTTTAACTTTCCTCTCCCTGCTTAAGCCCATGCCTTTAGCCTCAAGTGACAGAACAACATTATTACCCAACCCGCCATGACATATGATACTACCATTTTGGAATAATTTACAGACAGAATACATTAAAATATTTTTATTGACATTTTTAATACTTAATGTAGAGATTTTTTTTATCACTCAGTCATTCCCAAGAACCATAGCAGACTTACAACTTTAATGCATCACACATTAAGTGGCTAAGAGCTACAGCTGCCTGTGATTATGTACCTGGCCAGTAGGGGGGTTTGTGTTCACATGAAGCCCCGTGAGCAGAACCCTTTCTTGAACCAATTGGCTGAAGTGGTTCAATGTCCCATGGGGCTTCATCCCGCCATCACTAATATATAGTCATGTTTTTGTATTGAGGACCCAAATGCAGCGGGGTAAAAATGAAAAGATTTAATGACAACAAAAACAAAGAACATGGACTTACAGGACTCAGGAGGATCAAAAAATGCAGCGACAGGGAAAAACGGGACCAGGAAGAAATGTTTGACGGGCAACAGGGAGGGTAGGCACCAAACAGGGAAGAACGACGACGAACCAGCGAATAGTGACTGAATGAGAGCTGAATATATACTGAGGAGGGAATGAGGAAGTGACAGAAGACCATGGACCAATTAGTGAAAGCAGATGCAGGTGAGGGCAATGAGTGAAACTGGGTCAAGAGCAGAGTGGCAGGGAGACAACAGGAAAGGGAAAAAATAGCAAGGGAGACAGAAAAACCCTTAAGAAACCAGAAACTAAAGATAATATGTCTAAAGAAGAATCTAAGGGAAACTTAAGGAAACATTGGAGAACAGAAGGAAGAAAAAAATTTGAAAACTATCTAAAGAGAAATAAACTAAGGAAACATAAATAAGAAGGAGGACACAAACAAAAGGTGAAAACATCTAAGATTAAGAAGGGAAAATGAAAACAAGGAAGTGCCATAAAATAAACACCAAAGAATACATTAAAATGATAATTAAACCGAATAAGGAAAATAACTAACTTCAAACACCAAAACTGAGAACTATGACATATATATATGATAATATAGAATTTTCATTCATTTAAGTTAATAATCAAACAGTTACATACATGTACCTTTTTCTCCAAAGTGACAAAATCTCTCAAGTGGGATTGCTGCACCATTCTGGAGACTGAATCCACGCTCTGCTGCCACACTAGATACTAGATTTGCAAGCACCACTTCAGCCAAAGTTTTGAAATAAGGAAATTTATTGAAACTGAAGTGATCAGAAGTAAGCAAGACTCTCTGAATGAGGGGTTTTCTGACCAAGGTTATCCCTTCAGTGGGAGGAAATCCTGCGGCATGCATTCTTTCTGCACTGGTGGCTCCTGGATAGCAAGATGTATTGAGTACGGTGTCCAGGACTGATATGATGCTCAGATGCTCCTGGGATTCTTTTTTTTTATTGATTTAGTTATCTGTACTCTGTGGATAAAGGTGAAAATGTCTGTGAGTCTGCATCAAGTGGTCGGGGGTGTAAATTGTAATCTGTCAAAATGCTGGACGGCCTTCAGATTTTTCCTTAACCGTTTAAAAAAAAACAACGATCAAACACAGAAAATATTTGCTAATTAATTACTGTGACCTCTGAAGTAACTGTAACTTAAGGGTCATATTGCAAGCCCGAAGTGGCCCACGGGCCGGGAGGTTGAAAGCCCTGCTATACAACGTCCGAATATACAATTAATACAGGACACTTTTATCACATGTAAAGTTTCCTCAGTGTTGCCGTCGGTCTTTAAGGCAGCCTCCCTGACCAGTTTCCACCTTGTGCTTTCAACAAGTTTGGAGAAACATCCAGTGTTTGTGATATTATTGTGTAATCTAATTACGATGATTGTTTTCACTCTATTACATATATAATAATTTGAATGTTTCTGTACCTTACTCTTTGTCGTAACCAAAACCTTTGTACAATAAAATCTTTAAAATTTAAAGTTCTCTGTAAACCTTTAGTAAAGTAAGAATGAGTTAATGTGAGGAAAAATCCTTCAAGAACTTTATTTACAGTTAATCAGACTGATTATAACTTATGAAAAACAAAACATAATCACATTTTTTGCAAAAAATGGATGAATACATTTTCTTATGGGATGTTGATATTTGTAGAAGATGATTTAGATAGATTCCAACCTAATGTAATTATTTTATGAAACGACAGAAAAATGCTAAAACTTCCACTTATTACTGCATCTACATTTAAAAACATTAGTTCTTTCTTTATCATTTTTATCCACAGTTATTAGGAGTAATTTTGAAACGTCTGAAGAAGAACCACAGGTTGCAGACCCCTGGTCTCTATTGCTGCTACTCTGTGGAATAACCCATTCCTGCACATTAGAAAGGCTCCTTCCTTGCCTTCTTTCGAAACTCATCATAAAAACCCGTTTTTATTCTTTGGCTTTCATCCTCTGGTTAGAGTTAGTTTGGTTTTATTGTGTTTATCGTACTTGTTTCATATTTCTAAACATGTTTTTTTTGTATTTAGTTATGTGCATCCCTATGTCTCAGCTGAGGTTGTTTAAAAGTGCTTTATAAGTAAAGTTGCTTCAGGTCTGGATGACAATGCTCCGCTCATGGTGACAGGTTTCACCGTCAGCTCAGCAGCGAAACCACAGAGAGCGCGGATCTTGTTGCACAAAGGTTGCCTCGGTGCCCTTCTCGCCACAGCGAGACCAGATGACGCAGCTCTCACTCCCATCTGTCCCGGCCTACAGACGCCTTGCAAACCAGAAGCACCACAGATTGTGACTCTTGTGTGACTTCGCAGGCACAGCGGGCCACGGCGCTTACTCTGGGCCCTGACGGTCCTACGTCCCATATGACCCGCTCTGGACGTGAGAATGTGCCGATTGAATGAATGCTCAGTTGGGTTTCTCTCAATCTGTGACAACTGCCTCGCCGTTTCATTCGCTTTGCAGTTGGGAAACAAACTCACACTTTAACGTGAAGTTGGGACAAGATTCGCAAACAAATGTAAAGACAGGATATATTTGGAAGAAATTTAATCTTCACATCCTAAACATTGTTTTAGGACTACATGGAAAAGAAAATTAGACCCATTTTCTTTCATGAGCATCATTTTTCATTGAAGGACATAATAATTAAGCTTCATGTTGTGCTCAGTGGACCCCTCCACATTAGATTCTGTTCATTAAAGAGCCTTTGGTAACATTTTTAATATGTGGTCATTATGTCAGGCATCATAAAAACACAAGAGGGTAATGAATCAGTGAGGTTTCTTCATTAGCTTGGCACATTGTTTTACTAATCGACTTTTAAGATGAGGACGCTATCTCCAATTTAAAAACCCTAGAAGTTAATATTTCTGCAAACACGGGACCAAAATGTCTTTTGCCAGATCTTTATATTTTCTCCATCTGCTTAATATTTATACATAATCTGTGTATGATTAAAAAAATATATATTAAAGCTAAAAACAATTCAAAAAGATGGGTTTTGGGAAAAATAAATGGGCTACACAGTGGCTTTCGTGGGATTTCTGAGTGGCGTCAGAGAGCTCCACCTGGGAATGCTTTGGGTTCTCTCTGGGCATTTTGGTTTCCTGTGTACGTTATCTGGTGGTCAGTACAGCTGCATCGCAACTAAAAGGTTCCGGGGAAGATTAGCTCAATTATTAATGTGTGGAGTCCAGTAATGTCCAGGATTTTCTATTGTTCCTGCATGTTTTCCCATTTTTAGGTTTTATAATTTCAACTTGGGGCTCCATGCAAGATCTCACCTCGTGGGGTACAAATGATCTTGCGAACAGGGAGGAAACAGCCTCATGAAACAGAATTTCATGTGGTGATGAGACCAAAATAGAACTATTTGGTATTAACGCCACTCACCGTGTTTGGATGGGGGAGAATGCTGAAATGCATCCCAAGAACACCATATCCACTGTCAAGCATGGGGGTGGAAACATTATGCTTTGGGGTTGCTTTTCTGCAAAGGGGACAGGAAGACTGATCTGCATTAAGGAAAGGATAAATGGGGCCATGTATCATGAGATTTTGGGAAAAACCCTCTTCCATCAGTTAGAGTATTGGGAGATGAAACGTAATTGGATCAGTCAGCATGACAATGGTCTCAAACACACCGCCTGGGCCACGAAGGAGTGGCCACGTAAAAAGCATGTCAAGGTTCTGGAGTGGCCTATCCTGTCTCCAGACCTCAATCCAATAGATAATCAGTGGAGGGAGTTGAAAGTCCGTGTTTCCCAGCGACCGCCCCAAAACGTCACAGATTTAGAGAAGATCTGCATGGAGGAATGGGCCAAAATACCAGCTACAGTGTGTGCAAACCTAGTGAAGACCTACAGGAAAAGTTTGACCTCTGTCATTGCCAACTAAGGTTTGTAAGTATTGAGGGGAACTTTTGTTATAGAGCAAATATTTACTTTCTGCACCATTATACATATAAATTATATAAAAATTATACAATGTGATTTCCAGGATTTTTTTCACATTATGTCTCTCACAGTGGAAGTGTACCTATGATGAAAATTACAGACCTGTCTCATTCTTTTAAGTGGGACAACTTGCGCAACCAGTGGCTCCCAAATACTTTTGCTCCATTATATGAGAACCAAGGCTCTATGGTGCTGGCTTCTTTCTCAGCTACGGATTCTTGGCACCGGACATCCCCTGGATATCCTAACAACACTCAGAACACTGGACCCCAGAAAATGGTAAATGGCCTGTACTTTTATTAGTCCAAAGAACTCATTAACACACTAGTGGAAATCTTACCATCTGAGCCACCGTGACCCCAAGAACCCCCAAGAAACACAAATCCGTATTCATGGACCCTCAATTTCTGCACAGATTAAAGAAATTTGTGATAAAACAATGAAAATGTTTAAGTCTTGGTCTGCTTTTGCGAACACTAGTAAGTCTGACAATATGTATAAAAACAAATTTAGATGGAGGGGGGTTCAAATTCCTTCTTTTTAAACACCCTGAAAACACACGTTATTTTGCAGTATGTAAATTAATGCCTTGTTTCTGCTGCTGTGGGCTTATTTATGGTCCTGCGTATTCAGGAGAGCATTTACACCAACAGTTGGACTCTCACTGGGCAGGTGGGGTTAAACTATGTGCCTAAACGCAGAGATGCTCTTACGTCTTTGAGCTACAGTCCAAGTCAAGTCTCAAGTCTCTTTATTATATTAAGTCTCTGGTTATAAGTGTTGCATCATCACGTACAGCGACCCATCCAACACTGCATAGCTATATAAAAGGAATTCAAAGCATGTAATATGTTATTATGACTCCTTTATCTATTAGCATACAGTATCAGCTTTGATTTTGATATATAATAAGTTTTGCAACGTGACCAAAACAAGAATGCTTTACTCTTAAGTTAATATCTGTATTTTGCCTTCTAGCATGAACACACAGTACAGTACAGACCAAGGATTCCTAAAGAGATATCCTAATTCCTAAAGGTTAATAAGTAAAAAAAAAAAGAGTTAATAATTGGTTACACAGACTGTATTACATAAATTTTAACACCCTATATTTTACCGCAAACTTGCGACTATAGTTAATTTTCTAAAGAAGGCACAATCGCTTTTTTGCTAAGGGTCAGGACCTACAGTAACATCAACACACTGAAACTATTGTATTCAGAATATAAAATGTTTTATAACACTTTTTAACCTGTGATTGTGTGTTAAAAGTGTTCACAAGATAACAACCTTTCGCCAGCCGTCTTCTCTGCACCAAATTGTCCACGTCTTCCACAAGTGATCCAGACAGATGTGCTGTGAACGGAGGGGATGGGCTGTGTGTGTGTGTGTGTGTATGTGCGTGTGTGTGTGCGTGTGTGTGTATGTGCGTGTGTGTGTGTGTGTGTGTGTGTGTGTGTGTGTGTGTGTGCGTGTGTGTGTGCGTGTGTGTGTGTGTGTGTGTGTATGTGCGTGTGTGTGTGTGTGTGTGTGCGTGTGCGTGTGCGTGTGTGTGTGTGTGTGTGTGTGTGTGAGAGAGAGAGAGAGAGAGAGAGAGAGAGAGAGAGAGACACGTGAGTGACAGAGAGACGAAGAGAGTACAGAGAAAGGAAAGGCAGCGTGTTTAAAATTGGGTAAAAAAGAAAAACGAAACGCAATATGTGACGGTCGGTGTTGATTTTTTCTTTTTTTTGGGTCGGAGTTTAATCTGTGGCGCACCGCCACAGATTCGTCTATGTGTGGGAAACACTGATGTTGGCAAGTTATAGGTATCCGAGGGAGGGGAATAACAGCGAGCTCATCAGTTGTTTTCTAAAAATAAACATTGTTCACGAGTCCCGCAGCTCGAGTCCGAGTCGAGTCTGAAGTCTTCCGAGGACGAGTCTCAAGTCAAGTCTAAAGTCACTGTGTGTGCGACTTAAGTCGCACTCGAGTCGGAGTCTCATACCCGTGTCCCCATCTCTGCCTAAACGTGGTGTCACTGGTACGCCTCTTTTTTGTCCCAAGCAGTGACGTTTTTCTGTCCCCGATCATTGGACTGTGTTGTGTGGCCCCAGTAGCTTCACTCTAACCATACTGTTATGGACCTTCAACTGAAGGAGGCCCAGGAATGGTGAGGTCGGGTTGGTTTAATGGGCCGCTTTTACAATAGAAACAGACAAAACAGCGTACTAAACTGCACTAACCCATGCCATAGAGCTCAGTGCTCTGACTAGATCTAGGATAAATCACAAATGTGACTTTGGTGTCTATTTTGAAACTTGAACTGCTTGAAATTAATGTCTTAGCCCATGCACTTTCAAAAACATCTTCATGTTAACCGAAAAATGTTTGAAACGTCTGGAATACATTGGCTTATTTGGCAGCTGGTATGAGTCTTGTGCATCAATGCATTTGAAATGTTATGTTAAAACTTGCTCTCTCAAGTAATCCTGCATATGTTTCCATAGCTGGCGAATTAGTCAGGCCATCAGCTCCGGTAACTTGCTTGCATTCTGCTACTTGACAGACATGCCCCAAAGCCCATAAAAAAAATGGTGAAGTGAACAGAAGCGGTGTCAGAATATATCTAAAGGAGTGGGTCAGATATTGGAAAACAACTTTAAAAAACAGGGACCTCGTTTATCAACCATAGTTTTACGCACATATCTGTGCGTATTCTGTGTGTAGGAACAATTTCACGCATAGTTTGGTATTTTGCATCTTGGACTTGTGTGTAGAAACGGTATGTTGTGGGAAGAAGATATCTTCTTCCTTCCAAAAAGATGAGGCTGGGGTCTGGATAGGCGTTTCTCATATTTTACTATGGCCAGTCTTGTAATGAGCCCGTCTGGGCCAACGCTGGAACTCTCTCGCACCTCAGATTATGTCTGCCCTCTCTGCAAGCAGCTTCTGCCTTCAGTCCCCTGATGTTATGTCTTCATTGCAAGGTTAACTAAAACACTCCTCACAGCTGAGGAGTCAGCAGTTAGATCAGAGTAGATGAAAGGCCTCTTCCCTGACTAATAACATTTCATATTCCACAGATTACTTTACTAATAATTACTTAATCAATGAATTGACATACCATTGATATGTTTCTGTAACAGTTCCGAAATATTAGAACAGCTCTGACCATGCATATGCACAGAATCTAGTGGTAGAACGGGGGAACTGCAACACTAAAACGGTTTTACTTTGATGGAATATTTGCCTCATCAGTTTATGACCTCTGCCAAGGAGTTTATGTTGGCATCTGTCTGTCTTTTCGCAAAATAACTCAACAAGTTATAGATGGATTTGGCTTAAACTTTCAGGAAATGTTAGAAATTTGCCAAGGAATAAATGATTAAATTTTGGGGGTGATCTTGCATGGAGATCCAGTGAATTGCAATCTGGGGGGTGGGGTTGCAAGGTGCTTTGTGGGAGCCTGCGCCGTCCTCCTGCTTTTTTTACTTGTCACATCAAACGCTTCAGATTAAAAGGATGTTGTTACACTTATAAATAAAAGCTTTGCAAACTGGAGAAACTCCTGCTAATCGCTGAAGCAGGTTGTCACTGTCTCCATGCGTACTGATGCCAGCAAAAGCAGTGTCTCCAATAACGCATGGCTACACACACACACGTGTCAAATGTGGTGATCTGTGCACCCCTGTAAAAGATCTGACCAAATGTTCAAATATGGTTAATTGAACGAGTTTCTGTATGCAAATGACTGTGAACGGGCATGAGCACCTAGGTATATATGGGATTTAATAACAGATGATTGCAGAGGAACATGCGTACGACTGGCCACCGCATATTTGATAAATCCGGATTTTGATTGTTTGTATGTACGAACACTCTAAATTTCATTCATATCTCTGGAGAAACTTATTGCAACCAACATCTACACCTCTAAATGCAGACTTTATCATTTTGGTTAGAATAAAAACGATCTAAGGCCACTAAAAGTTTAGGTGAAACTTGTTAAACTATGGACACCACATCACTGCTTTAATCAACCATAAAACATGCAAACCTTTATTCCCTGGCAAGCAACGCACGCACAATGTACCTATTAGTTGTGCATTAAATGCATTTATAAAGCAACAACACTCGCATTAACTACAGATTGCCACTATCAATCACTATTAGAGCTCTTGACTGCAAAGCTTCGGCCCCATTTCTGCATCCGATCTATCCAGTCAACTATCCCTCAACTTACATAACCCATCTGGTCCTCAGGAGGCTGGAGCGGCCGGCTGAGATTGTATCAGTGCACGGGTCAAGGAAGGTGATGACTAATTCATGAGGCTGTTTGCAGAAACCCTCATTGAAAGTCATTAGTTGCTTGTCAGCCACTGCTCAGGCAGCAGTGGGTGTCTGGCAGTGTAGTGTGTCATGATGGGACTTTCACAAACAAGATCTTTCTGTGCTGTTTAGACCCTGAAGTCACAAGGAAGGCAGAAGAGGTGCTGGATGATGGATCCATCTAGCATAGGATTTCTTTTGAATGCATTTTTGTGTAATTTGAGCTCAGATAGAAATCTCAAATTTAGTATGGTTGTATTCCTGTTTTAACCAATTACTGTAGTGCCCAGTCCTGTGACAGGAAGCTATATTTACGGTGGATTTCATGCGTTACATAAGAGAGCATGAACACATTTCATACATATAACATCAAGCATTTACTCAAAGGCAATTCTAAACAGATGGGTTTTTAGTCTCGATTTATAGCAGTTCAGAGTTTCAGCAGCTCTACACTCGTCAGGAAGTCTGTTCCAGATAAGAGGAGCATAGAAACTGAAAGCTGCTTCTCCATGTTTAGTTCTGAGTCTAGGGATGTTTAGTAGGCTAGAGTTGGAGGACCTGAGTGGTCTTGGTGGTTGGTACCATGACAACAGGTCTTCAACATATTTTGGTGCTAAGCCATTAAATTGGCCTCCAGTAATAACGTAAAGAACCTCAGAGCTATTTTTGACCAAGACATGACACTTAAGACCCATATTAAGCAGGTTTCTAGGATTTCCTTCTTTCACCACTGGAGTATTGCTAAAATTAGAAACATCCTGTATAGGAAGGATGCTGAGAAACTAGTCCATGCATTTCTTTTTCCTCAAGGCTGGACTACTGTAATTCTTTACTATCAGGAAGTCCACAAAATGTAATTAAAAGCCTTCAGTTGATCCAAAATGCAGCAGCAAGAGATCTGATGAATATTAAAAAGATAGATCACATTTCTCCTGTTTTAGGACTGCAGGTTTACTGGTGGTTCCTAGGATTTCTAACAGTAGAATGGGAGGCAGATCTTTTAGTTATCAGGCTCCTCTCCTGTGGACTGACCAATTTTCTTCACTCTGCTACTTTTCTCTTCTACTACTCTCTAATTGCATTATTGGCTGTTACTTCAACCATTAATTTTGCTTTTTTCTCAGTGTTTTTCTCTACATAGAAGCGACACCTGGTCTGGTATCCTGCTTAGCTGCAATGCCCTGTTGGACGGGGGGCATCCCAGTCACTGTGCTCAGTGACAGTGACTGGGATAACAGGATCCTCCGTGTCCTGTTATCAACACTTTACTCTTTTTAAATATAGAAAGTACTCTTACATCAGTTCTTTTGTTCTTTCTGTGTTTCTGCTCTGTCTTCTCGAACCCCCAGATGGTCATGGCAGATGGTCGCTTGTACTGAGCCAAGTTCTGGTTCTGCTGGAGGTTTCTTCCTGTTAAAGGGGAGTTTTTCCTCTCCACTGTCGCTACATGCTTTCTCAGAGGGATTGCTGTGGTTGGAGTCTGCATCAACGGGGCACGACTGCTAGTGAATGACTCGATGCAATCTGCTGGGATTCCTTACATAGAAAACTAGCCGAACCTTTAAATTGATTGGAATGTTTGTATTGAAATGACTTTCTTATAAATTGCCTTGAGATTACATCTGTTGTGAATCGGCGCTATATAAATAAATTGAATTGAATTGAATTAAATAATGAGGTCAAACAGGTGCCGTTAATACAGGTTACAAGTGAAGGATAGAAGAGCTTCTTAAAGAAGAACTTACAGGTCTGGGGGGCCATAAATTCTTGCTTGGTTGTAGGTGCTAAATATTTATTTTCTGCACCATTATACAAATGAGGTTTTTTTTTTATCATACAATCTTTTTTCCTGGAATTTTCTTTTACATTCTGTCTCTCACAGTTGAAGTGTAGCTATGATGGAAATTGCAGACCTCTCTCATCTTTTTAAGTGGGACAATTTGCACAATCGGTGGCTGCCAATTACTTTTATGCCTCACTGTATTAATATACATAATAATATAAACTTTTAGTTTAGGTATGACAACAAGCTTTATTTGTATCAGACAAAG
Organism: Valencia hispanica; assembly: GCA_963556495.2. Classification (NCBI taxonomy): domain Eukaryota; kingdom Metazoa; phylum Chordata; class Actinopteri; order Cyprinodontiformes; family Valenciidae; genus Valencia; species Valencia hispanica. Next base: position 9,523,662 of record OY747712.1, on the reverse strand, counting down.
AATGTCTGTATCACCTATTGTACACAGAGACTTAATTGTTTTGTGAACATGATATAGTATAGTAGGATATCCTTCCAGTTCTGGGTCTTAAATTGAATTCTGTTTGATAAATTCAAACTTTGACTATATTGAAGACCTAATCTGAAAAGCAATAGTTTTCTTCTCAGTTTGTTTTAACCAGGAACGTATTAAACATTCTTATTCTGCAGATTATATACATCTTTGACATTTCTAAATAACAGGGAAACACTTGGTAAACTGTTCAGGAGCAGTATACTAAGGAATTCCTTAGAGAATCACCTACTACTAACGTCAAATGTATCCATCATATGCAATACACTTATTATATATTATGGTACACTAATAATTATCTTGACCTGTCCATGGTAGACCCTGTCTCTCCCCAAATGGTCACTGGAGATAGGCACTAGCGCCCCTGCGAACCTGCAATGATAAGCAGATATAGACGATGGATGCAAATATTTATCTTCTCAATCTTGATGATGCATTTTATTTTCTTTAAAAAAACTTCAGCAGGAGTATGAAAGCAGATTTAAACGTGTTCTGTCTTTAGAAAGAGAGTTTCCCAGGGAGGTGATATCAGTAACGTCTAATTTACTCTCCTCTCATTGTTATCATCATGGTAAAAAATGATCCAACACTTCCTGTGTTTGCCAACATGGAACAGTAAACAGTCTGGCCTCAGGGATCAAAGACCTCCACTACGTCATTATCTAGAATTTTGGATGAACACGGCTGTTGTATAAAGCTTTTTTTTTTTCAAGAATGCCACAAAAAAGTAAAGCGGGTTCATTTTAATAGATTTAATGTAAGGTATATTTAATTTGCATGTAATTTGGCACATAAGCAGAACAGTAGTTTTTGAAACAAAAGAAAGCCTCTTCAGGTTATAAGTCAGCTTTTCACAGCAAGTTATGGTATCAAATGGTGGGTATACAGAGATTTTGGGTGGTTATAAAATGACTACTGGACAATGCGTGAACTGATAACACCCTTATTTCATTCATTATGCCACCTCTGGTCAACAGTTTAGACAAATTAGGTCCTTGCAAATGTATGGCACTGTATTAAGGCCAAAATTACAATACAATTGCTCTCCCAGCAGTGGCTACTTCTGTCACGCTGCCCTATTCACGCCTCATTGTCTTCACCTGTCTGTCCAATCAACCACACCTGATCCTACTCACCACCTGCCTTTAAGACCCATCACTTCCTTTCACTCCAGGCCGGATCATACGACTACTACTTACTATTGATGTCTCGTGTGCCTTCTCTGCTGTCTCGTTCCTCCCCGATGTCCAGTCTCTCCGTTCCTGCCGTCGTCCTCTTCATCATCATCATCACCATCACCTTTAATAAACATCCTGCACTTCCTCAGCGTCTGCGTTTGGGTCCATACTTCACACACATCCCTAACAACTTACTACTGATCCGATCAATGATAGGCCAGTGCTGGCAACTGAGAAGGAGACCACTCACTTGCGTTAGCATTGGAGTAACAACTAGCATGTCTAGGGTGGTCACCCGCATTTATTAGACACATTTCTTTTAACTATATTAAGAAAAAGGGTTGACATACAAAATTTATAAGCGAATTGCATTGACAGATATTCCTTTGACAAAATTTTGGCTACTTTTATTCAACATGACAGTACGCATAAATGTTAAGCATGCCACATTTAAACACATTATTGTAAAGCTGATATACTAGTATATTGTTTTGGGTTTTAGCTTGTGCGTTCGCTCTTTTCCCTTCTCCTATTTACTGGTAGATGGTGCAGTTTAGTTTCTGTTGTGTATATATGTTTTATTTTTAATACTTGTGCTGGCTGTCCCATTGAATAACAGTACATTCTGTCAAAGGAACACCTGTCAATGTAATTTGCTTAAAGATTTTGTATTTCGACCATTTTTCCTAATATAGTTTCCTTTTAGATAAAAAAAAAAAACGTATGCATCTAATAAAAGCAGAGGACCAGCCTAAGCATGCTAGTCATTAGTGAGTGGTTGTCAGTGCCAGCCGCTCAGTTACCGGTGCCGGCCTATCATTAATCATATCAGTAGCTGGCTTCAGAAGGGCTCTAACGTCCTACGGCAGGGAAGCAGCCACTGCTGGGTTACCAATAGTCAGTTGCAAGGCAAGGCTAGGCAAATGTATTTGTATAGCACACGTTCAGCAACAAGGCGATTCAAGGTGATTTGGGTGATTAGGGGAAACAATAAAAGCAGCAATAAAAACAGAAAACACCATCAAAAACATCAACATTAAAACATACCGTTGACATTCCAGCTATTAATAATTACTCAAAGGCAGCTCTAAACCGATGGGTTTTAGCTTTGATTCAAGGAACTCAGTGTTTCAGCAGCTTTGCAGTGGTCTGGAGGTTTGTTTCAGATAAAAAGAACATAGAAACTGAAAGCTGCTTCGCCTTGTTTGGTTCTGTTTCTAGGGATGCTGAGTAGACTGGAATTAAAAGACCTCAGTGGTCTGGGGGGTTTGGTATGTGCTTTTGTGCTAAGCCATTCAGTGATTTATAAACTAGTAAAAGTATTTTTGAAGTCTTTTCTCTGACCTACAGGCAGCCAGTGTAAAGACTTTAGAACTGATGGTGATGTGCTCTAGTTTCCTGGTTGTAGTGAGGACCAACCTCTGGTTTAAATCTTTACCAAATTATAGCTAATTCATACTACACCCTCTGGATGCTTTACCTTTCGTTAGGGGCATGTTTGGATTGTCAAGCAATAATGACTCAAACGCTGGGCTGAATAGGAGGTATCCCTAAATATGACCTTAATGGTCTTATTAAGATTGCTCTGACTACAAATGATAAACCTGTTACCTACAACCATGTTCAGCTGTGAAGGTGCCTTTTAAAGGAGAGGCAAAACATCTTCAAAGAAAAACAAGAGAAGTTGTCTAGTTTCCTTCTACCTAAGCAATTAGGATTATCATGTTCAGGATGACAGATTTTGAACCAGCGCATAAACCTACGTGTAAGTACAGGTTTTCTGGTCTTCTTGAACTGAATCTCCTCTTAAATATTAATGCAGAGGCAATTAAAACCAAAACAAACAACAATCCCTGGATATATCTTCTATTTACACCATGTTCAAACATATTTTTACTTTCCAACTGCATTACCTACAAGGAATATTAACTACAAAAACAACAGATTGCCGAAGTTCTAGAATAACAGCCATAAATTAATGAATTGAACAATAGTAGATTTATCAGACAAATTCAAATACGAGTAATTACTTTTGTTAGTTTTAATTTGTGCCTGTTTTTGACAAAACAGGAGTAAATCTCTTGAGGTTTTTGATCAAATAATTACTAACGCCATGATTGAACTTCAGCCATTAAATGAGTATTATGACAGGAAATCCAAATAAAGCACAACCAACACAGTTTTACTGACAGAATGTGCCGATTTGGAAAAACATTAGCTTTTTTTCATGCCCACCTGACAATGAAAGGACTGAAGACTACTCTCTCTCGAAGCTCTAATTAAAGTTGTCAGTAGGTGTTTGTGGCACGAGAAAAGGATTATGAGTCCTGGTACTGGGTCTCAAACTGCGCCGACAATATGGTCCAACCACAAAGCCAGGGACTTCTGGGACCCAAGCCAGGCGCTGATAGATCCATCAACATGACGGGCTTGAGTCAATGATGATTGCTCTCTGGAGAAGAAGCTGTTGACAGGGCACTGATGCGTGGATTTTAACCACATTCTGAAGCTGAGTGTTCTTTGTGTATTTAAACAGCTCGGAAACAACATACTGGGGAAAGAACAGGGGACTCATTATGTCTCCTAAAAGCCACAGTGGGGTTGTATGGGAGCTGAATGAGCCCTTTTTTGATGTACAGTATTGTCCTCAAGCATTCAAACGCACTTGTAACCTTCTGAAGTGCTATTGATCAATACTTCTTCATGAACATCTATAGCACATGAACAGTATCTGAAAGTGATGTCTTTGATAGGAAACAGGGTGAGCTTGCAATTGCAATTCTTCTGTGATTTCGTGACCTCCAGGGACCAGCTGGGTGAAACATTCGCTGGCAATGCGGGCCTGAAAGGGACGTGCCGCTGAGGCCCGATTTAAACGAAGGAAAAACCATGATATTTCCCTGCGGTTTGGCCTCTCATTTACACGAAAACCCCGTTTTTATCACAGAAAACAATTATTTCTAAAAGCTCCGGCCAAAGCAGAGATTTGGGTTTTCTCCGTTTTAAGCGTTTGCGTGTTGACAGAAATACCCAGAGTTTTAGGCTCCGCAACGTCACTTTCCGCGACAAAAATCCTCCAAAATCAAATGTGCGACTTGTGTTTACTCTCAGAAACAACATTTATGCCCTCAGAGATGTGTTGGCATAATCGATTGTCCAAGCGCCTTTTGCTTGCTTGTTTTTACAAGCTCAATTAGTTCTCTATGTAGAAGTTAGAACATAGAAAGTTACTCTGAGTGGATAGGATTTGGGGGAACTACTGCCCTCTACAGGTTTGGCATGTCTAGTATGAATGTGCTTAACAACGCGCTTATGCGGTTAGGTGTGGACGGAGATTTTTTTTTTAAACGAGGTGGTGAGGATATTCGTTTTAAAAAAAAACCGGCTACGTGTGCACATAGCCTGAGTCTATTACATTACGCATCCGATGGAAAGCCAGGCTGAGGTGGAATCGCCCACAAGACTTTTCGCAGAAAGCATGCATCAATGCACGTCTACATCTTAAAGAAAAGCTCCAACACATGCTAAAAAAGTTGGAATAATCATTTACAAAATTATTTTAAGAATTTGTAATTCCCAGATGGTTTAATAAAACACTAAGAAAAAGTAGCATACCCTGTCGTGATGCATCAGAACACTGAGTTCTACAGTTCTGCATACTTCAAACATGTGACAGGATTCCTTCCTTTACTTACCTTCAGACCCATGTATTATTTTTTTACATGCCCATATACATGCACCTCAGCTTGCTTTTATGGTTCAATGAACACAAAAAACATCTTAAAATGTTTGATGTGGATTTAACTTTTACTTAAAAAAGATTAACAATCCCTCTTCTGGTGACGTTTAATCTCCATATAGATTTTCAGACAGTTATTTAACTTCTAATAAAAAATGCTTCTTAGACAATCTGCTGTGACTTTGCCACTTCCTCAAACAACAAAGCTTATCTCAGCTATTAGCCAAAGGTTGGTGCATGGCAGCAGAGATAGAGGAGACACAAAGCAGTTTACAAGCCATACTGAAAGGTCCCACTTCCTGGTATGCCATGTGATAAGATTGTCACCAAAATGCATGAGTGCACTCCCTCTTTAAACATTGCCTTGAAGAGCTAATTTTAGGCAAGAAAGCACAAAGACATGTGTTGCGCTTCAAGGCTCTGTGTGAACTACGTCACACACAATAGTCCACATGAGGATGAAGGTAAAGAGCCCCGAAATCAGTCACATAAGTCTCACTGGTACAATGAATACTATGTTTCCTTCCTTCAAGTGCTTTCAAAGGGGAGGGTCTGAAATCACACAGACAGGAAGTAGTGGGAAAAGCCTAGACTGCAGTTGATAAAACGTGTTTGTCACCAAAGACTTATTGGTGGGGGGATCAGAGGCATGAGAGTAATTTTATGAGCAGTAACACAAACATAGATGCACTATGCAGCAGCAATAAAGAGGTTCCTCAAAGTAAAAGCACAAAAAATTAAATTTATTAATAGTTCACTACAGCTTTCTATTCTGATTACGGTAAATACTGGTCAAAAATACAAAATTTCCAAAGTAAACACGCATAATTTATCTATGCACCATGTAGAACCACGTAAATGAAGTGTGTCAAGACGGAACAGGACAATTGGATCTGGGTGAGTTTATTTTCAGAATCAGTGATGCTTGGGAACAAAACACAAAAAAAACAACAACAGACATGTCTTTCAATAAATCTGGGGGCCCAGTCGTAGATTGGTGATCTGAGACTTCTTGTGTAAGCTGTTATAGGTTAATAAAGCTGTGTTTTTATGATGTGCGTCACACATTAGCCATCTGACTTTCCCCTGTTGTGTTTCAGTCCATCTTCCCTTTTCTACTGTAGCTGCCTGAGAAACCATTCATGTTTCCAAATAGCAGAGTTTAGTGACAGCTGGGGGTCCTTTCTGTTTTGATATGGTGTCACTTTTTAAAGTTGCACTGCAGAACGTCGCACTGCGCTCTGAGTTCACCACAAGCATTCTACATGTGTTCAGGTAGAAAACGGCTTTATTTGTTAGGTACACCAGAGTACCGAAAAATCAGAATACATGTACCATTACACCACATATATCAGAGGTTGAGCTACATGTTTTTTTTCCCTGCAGTTTGACCGACGGGGTCAAACAAATCCAGTCATAATCCATTTTTACCCGTCAATTTCTAAAATGAATGTTATTTATTTTTTGTTCAGTTTAAGTAATATTCAATCCGAACAAGCTGAACAGAAAACTACATATAAACAACGAAATTAAACAGTTGCAATCAAAATATGAAAAGTTATCCTGCTGTAGCCTGAATACACAGTCTCATAACTTCCTCCTGCTCCGCGTGGAACTGAAATGCACACCCATTTGTGCGTGGTCAAATAGTGGGATTACTGCAGAGCTTATTGTCATGAGGCTTTTGATTTTTGCCTCGGACAGATGACTTTTCATGGGGGTTTTGATGTTGTTCTGGAGGCTGAATTCGTGCTCCATTGCCACACTGGAGACTGGAATTAAGCGCCAGAAAATCCCACAAGAATGGTGTCCAGATCCGAGATGACGCTCAGATGCTCTCATGGGAATGTTTTTTTGATGGATCTAGTTACCTGTACTCTGTGTGTAAAGTTGAAAATGTCTGTGGGTCTGCACCAAGTGGTCAGAAGTGTGAATACTGATCTGTCAGAAAGACCAACGGCTTTCAGATTTTTCTGTCATCTTTTTGAAAAAATACTGTAAAATACAGAAAATATTCTGTTAACGCGAACTCTGAGATATATATATATAAGGGTTGATGATGGATGCTAAGCTAATAGCATTCCAGTAATGTTTGCTGATCAGTTAGCAGCAACAGCAAACAACAGAAAAAGAGGCCAACTGATTCAACTTGACTAAAGGATCCTTTCACTGTCTTTGACAACTCTGGACCCCAATTTTATATTATTTTACAATAATAAGGTTGTCGTCTGACCCAGATTATGAGCAATACTCTATTTCTTTCTTCCTTCTGTCCTTCTGCAGTCTCTAAACCTCAAGAGGAGGGAAAAAAAAAAAATGTCACCAGCGAGATGCCAGTCCATCTGCAGAGCCACAGCGGCCTCGTTTTCCCTAGTACATCACACAGCCTGCTGATTGTGAAAGATGATGCACTCGCACCCTGCTAACAGGTTCACACAAGCCCACATGCTTAAGCCACCTTGGGCTAATTCAATTCCACTGCCATTCCAGGGGTAATAGAGTGCGCCAATACCTCCCCCTGCAGTTGCAGCACGGGCAGAAAAAGTGGGTCGACAGGGTGGGGCGGCTAATTGTGGTCAGCCCTACACCCCTGTACAGCCAGACATTTGATGAGCTTTGCATCCGGTTTGATATTTATTTTATGCATCTTGTGCTGTAGACTGTAAAATCAGTTTCTTGTATATGTTAGACTCAATTACCTAACATAATCTACAAATTGGTCTTAATTCTACTGTCTTTCAACCAAAGGAGAATTGGACTTCCCTTCTAGGTAGATGATTTTTCATTTCAGGTATTTATACTGCATGCAGTTAGTAGTGTGTTTGCTAAATTTTCAAAGTGATATTCTCAATAATTTATAAATTAGTGCTTTTCTTGGGGCCACTGTGGTCACGTCATCCCCTTTGGTTCATTTTTAAGCCAAAAAATACTTAAAGCTTCAGTAGCAAAGAGTTTGAGTGAGTCGGTTCACGTTCTCCATCACACCGATGCTCAGTATCCTACTATAGCATCCCTCTTCCACACCTTCAACATTTATGCATATGCATATGTAGCCAAGAGGATAGGATCATGTATAAAGTCAACTCAGCGTATATTTTGCATACTCTAAATATTCATCAAAACAGTTTTTTTCCTGAAGAATTCCTGCTATTTTCTCCAAAAGAGATGAAGAGTTTGTTATTGCACTCCACTTCAGTGAAGGAGAACGAGCTGAAATTGCAGAAATGCAATCTACTGTGAATGACTGAAATGCTCCATGAGTGGACGTTGAGCCTCCACAGCACTAATCGTCTCTTTTTCTCTCGTATACTCAGACTGAGCGGCAGTGAATTTTTACAGTGTCTCTGCCTGCTTGACAAACATTTGTCTTAAGACCGAGAGTCTCAACAACTTGGCATGAAATTGCTTTTTAGCGTAAAGTCAGTTGATATCCATCCATCCTCTGGCTAATGAATCAATTATAACACTAAAGTGAGGTTAAATGTACTTTGATTGTACAAAAAATAAACTATTTTTCTAATAATGTCTGATTTTGTTTGTAATGTTTGTCTAATATTTACAGACTGAGAAGGTGCTAACCTGCTTGAAGGCCTTGGCTCATGGCTCATGGTATTTATCATGTCACATAAACCTTCATTAGCAGGGGGGGGCTTCTAGGAGTCGGCAAGATTGACGGCCCAAGTTAATAACCTCATTAGCATATTGAATCAGTTGGGGAACAAATATTATTCATAATAGCCCACAAATACCCTTTGGGTTGAATAGTAATCAGCCAGTTTGGTGCTACGTAAATACCTATTTCAATTTTTTCCTGGACCAGTTTCTTAAGCAATGACCTTTTGGGACTTACCTTCTTGTGGAGGGGAGGGTGTAAATGGAGGCTGGCTGCTGGTCGACTTTCAAGTCGGCAGTATTCCCATGACTGGGTAGGCCATAATAGAAAAGTTATTAAATATAAATCTCTTCATTGGTTTATATATTATTGAAAATTTCTGGAAAACTGTGCTTTGGGCTTTGTGATGCACCTGCCCGAAACAATGTTTTTTTTTTATGACTCCAAGAACAGTGTCATCAGGCAACCTTTTGCAACAGTTTATTCCAGCATGTTGACCATGTTACAGCACATGAAGTTTAACAAAATACTTATTCCATTTACAATACAAAACTGCTTCCAAACCATTTTAAATATAAAACACATTTTACTAGTTATTTCTTTTTAGAAAGATTTTAAATTTTAACATAGCACTTAAACATCATGTAACAACACCCAACAGAAAAACCTATATACAAAACACCCCACCCTCTCATCTCCCATGGCCTCTCCCGGAACCTTTAAAGAGTGTCTGGACCCCCGGGGAAACATTTGCCCAAACACACTGGAGAGGACAAAGAAAAAAAAAAACAGGTGAGAAAACACTTCAGCAACCCATCCACACCCCTTTCATAAATTAGATTTTACACTGCATTTGCTTAGTTGAACTCATGAATAGACCTTTTCCCATTATCAATCTTCAGTCCTCACAGGCAACCACCACAACTCGAAACGAGGAGCAGCCGCGGAGGACCCGGAACAAAAGGCCACACACCACAACATCAAAATACCCAACAAAAACCCAACAAACAGTCGAAACTTCTCATGTGCAAATGTTCTTGATGAGCAAATCGATGCTTAAAGTGCAGTGCTAAATAAGTGCTGAAGTGCCTTCTCTAAAGTGCAAAGTATTTATTTAAAGTGCTGTACAAACAATAGAAAACCCCTGTAATGAAGATCCCTTCATTACAAACAGGTACAAGTCAATATGATCTGCTTCTTAGAGCGCTGCATGAGCATGTGGTGGCACTGGAAAGGATTGATCCCCTTTTAACGGGAAGAAATCTCCAGCAGAACCAGACCCAGACTTACATAAGATAAGAGGCCTTTTGCCACAACTGACTGAGGGCTGAGAGGATAGAAAGGGGTCACTGGTGTAGGGGTGCTTTTTATTTGAAGCAATGGTCTCCTCATTGGTTTCTAAGGGAGACAAACACAGTTACAAAGAGCCAGAAAGACTATGGGAAAGAAAGAACTGTGGGAAAGAAAAAACAAACGGAGAACATATAGTTACCAGAAGCCATTTTGTTATTGTTGTACACTAAGGGTACTTGTTTATTTCTATATATGTATATCAATGTTACAGCCGATTACAAATCTGATCATTTTTACATATTTTTAATTAAACTGATCACTAAAATCACATATATGTGTTGCGTTATTGTAGTTGTTGATAATTCATTTTTACTTCTACAAAATAAAACTTATTTGACCACAAATGCCGTTGCTTGGCTAACTTGTTTCTGAAGAGCAACTCAACAACCTGAAGAGACATTTTAGCAGAAAATTTACATTTTTAACTAGAATGCTTGGCTAACTCAAAGGGTGCAGACCTCCGCCAAGGCAGCTCAGCCCCCCAGACACTAATTTAGACTGTTTATCTGTAAAAAAAAAAAAAAAAAGTTAATTTGGGGATGAGTTGCTCTTTAACCTTTAACTAGATAGAAGATAGATGTCTTTTTACGCAGTTGGATTAAAGAACTTCAGTGATCTTTTGGGCTATTGAAGCAATAGCACTTTGATGAAAATGATTAAAGTGTGTTTTTAAGTGTAGCATCTGAGTAGTTTTATTGGGTCATTTCTTCTGCGTCAAAGGTTTTGTCCAATTAAAATAAATTTTTATAATAAGCTAATATAACTTGACGCTAGTTGGAAATATGTTGATACTACTGTTTTTGGCAAATTCTTCTGCCTGAAAAGTTTCGTCTAATTACGATGCTATTTTTATTAACACTGCACAGGAGGATATGCTTTTACCAAGGTTGGTTTGTTAGTTTGTCATGAGATTTTTGACATTTTGGGAGAAGAAGTTGATTGAAATACATTGATTACAATGCTAACTACTTTTATATCATGCTAAGTTAACTTGAAGATATCGAAACAGTAGCGCTTCTTTATCCACACACTATCATGAGGTTATTTTTAGAGGTTGGAGTCTATTGTCTTGGTTGTAAAAGTTTTGTTTTAATACAATGATAGCTTCTAGCTAACTTAAGGCTAGTGTTGAGGCTATGGGCTTTTACTGAACGAACTGCATCTCCCAGCATCTGTTGTGCTGCCCTCAACCCATTCTCATTGGTCTGTGGCCAGTGATGACATCACAGAGTTGATAAAAGGCAGCGCGAATATTGAAATCTTCGTCTTTTGGTTCCCCAGCGGTGCCGCAAGGAGAGGCTTTAATCCATTGCTAGCATTTTTCCCTTTTTCGTTCAAACCTGCTGGACCAGGAAGAACTTCCCTTTTAAACTTCGAAGTGAATCGGCCGAGCAAACAGACTTTCCTGTACGGGCAACCAGGGAGTCCGATGGCCATCTGAGCTCTATTTAAACCGGCCCGAGTCCCTCAGCGCCTAAAGTCGGACGTCCGCTTTTCCGACCTTGGTTTTGCGCAAACCGCTCCTTTAAACTGGACACTTTCTACGTTCTTTGTCGTGGACTGTGGAGAGCTGACCCCACCAAGTAGGATTAAACTGGTTCATATCTTTGGTCTGGGTAGAGGAGAATTAGGTCTTAACGGGTTAATATCCGTTTTCTGTTGGTTAAAATAAGTCTGTCAACTTGTTAACCGCTGTTATTCTTGGTCGTCTGTCGCTATACACAGACCCTGAATGTGCATGCTTTTTGTGTTTTATTATTTGACTTTGATTGCAACCAGAAGCAGTATATTATATAGTATTATTTCCCGGCTTGTTTTATTGACCGCTGCGGTCGGCGCGTGTCTGTTTAGACAGGTCGCGTGGCCTCAGTTGATCCCCTTTCTCCGTCGCCCAGTTTCCTTTGTCCAAGCCACCATTGCTAATGAAACTAGCCTTTGTTGAATTGCCACGCGGTCTTCCTTTATCTCCCTTTGTGAACCGATCGCGCCAATTGATAAGGCTTGAGTTATTGATCGCATTGAGGGGTTAAGCTGAACCCCCTCGCTCGCTGTCTCCCACACACACACACGCCCCCTTCCCTCGACGTTAACTTTGTTCTATATTTTTGCATGCGTTAGAATAGATGGAAATTATGAATGAAATGTAATCTGTAAGGTTGACCTATTTCATTAATAAATTCCCTTAAGTAACGAGAAGTTTCCTTTGCTATTTCAGTGTGTGCTGTGAAGTTTGTTTCAACCCTGCGGCCTTTTCAGAGAGACTGACTGGTTTAATAAAAATTATCTTATTTATGAGATTGGTGCCCCTATATCTTTAATAAACAGGTTAAACTCGAACGTCATCAATAATATTAACATTAAATTATTGATTATAATTATTGATGCCCAGAAAACCAGACAACGACTTTTTATTATTAATAGTTACAACACTAGCTAAAAACCACTTCTTTCATCGAAGTGGGTCTAAAAATGTGGTTCAAAACGGGGCACAGTTAAATCCAAGTAATGATTCCACAAATGCTTTATAATAAAATATTTTAAAATGTCTTAAGATCAACATCCCTTGCATCATCCATCCATCCTTCCATCCATTTTCTTCCGCTTATCCGGGGTCGGGTCGCGGGGGCAGCAGCCTAAGCAAAGAGACCCAGACTTCCCTCTCCCCAGCCACTTGTTCCAGCTCCTCGGGAGGAACCCCAAGGCGCTCCCAGGCCAGCCGAGAAACATAGTCCCTCCAGCGTGTCCTGGGCCTTCCCCTGGGCCTCCTCCTGGTGAGACGTGCCTGAAACACCTCACCAGGGAGGCGTCCAGGAGGCATCCTGACCAGATGCCCGAGCCACCTCAACTGACTCCTCTCGATGTGGAGAAGCAGCGGCTCTACTCTGAGCCCCCTCCGGATGACTGAGCTTCTCACCCTATCTCTAAGGGAGAGCCCAGACACTCTGCGGAGGAAACTCATTTCAGCCGCTTGTATCCGTGATCTCGTTCTTTCGGTCACCACCCAGAGTTCGTGACCATAGATGAGGGTAGGAACGTAGATCGACCGGTAAATCGAGAGCTTCGCCTTTTGGCTCAGCTCTCTCTTCACCACGACAGACCGGTAGAGCGCCCGCATAACTGCAGATGCCCCACCAATCCGTCTATCGATCTCCCGCTCCATTTTTCCCTCATTCGTGAACAAGACCCCCAGATACTTAAACTCCTCCACTTGGGGAAGGACCCCATCCCCGACCCCGCGGACGCACCCCACCCTTTCCGGCTCAAGACCATGGCCTCGGATTTGGAGGTGCTGATTCTCATCCCAGCCGCTTCACACTCGGCTGCAAACAGCTCCAGCGAAAGCTGTAGATCACGCTCCGATGAAGCCAACAGGACCACATCATCTGCAAAAAGCAGAGACCCGATCCTGAGGCCACCAAAACGGATCCCCTCAACGCCTTGGCTGCGCCTAGAGATCCTGTCCATAAAAGTTAGGAACAGGATCGGTGACAAAGGGCAACCTTGGCGGAGTCCAACTCTCACTGGAAACAAGCCCGACTTACTGCCGGCAATGCGAACCAAACTCTGGCACCGGTCGTACAGGGACCTAACAGCCCGTATCAAGGGGCCCGGTACCCCATACTCCCGGAGCACCCCCCACAGGGCCCCCGAGGGACACGGTCGAACGCCTTCTCCAAGTCCACAAAACACATGTAGACCGGTTGGGCGAACTCCCACGCACCGTCCAGGACCCTGCTGAGGGTGTAGAGCTGGTCCAGTGTTCCACGGCCAGGACGAAAACCGCATTGTTCCTCCTGGATCCGAGGTTCGACTATCCGTCTGACCCTTCTCTCCAGAACCCCTGAATAGACCTTACCAGGGAGGCTCAGAAGTGTGATCCCCCTGTAGTTGGAACACACCCTGTGGTCTGCCAATCCAAGGGAACTGCCCCCGATGTCCACGCAATATTGCAGAGCCGCGTTAACCAACATAGCCCCACAACATCCAGGGCCTTGAGGAACTCCGGTCGAATCTCATCCACCCGCGGAGCCTTGCCACCGAGGAGCTTTTTAACGACCTCGGTGACCTCAGCACCAGAGATTGGAGAGCCCGACCCCAAGTCCCCAAACCCTGCTTCCAGATTGGAAGGCGTGCTGGTGGGATTGAGGAGGTCTTCGAAGTATTCCATCCACCGACCCAAAATGTCCCGCGTCGAGGTCAGCAGCACACCATCCCCACTGTAAACAGTGTTGATGGCACACCGCTTCCCCCCCCTGAGACGCCGGATGGTGGACCAGAATCGCTTCGAAGCCGTACGGAAGTCGTTTTCCATGGTCTCTCCAAACTCCTCCCACGCCCGAGTTTTTGCCTCAGCAACCATCCGAGCCGCATCCCGCTTGGCCTGTCGGTACCTATCAGCTGCTTCAGGGGTCCCACAAGCCAAAAAGACCCGGTAGGACTCCTTCTTCAGCCTGACAGCATCCCTTACCGCCGGTGTCCACCAGCGGGTTCGGGGGTTGCCGCCGCGACAGGCACCGACCACCTTGTGGCCACAGCTTCGGTCAGCCGCCTCGGCAATGGAGGCGCGGAACATGGTCCACTCGGACTCGATGTCCCCCGCCTCCCCCGGGACGTGTTCAAAGTTCTGCCGGAGGTGTGAGTTAAAGCTCCTTCTGACAGGAGACTCTGCCAGACGTTCCCAGCAGACCCTCACAACACGTTTGGGCCTTCCAGGTCTGTCCGGCGTCCTCCCCCACCATCGGAGCCGACTCACCACCAGGTAGTGGTCAGTGGACAGCTCTGCCCCTCTCTTCACCCGAGTGTCCAAAACATGCGGCCGCAGATCAGATGAGACAACAACCAAGTCGATCATTGAGCTGCGGCCTAAGGTGTCCTGGTGCCAAGTGCACAAATGGACACCTTTATGCTTGAACATGGTGTTTGTTATGGACAATCCATGACGAGCACAGAAGTCCAATAACAAGACACCACTCGGGTTTAGATCGGGGGGGGCCATTCCGCCCAACCACACCCCTCCAGGTCTCACTGTCATTGCCCACGTGAGTGTTGAAGTCCCCCAGCAGAACAAGGGAGTCCCCAGGAGGAGCACTCTCCAGCACCCCCTCCAAAGACTCCAAGAAGGGTGGGTAATCTAATCTGCTGTTTGGCGCGTAACCACAAACAACAGTCAGGACCCGTCCCCCCACCCGAAGGCGGAGGGAGGCTACCCTCTCGTTCACCGGGGTAAACCCCAACGTACAGGCGCCGAGATGGGGGGCAACAAGTATGCCCACCCCAGCTCGGCGCCTCTCAGCGGGGGCAACCCCAGAGTGGAAGAGAGAGTCCAACCCCTCTCGAGGAGACGGGTTCCAGAGCCAGAGCCGTGCGCCGAGGTGAGTCCGACGATGTCCAGGCGAAACCTCTCAACCTCGCACACCAGCTCCGGCTCCTTCCCCACCAGAGAGGTGACGTTCCACGTCCCGAGACCCAGCTTCTGCAGCCGAGGATCGGACCGCCAAGGTCCCCGCCTTTGGCCGCCGCCCATCCTGCACAGCACCCGACCCCTATGGCCCCTCCCACAGGTGGTGAGCTCATGGGAAGGGGGGCCCATGTTACCTCTTCGGGCTAAGCCCGACCGGGCCCCATGGGTAAAGGCCCGGCCACCAGGCGCTCGCCAACGTGCCCCACCTCCAGGCCTGGCTCCAGAGGGGGGCCCCGGTGACCCGCGTCCGGGCGAGGGAACACTGAGTCCATCTGTCGTTTTCATCGTTTCCCTTGCATCAGATGAACCAAAAATATTTAGCTAAACTCTGAAAGCTATCAAAAAATAAAGTGATATCTCTTTAAAGCAGCCGTGTGAGTATTACATTACAGAAATAAGCTGAGGTGGACTGATTGTAGAGAAAAGAGTGGCAGGTTTAGCATTTACAACCAGATTAGTCACTGGAATTAGTCACGATGACGATGAGGCTGCATGCAGCCAGAAGCCATCCATTAACTCAGTGTCAACCAGCTTGGTTCATTTTATTGGTGTTTTTGAAAGAAAGAAAGAAAAAAAATAAGATTTATGTCAAATTGTGTAATACAGGCATGTTTGTGTTAAAAAAAAACATGTCAGGTCCCAGATTAATTCCTAATCTTATATTTGGCTGTCAGATGATGCACGTTCTTTTCCATTTTATAGAGAAATTTGAGTTATTACTGGTGATTACATCATGTGAGCAAAGGCAGCTGTACTTCCACTGTAGACATTGCCTGACAAAGGGAAGATTTTTCCCATTTCTTCACAAATTACACTGTTGCTTTCTGACACAGACAACAGCAGCTCTGATTTGAGGGTTGTAATGTATTTGATGAAACTATAGAGCCATGCATAGGTGCTGCATATTCTTCAAACGTAGAGCTTTAATTTTAAAAACAATAGCAGTGCTGATTCCAGTTTCACACAGAAAGTAAAAACATCAAATGTCAGAAGCAGGGCCGTGAAGAGACCTTGGAGGGGCAGGTGCTCAAAATTAAAAAGGGGCACATAGAGCAAGACTTTAAAACTGGTTACAAAAACTATTTATAGTATAGCATCCTGAATAACAACAACCGATATTCATCAAGAATCTAATAGGGAATCGCAACACAATACATCAATGTCATCAGATGGGGACTATGCAAAGAAAAAGAAGCTTATGTATTTATCTGGCCAGGTAGTCCTGTTTGCCATTTGCCACAAGCTAGGTAGGAATCTCATCAATTGTGAGACCAAAGGTGCTCTGGTTAGATCTAAAACAAGTGTGTGATGTAAAACCTTTTCTATTTGGATTGCATAGAAAGAGTGGTGGAAAACTAGCATGGCACAAAAGGTTTGGTAGTGGCAGCGTCATGATGTGGGGACATTTTTATCATCAAGGACAGGGAATTAAGTCAGTTGAGTTCATAGGAAAACCCATAAAGCTAAATACGAGGGAATCCTGCGAGACAACCTATAAGAGGCGGCAAAAGATTTGAAACCCAGGCAGGTTCACGTTCCAGTGGAACAGCAAATCTAAACATACAGCCAAAGCTACAGTGGAATGGTTTAGATCAAACCCTATTAGTATGGAATGGTCTATTCAAAGTCTACACCTAAATCCAACTAAGAAACCATGGCAATACTTCAAATCTGTTGTTCACAGATGCTCCCCCTTCAATCCAATTGAGAGAATTTTAGTATCCAGAAATAAGTTGACTGTTCTACAGACTATCAAATCAGGCTGGATGGATACAAACGGACACCACACTTTGCAGATTTGTATCAGTATATAAATTATTTTTAACTATATGTATTTTCTCCCTGTGGAAAATAATCTGTTTTGGTGTTGGCCCATCATGTAAAATCCTAATAAAATACACTGTAGTTTGTTTTGCTAACTTGACAAAATGTGAAAGCATTCATGGTCTTTCATCGTATGTCAAATGTGACTATGAATACAATTAAACTTACAATACAATAGACTTCAACTTTATTGTAAGAGGTTGACTGCTGCGTAGCTCGGTATGATGACAGGTAGAGCTTGACCCGTGTAGCCTGAAATTATATGATCGGTAATGTCTGCATAAAGGTTTAGTTAAAAAAAAACATTTAAAACCCAAATAAAAACCAACATTTTCCACAATCAACACAAAATCAGATTTACTAATCAGGTAAAATACCTTAACCAAATAGTTTTGCTTCAGCCAAAGGTTTTCCAGAGGAACATGGCTTTTCTTCCAATATACCCCTTTTACCATTAAAACCTAAAAAATATGCTGGATTTTATTGTGTGACGTTTAACCCGTTTATTTGCATCGTTTTTATGTTCTTTAGTAAGTAGGCTAATTAATACCATAAGAGGATGCCACGTCAGCTTCTGCGGTCGAAGAAAAATACAGATACAGGTTAGTGAGATCCTGCTTATACTGTGGTGAGAAAAAGTGTTTTTTGTGATTTGTTTTTATTTATATTTATCAAACAAACTGTTGCAGATAAAACATAGTGCTTAAATGAATATGTTGATTGTGAAGGAGTCAAAAAGTCCATGTGTGAACCTTATATATTTTCCCCATTTGTCTGACCTATATTGCCATTTTTATGCAGGTTTTAGCTAAACATTTTCTCCAAGAATCACAAATGAGGCTGTTTAAACTTGGACTGGTTCCAAATTCTGTTCTAAATTCATAATCTCTTGCAAAAATATTCAAACTGTACCTTCAACTGAACAATAATGGTCTACTTTGTGTTGACTCATCAAATAAAATGCATTGAAGTGTGTTTTTAATGCGACCAAATGTAAAAATGTCCAATACTTCTGGAGAGCAAAGGTATTGAACATATTACAATTCTGTGCGTTGTTAAAAAAATGTCCCAAGTTGTATTAAACTCTTAGCGGCATATTTTGTGATGATAAACCTCAGTTTTTGGTGAATGAGGTTCAAAGTAATTATGGCCCAGATGATGACTGGGAGAGCTTTATGTACGTCTCCTTTATGTGGCCTCCCAAAGCGAAATGCTTCCTCCCTCCACAGGTATGCAGTCATGAAGCAGCTCTCCTGAAATTATATGAACGGTAAAGTCTGCAAAAAGTAAAAAGAAAACTCCCACAATCATCTTTGGCATGAGCAATAAAGGTAAAAGTCAGCACTGATCAGAAGATGTGTATTTGTGGTAGTTTTCTGCTGCAGGTTGAGAATGCAGTCAGGGATAGAAAGACAAGGACTGATCATTTATAAAATGCTACTTGTTATGTCTGAAACCTAAAATCAAACCTGACTGTCTCTGTGGTGCTGTTCTTCCTGTTCAAAGTGGGATAAACCCTTTTCTCTGAGGTTTTTTTTTAGTCGAAGTGAAAGGAGTAGAAATATGAGTTTTTGGGGGGTAACCTCCAATTTAGATGCAACATTTGTCTTGATTCCATGTCTGTTGGTAACCGATTAAAAATGATCCACTGACCGCAGGAATTATCCACTTTCACTTTGGGTGTATGATACACGGACCTGCTAAGCCAAAACTTAAGCGTCTTTAAGGACACATTTGTTAGCATGTGATTATTTAAACCATATGTGTTCAAACTGTTTACCAGAAGGGGCAAAACTTTTTAAAGTTAAAAATAAAAATTACACAAACGTTTGTAATAAAAATGTCCTGCAATTCTTAACCAAAGTACTTTGATAAAACAAAAGCATGCTAACAGAAGTTATGATGGAAACTGTGAGAAATTGATGGAAATTCCTAAGTAATTTGCATAATATCTTCCTTAGTAATCAACTACAGCAGCAAGATAGGTTGCTACAGGTTCCTACTTTTTCTTTAATTGTGGGCCTTAGTCCGACACCAGTTTGTTTTGTGTGTCACTATTTAGTGACCGACTCAGCTGCCAGATGATCAACATTTTCCTGCGTTAATTCGTATCGCAGTAGAGCATTGCGTGGTGCAGCACGCACCGTACAGGAATGCACATCTTGATGGAGGTGCGCACTGCGCAGTAGCGTTAGCTTTTAGCATTAGCGCAAGTAGCATGTGGTATCCGTCTGCCTTATTGTGCGTTCACACCGCCCCAAACGTCAGCGTCAGTTGCGGCAAGATTACATGTAAAGTCTACGGTTGAGTCCGTCAGAGGTTCGTCAGAGTCTCTGGGGTGCGTTGTGTGCGTTGGCTCCGTCAACTTTTCAAGCGTTACCTGCTTTTCAAGCGGCAACGTCGCAAACGCAAGCCACGCAGAAGTTCAGCTAGCTGAACTTTTGACGAAGTGCGCCGACCAATCAGAGTGTCTCACTGTAGCGACGTCACCACACGTATCTTCTTCGCGCTCTTTTTTGCTCAACGTACATGCGTCAAACTAGATGCGTTGGGAGCGTTGCCTGACGCAGTGCGGTGTGAACGGTTTGAAGCAACCGTTGCAAGCTTCAACGTACATGCGTCAAACTAGATGCATTGAGAGCGATGCCTGACGCAGACAAAGTGTGCGGTGTGAACGCACCATTATAGGGAAAGGGCCGCCGAACAATGCTTTTTCTTTTGTAGCCTGTAGGCTAAAGAGGATTGCGCATGTTTTTTTTCTGGGTGTTCTCGCCATGTTAGAAAAGTTTAAATCTCTATTTTTTATGTGTGTTCTCACAGGCAGGACATGGGTCACCCTTTCCTTAAAGAGTAACTCACCCCCCCTACCAGAGTATAACCCCGTCCACTGTTACTTTATTTAGCTAAGCTTAGACAAAAACACTCAGGTCTGCTTTTGAGGTCAAGTTACTGGAAATGTTGTGGTCGTATTTACTATTAAATTAAAAGCAAAAAATGTGGTAACAAAAGATGAATAGTTTGCGATTTTCATTTTACGAAGATTTTAATGTGTCTGCATCTTGTCTGCCTCAGTCATCTGGTTTGGTGATTCAAATTCGTGCCACTTCCAAATTTGTTGCCATTTCAGAAGAAGTTCCAGTTTCTGATGCAAAACAAACTTCCCTCCACTGTTATTAGCTCCTGTATGTTCAGTTTCATACTGAGAGACGTCAAGGCAGCAGGAGGATGTAACAGTTGGTTTGCATCAAATCATATGAAAATCAGGTTTTTACTAGTGTTTATTAGGGGTGTAACAGTAGATATATTTGTAGTTTTCTGTACGGCCCTGTTGGTTTGGTACGCATGTCTACTGAACAAATACAGCTGTTTTCTGTCTTAACACATGCAGAATGTTCATGTGAGGAACTAAGAGCGCAGTGCAACGTTCCTCAGTGCAGCTTTAAAAAGTGACACCAAAACAAAACAGAAAGGACTCCCAGCTGTCACTAAACTCTGCTATTTGGGAACATTAATGAGTTCTTGTGCAGCTACAGTAGAAAAACAAAGATGGACCGAACTAGAACTTTGTCAGTGAACGCATCTTTCAACAGCAATAAGGTCCATAACACGCTCTGCACTGAAATGAATGAACCACCTGAAACAAAGTCAAGCTGAATGGAAACATCACTGATACTAGAGAAAAACCAGCTGATGTCCACATGGCTACTAGTAGCATCCAATCAGCCCAAACTTCTGATTTTGTATAAAATACGCAAGAAGGGGTTTTCCCAATGGCTGCCTATGCTGCATTCAAGTACAGTTGGGAAACTAGATTGTCAAAATATCAAAAACAGTTCCAAATTGATTCAAGCATGTTTTATTTAAACATTAACATTGATTGTCAAGTGGTTATATTAATAATAATAATAATAATAATTATTATTATTATTATTATTATTATTATTATTATTATTATTATTATTATTATACATTTTATTTGATTTGCTTTCAAAGCCCCCAAGGACATTTTACAAAAATACTGTGAAAGAGAGGAATAAATCAGAAATACAAGCCAACAAACCAACAAAATAATCATTAAAAGAATTAAGAACAGGCTAAGAGTGGATTATTGATTAAAAGCAAGTTTGAACAGGTGAGTGTTAAGATTGGACTTAAACAAAAGAAGGGAGACAGTGTTTCGAAGGTCGGGTGGGAGAGAGTTCCACAGTTTGAGGGCAAAGAAACTAAAAGCTCTGGCTCCCATAGTGACGAGGCGAAAAGAAGGGGCTGTGAGATGAGGAGGATCTGAGGAAACATGACGCAACAGCAATTTGGATGAGGTCAGGCAGATACGGAGGAGCAAGATGATGAATGGCCTTAAAAGTGAAAAGGATTATTTCAAAAAAATTCTTGAAGTTATGGGAAGCCAATGCAGTTGATGAAGAACTGGAGTGATGTGGGAGTAGGGAGCTTCTGTAATCAGGCGGGTGGCAGAATTTTTAACCAATTGGAGTTTGTGAAGCAATTTCTCGGAAAGAACAGATATTTTCTACTCTGGCTATGTCTACTTGTACTATTTTATTGATTTTTGTTTGAATAAAAGATCTTTACTTTCAACTTTTTTAAGTTATAGAATATAAATAAATTCAGGAATTGAAAGGAATTAATTCAGAAAAAAAGGTTCTTTATTTAATGCTGATCAAAGTAAAAACAAAAGTCATATGCACATTTTTATATATATTTCTTTTTTTGATAGAAGTGTACCGAAAACATACCAAACCGTGAATTTAAAAGGGCAAATGCATACCGAACCGTGATTTTGTTTTTGTACACCCATAGCGATTATTGAGAATCGAGGGGACACCTGGCCTATTATCACATGTGGGGTGTCCGAGGGGTCCATTTTAGGGCCCCTCCTATTTATTAATTACATGCTCCCACTAGCCCAGATTATAACAACCAACAAGATTAACTACCACAACTATGCAGATGATACTCAGCTTTACATTACAATGTCACCAGGTGACTTTGAACCCATTCAAACCCTAAATAAATGCTATTAGCAAATAAATGGATGGAGGGGCCATAACTTTCTCCAGCTGAATAGAAACAAAATGTTTTTGGACCTACAGTAAACAGGAACGATCAAGAGTTGGCACACAGCTTCAATTAATACAGATAGAAACTACTGATCAGGCCCGAAACCTAGGTGTAGTGATAGACTCAGACCTGAACCTCCAGGGTCACAAAAAGGCAATAACAAGGTCAGCCTTCTATCACCTGAAGAACATTTCTAGGATTAAAGGACTGATCTCGCAACAGGACCTCGAAAAACTCATCCAGGCGTTTATCTTTAGGTGGATTGATGACTACAACAGCATCTTCACAGGTCTGCCTAAAAAGTCAATCAGACAGCTGCAGCTGATCCAGAATGCTGCTGCCCCTGTTCTTCACTAGAACCAGGAAAGTAGAGCACATCACCCCAGTTCTAAAGTCCTTACACTGGCTCCCTGTAGCTCAGAGAATAGACTTCAAAATACTTTTACTAGTTTATAAATCATTACATGGCTTAGCACCAAAGTATGTTGAAGATCTGTTGTCACGGTACCAACCACCTCAGGGCGACCAACTCTAGCCTACTAAACATCCCTAGACTCAGAACTAAACATGGAGAAGCAGCTTTCAGTTTCTATGCTCCCCTAATGTGGAACAGACTTCCTGACGAGTGCAGGGCTGCTGAAACACTGAGCTGCTTAAAATCAAGACAAAAAACTAATCTGTTTAGAATTGCCTTTGAACAGTTAATATCATATGTATCATATGTGCTCATGTTCAATTGTTTTATTGCTGTTTTTCTTTTCCATGCTTTATGTATCATGGGCTGTGTGTGTTTCTTGCTATATTCCTGTTCTTAAATTCAAATTCCAGTGTTATATTCTATGTCTTTCTCTATCACCAGATCAAATAAAGCACCTTGAATTACACTGTTGTTGAAAGTGTGCTATACAAATAAAATTGCCTTGCCTTATATCTGAAGCTCCCTGGTGGATCTTGCACAAAAGCTCTTCAAATATGGAGATTTTTTTCTTTACCCGTTTCTCTCAGAAGCACAGCTACCTTTTATGAAGTGATATTTAGAAATAAATTTACCATTTCTTTGATTGCCATAGAAAACAAATTCCTCCTCTTATTTTATACTGTCCTGAGATTTTAACTTGCAATGTTTTTCCTCACCAGACAA
Source organism: Valencia hispanica (assembly GCA_963556495.2). Lineage (NCBI taxonomy): Eukaryota > Metazoa > Chordata > Actinopteri > Cyprinodontiformes > Valenciidae > Valencia > Valencia hispanica. Next base: position 9,500,202 of record OY747712.1, on the reverse strand, counting down.
CAGCAAGAGCTTGTTTAAAGCAGCCCTCTGTTGTGTCCTCCCGGAGGATCCTCAAATTTGCTAGACACTCAAACATCTTCAAATGTCTTCCGTTAAATAAAACCTAAAAATGCACAACCAAATATGTTGTTTAAATGCACACACACACACACATGCTTTGATTTGCTGCAGTTTCCCTTTTCAAACACTTTATTTAAACACCAGAAAGATTTTATATCTCAGTCTGCTTTATCCCCTGTGCTGCCTCTGTCTTTTATGCTAATGTGGGAACAACACTGAGGGATTCGCCGAATTTACCCGTAGTTTCCTGAGAAAAAAACGTGGAGAAGAAGCTCGGCAGAGATAAAGCAGGGGATGGCGGCGTGTGTGTTGAGAGCATGCATGTATGGATTTGTTTGTGCAGGAATAAAAAGAGGATCAGGCAACTCAGTAAGCGAACATCATGTTCCTTGTGTTCTTCATCTGTCTCGAGACCCTCCACTCTAATCTATCATTCGACAAGTTCATTAGTGTGCGATTCATCAGGCATCTCTCGCCTGGGAATCAACATTAAGCAGCGCATCAACTCACCATATGTCAAGATCAAGAAGGACCAGGCGTCTCATCCCTACCTTTAAAGCACAAAACAGGATGGCAGAAAACAGATGGGTCCATGTATTTAATGGAGAGATGAAAATAAAGGCAACAGTGCGGCAAATAAAGAGAAGACCTGAAAAAAAAAAGATTTATAACTTCATTCCCAAACCCATAATGTTTAAAATAATAACATGCCTGCAACATTCAGCGTGCCAACATCTATATGAGGATAATAAAAGGTGTTGAGGTGTGATCAACAGTTTCCAAGGTAACACATGTTTGTTCTCCAATGTGATCTGCAGCTAAATTTATTTGGAGTGGATGAAATCAGCAGGCTTTAACATTACTGAGCTCATTCTGCTGGAGATGTACTCCACTGTTATAAAACAATGTTTTCTTTAGCAATTTTGTTACACAGCATGCAAACCATCCCAGTGTAAACATAGAGCCATTAAAGCAACACTGAGAAGCATTTAGAAAATATTCACATGTTAGTTTTTTTCAAATGGGATGATTTTGTGTGCAGATCAGTAACTTGTAACACAAAGGAGGTATTGTTGCGCTAATGTGTAAAAGTTGATGAAACTGCAAGAAAATATCTGATTAAATTAATGAGTTCAACATGTTTGGGATACCTGCTGACCAATTTATGCTATTCTCTAACATTACACTTATAGTAAATAACCAGGAGATTTGTGTTTTGTTCAGGTTAATTTTTTTAAAGGTCTCATTCACTATTTTTTCCAATAAAGTTGCTGCGGTCTCTAACGTGAATGAATGCCTTGTGACTTGTTTTCTGTTGAAAGAAAAATGCTCTCTCGCTCCTGTTTCAGGAGGTTGCAGTTTGTCGGAGGAGTGGGGAAGCGTCAGGATTACTAGTGTTACTCAATAATATTCATGATATGCAAACGTCTCGCCTGTGATTGGCTAACAGCAATGCGACTTCTATGCTGCCTTTGAACAAATAACTTAACTTATTTCACTGGTGGTGTTCCAAGACAAATTCCAACAGTTTCTTCCTCAGCTCATTCTTCTGTGTTATCTCCACAAATAATACAAGCCTTAACGTGTTCTGCGATGTTGTGGAGTTGCTAATGGATAGCTTCTACTAGCAGAGTTGCTTACAGTTAACTTCAATTAACAGAGTTGCTAACAGTTAACTTCTACTAGCAGAGTTGCTAACGGATAGCTTCTACTACCAGAGTTGCTAACAGATAGCTTTAACTAGCAGAGTTGCTAACAAATAGCTTCAACTAGCGGAGTTGCTAACAAATAGCTTCAACTAGCAGAGTTGCTAACAAATAGCTTCAACTAGCAGATTTGCTAACAAATAGCCTCAACTAGCATTGTTGCTAATGGTTAGCTTCAACTAGCAGAGTTGCTAACGGTTAGCTTCAACTAGCAGAGTTGCCAACAGTTAACTTTAATTAACAGAGTTGCTAACAGTTAACTTCTACTAGCAGAGTTGCTAACAAATAGCCTCAACTAGCATTGTTGCTAACGGTTAGCTTCAACTAGCAGAGTTGCTAACAAATAGCTTCAACTAGCAAAGTTGCTAACGGTTAGCTTCAACTAGCAGAGTTGCCATCAGTTAACTTTAATTAACAGAGTTGCTAACAGTTAACTTCTACTAGCAGAGTTGCTAACGGTTAGCTTCAACTAGTAGAGTTGCTAACAGTTAACTTCTACTAGCAGAGTTGCTAATGGTTGGCTTCAATGAACATAGTTGCTAACGGTTAGCTTAAACTTACAACTTCTACTAACAGAGACGGGCTCTGCGCACTCCGGGCTGCAAAAATCAATACAGCCTTCTCATGGGCAGTCGCAACCCAAGGTCGGCTAGACCATGAATACCAATTTTACTTGTGACATAGGACGGACTGGCCTTTTCTGATTGCACATTTTTGCCATCTATTTCCTTTCTGCTGCTAATGCAGGAAATGGTGTTTTTAGAAAATGATCTCGTGCAGCATGCATATGCAACTCAGACCGATCGTAAGTAAAGAAATAAATATTTTTACACATTAAACAAAAAGAATTTGGGGATTTAAAGTTCCACAGCATCACAGATCCTCCACTGTGCTCAACAGTGGGCATTGTCTTTTCCCTGTGTTTATCTTTTGCTTCAACTTACATCTTGGAGTTTTTGTTGCCTTAAAGTTAGAGTTAAGCTCAGAAATATTCATACCCACGGCAAATTTAGATTTAAAACATGTTCAACCAACCAAGAAGTTTTTTACTTATAGGAAATGAGAGACAACTCTCAAAATAATAAAACAATATGGAATAAAAAGAATTTGGATTGATTTAGCCCCTTTACAAGGCTGTTCCTGTCTAATTCCTATTGTAGTTCTCCCGCTCAGTAAAGAGTGCAACCAGTCTTCCTTTGTTTGGTTTTCTAGTCTCTGTGTTTGCATCACATTTTCACACATTCAGGCATCCGGACAGAACCGATTACTGACTGAACATGTTACTTCTAAGTTGAGTTAAATAAATTACCCTTACTAGACAATCTCCTTGTGTTGTCTCCCATTGTTTGTTACAGGCATTGAGCCAGCCAATAACATATTACTGACCAGCTTTTGGTCTGTTTACATTTGGGGTTTGGCAACTTGTCTTTCACTCTGGCATGATAAGTTAGGTGGGGCACAGCAACTCAACACCTAATAGCAGCAACTAATTCTTCTGTGAAGCATACAATCTGACATTGATCAATAATATTGATTGCTATTTTATGTGATTAATTTAATATTGATTCAATATTAAATGAACCACATAATATAGCACACATCTATACATCACAAATACCATTTTATGTAAATGTAAATGAAGAATGAAGAATGAAACCTTTTTATAGCCTACATGAAAGCTTTTCAATAACTGTATAATCTTTCAAATAATCCCCTTTAAATCTATAATAATCTCTTAAAGTCCTTGAACGATGTTAAAATCCACTGGCTGGTGACGTCCCAAATCTCGAATTTTTGTTCAAGAGGCAACAGGCTAAAGACACTCCATTCTTTTTTTTTTGTCTTTGTAGTTAGCAAGGATATTTAGATGGCTGCACACTTCTGTCCAACAGAACATAAACGTGACGTGTGCTATTTTGATATTTTAATATGAGTTATGCTGCACAACAACTTTCACATTTGGCAAAACGGGGCGCATCACTTCCTGTTGTGGTAGGATACCGGGATCTTTTCTTCTTCTTCTAATAGATTTCCGGCAGACTTCTCGCCAGATGGCGTTTTCAGTACAACCCATCTGAAGGATACAAGCATACTTGGTCAACTTGCACTTTATACAAATTATTAGGGGTGACAATAATGAACAGTTCTCTCTTCTAAAAGTTGGTTTATAACATTAGATTTTTACAAAACAACAAGGTCTGCCAACAACTGTGGACAGATATGAAAAGGAATTTGCCTGGTTTTACAACATAGATGTCCGTTTAAATGTCTCTTCCACATACATTCATTCATTCATTTATTGAGTTATAACGCGCTTTAAAACATCACATAGGAAGACCAAAGTGCATAATAAAAACAAGCAACACTTAAAGGAGTCATGACCTGTAATTTTCACTTTTCCACGAGAAAAAATGTATGTTATGATCGCCTAACGATTATACACTGGCCGGGAAGCGGATAGCGTTTGTTTGAAGCATTTCTTTACCCTTGGGGTTGTCAACCAGCCCATGTGCACGCGCACTCAAATACGCGAGTTAAATTTATGGCCGACTTGACGTCAAGTCGGTGCAGGATATACCATATTTGGACATCGCAAACCTATGCTGCAGGAAGCCCGCCCTGCTCCTCTCCCATTCATATTCAGTCGAGCGCCGCCATTACTGAATTCTGATTCGAAGTACGAACTCGAGCTCCGTTTGGGAAAAGGGGCCATTCCAACAATCAGAGACTTGCCTGCAATTGAAACGGTAAGGCTGTGTTTTTATTGCTCTACTGTGTGTAACAAACAGCAGCTAACTGCTAATGCGGCTCTTGTATGCTAGCAGGACTAGTAGCTTCGAGGACAACACGGGTAATGGCTGCTACTTTGCAAACAACAAATGACCTAGAATGCCACCAATCAACGCGCCCCTCATTTGCATTATTACAATGACCGTCCACGACAGCCAAAATATCGCGTCAGATCTCGCGAGACAATAATGCCTTCAGAAATTAGGGTCAGAGAAGCTCTGTGTTTATTTTTTTCCCTTTTTTTTTAGAAGGGCCTGAAAGACTATAACAGAGTGTGGGTATCCAAGGTAATACTAGGTTATGACTCCTTTAAAATATAAAAACAGAACGTTACAGAGGATTATACAAAAAAACATTAAAATCCTTTCTGAACAAATGCATCTTTAATTTCCTTTTAAAGAGGCCCAATTCGGTAGAGGCACAAAGATCCGAAGAAAGTTGGTTCCAGAGCGTAGGCCCAGTCACCCAAGCGCTTATACTTAGTCCTTGGGACATTTGATAGAAGCTGATTGGATGACCTCAAGGACCTGCCACGCACTCAAACACTCAAAAGTACAGATAAATGAGGGGGACCGAGGCCATTATGAGATAAAATCTCTTCTAAAACTAACAGTAAGCCAGTGTAAATAATATAAAACCGGGGTAATGTCTGCACGTCATGACGTGTTGGTTAAAAGACGGGTGGCTGCATTTTGGACAAACTGGAGGTGATTTAGGCTTGACTGGGAGACACCGACAGAGAGCATTGCAACAATCAAGTGTAGAGCTGATAAAAGCATCTCTAGGTCGGGTCTATTTAAAAAAGGCTTATCCTTGACCAAAAGACCCAGCTGGAAAAAGCTTCTCCTGACCAGAGTCAATTTGATTTTGAAATTTTAAATCCTTATCAAATATAACCCCTAAATTCTTTACACTGTTCTTTAAATTAAAACCGGAAGCACTGACATCTGTGGCAGCATTGCCGCCAAATAAAATGCATTTAGTCTTTTGCTCATTCAAAAACAAAGTTCTGGCCCAACCACTGTTTGACAGCAGTGATACAATCCAGTGGAGAATAGAGAGCATCACTGCAACCCGGCTTCAGGGACAAGTAGATCTGCATAGCAGTGAAAGGACAGATTGTGCCGGGTTATAATTGCTCTAAGTGGCATTGTATTAAGAAAATAAAAGAGGGACAAGAACGGTGCCTTGCGGGACCCCACACGACAGATGAGCACTAAAAGAGGCCAATTATGAATAATGTCACAGAATGTTCTGTCAGATAGGAGGTGAACCACTTCAGTGCTGTGCCACGGATACAAAACATAGTGGTTCAATCAGGATAGAACAGAAGGATCCACTGTCTCACAGGTTGCTGTGAGCTACAGCAAGAGAAGCCAGTTGAGGTTCCTCTGGCAGTAGGCCAGAGGGTGGCTCCTGAACATCTTCGTTGGGAGGTTTTATGGGCATGTCCCACCAGGAGTAGAGGAAACCACTAGTTCTTTTGGGGCTGAAAATGCCCTGGCATCCCCAATAGGAGCTGGCAAGCATCGCGAGAGGAAGGTCAAGGTTTCGCATCACGACTGGTGCCTCAGCCATCTGACTTTTGATAAATTAGAAAAGATGGATGGTTTCTACAGTTCTACACTTAATTATAATTTCTTCAGCAATTAACCCCTTAACATTTCTGCAATTTCCGCCCTACATGTTTTTAAACGCATACACAAATTAAACTTAAAGCTGTTCTTGAAACATTTTGTAGCAACATAATTAGGGTCACTTTGGAAATAAAAAAAACACTGAACATTCTCCCAGAACAGTGATAATAGCTCATATTTTATTAATATGTTGTTACCAAGTAATAGGGATTTTAATACACTGGAAAATATATTAATTATAATTGTATCCTTGATTTGCATATACCATTGAAATCGCAAGACTCTTAGTTTTCCAATGATATAAAATATGTATAAATTAGGTGCTAGAAGTCAGAAGATCAATTGATTTAAACTGCTTAATAGTTCATGTTTTCAAACTTTAAGGTGTGTCCCTGCTCCAACACACGATACTCAAATAGCTTAATTATCTCCTCAGTATGTCATGAAGCACAGAAAGATTCATTTAATTCGTGCGTGTTTTGGTCTACAGCTGTGATTACTGGACCAAACACAGACCTCCAGCTGTAAGAACTAATCCCACAATGAACTTCAGTTTCCACAGGGAAAGGAGAAGGTCATGAGACATCGTGAACCCTATATAAGCATAGGCTCCGCCCACTCTCGTTCTCTAACCCGCCAGTCTGAGCCCAGCTGGTATCGGGTGAGGTGAGAGCTTTAAACTTCCATTCTTCACTGGTGAGGGGGGGGAGCGGGTTTCTCGAATAAACTCATTGGATCCAAAAGACACAACAGCCTGCTGATCGTTGATCAGGTAAACTTTTTCTGGCCTTTGGAATAAGTCCAGAACCTGACCTTGTTCAAACCGTGCAGAAAGAATCTTTACATTACAGATTCCACCAGAGAGAGAGAGAGCCTGGCTGAGCCGCTGCTGCACGAGCCGATAGCTGCTCACCTGACGCTGCTGAGCTGAAGGCTGCCCGTGAAAAGGGTACCGGTCAGTGGGTGAAGTCTGCTGAGCCGAGCTGGATGAACTGGACGATCCAAGTTCTGGCTAACGGTGGCCAGCTAGCCCTGCACCCCGAAGCCTTGCCGCTGGCCTTGACCTCATGCAGCTGGTTTTCCTCCTTTAAAGCTGATTCCCCAAACAATGGGTTCGTGGTTCAATGGAGATCTGAGAATCGCTCAAGTAAAGTTGTATCTGGGCAATTTGAGATAAACAATTTAAAGTCCAACTCACCCCCAAATAAATGTGTTTGCTGATAAACTGTATAAATGGGTGTCTAATAGTGCTATTTGCATGTCTGGTCATTATTTTTGGTATTTTAGTACATTTTAATAAAAGTATAACTTTTCTACTAAAAACCGTTAGTGTGGCGCCCTCTTCAGGTTAAAACTTTACACTCCACTTGAATTTTAATATGGCATTGCTTCTGGCTCAGCCACTATGGCTGACGTCAGCCATCCTGCCGCTGTGGAGTATAAAACAAGGGCAGCCTTGCCCAAACCTCTGTAGCGAGTTGGTGTTGGCACAGCCAGGAAGTAGGAGCGTAGGAGCACTTTTAACCTTATCTAGCCATGTGATTTAATAAAGATTTTTTAGATGAGTGCCTTGGTATTTTTTCCTTTTTTGCCTATGGATTCAGCCCTTAACCAAAGAGCACCATCGTCTAACTAGAATAAGATAAAGACAACCAGTTCCAGCCAGCACTCCTCCCTCTGTCTTTCAGATTCTTTATATAGCCAGGAAGTGTTGACACCACCCAGTCCTCTCACCACGCGCATCCCTCGGTCCTCCAGGCGACGCTTCCTTTTGAGACATTTTTCAAACTGGAAATGCAGGGGGTGTAAGACTCTGGTAGGGGGGTGAGTTGCGCTTTAAGGGTTGTTTTGATTGTCTATTTCACTGTGTTTTTGCTGCATTTGTAACATTTCATTCTTCAATTGTTTGGGTATAAACAGTGTTTTCAAAGGTTTCTGACTGATAGAGTCATTTTAAATCCTGCAATACGAGTTACTCCGTTCCACGGAAGTCTTTCTTTGTTCTTTGGTCCTAAGCTAGACAGAATGACCCGTCAGCTGCGCTACATACATTAGCTTCGCACGCTTGTGCTGATAGTGGAAACGCGACTATTGTTTCTTATTTGTGTGGCCTGCTTTTGCAAACCGTTAATGTTCATAATCATTGCTATCCACGGTATTCAAAATACAGACCGATTTTAAAATAGATAGTTTAAACACAGAAAACTAATTGTATAGTATGGCACTTTAGTATGTCAAAATACTAAATTAGATCAATTACTGCTGTGACTGATCCATAAAATAAAATAAATTCTCCAAAGCTAATTGATTTCTAATTCAGCAGATTATTTCATAAAACATTCCTTCCTCCAAGAATGTTTTTGGTCTTCACTTCTGCTTTGCATTGTGAATTGGTTGTTTGAACACAAACCAAAAGGTGGTAATTAGTCTTAAACTAATCACAATTAGTTTAAAACTAACTTAGCTTCACTTCCAAATCCCTTCAATACAATTGTTTCTACTTCTTTGCATATTTATCCATTTTACTGTTTTACTTTTTGTAGTAAGTTTTATTATTCATTTTTCTTTTACTTAGTTTAGCTGTGTGTTACTAGCTTAGTGAGTTGATTAAATTGTTTTAACTGGAAAGTTGATTTCTTTTTGTTAATAAACTTGCATTTTGGAAAGTCGTTTGTTATTGTTTCCCATATGTAGTAATTTGCTGTTCAAAGAATGCCAAGAACTTAACCTCCAATTTCCACTGCATGCGCTCCGCTCCAGCAAGCACTCTGCAGCAAAAACGCTCCCATTGTAGCCAACGAGAGCATTTCCACTGCCGCTGCCGAGCGGCGAAGGGCGCCGGCAGCCGTTTCGCCTTCCGGCAAAAATAGGACCGATTCTATTTTTGCCGGACGCCAGATCAAATCCACAGTCAATCTACACAAATCACTAAGCACCAACCGGATAAAGAACAACCACATATTTCGGTTGTTTTTCAAAATAAATCAATAAAGATGGACTAGACATTTTTTGTATGCATAGCTATATTAATATAAGCTCGTGTATATTTGTTGTGTATATATATATATGTTGTCCAAAATATCTTGACACAGAATAACAGAGAATAACTGTTCTTATCTGTTCGTTTTCCACGAAATGAAGAATTTTGTTCTGACTTCCGCATTTATTACTGGCTTTTGTCGCGATATCTCGCAATTCCCACGCATGTTTCCTTGACCACCTCTGGGCTGCGGACCGGAGCGGACCGGAGCGGAGCGGATCTAGAGCGCATCCAGTGGAAATTGCGAACGGCTGCGGAGTGCGTGGCGGACCAGAGCGCATGCAGTGGAAATCGGGGGTGAATCCTTCATCTGTTGTTTGATTACCTCAGCCTTATCAGGCTGGTGCCCCAAACTTGGAAATTTTGACATAAAATTATTAATCTTATTAACAATTACCCTAAGCAGTTATTCATAATTATTCAGAGCCAAAACATACCTATTGTGTCACAACATGCGTATTGAAGCTGAGAAAGACTGAATAGCTAAAACTATGCATGACATCTGTCCTCGAGAACCTGACTTGGGGACCACCGATGTGAAACCATGAGTTGAATACTTTAGAGCAGCTTCAGGGCTAAAAACAATGGAAATAGAAGCACTTGTATGTTGAGAAGATCTCAAGGGCTTTTGTGGACAATGAAGACCCCTAAAATAGCTTTCCATTGTTCATATGTTCTGTGCAACAGCTGACAAAATGTCCATGAACTTACTAAGCTGCCTTACTGCCTGCTGGTTCTCACTCCATTGCTGCTTTTCTCATTGCAATTCAGCAGGTATGTTTCAGAAGTAAGAAAGATAACAAGTTTCAAGACATTTCATATCTCTTGCTCAGTTTCATGTGGAGGTGAAAAGATTATGACTTTCTGCAGACGAGACAACCTGGACTTGATGCTATACAGTTATCTCAGCTTTCTTATCAACAGAAACACTTTTTTTTTTTTTTTTTTTGCAAAATGAATTTGGCTTTGGCAGGACAGGAATTTCAGCTAGATTACAATCAAATTAATCTTACTCCTGACTGACTGGGTGTATAAGGTCTGCATGGTGCACTGAATGTAGTGAAGAGAATAAATCAGAGGAAGTGGTGAAAGAGAGAAAGATAGAAGAGGGCAGAGTAAGGGGAACCAGCAATACAACATCGGTTAAGCCTCTGTCAGGAGGTTAAAATAAGTTAGAAAACAGGAAAAACCAACACACTCTAATCTTTATTCTTAATAAAAATCAAGTGAAATATGCTCATCACTCAGTCAATATCAATTTAAACGTTCCTGCCAAAGTCCACACCTCATATTTTGGAGGAAATAAATGAAAACATTTTTTAGACTGAGTCAGGCCCAATATTTCCATCTGTTTCCACACTGTGTAAAGCTGGCCGAGTTAAGTTGCTGCTGGTTCTGGCAGACCCAATGAAGCATATAAAACTCAATAACACACTATAAAGAGGAGTTTAAAACCATTGATTCAGTCGGGACATAAGCCAGCAAAATTAAACTGGTTTCCATGGAAAATGGGGTAATCTTTTGTGAAAAAGAAAAAGAACAAAATCCTGACGATGCTCCTGTTAATTTTGCCCTCTGGTGAACCGAATGTTCTCCTGAAATGTTGAAGAGGTTCGGATGATTTGACCAAGTCCAAGATTTTCTTGGATTCTGTACACGTTTGCTGCTCTTCCCCCTTTAAAGGAGGACCGTCTCACTTTTGAGGTTTTTAAAAATCTAAATCGTGATGTTTGATTTACTGGACCTTGTGTGATGCTCAGGCACCATGGAACAAATCCTTTTCCAGATAATTAAATGTGAAGGAAGTTTAACAGAAATCTGGTTGTCACGTGGTTAAACAAAAACGGAAAAAAAACTAGGCGGCATTTTATAATTTAAATTCTTGCGTTTTCTTTTGTTCTACATACAGTACCTTCAGGGTGACAGGTAAACAACCTGTCAATTTATTCAGGAGCCACATTTTCACCATCTGGAAATCGTTTTGTAGCTTGATAATCTGCATCTTACTGGGTGAAGGACTTCAACGTTAATATGTATTAGGTTAAAAAATCCTAAACAATACCAATTACTGAACTGTATGGGTGTAACAGCACATGCATTCGTATTTGTCTGTATGGTTCTGTCGTTTTGCTACGCACGTATACCAAACTAATCCAGCTGTTTTCTACCTGAACACATGCAGAATGTTTATGTGTGGAGCTCAGAGCCCAGTGCAACGTTCCACCGCACAAGTTTAAAAAGTGACACCAAAACAAAACAGAAAGGACTCCCAGCTATCACTAAACTCTGCTATTTGAGAACATTAATGGTTTCTCATGCATCTACAGTAGAAAAAAAAGAATGATGGACCGAGCCAGAACTTAGTCAGCGAACGCATCATTCAACACCAATAAGGTCCATAACACGCTCTGCACTGAGCTGAATGACTCACCTGAAACAATGTCAAGCTGAATGTAAACATCACTGATACTAGAGAAAAACCAGCTGGTGTCCACATGGCTACGTTTGTGTGTGCCGTTATTTTGTTGTTGGAAAAGATGCACAAACACCACAATCAGATAATTAAACGATACAGATTTTTTGGGCTACCGTGAGATTATTTTCAGCTCTAGACTGTTTATTCATTTCCTGTTTGAAGAGGTTTGACTGGGAATTCTGACCAAAAATTGTCAGGGCAATCTAAAACAAGTGTTATCCCAAAAAAGCACCTTGCAAAGGAATTAATTTCCTTTGAACTTTTCCACATTCTGTAAAGTTACAACCTCAACCTTGAGTGTATTTGGGATTTAATCTAATAGAGCAACCCAAAGTAGCATTCTAACTATGAATGGGAAGGAAAATTATACGTTGTTTTCAAACCCATCTGAAAACCGTTGTGCACTTGTATCCATTCCACCCGACTCATTAGTTTGTAGAACCACCTCTTACTGCTGCAAGTCATTTCGTATGAATCTCTACCAGTATTGCACATCTGGAAACTCATTTTTTTCCCCAGTCGTCTTTGCTTGATAGCTAAAGCTCAGTCACTTTGGATGTAGAGCATCTGTGAACCATTTTCAAGCCTATGCCACGGATTCTCAATTTGATTCAGGTCTGGACTTTGACTGGGCCCTTCTGACATGAACATGCTTTGATCTAGATCACTGAATTGAAGCCCTGGCTGCATGTTTAGGGTCAACTTCAAACTAAAGAGGTTCTGCATAAGATTGTAGACCTCCGCTGTCAGAAACAGATGTTAGGGCATATTTCATTTGTTTCCACAAACAAGGAGCAAAAAACTGCAAAGCCAAAGTAAGACGACTGACTGAATAAGTTTAAACTAATGAAGTTCTTCTGTCCAGTCGGACATCAACAGCCATGATTATTTGGTTAAAATCTCAGATGTTTTTGTTACGTCCAGTAGTGATTATAAAGCTATCCAGCAAGAAAAAGCTTCAGTTCATCAAGATCTGGCAGCCAAGAACAACTTTGGTGAAGTTTTACAGCTTCCAATTCCCCACTGTAAACTCCACAACATCTGGAGTGCCTTTCGTTGCTGTTGTGAGTGTTTGCTGCATGGTGTCTCAAAGCAGAACCATTAATCATAAAGAGTAGCTCACCTTGACAACTCATATCCTCTAATTTACTGCCTGAAGCAAAACTTTGCAGGAATATCTAAAAATATATCTCAACAAGACTTAAATTGATGCATCAGAGTTAGTTTTATAAGGGGGTCTATACGTAAATGCGTAGAAAACCAAGTTGCACATTGGAATCATTTGCTAAAGCAGCATGTGTCCAAGAAAATTGAAGGAATAAAAAAAATTATATGAACTACTTCTTGAAAGTTATTAAGCTTTCACTCTCCCTAAACCTCTTTACTTTAAGCTAAAGTATGGCTCACAATGACTAATGTAATTAATGGTGTTTTAAAAAGAGCCGTAAGCAATGATGCAGCGACTTAATCTGCTTTCTGCTGCCGGGCTCATATTGAATCTGTCAATCCGCCTGAGTGCCACAAAAGGCTTTTGTTCAGCAGGGGGACGTGAAGGATGGTGACTGTCTTTAATGTTAGCTTACACCTGAGTTAACACATGTCTGCGACTTAAATGGGCTGAAACGGCGTCTCACCTGCTCCATCTGTACATACGAACATTTTCACATGTTTCTATGGTTGACTTAAGAACAACTGAGTGTTTTATGAGTTTTGAAGGGCTTTTATAGTAAGAAAAACTGCTTATTTGGTCTCAGTGTTGACTCATCTTCTTTGTAACTCCTGTAATTCTCTCTGGATATCAACCTCTGGACCAGTTCAGTTTGCTGGCTTCTGTTTGAGAACTGGCCACAGGTTCTCAATGGGGTCAAGACCTGCAGTCTTGAAGACCATCTTCATTTGTGGCAGTGCTCTTTTGTAGAACTGGAAGGAAGCCCACTCCTTTGGATTAGAAGAAAACCCACACATTGATTGCATCAGGAGGCTTCACTGTTGATTTCTCTCAGGACTCATGGTAGCTCTCAACCTTTTTAACTCCAGGAGGTCACAATCAATCAGGATGATTTATCTCCGGATGTCCCCACACCCATTTGGCGCAATTGTTTAAAAGGATCTTCACGGGGGGTAATGAAATTCTGCAAGAGATTATCTTGTTTGGTGGACATTGTTAGACACCCTGAAAGCCTTCGTCACTGCAATGATCCTCTAATCTTGAAGTTCTTGATTCAAAGAAACAGTTCCTTTTAACGTGTTCTTTAAAGATGACATTCAGTCATTGTGGGCATAAATGCTACGTTAATGTGGGGATTGAATTTAACCCAATTTGAACCTCGCTTTGCTAAGTTTGTAAGGGTCGAAAGATGTGCAACTTCAAAGAGAATGAAAATCCCTAAGTGGCATGCACACGTTAAAATGCATAAGTTAAGAGAAGTATTTTTTTTTTAGAAACATCACTTGGCAAATTACACTTCTACCACATTTTGTAGTCTTCAGAAATGACTGACTGAATATCTGAGCATTCTTGCCAAAATTTGATGAGCTTTATTAAAATTGCTGGGTTTCTTGGCACCGACCAGCGGTCTCATTCATAAAGCTTGCTTACACACAAAACGGAGTCTGAAAACTACAAGTGGGATTTTTTGGGGGATTTACAGAGAAACCGTGGCAGAAAAATGTGTGCAACTTTAAACACACTAAGGACCTTGCTTACGCACTTTTTAGACACATAGGAGACAGAACGCAGCCGATGAGATGGCAAGATTGTGAATTTAATCCACATTTTCAGTTGTTGATTTTTCGCACACACGCGAACAACCAACAGTCAGCGCCCACCCCCATCTCTGAACTGAGGAGAAAAATGAGAATCTGAATGAAAATATGTTGCATTTAAGAATTAGATCACAATATGTTCAGATTATACAGCAATTGCACTTATTGTTGCATTAATTGTGTGAAGTACAAATCCAAATACTGCAGTGACATTCCAGCATAATGCTGCACAATGGATGTGCTGGCGCTCATTGAAGATCAGCCACTGCCAGCATCTGGATGGGGGGAGCCAACTTAGATTACCTAAAGCAGTCCTATTAGATCTATGTGCTTAACTGGGCCCACTGTTAGATCTGCAGAACCGCTCGAACCCCCAAATATTTTGCACGGATGATACTTTTTAAAAGTGGACTTAAAATGCACCTTTTCTGTCAGGCTTTAAATATCTAGGAGTGCTGAAACTTATTACTTGTTATTACTTATTACTTATTATTATTTGTTTTATCACTTATGCTGCTTTTATTTTTTTTATTTTAATCTTTTTACTGTTATTGTTGCACATTTTCGTATTGCTAACTACATTTTTGTCTTTTGTTGTGCGTACTCCAAGTTTGATAGACCTGAAACTTACTTGCCATAAGTAATTTTTTTTCTGAGCTTAAGTATGATTTTAGTAAGGATTCTACGCAAAGTTTTATAAATGAGACCCCTGGCTGTTAAATATTGTGACTATTAGCCTGCTTTACACATCCCAAAAAGCGGTCTAGATTTATTTTTTGGGTCATTGTCCTGTTGGAACAACCATCTGTTTCCACACTGGTAAGAATGTTCAGGAACAACTCGGGAGCCAAAAAGAACAAGTCTGCCTTGAATTCTCAACCGAAGAGCCAGATTTACATTGACATAGACCGAGAAGGTAAATACAGAGGGGGAAAAAAAGTTGCCTCCAAAATAAATAACTGCAACTTCAATTAAAATTTGCAGCTGCTCAAATGGATAAGCCAAATGTCTTCAGATGTTTTGTGGTCTGATGGGACAATGATTGAGTTGTTTGGCAAGAAGTATGATTTTAGGAGTCAAGGTGAGGCTCAGAAATGTGACAAATTAGAGAAGTGATACCGGTGTATTGAACAACGTGGATGGAATTACGAAGGACTAATTCTTTACATCAAATCAATAGGATGATGGTATTTGAGCAGAAAAATGACCTAAAACCCATTAACAGCTGAGCTTGGACATACAGTCCTGATCAAAAGTTTAAGACTACTTGAAAAATCGCAAAAGAAAATCCTGTTTTGCATGGTTGGATCTTAACAAGCTTCCAAGTAGAGTTTTAACATGCAACAAGAAGAAATGGGAGTGAGACAAAACATTTGAGCATGAGCTTAGAATAGACGGTGTTGAGAAATATTAATGAAAATGACGCTTAAACTGAAACAGGCTGTTGTACTCCAGACAGTAGATGCCCTTTGTGAGGCAGTCTTCACCACTTGGACAAATGTTCCCACTCACCTCATGGAAACGCTTGCATCAGGCATGCTGCAACAAATTTTTGAAGGTGGAGCTACTCATTGCTGAGTTCACGTTCGTTTTTTTTTTTTGGGAGGTGTGGTCCTAAACTTTTGATCAGCTGCTAAACAGACTGTTTCAGTTTAAGCGTTGGTTTCAATAAACTGCATGCTCAAAAAATGTTTTGTCTCACTCCCATGTCTTCTTGTTGCATGTTAAAACTCTACTGGGAACCTTGTAAAAGGTACAGTGTGTAAAACAATTTGACTCTTTAGCGCCACTTAGTTCAGAGTAGGTACTGCAGCTACGGTAGCCCACACGCGTGAAAAAGAAACAACTTACAGCTTTCAATCCAGCGATCAGGTCTGTTCTTTTAATATGTATTCTTTTCTAACTTTTATCTAAATATGTGTTGAGTAATAAAAGCTGTTTTTTATGTTAGCTATGTTGGTGTTAATGTTTGCTGTATTTCATGGCTAACAGCAACAAGCAAATTTGTAATGACTCCAAGCTAACAAGCAAACTATATTGTTTTGTTTATTTTATTTTAAATATTTGAGAACATTTATTGGATTATTTGCCATTTTGGATATATACTAGGTAGTGGAGTCTGTAGTTCCCCCCCTGTGTAAATAGACTCGTATCATCCGACGATTCAGCGTCAGCACAGAGAGGCAGAGATGTGTCACATGCAGTTGAAGCAGGGCAACGTACCCAAGAGGAAGGAGAATTTCCCCAAACCAGTCAGGCTGCCACGGAGAGAACCGGCGCCATCCCCCACACGACGTTTAGAGGGAGAAGGAGAACAGCTACAACTTCTCCAACAGTAGTGTTTTCAAGAGAGGACGTGAAACGCGGAGCATTATATCTTGTATGTCCCTAAACAATACTGTATTTCAAGATGCTGCATGACTATGGAGGGTCGACCCCCGTTTATGTATATAAAAATATAACATTTCAAGTTCATAGGTATGCCTAGAATAGATGCTGGTGAGAAATATTAATGAAAAAGGAAAAGTTTGTGAACTGGATACACAGAATTTGAAAGTAAACAATTAAAAATATTACACACTGTACATTCAAGATCCAACCATACAAAATATGTTGGTTTTATGATTTGTCATCTTAAAACCTGTGTTAAAAAGTCAAACATTTGTGTGACTACTTATTTGGCTATGACTTTACAAAGAAGGATTTTAAATCCTTGCCCCTCAAATGAAAGCAGTATACTCATTTATCCATGTAACACAAAGGTGGAAAGCTTTCAGACATTCTGCCAGTTTTAAACTGATGCCCCATTTGAAGTGAAAGGCTTGTATTTCAGAACATTTCTCACATGACTATTACATTTTGATTTATTTCCAATCTGTAAATTCCCTCAAATATTTGACCTCAGAACAAGAACTGCAACATGCATTAACCATCAGAACCACCAGGACCAAAACCTAAAATAAAAGCCTGAAAATGGCAGTCCTTTAGTCCGGTTGTTTTGTTGAATAATTATATCGCTTATTAAACAACAGGAGTCAACAATACAAAACGTCTATATAATTAATCAAATTTATTTCACATCAACTTCACTGTTAGTGTTTGTTCGTTGCAACTCTTAACTGAAGACAAAAACTGGAGACCGGGAGGCAGATCCAAGTTCCCAACACAACTCTTCCTCTCCTTCACTTTGTCTGGACACTTCTGTTCAGGAGCCCAGAGGGCCCGCGGGTTAACGACTTCCCCGGCCGCTGCTCAACAAATAGATACGAACAATGAATGGTGTTGTGGCTGATAAATTCGAAGTACGGAAATGCTGCGAGTCTTCCCTTCTGCTTTTGTCTCTACTGCTCCTCGATTCATCAGCCAGGACAGACGGGGCCAGACCTGATGAATTACGCTATGATGAAGCTTACTCTTCTTTTTCTCCTGTGTGCAGAGCTGTAACGTACTGTATCCTGAGCATTGGTCTCAGCATTGCAAAAGAAACAATAAATGAAACAAAGATATTTAAAATGGCAATCTATTTTACCTTCCATTGCAAACACCCAATTTACAATAAATAATTTAAAAATCCCTCTTAGCCTTAAAAGAAGATTTTCTTGATTTTGGAGCTTCAGTTCAAGATATATTCAACATTTTCCCCCCAAACACATGAGAACATTAATGATATTGAGGAGTGAATTTTTGCAAAGAGAATCCCATGTCTCATATCCAGGGGTATGTTTCATTTAAAAATCCCAAATTAAGTAACTATTCCAGATATACAGTGGAATATCCACAAATCTGGTAAGAATTGAAGATTTGTGGATATAGGCGCATTTCCACCATCTGAACTTCATGGTCATTTTACCGGACCTTCACGGTATGCGTGAGTCTCCACTTCACCGGGTTGGGCTGACAGAGTCGTTTTTGGGGCCATTTCAGGAACCAATCAAGTACCAGCCTTAAGGTCTTTGCACACCGGGTCCGATGCAAATAAACGACATGAAATTGCGAAAAATTGGAGGCCGAAAATCGACGTGTTGTGTATGCACACCAGACGCGCTGCGAAATTGTGAATAAATTTTGAAGATTATATTAAAAAAACGTAAGGTGACAAAACTAAAAATGGATTCAACATCAAGTGACGACGACATTGTGTTGATAATGATGGAGAAAGAAAAGAAGAAAAGAGCGCATTGGGTACATCCTATTCTGGAGAAGAGAGGAGAGTACACAGCTATTTTGTACACATTGATTTACTTACCATCTTCATATCCAGGTTCTTCGGCAATGGATCGCCACACATTATCTTTTATAATCGTTGTCCTTGTAGTTTTTCTCTTTTTTATTAAAGAGACAGGGGTGCTGGGACACAAAAGGATCAGACGCTCAGCCATGGTGAAGAAAACATTTGTTACTTCAATGAAAGTGACACTTCAGTTCGCGACTCTCGGCTCTGACGACGCCATCACCACGCCTTCTCTGATTGGTCAAGTGTTTATCTGTCGGATACGAGTTTTTTTAAAAATCGACCTCAATCCGAAAAAATTAAACTCGCAAAATCGCAGGATGGAATTTCGTCAGTGGTGTGCACGTCCCCATTGTATTGACATTGATTCGAAAGAAAATACAGTCGTGCGAATTAATCGCACGAAAAAAACAGAACCGGTGTGCAAAGACCTTTAGGGTATGTACTCGGAAATGGCCTGGTAGAGTTGATGAGCGGGAGCTTTGGTTAAGGCGTGCTGATTGGTTGTAATTCAGAGGGCAATGATATCAGCAGACGTCGCCAAACAACCGACTTTGTAAAATTGTTAGAGTTGCTATTGCCATCCCTACCTTTTACATGATCAAACTCTTGTTATTCTCTGCTGCCTTTTGGTGCCAATCAGTGACGCCACTCATTGCCAAAACGTGAAATGTGGACGTTCTTAGCAAATTCCTTAAAAGGCCAATTTTGTATGTAGACATGACAACAGAGGAGCGGGCCAACAGATTTACCCCATCAGATGATGGTCCGGTAAAATTACCCTTAAGTTCCAATAGTGGAAACGCACCTTATATCTACAACAGGGGTGCCACAACTTGAGTTGTAGAGAGCCCGTATCCTGCAATTTTTATGCCTAGTTTATACTTCCCCGCCAGCAAGTTTGTACCCACACGTATTGACGGAGAGGTTTTCCTTTTATACTTCTCCATTGGTGCGTTAGTGTTGCAAAGCAATTCCCCACCAGGACAGCAGGGGGTGCAGACCTTTACTGGCGGATCTGCCTACTTTTGCAGTGACGTCTCTGGTCGCCGACAATTTATTTACTTCAGCTTGTAAATGCACATCCATTCAAGGAGCAACGGTGTCAGCGAGTTTTGATAAAGCTGGAAAGCTTTTTACTAGAAGTGCAGCTCATTGAATGCTCTAAAAATACATGTAAACAAACACAGCGGTCTGTTTTGTTGTTCTCTACACATTCCGGTGTTCAGAATCACCAGAAGACCATATTAGATTCACTGGCCTTGCAATATAAAGCATCTAGTGCCCAAAAGCGGCATTGACTACTAATTATATCGACTATAGAGCACTGTTCTGGTGAAATGATCTGGGGCTCATGTTGAGCTGACCAATCACAGAAGTGCGTTGCGGATAATTATATCCATGCGCTTCGGTTCTGTCAACCTGTTAAGAAATGTTGGTGCCAGATATGTGAGGAGTTATCAAAGTGTCTGAAATGTAACATTCCACCATCTCCCTCAGTTTGCTTGCTAGGAAATTTAAATGATGTCACCATGGACACAAAGTCAGTTCTAATGGTTCACATTTCCTTATGCATCGCTAAGAAATCTGTTGCGTTCAACAGTCCGTCTTTGCGTCACTGTTGGAGAGCCCTTGTGTTGACGGATAATGGCGCCGTGCGTCTCTGCACCTCTGCAGAGGGAGAAGCATAAACTAGGCTTTAGCTGCAACCCTTCACCAGCACACGAGTCAAACGGCTGAATTCCCTCAGCATTCAGCTCTGCAGAGCCCTGATAACGAGCCAGTATTTTGGAGAAGGGATGCATCTAGAAATTGCAAGATAGTAGCTCGACCGGATTTAAAGCTACATTGTGTATTTTTTGGAGTTAATTCTTAGCAAAAACCCCTTTATTCTTTCAAAAAGAGGTGCTCATTCATGTGTAATTACTTCCACCTACTAATGAAACTATTCCCGTAAGTGTAGAATCTGCTATTCAGAATACATACACGCGAGTCACGTGAATGGCTGAATCCATGTTGAGCCTCCATCTTTGAAATACATTCGCCAACGAGGGACATTCCTGGAATTTCTAGCTCCGCCTTTCGCGCTTTGGCTACACTCAGTTGCACCGTGACAAATGCCAGAGGGAGATTGTCAACTCGCGACGCGGCAGACGTCTGACTATATAACTAAATGCAACGTAGTTTTCTAAAGTAACCTCATCACTGGAAGGAACACTGGACGAAGTCGTAGTACTGGAAGCCATGTTGACCTTGGCATGAAACGGCCAAATAGGACTTAAAACGCGCTCGGAATGGGAGGGGTGGGAGGTGGGGCTAGAACGTAATATTCAGTTGGTTGTTTCACCGCTAGATGGGAGAAGTTCTTACACAATGTAACTTTAAGCACCGTTGATCCTCTGACAAATGTTTGTTATTAACTTGATTGGAGGCTGTCATGACCTGGCTCGAATCATGACAAAAAGAAGGGTGAGACGTCATACTTAGACAAGTAAAATGGATTTACTTAAATAATAAAAGCAAAGAAAGAAACCTAAATCAAAAGTGGAGAGCCAAGCTCCCACACCAAAGCAAAGAGAACACAAAAGCCTGTAAGGAAGAGAAACTCTTCCCCTGAACTGGAGAGAGAGAGCAGCTTTTATTGACACCGGGCCCAGGTGTCACCAATCAAGGGGATGATCTGCTCATCATGCTGCAGCTCAACCTAGAAGTATACAAAGGTTAGTGAGCAGGCCATTTTAACAAACATTATCTGGAAAAAAAAAGGACGAATAGAAACCACACAGATTAGAATTTACCTTGTTTCTATAGCAAACAGTAGATAAAAGTTTGACAGTTGTATTTTTTTAGATATTTATAATGTCCATTTAAGGCAGAATAAATGTACTGGTAGACATGTGCACCTTGAAGCCCAAAAACCCATGAATCTTAAAAATCTACTAATTTTATCTTGGAAAATTGTTTTAGGGATATATGGAATGTGGATTTTGGATAGCAAGATGGCTTCCAAAGATATCCAAATTGTGATTTTGTCCAGCAAGAGAAGAATTACAGATGATACACGTTTATTGTAGCAGTCAACAATCTTCTGAGATAATTTTGTCTGGATGCCACTAAGGTTCAAAACTGCCTTAACCCGTATGCAGCCGTCACTGTCCAGGGTGAAGCCAGCTTTACAACGCCACAGACTGAGAGGGAGCTGACCGAGAGAGGTGCCTGTTCCTAAAGAAACACCTTCAACCTGAACAGAAGTTTGCAGCCGCCAACACGGACAAGTCAAAAGCCCTTTAGAGAATGTTGAGTTATTTGGCCACAATGACAGGAGGTACACTGACGGAGTCAGGATGAGGGTTTCAAACACTGTAGCAACTGCCAAGCACAGTGGTGGCAGCATAATGCTGTAGGGGTCCTTCACCGCCAGGTTTATTGCACAGTGGTTGGAATACTGAAGGATGAGGAGTCAAACTAAGGCTTTCAAACAAAATAAGTTATTTTTGGCTTGGAAGAAGACATCTGCTATATATCTCCAAACTAACCATCTGTTTAAAAAGTCAACTAAACACAAGGAGAGAAAAAATTACCTGAAAAACCTAACTTTCTCAAAATCTCAGTTATGCAGACTTTCGAATATCATTTGTACTCAATTATATTATTATGCACATTTTTAGTGTTATTCTGATTGAAAATCCAATCTTAACTCAGAAATGCTAGCGACATCAAGAGAGAGAAGATTTGTTTAAAGGTTACATGGCATGCATGTTTACATGGAAGAGTTTCACACATACTGTACGTGCAGAGGTAAACATACTGTACAATGCAAACCGACTCACAGCTCATTAAATCTACTCAACACATTTCACAACAGGATGCAGCGTGGGAGACTGCACTCAGTATGGTCTTCTTCAACTCTTCCCGTCCTACATGTATATAAACATATATACTGGAAGTGTGGGATTTCTTTGTACACCAAATGTCAGCACTGTTGCTATTGTACTGAAAGCAACCATACTGTCTGTCAGTAAACAAAGGCCGGTAAACTAATAGGAGAGAATGGGTTATTGTCACCCAGCATCTCACATTCGTATATGCACACACAGACATAAACCGACAGGAGAAGCTTCCATTACTGCACCGCATTAAAAGACAGCACAATGGAACCTAAATGACTCCACACTCCAATAGCTTAATTGCTAATCTCTTCTTTTAGGACAGTGTTTATTTCATTAGCCCCGTTTACACCAACACTATCTCCCTGCTAATTAACTTGTTTGGATTGGATGTCTACCCGCTCATGCCAGGGAAGGAAAAAAAAAAAGCAAGGACCACCGTGACTGTAGCCACAGCAAAAAAGCCAAGGAGTGGAAGTAAATGATTAGTTTACATTTACTTTGTTTAAATTGGAAAGAGTGAAAATTAGAAAGAAACCTGTCTTGAACACCAAGTGAGATATTGCAACACTGTTGACGTTAGTGGTTCACTTTGACTGAAACCCTTTCCGAAATGTAGATTACTTAAGTCAGGGATCAAAGAAGTTGGCCAAGCTCTAGATTTCTAATGGACAGATGTAATGGTGAGCTTTATCATGAATATATTTGATGCATCACACATTTTTCCATGTGAGATGAAAGAACTACTGCAGCATTACTATCAAGTGAACATTTCCCCCACATTTTAGCCTGCATGTAACTTCTTAACAGTATATATCTGTCCAAAGAAAACACCAATCTGGAAAATTCAGTGTACATAGCGAGTCAAACAGGCGAAAAGGCATTGCTCAAGTAAAATAGTTTGATGCGTTCCAGCAATTTTCTGAAAGTTTGGAAAGAGAAGGAAAATTAGAGAAGGCTTCATAGCCTTTTGAAATTCACTGAAAAAAATGTAACAGAAAGCATACCCTTGTAAAGATTTTTTTAACTTTTTTTTATGCAGAAACAGACCGTTGCATTTGTAGAGATGTTAGTTGTAGCACCGATATAAAAAAAAAAGTAAAAATAGCTATAAATAAGTTTCCTATTTGGAACTACAAGCTAGCGTTAACACTGCACCAAAGCTAGCCACTACATGAAGATAGAAACGTAGCCATCTGAAATCAGGGGTCATTGATCCCAAAATTAAAAGTTGCCTATTACGATATAAAGTATAGAGCTCCGGGAGTTGACGTCACTTCTCCCAGCATGCAACAGTTAAAATCGAATGGCCGCCATTGTGGCAGGCAGTCTCCCGCAGTTGTTTTTATTTGCAGCTAATCCAAACTTAGAAACGGCAAATATGGTGAATACCTGTTGTGCCCCAGGATGCCATAACAGACGCA
The DNA here is from genome assembly GCA_963556495.2 of Valencia hispanica. Classification (NCBI taxonomy): domain Eukaryota; kingdom Metazoa; phylum Chordata; class Actinopteri; order Cyprinodontiformes; family Valenciidae; genus Valencia; species Valencia hispanica. The sequence goes on along the minus strand of OY747712.1, from coordinate 9,476,185 downwards.
GACGAGATAAGGGAAGAGCGTTCTATATGATTACCAAGGATCCAGAATGCAGAAAACGATGGATCATTGCCATGAAACGTGCTAGCGATCAGGCAGAAATGAAGCCGTTTCATATCATTTTTTTGAGTGATTCACCTGTAATTCAGATTTAATACCGTTTGTTTGATAACTGCTCTTGTATCATTAAGTGATGCAAATTATTTAGAAATAAAAATACCTTATTTCCTGAGATGAACATACAAAATGTTGTACAAAGACACAACCTAGCAACGGCCCGTTGCTCATGGTAACCAAAATCAGTACATGTCTCCCTCCCGGAGACAGCAACACAATTCTTTGCAGAAAGATTCCAGATCTGGATCCCGATAACAAACCCCGATTGTGTCCATTTATATCCCTCCGGGCTTTTATATGCTTTAAGCGATGCTCCGGAGCAGGATGAGGGAAAATGGATCTGGAAATTGTATATGTCAGGGGATATGGGCGTCATTTTAGCCGGTGACGCCAGGGATATGTCCCCAGCAATATTTATGATTGATTATTTCCCCCCCGACCACCACTTTTAAAAACTTGATGCGGAATTTCTTACCAGCTCTAACATCCACATTTCCACATAATCAGTGTCTGAACGGACTATTATTTAAATCACTTCATTCCACTTTCTTATACATTCATATTATACAGCAGTGGATATGTCGAGGTTTTAAAATACTCGCAATGTTGCGAGTACTCATTTAAAGATGGTAAAATACATCAATTATATTTCAAGGGTCTGGCGAAAATTTCTTTACTGCGGGTGAAAAAATATTTTTGGGATATTTTTGTTTGTTTAAGACTCCCAAAGAGAATGGTGTTGATATATTGTGTTTGTGGAGAGAGCATGCCAGAATATTCCCCCAACTTTGCGCTGACAGCGGAATGTTCCCGCTAACTAGGCATCCTGTGCTGCCAGAGAGAGAGATTTTTCTGAAAACTGAAATTTATTTGATGCAGAGATCACTGTGCAGAAACGAAAAATTGTCCACAGTCCCTGGCTTTAACTGTGTTTTCTGTTCCTGAATCGCAAATCCCGCTGCAAGTAAAGTCTGTCTGGCAGCGCTGGTGGGCCAGATAGCGAGAATCTTCCGCTGTCAGCGCAAATTGGAGGAATATTCTGGCATGTTCTTTCCACATATCACTAGGCTATATATGAACACAATTCTCTTTGGGAGTCTTAAACAAAACATTATAAACAATTATATTTTCTCACTCGCACCCGCCCGCATTCAAGAAACTTCCTCTCGGACCCCTGAAATTTAATTTCTAAACTTTATGATGTAAAAACCATTGCAGGTCACCCGCCCTGTTGCAGGACTCTGAATTGTAAGTTAGTGTTTAGGTTTCTCTGCACAGAACTGCAAGGGTTGCAAAGGGAAAGCGTTTTATTGTTGCACATATTCTTCTGGGGCGAGTACATACCAACATTGTTCTATGTGCTATAATGTGGATTTTAATGAAGCCATGCAAGCGAACCGCCTGCCCAGCTAGCAAAAAATATCCGCACGGCTTCTTTTTGCCGCCGGCCGTAAGCTGTCGGCTATAGGTGCGTCCCGCTGGCGGGGATGAAACGTTTGCCGCCGACTACGTCATTCCCATTTCTTGCGAGATGCCGCCGGCGAAAAACCGGCGGGCCGACTGCTTCATTTTCTTTGGCGGTTGCCTCCGTCTAATGGACCGCGGCCGGCTGGCGGCAATCCACTTTGAAATACAAGGATTTCTACTCGACCAGCAGCCAATGGGAGTTAGAATGGAGGTGGAACTGACAGCATTTTAACTACTTTTCACATTTGAAGCGATTATAAAATCATATCCTATATGTGAATTAAATCCCATATTATTTATTTATTTTATTTATTTTTTAAAGCCATTTTATTTTTAAACCTCGATTATTATTTTATTTTTTGACTTTTTACATGTATAAGGGATTAATTTGCAATTGCGACCTGTACAAATATTTAAGACAGTGTTTTAAAAAGAAAAAGCTAAACACATTATAAATGTTAGTAATGTATAGGTTTTCACCATTGCTGTGTTCAGGATTTTTTTGGGGGCGGAGCTAAAACGGTGGCTCGATGACGCACTGGAGCCACTGAGCTCCTGGCCCCTCCCCAAACAACATAACTAGAGCACACATTCGCATCAGTTCGCCGCTCAATCGCGAGTTTCTGTGGACTACCATCGTTTAAGTAAGCACATGTTTCCTTAACGCAATATTATGTTTACAATGTTTTTAGTTTATCTTTGTAAAATCTGTTGTTATCTTTGTTCTTGCCTTACTAGTCAAGCTAAAGTAAGGCTAAAGTACGTTAGCCTTGTTTCCAAAGTTGCCGCCATGTTACAATTAACTTTCTGTAATAGCTACTTTGTTTCTTCCAGGCGTTGAGTTTTTCTTTTCTTCTAAGATACGTATGTTTATACGAGTGTGAGTACGTATGTGTTTTAAGTTAGTTTTGGTCAGTCGAATTAACTACGTAAACAGTTACTTGTATGGACAATTATGCCGCCGCCCATGTGGTAATGTGGTTCCAGCAGTAGGTAGCAAAATCTACGACAAGACTGATCAGTATAACTTGTGTTTTCTAACTAAACCGAATGATGATACCAGTAACGTTAGGTTGTTTTCATTTGTTTGTTCCTACACGCACGCTGCTAGTCTAGTTCAGAGTGTTAGCTAACACATGCTCGCTTTTTTTACACTGTTCAAGCATGTTGAGATGTGTCTCGCTTCAGTACGTAGCCAAAGCTTTACATCTAGTGTTTTCTTACAAAACTAACGTTGTATATAGGTTGTTTAAATTATTTTGTTTGTCTGAACAAGTACCTGCTAGTCCAGTAGCTAGAGTGGCTAGCAATTGTTAGCTAACACATGCTGTTTTGGCTTTGTTACAGTAACTTACACACTGAGGTTAAGCAATGTTGCTAGTTACGTTACATGTAGAAATGTAACTAGCTACAGTAGGTAGGCCTATCCAAAGCTTTACATCTAAAAAGACTTAAGTATAACTTAAATTTGGTGTTTTCTAACAAAGCAGAATGATATAGGTTGTTTAAATTATTTTGTTTGTCAGATCAAAGTATGTTGCTAGTTCAGTTCACAATGTAGCTACAGTGACTAGCAAGTGTTAGCTCGCACGTGCTGTGTTGCTACTGTACTTCTAGGATTTAAGGGGATTATGATGAGTTATATTTATCTGAAGTCCTGTACTTTTATGTTTGAGGACAGTGCTGTTCACATGAATGACTACACTGAATGAGTACATTTAATTTTTTAACAATTTCACTGTTACACGTTTGGCTGATCTTTTTTTTTCTTTTTTTTTTTTCTACAGCATATATGCTACTGTATATTCCTAACGTTAACAATGTGGTTTTGTTCACATTTTCTTGCAGATACCTTGACCGGAGCATAACTGGTTAACTTCACACAAGAGACCTACTGTTGGACAATCGTTTTGGCTTTAAAGGTAAATGCATTGTTAGTTACAATGTCTAGTTACTGGGCCAAAAGGAGACGAATATTGAAAGGAGTTGAGAGGGACAAACAGGAAATTGCAGCTGCAAACGATGCCCTGCTTGCTGTTATTCCTGACTTTGACCAGGTAAATCCTCCTCTTAATGAACATCAACATGGAATGGCTCCAACAAGCCATGGACAAACTGTAACCCCTGAAGCACAGGAAATAACTGTTGATGAGGTGTATGAACCTGGTGAATTTTTTTCCTCAAGCACAGAAGATAGTGAGGAGGAAGAGGATTGCCTAAGGACACAATTGGCAGGGTGGGCTATTGACAACATGATCCCCCATGTGGCACTGGGTAAGCTTTTAACCATTTTGTCCAAGGATCATCCAACCCTTCCTAAAGACCCAAGAACCCTTCTGAAAACAGTGACTTGTGTTAAAACAACAGAACTCTCAGGTGGTGTATACCATCACTCTGGAATTGAAAGTGGAATACTATCGCAGTTTTTAGTGTCTTCTAAATTGCAGAAGTTGACGTCAGTTTCAATGCAAGTTAATGTTGATGGACTTCCACTTTTCAAAAGCTCAAATGCCCAGTTCTGGCCAGTTCTTGGTTTAATTGAGCAATACGTGGGTAATGTCCAACAAAACAAACTTCCATTTGTCATTGGTCTCTATTATGGGAAGAAGAAGCCAAGCAGCCTTCACTTTTTGAATTCTTTTGTAGAAGAGGCACAGCGACTTGAAGCGGAAGGAGTTCTGTTTGAAAGGAGAGCACTTCCTTTCAAAATATCAACATTTATCTGTGACGCCCCTGCTCGTGCACTTGTTCGAAATGTGAAAGGTCACAGTGGATATTATGGGTGTGACAAGTGTGTTCAAAAGGGGGTCCACTACGAGAACAGGATGACCTTTCCTCAAACAGATTCTGCTCTAAGATTAGACCATGCAGTCCGTGACGAACTTTCTGATGACAATCATCAGTGTGGAGAAACGCCATTGGCATTGTTGTCTGTTGGTTTGGTCACCCAGTTCCCACTGGATTATATGCATCTGGTATGCCTTGGAGTGACAAGAAAGTTGTTGCATCTTTGGCTAAAGGGACGGCGGCTGACAAGATTTTCGCCCAGCATGGTAAAAGAGCTCTCCAGAGTACTCCTGACCTTCACACCTCATGTTCCGTGCGAGTTCAACAGGAAGCAACGATCCATGGAAGATGTTGAGCGTTGGAAAGCTACAGAATTCAGGCAGTTCCTCTTGTACACTGGACCAGTCAGCTTAAAAGGCCTTGTACCAACTCAAGTGTACAACAACTTCATGCTGCTTTCAGTTGGCATCACCATCCTACTGAATGTGTCCCTGTGTGCTGACCTTGCAGACTATGCACACAGAATATTGGTTCTCTTTGTTGATCACTGCAGGAAGCTTTATGGAAAAGAACATGTGACATACAACATGCATGGATTGGTGCACCTCAGCCAAGATGCCAAAAAGTATGGTGTCCTTGATAACATCTCATGCTTCCCATTTGAAAACTTCCTTGGGCGTCTGAAGAAACTGTTGCGCAAGCCTACACAACCACTGGAGCAGGTTGTTCGCCGATTGTCGGAGAGAAGTCAGGACAGAAGAACAAACATCTCCAAAACAAGGTCCTTGAGAGAGCACAACCATGGACCACTTCTCAACGATCTTTCTGTGAAAAAGCAGTATGAGGAGTGTTACTTTCAAGACTTTGTTGTGAAACGTTCAGTTACTGTACTTTGAAATGTGGAATTAAAACGTCAAATGGAATTTTGTCTGGTTTGATTAATCATTATTCTTGATCAACTGCATGAGATATATATATAAGCGGCGACCGATCGCTCGAAAATAGCGTTTGCCTCCGACGGGCCGCGGAAGGGTTGCCTTTGATATAACGGCGGCGGGACGGCGGTTGGCCCGCGGGCCAGCCGCGGAACAAAGGCGGTAGGAAGGCGGCTGCCGTTGCTAAAAAGCGGCTGCCGCCGGCGGTGCACCGTCAAACGTGTTTGCGATTACGCCATTCTGACGCTTCTACTGCCGCCGGAGCGCCGCCGGCGGTCCGCCGACTCATTGCTATCTGGGTAATGATGGTTTTCAGTGCCGTTTGAAAAACAAAACACATAAGGCTATGGCTTTCAACTTTAATTGATGGAATAAAGATACGATTTTCAACACCTGTTTATTCTCTGTAGTGCATAAACGTGAAACAGATTAATCTTTATAGACTATATGAATAATTACTAATAATTGTCCCCAACCATCTTCAAACCACACTTAAGTTTATGGTTATTGTCCCCAGCAACTTTAAAAACAAACTGACGCCGTTGTGAGAGTAGCCTATATCTCAGGTCCGGTAAAAGGTCCGCACTGACGGCTTCTGAAATTTTAAAAAGTATCCCATGGCATGGTAAGGGTCGGATATGTTTAATCTTTTTAATTTCCCGGTATAGACAATAATATCTTCTGTTTTAAAAAGGGGAGTAAACCCCGATGGAGTAAAATCACAGCCAGCGACGTTCATTTTGGTGACGTTCATGCCTGCCAACATGGCGCCTACGCTCTGAGAGTCACGTGACGTCGGGAGCTCTATTGAAACAAAAACAAAAGCTGAGGACGAATCCACTTCTTGTTTTTGTTTAAAACCTCAAGCCAGAATTAGCATTGCAGCACTGCTAGCAGCAACATGTGAATACAAAACTATGTAAAAGTAGAAGTCATTGCTTCTCCAAAATAATTGTAACTTTAAAATTAATGGGGTGGGACCTCTCCCTGAACCCATTTTTTTTAGTTTAGACTAAACCAGCTTATTGCCCCTTATTGTTTACGTTTAAGCCAACGTTGGCACCAAATCAAAGCTAGCTGCAATAGGAATGTTAGAAAAATGTTTGCTACAAACCAACATTAGGTTCATACGTTATGGAATTTTGATGCAGTCATAAAAAATATAAGCTGTTGCACAGCAGCAGAGGACAAGAAAAGCAGCTAAAACTGTACACCCACAAGCTAATGTCAACACTGCAGCACAGCCAGCTTCTAAAGGGGTTAAAAAAGTAGCCGTTAAAATTCCAACATAAAATTAAATGTAAACATGTCAGAAAAAAATACTTAAAAAGCTGAATCTCCAGTGCGGAGATCTTTTTAAAAAATTTTTCCAACTATTTAGACATAACCCTTAGGTATTGGCTGTGTTTTTAATACTGCTTCCTCCACAGTACAAGTTTCTACGACAAAGAGTAATATGCCAAAAAATGTCTGAAAAGTTGAAATCGTTGATGACATTATTTTATTTGATATATTGAAACAAAATTTGCCCACAGTCCCACTGGGAAAACCTGTCTTCCTGCACAGTTTTGATACCTTGATCAGATCAATCAGATTCAATGGCATTTTTTTTGTCACAATGGTGCCATTTTCTGCATAATACCTCTAAAATTACACATTTATAATGAGTTTAGAGCTGACGTTAAAATATCAAGATGCAGTTTTAATTTTGATTTGATTTGAAATAGTATCATACTTGCCACCATACTGTCAGGTTCTAGATAGGTGTGTTCACCTGGATACCATGAATGAGTTTGATATATACCAGCTCTTCTGAATCACCTTTGGTGGATGAGGAAAAAAGTAGGACAATATTTTGTGGATTTCTGAGTATAAGAATCTAAATATTACCCAGTACTAATGAAATATTAAACTGTGAAGTACTTCCATCATTCACTTTATCATTCCAGAATTACAAAACTGATTGTAGTTGTATTATCAGACTTTGTTTCCCTCCATTTATGTATAAATAACATTAAAATATCAACTCACCTTTCCTGTAGATATATGGGTGTTAAACAGAGGTGTAAAGACATCTCGTGACATTAAAATATCACATTATTTCTTATTGGGGTGACTGCTATCTCAGGAGCACTAACCAGCTGCGGTCACCATGGTTTTGCCTGAGAACGTTGTAATAGAAGATGTCCCAACTACAATTAAAACATTTGTATGGCAACATTTTAGGTTTCCAGTAAGAACAATAAATGGTGAGTTTATGGAGTGACAGATGAGACATGAATACGTGAGCACTGCAAGTTGTTCAGGCGCTGAAGGAAGCAGAAAGTATCGCTATATAACAACCGATGGCTGGACATCTAGGGGTATGTAGAGCTACAGCACAATCCAAGCACACCCTTAACAATAATGTGTGTATGGATTGTTGAAGCACTCTAAGGTGTACGGGTTGAATTAAAAAAACAGAAGAGACGACTTCAGTTCAAATTTAAGGCAAAAAAAAAAAATCAATAAAAAGGCAGAATAAAGATATTTTTCCTGTCTCGTTCTTGTGAGTTTTAGGTATCGTCACACCACTACTGTCTAACCATTACAAAATGACTGATGTTTTTAAAGTGACAATACCAAATATTCAGCAATTTGGCTTACAATTGAAGTGGTTACACTTAGTTAAAAATAATTTAACAAACTAAAAAGTGGGAGAATTTGAACAGTAGCTCAAACCTTTTGATATCTATCAACAAATAGAAAATTATAATTACAAAACTGGTGCGTGCTACCATTAATACTTCAAGGATATTTCCTCATAAGAACCAAAATGTTTTTAAACATACACAGGTATTTGTCAAAAGTTGGAACTTTGGTTTCAAGTACTCTTCCCTGGTGAACAATGTCATGTATTTGTGTTGGACTGGGAAACATGAGACTGTGAGCTGCTTTATCTTTATCTTCTTAAGAATATTTAAACAAACAAGTACATTGAAGGTAAGAGAAATAAAGAGCTTTATCTTTGTTAGTTTGTGCCTTTGCACATATTTGTTCAAAGTTACTTCTTTATCTCAAGTCTCAGATTTGGGAAACTTAGAAAAGGTAAAAAGGGTAAACATAAGAGCATGTTTTGTGGCTTGTGTAGTTTCAACAGCTAATTCTTTATCTTAATCCTCTGCTTTGAGAAAAACAGGGAGCCGGAGTGATCGAGATGATGAAAAGCAGGTGGTGAGAATAAAAGAAAATGTTTGCTTCTTGATGTGTTTCTTTTAACATACACGTACATATAAGTGGTGCAAAGGAGCAGAGTGATAAAGAAAGCAATAAGAAAAAGAGAGCGATTAGAGGAGGGAAGAGAGCAAGCTCTGAACTACTGAACGCCGTATCTGGCTGTGCACTCAGCCATCTGCACACGGGGCCCTGAATCCATTTAAATTCACTACGATTGCACTGTTTCACAAATCCTTCAGAGCCGAATTGCTTTTTGCACCCCGTCGAACAGACTGAGCACTGCAGCTGAAAATACCCTCAACATCAGCACATGGAGGACAGGTCTCTGTCTGCTTAGACAAAGCAATATTATCTACCTTTAGGAGGGGAACTTAGATTTTCTGTCTCTTTATGAGAAAATGAATGAAAAAAACAACATTTTACCTTCTGGATAAAAACTCAACACCCCTATAATACATAATATTAAAACAGATTTAACTCCAGTAACAGAAACATTCTTCAAGTGACTTTTCAAATGTGCCCAAGTGGTTCTGATTGAGGCCTTCACAGCTGCACAGCAATTTGGTGATTAGGATGATATTTCCTCCGACATCTATGCTAAATTAACCAAAACTGATGACCAGAAAGAAATATGCTTGCAGTTCAGCCTAAACAAGCACTATCGCAACTCAGGCATCTATCTTGATACTGAACCAGTCAATCACTCTGCCTACTCTGAAGGTTTCTATAGAGATCCCAGAAACAGGTAGGGGTTAAATATGCCGCAATGGTTTAAATTTCAGAGTAATTACAGCTGTAAATTCAGCTTATCCCCTAGTGTTTAACCATTTCAAAACGACTTTGATATGTTTTTAAAGTAACAATACAAAATATTCAGCAATTTGGCCTACAATTGAAGCAGTTACACTTAGATAATAAAAAGGTTTGAGCTAGTTTGAATGTTAACATTTTCTCACTTTTTAGTTTGTTAAATGGTATTTAACTATCAACAAATAGAAAATTATAGGAACAAAACTGGTGCTACCATTAATACTTCAAAAATATTTCCTTTCCTTATAAGAAGCAAAATGTTTTGAAACATGCACAGGTATTTATCATAAGTTGCAGCTTTGGTTTTAAAGACTCTTCCCAGTGGAGCAATTTGAACCAATTTAGTGCAGTTCCAAAAGTCAATAGCTTTAAATTAATCTCTCTTAAGACATCATTAACATTCTTTTCACCAGTGGAGTCTCCTATTGTGGAAAAAATAGCTTCTTCTTAAAGATGAAACTGCGGTCCTTTGTGCATTTTTGATATTTGGTAGGCATGTTGATCAACATGGAGGACGGTGTGCACAAAAACAGTAGCATCACTTGAACCTCCTCAACCATTCTACTGTAAAACATTATCTAGTATTTAGCAAGCAATGTTTATCTTTTATCTACATGAGCTCTTCAGTCGTCTTGTCCCATCCTGGTGAGCCGGTCCATGCCAGCTCAGATTAAAGCATGAAACAGTCCCAAGACCAGATTCTCCTGTAGATATCTTGCTACTCTCACATCTGTAATCCTGCAGTCTGATACATTGGTATCAAAACATTACACACAGAAGGCTTTGTTTTACTACATGACCTTCTGTCCTGGATATGACTTTATATTAAGACCAGGGATAATTAGTTAAATACAAATATTTCCTCAACAGTCTCAGTGCTAAAATCGGGATGAAAACCTGAGTGCGAAAGCATTGCAAAGTTGTTGTAGTCTATGATAAACTGCCTTTTTAAGCATATGAATGAATGCAAGGTTAGATGTGAGCCTTTAATTACTTATTGACACATTCTGATTATACTTCTTTCAAAGAGTTCATTGCAGTTTTCAGGACCTGCAGACAAAAGCCTTAAATACAACCCCATCTATTGCAGGAGTCCATAAACAACCATCCCGCGCCCTCCTGGGATGCCACACAGCACTCAAATCAGTGCATCTCATCAGCGTCCTTTCCATCAGCACCTAAATGCTGACACTCAAGGGCAGCTTCCAATTTTAGCCAGTGATGGATGGACTTGGGGGCCAGTGAAAGGGGGGGGGGCAATGAGCTCCAATCAGGGCGCTCCTCCGGGATAGTTATCAATGGGCTACTTCCTGAAACATCTGCTGCCCAGTTATCAATCATCAGATGACCAGAGAAACAGTCAGAGGGGGGTAATGAAGTCTGGACAGAGGGATACACAACAACAGTTTTTAAAACAGGTTTTTCTTTGCTTTACGTGATCAAACTGATAAAACAGGCTGGTAAACTACAACAAAGCTGATCACTTTCTGTTAAGAGTATAGAACCTACAAGGAGCACCGAGGGTGTTCCTGGAAAGCAACTTCTTCAATAAATGCATTATGTTTGTGTTATGTTTTTTGCAGGTATGAGCTCAGAGATTTCTTGTCAACTTGCTTAAAGTAGTTTCCTGCACCTTGTACTTAGGCAAACAGCATGGCTTAAGATAACATCTTTAAAAAAGGTCAGACCTGGTATGATTTTGGTGGGGTTTCTTCACCCTAAAACCTTCATCTTAGACGCTGCACCCTGTTGAATTCATTTGTATGTGTGTCAAGATCAGACGGATAAAGTCCACAGCGTTAGGTGTGATTACTCCAGATGGTGCCTGGTGTGTAACTAATGAGTCATTCTTCACCCTGGGTCAAGTCTAAGGCTTCTGCTGGGGCTTTGAAGCTTGTTTACCCTGCTGCCTTAGATGCATGTGGCCTCCATGCCCTCTTCCCTCTCTGCTCTTCCCCAGGCTTATCTTACAGGCAAATTAAGTCACATTCTAAGAAATATAGGTCATCCACATGGTTTAAAAAAAAAATTGTTTTATATGTTTAAGTATCGAGGGATTATTCGGTTATCAAGACAGCGGATGCCCACACTACCTGGGTGCAGCAGGAAACGCTGTCCTTTTACATGGCTCCATAGCTACATTTTTATGATTATCTTGTAGTTGCATTGTTGGTTAACTATGTTAGCTTGTTTTGTTTTTTTACAAGTGTCACGTTACCTATATTTTCTATTGACCGTGACAGAAAATTAGGTCAATGTTGTGCTTTTGACAGATTGCAATTCTCACACCTGACCACTTAGTGCAGACGCGCATACATTTTCAACTTTATACACAGAGTTCGTGTAACTAATGAATTTAAATAAAGATACCCATGAGAGCATCTGAGCATCATCTCAGACCTAGACACTGTACTTAATGCATCTCGCTATCCGAGAACTAAAAGTGCATTCAAGAGTTACGGAGTCATGGAGCGCATCTGCGACAGCACCGAACACAGACTGGCGGTGACAGACTGCTGGAGCTTAACCACTGATGCAGGAGTGCACGCTGCAGGAGTTCCTCCCGCTGAGGCGATCAGAAAAGCTACCATTCAGATAGCCTTGCTGAAATCTGAGCACTTCAATTGGAAAAATGTTCCCTCATTTCAAAGCTTCGGCTGAAGTGGCGTGGATTCTGGTTGTATAAGTGGGAGCGCAGTTTAGCTCCATGCCGAGTGTTCAGGCCACAGCAGGTGAAATGTTGATAGTACACGTAGCCTATTAATCTGCTGTGATGGCACAATGTGGATTCTCTGTTCAGTTTGTTCAGATTGAACAGTAAAATGAATGAAAATTAAATACTGGTGAATGTCATTATCATAATTTTAAAAAATAGATGGGTAAAAATAGATTATGACCAGATTTTTCTGAGCCAGTCAGTCAAAATGACCGGAAGAAAATTATAGCGTGACCTTTGGCCAAGGCTTACCTGATATGAAGTAATCATCATTCTAATCGCTTCTTCTGATAGCTTGAGACCAATAAGGTCTTTTGTTTGCCTTGAAAGCGGTGCGAAACGATGGAATTCTATAGAACTTGCATGTTTTGTCGTTTTTAATCAAAACGTTTTGTGCAACCCAAAGCACAAAACATCTTTCTGCACCAGACATGCGCATCAGAGCAGTGAGTGACGTAGACTGATAATCCCTCTAGAGTTCCATAGAAAAATGACCACAAGGACAAAGCAGCAGAACAAAGAAAAAAGCCCCACAGAATGGCAAACCTGTCATGCTACTTTAACAGAAATCTTAAGTGGAGTTCCTCAAGCTTCTGTTCTTGGACTACTTTTATTCAATAGCTACATGCTCACCCTAGCTAAGATTTGACCAACACGACATACAGTATAATACTATAGCCTACCCGGCCCCTCTAGTGGTGGTCGGAGGGCCCGGTGGCGTGTATGTATGGCAGCCTCGCTGTAGCTACAATGTAGCTCACCAACACCAGTGTGAGAATGTGTTCATGAATGGGTGAATTAATTACTAAATGTAGTGTAAAGTACTGGTAATGTACAAGATAATGCTAGCAGCACAGATAGCTGCTGAAAGTAGAGAAGTAAAACTACACCACTGCGTTGCATTGCTTCTCAACATCTCTCACTATGGTAGGCTGCAACCTGTGATCTTGTCAGTAGTTATAAATATTGGTGTTGCTCAAGACGTTGTACTCATAGGTTTTCTACGCTTGCCGTTTCTCTATAATGCAGCTTTGTGACAAACCAGCTTTAAGACCTTCCCAATTTCTTTTGGAAGCGTAATTAGTGCTGGTACAATCTGTTTGCATGATGAAGATTTAACCATGAGAAATTTGAAGCTATATGTCTATATTAAAGTTGAAGTTCCAGTCTTCCAAGACATGAGTTGCTATAAAACTGGTTGAAAACTAACTTTGAAGGTCTAAAAAGTGACTTGTGTTTCACCTCGTCTCTAGTGAGGTTTTTAAATACTTAAAAAACAACAACTTTTTTTTACTCTTTTGAACATATTAAACACCGTTCTGAAACATCTGGAAATAAACAGATTGAAATGAATATCAATTTCGAATATTGCACTATAGAGTTAAGGTTTGAGGCATAGTATATATTCTCCATGACTTTCTTTGCAACACTGCCATCACTATAACAGTTCCCCCCCCCCATAGCAGGTATCCTTGACCTAGTGTCCTGACCTGGAAGTAACCCATCATTCCAGCTCTGACACAACTGTACCAGCTAGCAGTGAAATATTGTATTGATTTTTTAAAAAGTTTGTTTTCAAAGTCCCTAAGGGTTCAGCCCCACTCTACATTAGTGACATGTTAAAACTCCCTTTTCCACTATCAGCGGCCCCATGTACAAACAACATGCGCGTGTACACTAAAGGGTAGCATATGCCAGTTTCACAATGTGGGATGACCGTAGCATAAGGCCACGCAGGCAAAGCAGTGTTGACCGTCACGTAATGCCTGAAATCACTCTGTGCCAAGTTACAAAACGCTGCCCCTACAGAGAAAATGTAATTACGTTACTCCGCTTGTGGCTTTACTCAACCTTTGTATTCTGAGGGGGAATTTTCACACAATTCCTGAACAGTGAAAGGGGAACTAGAGAGCCAGAAACTTCAAAAACCTTGAAAGTATGACAAATAAATCTACTACAACGTTGTTTTTAAAGAGGAAAATTTTGAAAAGCACTTTTGACACAGAAAAGCCTTTGGAGCCACAACCCAGACAGATATATGCCATCATATATGCTTATATGGACACAGTAAATGCTTTTATCAAACCACTCGGAAATGCAAAACAATATCCAACTCACCAGTCGAACCCTGATATCACTGGCAAAACAGAGCCATCTCTGTTTTTACAAACGTGTTTTTACATTCCCATGGGTCCAATTATTGTACATCAATAAAATAGACCACAAGTCTTGCATCCAGAGTACAACATAATCTGCCGCTGAAAACCTTCCAAATTTCCTTCAGATGAGTATACTTCTCTCAAAGTTTTCAGCAATCTTCCGCTAGCATGCTAATTTTTTTGCGTGTGTTTTGAATAACAATTTCAGGAATTTTAAGTTCCAGTTTTTCCTAGCTTGTGCTAGACAACTGGCCATAAACTGAGGTAGAGGCGGGGGTAAATTCGAAGGCTAGACCATTCAATTTCATTGCCGCTCACTTTTCTTCACACCTATCGAAGGATACAGTCCCTGAATAAGGAAACACCCGTAGACTATTTAAACAAGATTAGTCCTAAAACCCCAAACCTGCACAATTAAGTAGATAACACCCATTGTATTTATGTTATCTATGTATGATATTAGAATAAATCCACACTTGTTTTTCAGTGAAATGGTCTGAAAAATCAGAATGATGGAAATAAAAAATGACAAAACACTTATAATTTTCAAACAATTGTAGCCAACCAAAATAAAAATCTGTTATTTCTGAGACACATCAGGTCAGGGGCAGTTGAAGGGGAGCAGCAGCAGCCGTCGGCAGTGAAAAGGAAAAAGCAGGGTGGGGTGAAAGTCCCACCTTCCTCCAGCTTTATTACTCGCGGTTGGAGAAAAGCCTCAATGTCCGAGACGGATAAGTGGCGGGGCAAAGAGTCAGGTGGTTCAGAAGCGGACGAAAATAAAAAGTCAAGATGGATTTCATGGGATTTTGCCGCATCCAGCTCGAGGTTCTCTGTCTCAGCTGTGTGTGCTAAGTGTGAGAGAGATGTGTTAGGCATTACGTCTTGACCTTGCCATAACGAATCCTTTTCTTGTTTCTGGCTGCTGCTCGGCACCATCACCTTGACGGCAAGATATGGTTGGAGGGAGGCGGGAAAAGGACAAACAGACAGGAAGGTTGCACTGATTTGATGCCCTCATATCTTTGCTTCAAAGTCATCCTGCTGCTTTCTCCCCAGAGAGTTTGGTTAACAGGGTTTTATTATTTTTTCAGCCCTCATGGGACGGGTCAAAAGTCAAGGGTCAACCAATTGCATCTTTGGTCCCCAGTAAAAGGGGATTTAGCTGCTTTAATCTAGAAGAAGTTATGGTCTTCACTTGTATCCGACCCAAGGGAGGCAGAAGGGCAGAAGATAGTCAAGATCAAAGCTGTCCTACAGGAGACGACTGCATGTGGCCGGGTATGAATCTTTATCCCCCCCCCCCATAGATAAACATGATGTAATATCTGTGTAAGCTGGCAGCTGCACCTCCCAAGTCTTCCGTGTTCAACCAGGATTCGGACAATGACTTCAATCAGAAAGGAAAGAGATGATTGAGAGGCTTGTAACTCCGGTCGAAGTGTGTAATGAAAAGAGGAGAAGGTTTGAAGGAGGCCCCAAAAATGGAGAACAGCGGTGACAAATCTTCCAGGCTCAACTCTGGAGCCGTTTGGTGTAATAGGGGGTGCATGACGGCTTATAATTGATTTGTTACTGCCACCATAGTTGGAACAAAGACTATGTTTTCCCCACTTTCATCTATTTATGCTCAAGTGCAGATATTTTGTTAAACGTCAAACACAGCTCATGAACATTTCAACCTATTCTTACTCAAACTGGTTGAAATATTAGCGAACCAAGTTGTGGAATGGTTTAATCAGCCA
Organism: Valencia hispanica; assembly: GCA_963556495.2. Taxonomy (NCBI): domain Eukaryota; kingdom Metazoa; phylum Chordata; class Actinopteri; order Cyprinodontiformes; family Valenciidae; genus Valencia; species Valencia hispanica. The sequence continues at coordinate 9,460,239 of OY747712.1, read as the reverse complement.
TTTTTACCAATTTCAAATCTTTGGTCAACCAAATTCAGGGGCTGCAATGGAGCAAGAATTTATTAATACTTTCATTTTAAAACCGTACTCCTCTTCTGCTTTATTTCCTGGTTAAAGTGGCGGTTTTGGACCAAATTTACCAAAGGGGGGCAGTGTTTTTTCATGGGGCCACTGAACAAAACAATGGAAAAAAAAATAGAAATTTATTTTCTAATAATTTAAGTTAACCAGAGAACCAAAAGGCCACTTTTGGCTCCAGAGCCTCAGGTGGCAGACCCCTGATCTAGACCAAACTAAGGCATGATCCTATCTCCGTACGGCTGAAACTAAAAGTGAAACACCTTTATTTTTAATTAAGTTAAAGTAAAACTGTGAAGGTGAAAAATTACGTTGGTTCAAGGCACAAATTAGTTATAAGAATTCTGTGCCAGTGGATATAATCACAAGAAATTGATTTAGTATTATCTCTTTAATACAGGGGCCAGAACCAGTTCTACAGGAGCACTGGCCCCTGTTGGCCTCTGTCTGGAACTGCCCATGCCTGCCTCATTCACCAACGCTACAAGATCAAAAATAACACGGTTGGCATGCAATAAATCCTAATCCATGGATCGAAAGACGCATATGGAGGAGCTTTGGAGTTTTGACAGCCTTCTTGGAATCACTGTGACATTCGACCTTCAAATGCACGGTAGTTCCGATTTATAATTAGTTAGGATTAGAGTTAGAGGTCACTGAGATGAACACCATCAAGACACAAAATGTACGCCTGAAGTCAGGGGTTGAGTTTTCGGTTTGTGGTTAAAAACTCTTTAAAAAGAAATTTCACATAGACATGCTTTTTTTCCCCTCATTCTAGAAAAGAAAAGGATGTAATTACTGATTGTTAGACAGGGAATACATAATCAAACCCTAAAAACATAATAAATATTCCCCATCTTAGTAAGTGCCTCTAGGACAGTAGGCCGTGTATAGAAAAGAAAACCCTTCTGTGTGTAATATTTTCAGTAACAATGCATCAGACTGACTAAACACATCAGCCGGAAGATATCCACATTACGTTTTGATTTGAGAACACATGGACTGTCGCCCTAAACAGAACAGGTGCTGACTGACTCTCCAGGAGCCGACACGGAAACTGAGCCGATGCTTTTAGAAGATAAACATGGATTGCTAAATGCTGTATAAGAGTTTGGATTAGAATGGTTGGGTAGAGAATGTGGGTATGGAACTGTCTCTTTGGTTCACTCTGTCCCTCCATGTTTGGCCATCATGTTGAAACTCGTTTAAGAAGAAGCTATTTTTAGCTGCAACACCATTAAACAGCAAAAATACACCTCGTTTTATTGAATGGACAAAATATTAATAAAAGGTTTACGGATAAAAGTTAGGACACCCTACTACTGAAGTGACACTTCTTAGCCATCTAGCATCGTTTTGAAGACAATTAGCCCTACTCCTCACTTTCAGCTGTAAGATGTTCCAAGAGTCTGTTCCATGTTCAGCCTGTTTTAAGTCATCCCAGGATCTGAGCTTTGACTAGACCCATAACTTCCTTATTCTCTGTGGATTACCTGGTACGCTCTTGGTCGTGGTCACAATGCAGGGTCCGGTTCTGCTTCAGCTGTAATTTTTTTTTTTATGAATGGTCTCATATTTTCCTTAAGCACCCTCAGATAAACAGTAGATTCTATGATGATGAGTTGGCAAGGCCCTGCTGCAATGACGCATCCCCAAACCATGACACTCCCATGCCTCAATGTTAAGAGGTTCCTTTCCCGGAACTCTACATTTGTTTTTTGGCCTAATATCTTTGCTCTGGTGTACAAACTAATATATTTTAGACTCACTTGTCTAAAAGAAAATTATTCGATAAGTTTTGTGTTTGTCAAAAATTATAAGCAACTGGTTGGTGTCTAAATAACTCGGCACCGTCTGATACATTCACACCAGTCCTGTTTAGCCTGTTTTAATCAAACTCTAATTCGTGTGCCCAGAAACCCCGGTTCATTTGGGAAGGTGTGAATATGCATTTAAATTCTGATGTCGACCAATTAGGAGCACTCTGGTCCACAGTAAAAACCAGGGCCAGCTGATTTATTCCATCAGATGAAGGTCTGGTAAAATTACCCTGAAGTTCCAATAGTGGAAACTAGGGGTGCACCGATCCAACTTTTTCAGTCCCGATACAATACCTGGGCTTTGTGTATCTGTCGATAGCCGATACCGATCCAATACTATTGTTGAATTAATAATAAACTGTATACCCTCCACCTTATACCTTACTTGAAGAGACTAAAGGCACCAGACTTCACTAACTAAACATAACTAAGACTTCTTTTTTCCTTTTTGACCCCGCTCCTTTTGTTTTGCTGAGGTGAAGGAATTCAGCGTGCTACTTAGCATAGTTTCTGGATGTGCTTGATTAAAGTCGTAGTGTTGTACTTTGCAGTAATACCACCTCCCCTCGAAACATTTACTTTGCAGACATTGCAAACAGCCGACGAACTAGTTGGAGTGGCAAGCATGAAATATCTCCACACAGCCGACCCTCTGGCTCGCTCCATGTTGCTTCTAGCATGCGACACCCGTGAAGCTGACGCATGAAATACGTTCTGCTGCGACAAAAAACAAAATCAAAACAAAAAACCTGGATCGGCCAGTGGATCTGTTCATTTTTCCGATCCCCGATCCAACTATTTTGACAGTTTCACGGCCGATATCCGATCCTAATATCGGATCGGTGCACCCCTAGTGGAAACGCACCTAACGTTGCAATTTTGGTCCCCAATTGAACTGAGTCTACCAGACTATCAGGTGTGAAAACAACCTAAATTTCTTTAGTCCCCAAGATTCACAAAACCACACAGACCTTCTTGAGCCGTTATTTGGTCATAATTCAATTACGTAACATTAAACATGATTGTTGTTGGAATAAAAGGGGTGCTTTGGTTTTTATTCCCTGTACCCTGCAGGCTTCAAGCTGGTAACAAGAAACTCTAGCTAACATTTTTGTATGCTGCAGGATTTCTGCACGACAGGATCAGAAAATTGCTTCAATTCAGAAAGAGCAGAAGCAGAAAGACTTATCTATATTATATCCATAGCCCCAGCATTTATGGATAGATGGGCTCAGGCTTTTATTTTGATGGAGTGTAAATGGACAGAAGCATGTAATGCATGTCAAACAGCTTCGCTCCTAAACACGATAAAGCGGCTGGAATTGGCTGTAAGCAGAAGGGAGCAAGGATAAGTCTGAAATGTAAAACACACGCCGTATAAACTGCCTCCAAGTGCGTGGTAATGAACATTAAGCTGCCCTCAGTCTGGTTAAATCACATTTATTGTTGAAATAGAGTATCTGCTTGTATCATCTTTAGAAACAGCAGCACAATCAGATGAGAAGAAAGAAAATTCACTCGTCATCAGAATATACAAAATGTGATCTTTGGAGATGGATGTCCAGGAGTTACAGCAGGTCTGCATGTGGAACAGAAATCGATGATATCAGCAGGTCTGGCAGCTGATGGACCAGAGCAGATGTGAGCAAAGGTTAACTGCCAAAGCAGTGCAAAACATTTGCTCATTGGGGAAGATCTATTCGCAGCGGGGGGGGAACCAGCTTCGCAGTCATCAGCGAAAGGTCAAAGGAAAACACGAGTTCACAAAATGTAAAGCTTTGAGGTACAAAACTTGATCTTTTGGACTGGTTTGCATTTGATCTTTTTTTTTTAAACAGTAGAAAAGCTGCAATTTGAATCAAATTTCAGGGACATTTAGTAGAAAGCTGATTTAATTTGTCAGCTATAATTTACATGCTGTGATTGTTGCATATATTGAATGCAATTTAATAATTTATATGATTCCATTCTATTTAACAGTGTTACCGTTGGTCCAAAAGAATATCAATTCCAGTATAAATGTGGATGGATGTTTAGATTTATTTAAAACCCATCTTGTTTTCAAGAGGGAATGATTATAAAACTAATTTTACAGTGTCAAAAACCAAACATCCAAGATGCACCTTGACCAGTTTAATTTTCTGGGTTGGATATTTGACCACTTTTCTCAGAACTGCTAGGGATAGATTAAACTAATTGGTTTGTTGGATTATTGTCCTGTTAGAACACCTCGTTGTGCCAAGGTTTCAACCACCTGACCTAAACTCATTTTGTTGAACTAATTATTCGGCAGTGCCAGACCCATTTCCTAAAAAACAGCAACATGAAATCAGTGTTTTATCAGGTGTTGAGGCTTCTATGAACTCAGAAAGCAACACATCAGATGTAGTTGATTTATTTCTATGTTTAATTAGTAAAACACATCGACCTTTTAGCTCAACGTAAAAACATTTTCTTAGGAGCTTCATAGCCAAGTAATAACTTTCAGTCGGATCCCTGCAGCTTAAACTGAGTCATGGTTATCTATATCACACACATCTATAAAAACAAAAATATCTATGTCTTAGAACACACACACACACACATATATATATATATCTATATAATATATATATAGATATATATATATATATATATATACATACATACATATCTCTCCATCTAGATGTGGCATTCAAGATCTCTGTATAAATCTGGATCACCCCATCTACATCTATCTAGTTGTCTCCATCTGCATCCATCTAGATCGCCCCATCTACAGGTACATACATCCAGATCTCTCCATCTGCATCCATATAGACCTTTCCATCTCCATCTCTCCATCTCCATCCATCTAGATCTCTCCATCTATATCCATGTAGACCTCTACATCTACATCCCTCCATCTAAATCTATCTCCTTGCTGAAGGGCATGGGCTCATCCACTGTAGGTACTGTAGGGAACCTCTCTGTAGCTGAATCACAGCAGCCTGACTGATAGAAAAAGCTTTCTGGAGAAGAGTTTTGCTCGAAGCTGAGGAGAAAGCTGCAGTCTTGATGGCACCAAATCTCTTTAGTCTTTTATTTCATTCAGTCTCTGCAGCCTGAGATAAGCTGGATGTATAGGATAAACACAGGCTAACCCTCTCTGCCATTATATGCTGGGACCAGGGGCCAAATCTGGCCCATGACTGTGCGTGGTGGTGGGCGAGCTATGTTCGGAGGGCAGGCTGTGAAAACAATAAGGAGCGGAAGGATAAAGATGTAAAGAGCAGGAAGAAGCCAACTGTAATCCAATCAGGTTCAGACTCCTGCATGAAAAACTGCCTTATCAGGGTCATCTCATCTGAAAACATTCACTGTAAAGCTCGAGTTGGGAGTTTTTTCTTTTACTTGTTATTCTGCAAAAATGATTTCACAAACATAGCTTAAAGCAAGGCCATACTTTTAAATACTTTTTAATAAAATTCATTTATAAGTTTGCTGATTTACTGTGGAAATTGACATGTTGGAGACCATTTTACAACACTGTGCACCTTCACTGACTGAAATCTGCAGGGGTTCACATCAATCTTATCACACCTCATCTGTCACTGATTATCTCTGCAGGTAAACCGGAAAACAAACGTATATATGAAGGGATAAAATTAATCATGTCGGGAAAAGAAACAAAGCAGTAGAGAAGCCCAGGTGTTTGTTTTAGATAAAAAAATAAGCTGGATTTATAGTTTTACTTGACTTGGTGACTCAAATCTCTTTGAATATGTGACAGTTGCAACAACTTTTAAGTTTTTAGGAGAAAAAAAAAGGTTTAGTCTTAACATTAATTTAATATAGTCAAATGTTGTGTGTTTAGTTAAATGCAAGGCATTGTATCACAAAACCCAAGTCAGACTAAATGTTTTTAGGAACTTCCATAGGAATCAAGACAACCAGTAGTTATTGTTGGCTGCTATTTAAACACGTCAATACTTGACTTTTTGTTATCTAGTCCAAAATAATCAACTCAAGTACTTGCAGGCCGAAAAATAGCTTAAAGGCAAGAAAACAAACCTGTGGCAAAGTGATGTGTAAATCACTGTATTCAAAATTTTAAAAGGGTTTTGCACATTTGTCTTAATAAAAGGCAGTTTGCAAATTTCTCTAGGCTTGATTGAATTATTTTTTTTCCTCTGATCAGTACAGCACAGGTAGGTACACTATTTTATGGTCAGGCGTATTCAGGAGAGCGTTTCCACCACCAGTCTGACTCGGTGGACAGGTGAGGTTAATCCCAAACGCCTAATGTGATGTAAGGCTGGACGATATCTCGAGTTTTTAAAAAGTATCGCCCTATTTTCATCTAAGACAAGAGGACCCAGTATCGTTTATATCAATATAAATATGTATGTCTTCTTGCCTCCCCATCTATCACTTGCGTTACCTCACCTTGCTCCGCCTCCCTTCCTCGCTGAACACATCTCACACTAAGTTTTTCACAACCTAGAAAAACTCATCCATGCGTTTATCTTTAGTCGGATTGATTACTGCAACAGCATCTTCACAGGTCTGCCTAAAAAGTCAATCAGACAGCTGCAGCTGATCCAGAACGCTGCCGCTCGCGTTCCTCTCTAGAACCAGGAAAGTAGAGCACATCACCCCAGTTCTAAAGTCCTTACACTGGCTCCCTGTAGCTCAGAGAATAGACTTTAAAATACTTTTACTAGTTTATAAATCATTACATGGCTTAGCACCAAAATATGTTGAAGACCTGTTGTCATGGTACCAACCACCAAGACCACTCAGGTCCTCCAACTCTAGCCTACTAAACATCCCTAGACTCAGAACAAAACATGGAGAAGCAGCTTTCACTTTTTATGCTCCTCTTATCTGGAACAAACTTCCTGACGAGTGTAGAGCTGCTGAAACTCTGAACTGCTTTAAATCGAGACTAAAAACCCATCTGTTTAGAATTGCCTTTGAGTAAATGCTTGATGTCATATGTATGAAATGTGTTCATGCTCTCTTGCTTTTTTTTTCTTTTTCTTTTTCTCTTGCTTTATTGTGTATCATGTGTAATGTGTGTTTCTTTTATGTGTTTCTTTTAAATCACCAAATCATGTAAAGCACCTTGAATTACCCTGCTGTTGAAAGTGTGCTATACAAATAAAATTGCCTTGCCTAAAGCCTGGTTTATACTTCTGTCAGCAAGTTTGCACTCGAATCCACACGAAAAGTCCTTTTATACTCCTCCGTTGTTGCAAAGCAATTAAAACAGGGCAGCAGGGGCTGTAGACCTTTTCTGGCAGGTTTTCCTACCTTTGGAGTGACTTTTTGGGAAGAAAAATATGTTGATATATATCAAAAATCGGATTTCAGCTGACAAATATCGAGATATAACGTTCGGTCCATATGGTCAAGCCCTAACGTGACTTTATACTGGTGTGAAGAAAAACGTGGTGCAAGGAGTGATGTTTTTCTGTTCACCCGTTTAATGGAGTGTGTGGTGCGAAGCCAGAAGCTCCGCCCTTACTGTACCATTGTCCTTTGGACCTACAACTGAAGGAGGCCCAGGAATGGCGTGGTACGGGTTGGTTTTATGGGCTGCTTTTGCAATGGAGACCGAGAAAATGGTGCACAGACCCGCACCGCTCAGTGGAAGCAAGGCATAAATTGCCCTTAGGTGGGAGTGTGTACATGATTGTTTGTCCTGTGTGTCTCTAATGGGTGTACCCTGGCTCTCACCTAATAACCGCTGGAGATAAGCACCAGCCTCCCTGACCATGCAAAGACAAACTGGTATAGACGATGGATGGTTGGATGAGCCACCGCAGAGCGGCCAAAGAGCCGCAGGTTGCACATCCCTAGTCTATCCCATAAAGTCCCAGTAACAACATGACAAAAAGCAGGAGAAGTTGAAGCTGATGGGAATACTAAAGTCTGCTTATGTAAACATTAGGTTTACCTCTGCTTGGAAAACAAACGCTCAGTGGTGCGCCATAACAGTGTGGGAGTTTTCAGATGAATGATTGACTGTTCACTTTGCGTCCCAGAGAACTAACACTTTGCAGCCAAAATTTATTTCTCAGATTTTTTCAGAACCCGTAATCTCTTTCTCCTCCCACCTCCTGATTTGAGGTGCTAATAAAAGCTTTCCCTCCAAGCGGCCTCAGCCTTAATGTTCAGGCGACGAGCGACCTGATGGAGACCGTCTTCATAACAGTTTAAAGAGTCATGTCAGGATCCGCAATGCGACAGCCACCCTCAGCGAGGCCCCTGTTACGGCGAGGAGGAGAATTAGCTAAATTAGAAGCTGATCAGAGTGATAGATTGAGGTCGTCTTTTGTGTCTGACGGTCCGTTTTGGTCAAAGACCCACGCCGCCAAGACATCAGAACGTGAGCGACTGGTTCTGCTTCCTTTCTGTTATTGACACCAGGATGTGTACATGTGGCGGCTGGACAACCAATGAATCCTGTGATGGTCAAGATGAAGATTAATGACACCACCAGGCTGGTGTCTCCTGTTTAATAATGATTATTTATCAATGTCAGCCCAGAAAGAGCTAAGCGCCTGCATGATTCCACCCGATGCCTCATAACCACACTTGATTTTTACCTCTTCTTGCTCGTGTCTCTTTCTTTAACATGATGCGTCAGAGTCTTTGTCTGCGTGCTTCTAAAAAAGGGACTTGCCTGGGTGTGTGGAGATTTGCATACAACTTCTGACTACAAACCAATCAGGAAGCCATGTGAAGCATGTGTAAACATCTTTTTATGTGATTTGAAAGCAGTGTGCACAAGCACAGGGCACAGAGAGCAGATGAAAGGAGGCTGGAAATAAAAAGAACCGAACATTGTGGAGGAGAAAATAAGGGACCTCTGGCCCTCCACTGCTGTGTGATTGAAAGCCACTTTGTTTCGTGTGCTTCATGCTTGCCGCAATGCCTCCTTTCTCTCTGCACGCTCCCACTTTTCCTGGTTAGGCATTTCTCTTTCTAACAGAAAATAAAGACTGGAGAGCGGCCGAGATAGGGACGGCAAATGAAAAACATGGAGTCAGTGACCCGAGGCCAGGACCCGTCCATCTACATCCACCAAAGTCGGAACTTTCTCCCTTTCTGCTGCTCCTGGCTGAGAATAAAGATGTCGTAATATTTCTGGTGCAGTCTCGAAGTGTTTCCGGCCTGTAGGTGTGATTTCTATTTATGTGATATAGATGAGCAGAAGGTGACGAGAACGCCTTAATCTCTGTCATGGTGCAAATTGGATTCTTTAAAAAAAAAAGACCTAAAGAAATCAGTAGAGTAACTGCAAACCTGTAATACATGAATTTCTGGTGTACAGTGTAACGTTGTACCTTTAAACATTTTCATATCCCTTAAAATTCTTCAGCTTATTGTCACGTCAGGCATTTTACTGGATTTTATGCGATAGACCGTCACAAAGTACTGCAAAATAGAGAGGTGCGAGGAAATAAATGGGTTTCTCAGGCTCTAAGCATGTGGTTTCTTTTGTGGGGCAACTCTACCACATCTAGAGTCTGAAAATCTTCTTCATAAACAGCGAAAATTCACAGATTGGTCAGAGAACGTCTGTTAATGTCAGTTTTCAAGTTTTGCCTCAGGTTTCTTAGATCTGGTCTTGGACTAACCCAGAGGTTTACTCTGCAACCTCTAAAATGCTAAAGAACTGAGCAGTGGTTTTTCTTTTATTTAAAAAAAGGTAATTTTCTATAATAATAAGAGTAATATTAAATATTTAGGAACTTTCATGCAATATACTGTATTCATACTATTTCCACCAAATAATGAGAACAGTAGCATAAGAAATGTACTGTATGATGTACCAGTAATTTATTTTGCTGATTTTATTTTGTCATATTCAACAAATTTTCTCTAAATAACAAAATTCCCCATGAAAGAAAATGTATTAAACCCACCCATCCATTGCTTTATACCTGCTTATCTTTGCAGAGTCACTGGGGAGAGCTAGTGGTGATTGGGCAAGAGGCAGGGTATACCCTGGACAGGTCGCCAGGACAACATAGAGAAACAAGACAACAAACCATGCACACACACCTAAGGGCAATTTAAAGACACCAATTAACCTAACATTTGTGTTTCTGGGTTGTGGGAAGAAGGCAAGGCAAAGGAAGAAGTACAACCAACTGTGAAGCCCATGTGTTAAACCTAAACACAAAAATCAATTTGTTCTTTAACTAAGCAAATATTAACTAATTTTCAATACAAAAAGGTCTTATGGGTACATGCTATTTTGTTTGGAAAGGTCATCTAGCTGTTGTGGCTCTAAACAGATGTCGAGCTGGACTGATGGCAAAAACGCCTCTGAGGGCTGCAAACGGTGCCGGAAATACTTTGATTTAAACCAGTGTTGTCCGTACTGTTCTGCAGTATGTTTAAAATGTTAATGCTGAACGCAGCTCATTGCTATAACTGGAGTCGTTTATGTTATTTGGTAACTTCAACTAGCCATAGCCGCTATATAAATTACATCCATCCGAGAAAGAGAAAACAAGAGGTTTTATTGCAATCAATGTTCATCTACTTACCGCTTTACACAGCCAGAAGGTGACCAAAGTGGTACACAGTAAAAGACAATAATATGTAACAAGACAACAAAAGATAATAAAATAAAAAATAAGAGCAGCACAAGCGATAACACAAATAATATACAATTTGAATCATGTGATTACTTTTTGAAGCAACAATAAGATGGGAATAAAAACAAATAAAAACAATATTACAACAGAACACAATATGTTTCATCACTCCTCAGTATTAAATCCCTGACAAAAAAGGTGCACTTTTAAGTCTACTTTTTCTTTGGGGATCACAAATAAACAGAAGACAAAACAGAATGACAAAGCGTTGTTGCAGCGGCGGGCAGACATAAAAAAGAAGGTGGCGGTAAAGAGGAAGATAGCATGCCAACACTGGAGTGTTTGTTACAGGTGGGGACACCCAGGAGTGGTCCACAGCTTCGGGGCGCCGGGATGCGCGGTTCCAGCGGGTCGATCATCTAATTCAGCAGGTAGATCTAACAGGACTGCTTAAGGGGACCTAAATCGGCTGATCAGCCAGTCATCATCATGGGCCAGGATGTATTTGTGGTCTCTAAAGACTCCCCCATCCGGATGCTGCCAGTGGTGTGGAACTTCAAGCAGTGCCAGCACATCCTGTGTGAAGCATTATGCACCAGTGTAGGGCGGCTGTAGTTCAGTGGTATAGTTGTCGGCCTGCGACCTAGAAATCGTGGGTTCGATTCCTGCTTGTTCGTTTCCTGCTTCCACATGCTACATGTCGTTGTGTCCTTGAGCAAGACACTTCACCTACCCGCCTACTGGTGTTGGCCAGAGGGGTGATATGGCAGCCTCGCTTCTGTCAGTCTGCCCCAGGGCAGCTGTGGGTACAATCATAGCTTGCTTCCACCAGTGTGTGAATATGAGAGTGAATGAATAATGGAGTTGTAAAGCGCTTTGAAAAGTGCTATTTAAATGCAAGCCATTATTATTATTAGTGTCACTGGAGTATTTAGATTTCTACTCTGCAATCACACCTGTTGCTACACACCTTATCACAATTTATGTACCAGCAAGTGAAATTGGTATAAAATCTGAAGACGTACATATGAACATACTGTGATAGAACATATTTTCCTTCGGATTCTAGTTTTTATTCAGTTCAGAGACAGGGGTGAGGCTTGACTGGTGGTTGTTGGTGTGGGGGATTTCGAAGTCTGAAAATATGTTTACCATTTTATCATCTCACTGACTGCGCTACCAGTTTCCCCTTGTCCAAAATGTGCGTGTTCAATGGTCATAGTTTGCTTAAAGTTGCGCACATTTTCCCTTCACATTTGTTTTCTAGAAATAGCAAACTTTGTTAGAAAGTGACTTAGGCAACTTTCAGAGCGCGTTGTGTACGTAAGCTTTATAAATGAGGCCTCAGATTTTTTTAATTAGGTGGGACCTTCTCAAGAAAACAGCAGTGAAGTTTCAATGCTGCAGCACTAATATGTAATTCATCTTAATGATACAGAAAAATGAAAAACTAATAAATGAGTAAATCAGAGGTAAAGTATGTATCAAAAGTGTACTATGCACTTTGGATGGTGTTATTTTCCTCCAGACTGATGGATACTACCACAGAATGGATTTCCGCACAGCTTATATGCATGTAATTATCATTTTCTGTAAATCCAGATGGTCACCAACCATGACACCTCGGCAGGTGGAAGTCCCCCCCCCACCCACCACCTACGTTTACTCATCTCCGCTGCCCGTGAAGACTCAACATCTGGTTCTTCTCTTCACAGCCAACCTTTCTATCCAATAAATCCCCAGACTGAATGCCGAGGTCATCTCTGTACTTATGCCACTAAAATCAGGCAAACAGGGTAAATAAAAAACCCCACTAAGAGCTGCCACTTCAGCTTCTTCCATTGTAGTTTCAGATTCATGTTTTATTGAAATAGAAGCACCAAAATAAGCTACCTACAAACTGTTAGATGAACCGTTCCGTTTTCTTTAGTCAAATCCATCTCTATGAATTCCTCCTAACAAGAAAAACTGCTTCGATTCATCCTGCTGATTAAAAAAAGAAAGCAGAGGTGACCATCATTCAGGTGGTTCAATTACAAAGATGCATCATCATCATCTGTTAGCGCGAGCCTGATTCACCAGCTTCATTACAGATAGGGAGAAGATGCATCTGCATGCAGCAGCATGAGCTGCATTCATATCAGCTTTAAAAACAGAAAACTCCCATTGCTTAGCATAGACTGACAAAAATATCACAAAGTTAAAGTTTAACTCCTCGACAGACATCAAATCCTGGCTCAGCCCAAAGCGCCAACGTCTGAATAGCAAACACTCACCTCCTCCTGCGGGGCCCTGAAAGACAGCTGGAAAAAGTTTCTTCACCTGCAGACATGACGGTGAGAAAAACTTGAGTTCTAGGTCTATTTTTAGTCTCCTCTCTCTGGGAAAAACCCATAACTTCACAGATGGAAGGAGAAGTATGCAGAAGGAAGCACATGTTTTAGATTTCTGATGCAGAGTCCAACAGGTGGGATTGATTGGTAGAACAGGTGGCTGATCACAAAAGCTTCTTCATGGCAGACGCAGAAAATCCAATGAGAATACAACAATTACACATCAACACCTTCATGTTTAATAAACTGATTAAAACGTATAAAGTTGGCCCTAAATTCTAACATAATAACATTTAAACTCCCTGCATAGTTTTCATGGTCGAGTTCATAGCTTTTATGAAGTTTAAATGACATTCCAACATCCATAGATGGACGGAAGGATGGATGGATGGGTAAACAGACAGATGGATGGATGGATGGATGGACAGAGGGTCGGATGGATGGACGGATGGAAGGAGGGAGGGAAGGATGAATAAATGAATGGATGGACAGAGGGACAAAAGGATGGTTAGTTAAATAGATAGATGGATGAAGGAATGGAGGGATGTATAAATGGATGGATGGATGGACGGACTGACGGATGGATAGATAGGTAAATAGACGGATGGAAGGACAGATGGATAGATAGGTAGACGGATGGATGGGTAAATGGATGGATAGATGGGTAATGGATGGACAGATGGATGGACAAATGGAGGGATGGATGGGTAGACGGGAAGACAGATGGACAGGTAAATGGACGGATGGATGGACAGACAGATGGATAGGTAGACGGATGGAGGGAGGGGTAAATGGATGGATAGATGGGTAATGGACTGATGGAGGGATGGATGGGTAAATAGATGGATAGATGGGTAAATAGATGGATAGATGGATGGGTAAATAGATGGATAGATGGGTAAATAGATGGATAGATGGGTAAATAGATGGATAGATGGGTAATGGATGGGTGGACTCTGCAACACATCCACATTAAAGTTGCTTCTATCTGCAGGAACATTCACGACCTTTTCTATTGTTTTGTGTTCTTCTCCTCGTCTCAGAACCTACTGGATCTCTCTCTCTCTCTCTCTCTCTCTCAGCTGTTCTGTCTCTGGCCCACCTGGGGCAGCTACTGAAGCCTTTGATTGGTCTCTTCAGTTGGGCCTAAACCTCACCTGATTAGCTAAACTTTGCACTTAAAAAGAATTTGGTTCAGCATGTCGAATTATTCTGCAGCTATTATTTAAAAAAAAAGTGTTTTTCTGATTTATTTGAATAAAATCCTTGTAATATAAAAGACCTCTGAACAATTCTGACATTGTCTAATCACTTGTTGGGAAAATCTCGGACAGTGCTGTTTCCCTGCACTCCAACCACGGATTACTATGTGGAGCAAGCTTTCATTCAGCAAGGAGCGCATATATCAGCTTAAAATTACTGAGCAGTCCACATCTTTTCATGGATCGGCCGGGACCCCCTCATTGCTTCAGATGCAAAGAAAGACTCTTTCCAGATGTCTGAGCAGAGAAGAAGAGGTTTAATCTGTAGGATTTCCTCCCTGGGTTTCCTCTCATCCTCTCAGACTTCTGCAACTTCCTCCTGAGATACCAGATGGATAACATCCTCCACGCTTCCTCACGTTGAGCTTTACAGAGAAAAGGAGCAGGTGCCACCTCTGTTAAAAACACCCAACAGGTCCACAAGTGTAGTCTGGCTCTTTTTAAAAAATATATATATTCCCTGCAGAGCTGAAATCAGTAAATTAACTCTAGAAAAAGGCAATAAAATATAATTATTTATTTCAAAAAGTGCATCAAAGGTCAAAAGAAAAGAAAGATATCCACAACAACAACGATTACAACTATCACTCCCTCAGAGCTCCTGCTGCTGATTAATTCAAATCCAATTTAATTAAAGTCGTCACTAATGAAAATTATAACAAAAAACAAATGAGCTGTTGATTCCAATTCATACCTATTTCATTCAGTCTTTTTAAAAACAAAACTTTTTTGACAGAAGCATCCTTTTGACATGAATTTTCCTGAAGCTTTCCTGTATTTACAGTCCTTTATTAAAATAGATAAATTGTGGGTGAACTGATAAAAATGTGGTTGAGACACTACACTGATGCAGCGATGAAAGGTTTAAAATGAAATATATATTTTATGTTAATATTGGAAATGGTTTCTCTTCTACTAATCTCCAGTTGTATTATTTGTTGTTGTTTTGACTGTTAACTTTATTTTCTCTCAGTGTTTTTCTCTCCAGAGAAGCTACACCTGGTCTGGTATTCTGCTTAGCTACAACAGGTTTCTTCTTACAGGACATTACTTGAGTTAAAGGTGTCTCTGGTTGTTTGTCACACCTGATAGTCTGGTAGACTTGGTTCAATTGCAAAGTTGCAACAATTTTGGCTTTCTTTGGCTGGTGCGGTACGCTTTCACACTGCACTTTGTCAAACAAACCACACCCTTTGAGCAACACATTTACCTCCTCGCCTGTGGATGGCGCTGCACCAAGAAGCGCTGAACACAGGGACACCGCCTGTTCCATGAAATGTTAACTAACATGGAGGGGCATCAGATTTTAACGGTTATAGGATTGCTCTGTTGATCTTTAGCAAATGTTCCAGACAAATCTGTTACAGCAATGGGCCCAGAATGAGCAGAGAACGAGGCAGAGTTGTTGCACGGATGTTTTGGTTTTATTTACCCAGAATTCCCAGTGCTTTAGTCCGCTTCCTGTTTTTGGAATGTGCTCCAGCCCACTTGGTATTCATGTATGCGATCGAGCCGCACCAGAGTTCACTTCAACCGAACCAAGACCTAGGTTTTTAGGTGGACCAGAGTTCGATTGCACATTGACACCTCCCCAAATGAATGGGACTTTCTGGGCAAACTAATTAGAGTTCAATTAAAGCGGACGAAACAGGGCTGGTGTGAATGCAACCTCGGTCTACTCAGCATCTACCCAAAGAACTGTTACGTCTTCTTGATTCATTTTTGTCGAGAAGAATCACTGCTTTAACATGAAGAAAAATGGACTCATTATCAACAAATATGTGGGTGGAAGAAATATCGTCTTTCATTACACTGGAGAAACTGACCTACATCGTCAAAGTAAAGGCAAATGAGTTTGAAAGTGTTTGGAGACCTTTATAAGATATTTGGAAACGGTAGTGCATAATTCAATTAAAATGATTAGTCTGCATAAGTTTTCCCACTCACAAAGAAACAGACTACGTTATTAACAATATTTAAATTGAAGCTCACTTGTTATTTCTACTATTATTTCATGACTTTCTGAAAGTCCTGGAAGCGCGGCCATGTTGGCCTTACTGTTGGGGATTCAGATCAATCGACAAATATCAAAGAGAACCTGAGTAAACATAAAACTGTTTTCTTAAATGAGGACTTTAACCAGTGACCCTGTGTAAGGGTAATACCACAGGAGCTCAATCAAATTTAAGCCTGGACTTTGACTAGGCCACACTGAAACCTTTCTGGGGCTTTTTCTGAGCCAGTCAGAGTTGGACTTGTTGCTGTGCTCTGCCTCACTGACCTGCTGCATGAGATCAGGGTCTCTAAATGATGGCCGGATGTTCTTCAGAATTTTCTGCTAGAGAGCGGCTCCATCAGGCAAAACAAGTCGTCCAAGTCCTGAAGAAGCAACAGACCATCACAGTACCACCACCGTGCTTGGCTGTTTGTTGTCTTTCTGAAATGCTCTGTTGATTACAGACGCACATTTTTGCGAAGTCTCTTTTTTTGTGTTTAATAATGAACTTTGATCTTTACTTAGGTAAGTGAGGCTTTACATTTTGCTCTGGTTTCCGTGACCTCCCGGATGAGTAATTGACACGCTCTTTGAGTAATTTTACTAGGCCCAACTCTTGAGAAGCCTTTCCAGATTAGTTGATGCCAATAACTTTACTTTTTTTTTTAGATCAAGCCAAGATGTGATGCCTTTTCAGACCTTTTAGCTTAGTATTCTTGTGTGAGATCCAAATGTCTCTGACAAAACTGGAAGGCTCCAGAAATACTAAGAAACCAACGCTGTAAAGTTCTTTTAATTCAGGTTTTAACAGGGCCAAGGTGGTATGGACAGTATTTTTATCACCTAAAAGATAAAAACATTTAAATAGTTTTTTTCCTCTAAGTAATCAGTTTTTTTTTTATATTGAAATGTTCTTGATGAAAAAGAAAAACACCCTAGAAATGTTGTTCACAGGAGACAGAAGAAGACACCTCCAGCCGGTCGCCTGAAGCAACTTTAATTGTATTTGGTTTGAACATCACCTTTGACCCGCAGAAGAAAAAAACAGTAGCAGCTCCACAGGTCCCCTGAGAACAATGAGGCCGGACTTGATAACAGGAAGGGCGGCTGTATTTACGGGGAAATTACCTCAAGAGACGTGTTTCTCAGGGTAACCGTGGTTTTCACACAGCGGCCGAATGTGTGAAACATCCTCTGCCGCGACGTCAGGAAGCAATGACCTCATCGCATCTGTCAAACATCCCCCGACGGCTGATTGGATGATCCGAAGCCTCGGATGTCCATAACAAATCAGCACAAAGAGGCGGCGCTGCAAATAGGAACAGCCTTCTGCTTTATTCTCAAATCGATACGTACAGAAAAAAGTGTTTGTTTACATTTCTCCAAATATCATGTAAAAGTTTTCTGGAAACAAAACAATTGCACATCAGTTTCTATAAACTTCCATTTTACTTTTGCTTCTTCAAAACAAAAACAAAAACAAATAAAAAAGACAGTATGGCTGAAGATAAAACAGAAAACAAACACACCGATGGTGACGGCCGCTTCTCGGTATTGATCCACAACTAGTTTTGCGAATCGTGTCCCTCTTTGCAGTGAAATGTTCAGATATATATTTTTCTCAGGCACTTATAGACATCAGAGACCAGGTTGAATAGTTCCCGTTTCTCACAGTTTCCACAGTCTTGGTCTGAATGTGGGATCAAAAGCATCAAACATCACAGAAGTTTCTCCTCAGGTGGAAATAAAGACTCTTTTCTGTCTTTTCACCAACTTCTCTTCTCAGGAGACGTTTTATGCAGCTTAATATGTTGCACACTTTTAATCATTATTTGGTATTTTGCTTTTCAATCTTGGACCTCCATCTGGTTTGTTTGCAAAAGACTGACGACGTCGGAGGATTGGACAGCAGTTAGGAGTTTATCAGCTAGTTATGGTCACTTTTACACTCAGGCTCCTCTGAAACAAATGTATTCCTTTTGTATCAGAGCAGGAAACCTGCCAATCAGCACAGTCAAAGCTCACTGGAATAATAATGATAAAATTACCACCTCCAGAAGCAACAAACAATGCTGCTAATTACATTTACCCAGGTTATACCAAAGCTAACATAGGAGATGAATGCAGTGTCACTTGTGGTCCTCACAGCATTACAAAAACCCAAACCAGCACATTAAATAATCTAAATGTGCTGCACAAACACCAACTTCTGTTCCCACACCGGGTTTGTCCAGCAATTACACTGAGGCTTTGAACAGTTATATTAAAGGGAAATTTGTCCAGTAATTGAACTAAAAATCATAAATGAGATAGGGAATAAAAGTTCCCAGAATCAATTAAGTAATTTGAAAACAACATTTTATATTTACTCAGGTTAAATCTTCAGTTTTTAAAAAAAAACTATCGCAATGGGAAACAAAAAGTTGTCATAACTCATATCACTCCAGTATCAAGAGCTATGGATGTTGATGCTGTGGGCAGGAAGGATCTCCAGTAGCAGTCAGTTTTGCAGTCAATCTGCAGAGGCCTCTGCCTGAAGCCTTTGCTGCATGACTGTCATGGCATGGCAAAATTTCAATATCCAGCCAACAGAGACTATGTTCCTCTGCAACATGTCCTGTGTGACACCACCAGATGTTGACAAGCACTGCTAATCCACCTTGTTTGCTTTTGCCACTCCTTCTTTTAGCATAGAGTGATCTGCAAAGAGTGTACATACATTATAAATATATGGAAAAACATATCACGATATTTTTCATATCAGTCGATATCGATGTATATCACGATTTAAAACAAATTACACATTTTGTGAATTTTTAACAATCCCTGGTACAATTTGAAGATATCAGAAGGTTACTTTGATTTAAAGATTTATTTTCAAAAGTTTAACAATTCATCGGACATACAACTTTTTCGGAACAATTAAGGTGGTTAGGGCTGGGTGATTAAAAATAAAAACCTTAAGATTTTTTTCATTTTTGATATGAATACATTTGATAAATCGATAGCCCTACTTCTTCCCCCCTAGTTTTCAATGCTGAGAGCCACAAATACGACTGCATGAACCTCCATTGTTGCTGTTACAGAAGCAAACTCAAGCCATCTGCATGAAGAAACTCTTCCTACGCGCTCCCCGCTGTTTTCCAACCTGCTCTTTGTAATCCAGCAGCATTTGATTCATTTATCAACTGCTGTTTTTAAAAGCAAGATGCCCCCCCCCCACCTGCTGCCTCTATGTAGAATCACAGCAGCGAGGAGTGTAAGCCAAATGCTTAAAAACGTATTAAAAAAAACACACACACAAAAAGCAATTTTGGCAATTTTGAGCAATTAACTCTTGAGGACAATTTTGCCTTTCGTTAAAAAACAGCATAAAAGGGCTGCTGCTAATTTCACACCGGGAGGCGCATTGTCTCCCCGCCAATCTTTATTCCGTCTCGTTTCCCCCCCCCTGCTTTCATTGGGCTCGTCGTGTCAGAAGCCGGGCCCTCTGTCGGAGCCTCTGGTGGCGGCGTTTTTCTGGCTCTGGCAGGCAGCAGGTGGCTTCTGATGAAAAATTCAGTGCAGAGAGCCCTGACTCGGGAGACGGCAGCGAGGAGGAGGAGGAGGAGGAGGAGGAAGGGAGGAGGTGGATGTGAGCGAGAGGGGAGGGGGTGAGATGAATATGGAGGTGCTGAGGTAGAAGAAAGGAGCGTAATGAACAGAGGGAGGAAGAATGAAAAGAGAAGATGGAGCTCCAGACAGACAGGCAGGGAGGCGGGCGAGTCGAGCCCAGCGCCGCGCAGAGGGGCCAGGCAGAGGATCAGAGATGCCTTCCCTCTCTGGCTGACTCTCCTCCAAGGAGATAACACACACTATGAATCATTTATGAGGAGGGCTTTTATTAATAACACACACACACACTGTGGCCTGCTTTTTTTTCTCTTCTCCCCACACTCTGCCTCGTTTTCTCCCCTTCAGAGCGGAAAAGCGGCGCCGGTTGTTAACCGAGAGATGGCAGGTGGGACCTCGTCACAGGCAAACTTACGCCTCGCCGTGGGCTCAGAGAGGCGCCCACTCCTTCGCCTGATTGTCGTGACGGCGCCGCGTCTCTGAGTCAGACTCCCGGACGAGGGTGGATGAAGGCACCGGGCTTCTCGCGGTGGTGGGAGGGTGACTGATAATTGGTACAGGTCATCAAACACCCACATACTGTTAAGATCGTCGCTAAGCTAGAAGACCTCTAAGTAGTCCATTGTCCAGGTCTGCGACCTCCGACCTTCAGAACGCTAATTTTCCCTCAGGAATAAAAAAGTCTTCCCTTTTCCGACCCCAGTCTGTTCAGCCGCGCTAACTGCGAAGGCGAAGGCGGGACGTCGTGCCGATAGGGGCCCTTCGGGGACCCCGGCTCCTTCAGGTGGGGGGTGTAACCCTCGTAGGCGCTGCTCCCGCTAACCTCCTGCATCATTTTTCCTTTGGCTTCCTGCTCCCTGCGCCTCTGCTCCTGCCTCAACAGCTCCTGGGCTTCCAACAGGACTCTGGCGTTGACGCCGCCGCCGCCGCCGCCGCCGCCGCCGCCGCCGCCGCCGCCGCCGCCCGGGTAGCCGTTCCGGGAGCCCTGGTAGCTGGAGTACCTGGGGTTGTCCTTAGCTGTCTGGAAGACGTCTCCTGGTGGGTAAGCCTTGTCCCAGGAATCCTGGGAGATGGTGCTAGGGTTCTTCCTGGGCTGTCTGATGTTGGAATAGGAAAACAAGGAAAGGACACATGAGGACTAGAAAATTTAATGGGAACTTTCCTAATAGGTTAAGAAGCATTTCATACATTAAGGTTACAGACTACTAGAATATTTAGGTCTTTTTGACCACATTTTGAAGGATGCTGGTATTGAAATCGGGTTTTATCATCTGGAGGTTCCTTCAATCACTAAACAATGCTATAAGATCGGATTCAGTCAAGACTGGAATCTTTAAAGCACACTTAAACATACAAAAAGTACAGAAAAGTTACAGTTTGGTACACTTTAATCAAGAAAAATAAATACAAATGTACATATGGCTTTTTTTAATTGATCAGCATTAAACAAAGAACTTTTTTATTTCCTGAATTCCTTCCTTTCAATTCCTGAAATTATTATGATTTTGTTATGTTCTATTACTTAAGATTGTATAGGACTGGAGATTTGCTAGCATTTTTATAAAATAAATAGAATAGTACAAGCAGACACAGCCAGAGTAAAAAACAGTGAGAGCTAGGAGTCCTTTCTGTATTGTTTTGGTGTCACTTTTTAATGTGTGGAACGTTGCTCTGCGCTCCGAGTTCCACATATAAACATTCTGCATGTGTTCAGGTAGAAAACAGCTGTATTCGTTTGGTACACGTGCGTCCCGAACCGACGGGGCCAAACCGAAAAAAATGAATACATGTACCGTTATACCCCTATTATTAAACAAAAAACAGCTCTCTCAATGCTTTACTGGGCATCTGAGCAAGAGGTTCGGTGGTAGAGATGCCCTCAAAAAAGCAGTGAAATGACCATTTTCCAGAGAGAAACTAGATTTTAAAACTGAATAATTATGGCACGAAATGCAAACCTTAACCAGACCTGGAAAATGATGTAAAGGACTTTCCTCACTTTTCATAATTATGTAATCAGCTACTTTCATGTGTTGACAAATACATAGTTAAGCTTACCCATACGCCTGGAAGATTTGGCTAGAAGGCCTCCTTCCCACCAAACAAATATTTAGCTCCGCCCACAGATTCATCAAGTCCAGATGTTAATTTCACTTTCAGTAAGAACAAACATGTTGCTGAAATAAAAAGATCATTTTAAACTAGAGTTTTCCTCTAAACGGATCTGGATCTGATTGGGCTCATTTTCAGACCAGTATCAACAAAATTGACCTTGATATCAATCAGAAATCAGACAGCTAGCTCGAGTCTTCCTTTGTCTTTCACTTGTCTTTTTTCCGCACCTTTTTCAACAACAAACTGCATCTGAAAAGTGACTGATGTCCAAAATCGGGTTTTGGCTTAAGTCTCGACTGATTGTGCGGTCAAATTTTCGAGGGGAATGAAAGAATATGTTTCTAAACAGTTAAAAACTTCCACACAGGAATATTTGCTTCAATTTATTTAGTTTAATCTGCAAAAACACAAAAGAGAAAGAAAATTCCAACGTTTATCAGAAAGCTCATCCTTTTGTGGACCTCCATTTGTCCAAATTATTGATTTTTTTTAAGGCTCCAACTATAGAATATGCCACCATGTTCATGGACGAGGACCAGACGGCTAAATGGTTTTCCTTTGACTTGAGTTGCTTTTTTACTTACATGCATCTTCAGGCTGAGGGCATTGATCAATTCAGGGGGAGTAAAAAACTCATTTCATTTGGATTTTAAGACACCAACAAACAAAATTTGCTCCAGCTTGTTTAGTTAAATCTGTGAAAAATACCAAAAATAATTTTTTTTACGGACAGAAAACAAGCTTCTTGCTGAAAACTTGACCCTTGTCCTCTGTTCCTTGGTTTTTCTGACTCATTCAGGTGACATGATCAGACTGTAAACCAAGCAACCAGTGTCCAAAGCCGACCTCTGAAAAACCTTCAGGAAACCTGGAGAAATGTTGATGAATCCCACTTAAACAAATAAACTGTCTGTTTAGAAGGAAAAAAGACTTTTGGACCGGACTGTGTATGATGCAGTTATGAGGGGGCCGAGGGAAACGTTTCACTCCTGAAGCTGTTGTTCCTCAGTGAGTTTGTGTAATCAAGGTCAATCCAAGCATTTCCACACACAAACATATTCTTCATCACTTCGTCTGGTCGTGTTTGGATAAATCCAGCTGTGACATCCCCAGAAAATGAATCTGCCGTGTGAGTTTGAGCCTACCGCGGTGTCAGAGGCTCAGATGGAATAAACGAGATGCGAGGGAGATCACGTCCGTGTGGCGGATGAGCTTCCTCGTGACTCCGGATCGCTGCTGCTGTGATTAACGGCGGCGGAGTTCCTTAAGGAACAGCTTTCACTGCGGGTAAAGGTCAGCTCCCTGCACGGCGGGGCCCTATCTGCTAAACAAAGATGTCCGACTGTAAATAAACCACTGGAGTCTGAAACAATGAGGAGAAATGAAGGTTCCCTCGCATTCATCATCGAAGGGGCTCCATTGATCTCCGAGCCAAAGTAATGCCATTATAGGAGACCAAAGGCTGCCTGCAGCAGCTGCAGAGTCAGCTGGGTAGACTTCACTGTCCAAGCATGACTGTGGGCTTAAGCTGAACACACAGCAGAGTTCATACCCACTGAACCTTTCCCATTTTCTTACCTAAATAAAAGGAAAATTGTGCAGGATTTAGGAACTTTCAAAGTTAAAAACCTAAAATACGAGGTATACACATGTATTCAGCCTCCTTTACTCTGATACACCTAAATAAACACATTTTAAAGTCTTGATTTCGTCTTGTAACCTGAGGGCTGCCGGTTTGAGTCCATCTCAGTCGTGTCCTTGGGCAAGATACTTCACCCTTCTGCCTACTGGTGGTAGTCAGAGGGCCCGGTGGCGCCAGTGTTTGGCAGCCTCGCTTCTGTCAGTGTGCTCCAGGGCAGCCGTGGCTACAATGTAGCATCACCAGTAGGGATGGGTATCGTTAAGGATTTATCGATACTACTACTCTTAACGATACTCCTTATTGATCCGGTACTTTATCGGTCTCCTTATCGGTACTATTTTTTTTAAAGACTAAAACAAAAGGGGAAAAACACAAATAATTAACTGTAGTTTAAGAATTTTTTTTTTTTTTACTTAGATAAGAAGGAAGCTGTTGTTCAAAATACCCAGCATTTATTAATTGTAAGAATAAAATAGCAGGTTAACTGTAGTTTAAGAATTTTTTTAAAAACTTTGATAAAAGGGAAGCTGTTGTTCAAAATATCCAGCATTTATTAATTGTAAGAATGAAATGTCAAACTTATGTCCATGCGTCACGTGTTTGCTTTGCATACAAACATACATACCTGTTGTGTCTGATTCAGGAGTTGTTGTTGCTGCAGCACTCAGGCGGTCAAACATCGTGCATCTTTCGGTTTGTAGTTGGTGTATTTTGGCAAGGTGTTTGGTCAAATTACTTGTGTTCCCGCCTTTGCAAGCAAAGCTTTTATTACATATGTGACAGCGTGCATTGTCGGCATCTATTTTCGTAAGATGAAGCCCAATTTTGGATCTTTTCGCTCGGTCTGCCATCGTATCTGTAAGGCGAACACACACGTGAGCGCTCAGCAGCTAGATAGGAGTGGTCATTGATTAAATGTTAAAATGGCTTGCCAGAGATTTCCCTCCCGCCGGAGCGTTGAGGGTTTATTTTTCTTCAGAGTGTGAGTTTCAAAGTTTCAAATCGGAAAGCAGCGAGAGATCGCTGCCAAAAATCACGTGGCTGCAACCTTGCAGCGGTGTGGACAAAAGTACGAAAGGCGGATGTTGCAAAGTTTAATTTTTTTCAGATCTCACATTACAAGGTTTCAAAAGTTTTGTGCAAACTTAACATGGTGGGGAAACAATGCCATATTTGAAACTCTGAAAATGTATACTTGAAAAACAGCAAGGGTGAAACAAGCGATTTGAATCTCTGAAAATGTGAGGCTGAAACTTTGTACTTTACATGTTGAATTTATGAAAAATAAAAATGCTAGTACAAAATAATGATTGCAGAGGTTCAAAACTTATTTTCAGACTTTCAAAACTATATTTCAGGTTTTAAATTTTCAACCACTGATTTTCAAGGTTTCACAACTTTTTCTTTCGGTTTCAGATTATGTCAGCGTTCTCACTTCATAAAACCATAGATCTACAGGCAGACATGTTGGTAGGTACCTGCTTCCCAGCTTATATTTAGGTTAGGTCAGTGTTTCCCAAGCTTGGCCCTCAAGCAACACTGCCCGGCATGTTTTAGATGTTTCCGTGCTTTAACACGCCTGCTTCAGATGATTGCAGTCCAGCAAAAGCCATCCATTGGAATAAGGTGAGCTGAAGAAGCGAAACATCAAAAAAAATAAAAATAAAATGCATCTAAATAATTTGTGGAAAATTTGCAGATTTTTTTCGTAGAGTGCATCTAAAATATTCGACAGAAAACGCAGCTTGGGAAGCTGAAATACCTTAACACTAAGCTACTTGACTCGCTATTGGCTGGTGTTTGCAAAGCAGCCAATCCAGGAATGTCATTCATTTTCTTTGCCGCTGATTGGCTGTACCCCCAAAAGCAGAGACGAGGAAGACCGTAAATGTTAGCTTCTGAGGTAGCACTGAAATAGTTTCATTGTGTGTAATAATGCACATTGATGTATACTTGGTGTTTGAACTATTAAAATAGGCGAATAAAAGCCTCCACTTCACAATTGTTAGAGACTTTGTTCTGGTTCGTCACATTAAAATCCTAATGTACTGTTTAAACGGGTGTGAACACTTTATACTTTCTCAGGGCGTAATCTAAAGCAAACCAGGCAGCAGGGGAGGCGGCCTGCTTTGCGCTTCGCAGCAGCTTTGGCCTCTTTTGTCAACATATGAATTGAAATCAGATGTCGGGGACGACCGTCTCAGAAAATTGGAAGCAGTCGAGCGTGTGGAAGAATCAACCTGGGCTCCACTCTTTCTATCTCACCCATCAAGGAGCGTATCCATCCCCAACTGGAACCAATCTCCATTGAATACCAAACAAAGCTTCTTTCTGTTCTCATTGAAGGATTTATCATTTTTTCTTCTTCTTTTTTTTTGTCGCCTCTTCCTGCTGAAATCCAAACAGAGGAATAATGTGATTTCTCCACAGCTGGCTGATAAACGTGCTAATTATTCATGGCTCCGAATCAAAAGCTCAACGATCTTCTTTTTCCCTTCTCCTCCTCGTCCTGCACCAGCACAGAGATAAATGCACAGAGCCCGGGAGGCTTGTCCGCATCACACAAAGGCAGAGCCGGCCGAGCAGAAACGACAAAAGATGGCACACATCTGGATGTTTTCTGGTGACGCGACACCCAGCCGAGCCCGTGTCACACGCCGGCACGGCCGTTTCCAGAGAGCGCGAAGACGGTCGCCTCATAAAAAGGTCCGCTTTTACCGTCTGTCAGGTCCGATGCTCGTTTCAGTCCGTCTCCACCAAGCAGGCCTAATGGGCTGGAAGGAGACGCTGACGTGGTTAGGGATCCCTGTATGCCGCCGCTGTCGGTCGGTAGAAGCCCCAAGCGGTTTTTGCGAGGCTGTAAACGGGCCTCATTTTTTATTGAACGTCATGTTTCTCCCACCGAGGCCGCCAACAGTAAAGACCCAAAACACAAATCGTTCTCTCGAAAAATAATGAGCTTCGAAATAAGAACAAAAAAAAAAATATATAAAAAAATGGTCACAAAAAAAAGGTTTTGGATTAATTCTGTTATGGTGGAAGAAACGGTTTATTTGGATTAAAATAGAGACTTTCCTGACAGTTTACCCCCCAAACACCCGAATGTTTTGACATTCAGAGCAAGAAAAACCTCAACTATGTCAAACGTCGGCCTTCATCTTTAAAGCCCCAAGGGCGTCTTTTTGAGAGATCTGCTCTAAAATGACATGCCTGTAATTAAATGAGTGTATTTCTGTAACCACAAGTTCTATTTGACTACTTTTGGTCAAATATTACCCTTGTGAGATTTGTTCAAATGTATAAATATCAATGTTTTTATTCTGTCTGCCTGAAAAAAAAAAAAACACTTTCAGGATCAATATTTCAAATTCATAGTAATTTATCATCTTAATATTATCTGTATAAAGATTGATTCTAATAAACTAAAAAAGTACAATATTATTGAAGTTTTTACAGAGAAACTCCAAAATGGCCATTTGACTTTTCTCATGTAGAATGCAATGTTTTTTTAATTACTATATGACTAATTGCACAAATTGGTAATTGGTTTCACATTGGTTTGGCATCATTTTCTGGTGACGGGGTAAGCCGTATTGCGTCATTTCCTGTTGTCACTGCTGTGGTCCGTGGAGCTGTTTTGGTGTTCAAACGCTCTTGAATTGATCTTATTTTCTCTGTGCTGAGGCTTTTCTAAGTTATTTTAACACACAATCACACTAAAACACACGTTTTGTGGTGGTGAACTTTACGTTTTGGGAACTCCTTGTGTTTCACACAGCTTTTCTTGGGGTGGTAAGGTCTCGCTAGCTCAGTTAGCTTAGCTTCATTGCGGCTATGGCTACTCTTCTTTCTCCTGTCTCTAACTCTTCTCTTCTCTCTTGCTCTCTCTGTCAGATGTTTAGTTACTTCCCTGCCTCCTTTAGTGATAATGGTAACTGTAATAAATGTAATATTTTTGTAGCTTTGGAGGCGAGGGTATCAGAATTAGAAGCACGGCTCCGCGCTGTTGAAAAACCAGCAGATAGCCGAAGCCCATTAGCCAGCGTGGAGCCAACAAGGATAGAACCCCCTAGCTGTCCTCCGGTAGAGCCCGCGCAGCCGGGACCTCTAGGCGGCTGGGTGACTGTACGTAGGAAGCATAGTTCTAGGACCCAGCTCCTGGGCCACCACCAACCGGTCCGCGTTTCTAACAGATTTTCCCCGCTCAGCGACACACCCGCTGAGAAGCCGGCCCTGGTAATTGGCAGCTCCATAGTCAGAAACGTGGCATTAGAGACACCATTGATCATAGTCAAATGTTTGCCAGGGGCCAGAACGGGCGACATCAAATCCAACCTGAAACTGCTGGCTAAAGATAAGCGTAAATACAGTAAGATTGTTATTCACGCTGGCGGTAATGACACCCGGTTACGCCAATCGGAGGTCACTAAAATTAGTGTTGCTTCGGTGTGTAAGTTTGCCAAAACAATGTCAGACTCTGTAATCTTTTCTGGTCCCCTGCCTGATCGGACCAGTGACGACATGTTTAGCCGCATGCTGTCATTCCATCAATGGTTGTCTAGGTGGTGTCCTGCAAACGATGTGGGCTACATTGATAACTGGAGAACTTTTTGGGGAAAACCTGGTCTGATCCGGAGAGACGGCATCCATCCCACTTTGGATGGAGCAGCTCTTCTTTCTAGGAATATGGCCGAATTTATTAATCCTCCAAAACACTGACAACCCAGGGTCCAGACCAGGAAGCAGAGTCGTAGTTTAACCCACCTCTCTGCTGCTTCTGTACTGTTACCCACCCATTACCCTATAGAAACAGTGTCTTGCCCACGGCCAAAATTAAATGGATTAAAAGTTAAGCCAACAAAAGCAAATTATGGAAATCTCATAAAAATAAATACAACTTTGACTGAAAATAAATCTATTAAATGTGGTTTATTAAACATAAGATCTCTCTCCTCAAAGACTTTGTTAGTAAATGACTTGATTTGTGATAATCACATTGATTTCCTTTGTCTCACAGAAACCTGGTTGCAGCAGGAGGATTATGTCAGTATAAATGAGTCAACTCCTTCCAGTCATTTAAATTTTCACATTCCTAGAAATACTGGGCGAGGAGGAGGAGTTGCAGCCATTTTCCGTTCTGATTTACTAATTAGTCCCAGACCAATTGATAGCTACAGTTCTTTTGAGCATCTAACCCTTAATTTTCCTCATCCAAGTTGCAAAACATTAAGACCATTTTTGTTTGTGGTTTTGTATCGTCCACCAGGCCCTTACTCTCAATTCTTGGATCAGATCTCACATTTTTTATCTGATATAGTATTAAATACTGATAGGGTTATTATAGTGGGGGACTTCAATATTCATGTAGATACTGAAAGTGATAGCCTAAATGCAGCCTTTAATGCTATTTTAGACTCAATTGGCTTTACTCAAAAAGTACAGGGATCGACCCACTCAGGTAAACACACTTTGGACCTTGTACTGACATACGGTATTGAGTGTGAGGAAATAACAGTCCACCCACATAACCCGGTCCTGTCTGACCACTTCTTGATAACTTTTGAATTTACTTTAACTGACCATCTTAAATCTGAAAGAAAATTTCATTATAGTAGAACTTTATCAGACAATGCTGTAACAATTTTTAAAGAATCTGTACCATTCTTACTTTCCTCAGTGTCTCAGAGTAACACAGTGGATGGCAGCAATTCTATCTCTAACCCTTCAGAAATTGATGGTCTGGTTCACAGCGTTACGTCCTCATTGCGTTTGGCATTAGATAGTGTAGCCCCATTAAAAAAGAAAGTGGCTAGCCATAGGAGGCTGACTCCTTGGTTTAACGCAGAGTTGCGTACTTTAAAGCAGAATACTAGGAAGTTGGAGAGAAAATGGCGCTTTACACATCTAGAGGATTCCTATTTAACCTGGAATAACAGTCTACTGCTGTATAAAAAGACCCTTCGACAAGCTAGAACAGCATATTTTTCATCATTAATAGAGGCGAATAAAAACAATCCTAGGTTTCTTTTTAGTACAGTTGCCAAACTTACACAGAGTCATAGCTCTGTTGAGCAAACTATTCCCCCGGCTCTTAGCAGTGATGATTTTATGAGATTCTTCATAAATAAAATAAATTTTATTAAAAATAAAATCATTGGCACCCTCCCAAACATGATTACTTCTTCCTCAGTAAATGAGTCAGTATCGGAAAGAACTGTAGAACCTCAGTATTGCTTAGGCTGTTTTGATTCAGTCGAGCTTTCAGAATTATCAAAAATATTAGCCTCATCTAAATCTTCAACTTGTATTTTGGACCCAATCTCAACCAAATTATTTAAAGAAGTATTCCATTTGGTTCCTGGCCCCATTTTGGATATGATGAATCTATCCTTAGTAAACGGATACGTACCACAGGAATTTAAAATAGCTGTAATTAAACCTTTACTCAAGAAACCTTCCCTTGATCAAGATGACTTAGTGAATTACAGACCTATATCTAACCTTCCTTTCTTATCCAAAGTCCTTGAGAAAATAGTTGCTAATCAAGTCTGTGAACATCTAAACAGTAACGAGCTGTTTGAAGAGTTTCAGTCAGGTTTTAGAGCTCATCATAGCACTGAAACAGCACTGGTGAAGGTTACTAATGATATTCTCATGGCCTCAGATAATGGACTGGTGTCTGTTCTGGTTTTGTTAGATCTCAGTGCTGCTTTTGACACAGTCGATCATAATATTCTCTTAGAAAGGCTTGAACATGTTGCAGGGATCAAAGGAACAGCACTAGGCTGGTTTAAATCATATTTGTCTGATAGATTCCAGTTTGTTCATCTAAATGATAAGTCATCTTCACTCTCAAGGGTTACTTGTGGAGTTCCACAGGGTTCTGTCCTTGGACCAATTCTTTTCACCATATATATGCTTCCAATTGGTAGAATCATTAGACAGCATGGGATAAATTTCCACAGCTATGCCGATGATACACAACTATATTTATCCATAAATCCTGATGAACCCAGTCAGTTAGGTAGATTACAGGCATGTCTGGAAGACATAAAAGCATGGATGACCCTAAACTTTTTGCTTTTAAATTCTGACAAGACAGAAGTTGCTGTCTTTGGACCAGAAGTTCTTAAACAGAAACTGATTAGTCAATCACTTCATCTGGATGGCATTAAATTGTCCCCCAGTAATAACGTAAAGAACCTCGGCGTTATTTTTGACCAAGACTTGACATTTAAATCCCATATTAAACAGGTTTCTAGGATTTCCTTCTTTCACCTCAGGAATATTGCTAAAATTAGAAACATCCTGTCCAGGAGTGATGCTGAGAAACTAGTCCATGCATTTGTTACCTCAAGGCTGGACTACTGTAATTCTTTACTATCAGGAAGTCCACAAAATGCCATTAAAAGCCTTCAGTTGATCCAAAATGCGGCAGCAAGAGTTCTGATGAATATTAAAAAGAGAGATCACATTTCTCCTGTTTTAGCTTCCCTTCATTGGCTCCCTGTTAAATCCAGAATAGAATTTAAGATCCTTCTTCTTACATACAAAGCCCTTAATAATCAAGCTCCATCATACATCAGAGATCTAATTGTTCCATATGTTCCTAAAAGAGCACTTCGCTCTCAGACTGCAGGTTTACTTGTAGTTCCTAGGATCTCTAAAAGTAGAATGGGAGGCAGATCTTTTAGTTATCAGGCTCCTCTCCTGTGGAACCAGCTCCCAGCTTTAGTCCGTGAGGCAGACACTCTGTTTACTTTTAAGGCCAGGCTTAAAACTTTCCTTTTTGATAAAGCTTATAGTTAGAGTGGCTTAGGTCATCCTGAGCTATCTCTGTAGTTATGCTGCTATAGGCTTAGACTGCTGGAGGACAGACTTACCAATTTTCTTCACTCTGCTACTTCCTTTTCTCCTACGACTCTCCAGTTGTATTACAGTACATTCTGTTATTTCGACTGTTAACTTTGTTTTCTCTCAGTGTTTTTCTCCCCATCGAAGATACACCTGGTCTGGTATCCTGCTTGGCTGCAATGCCCTGTTGGACGGGGGTCATCGACTGGGATGATCCTCTCAGTAACTGAAGATCCACTGTGTCCTGTTATCAACTTTTTACTTTCTGTAACATAGAAAGTTCTCTTATATCGGATCTTCTGTTCCTTCTATGTTCTGCTCTGTCTTCTCAAACCCCCAGACGGTCGTGGCAGATGGCCGCCCCTACTGAGCCTGGTTCTGTTGGAGGTTTCTTCCTGTTAAAGGGGAGTTTTTCCTCTCCACTGTCGCTACATGCTTGCTCAGTATGAGGGATTGCTGAAGGATTGCTGTGGTTGGAAATCTGCCCAACCTCACGTCAATGACTGACGCAATCTGCTGGGATTCCTTAAATAGGAAACTTTTTAACTGATTGGAATGTTTGTATAATTGTATTGAAATGACTTCTTGTTAAGTGCCTTGAGATGACATCTGTTGTGAATTGGCGCTATATAAATAAACTGAATTGAATTGAATTGAATTGAATTAAATGGATTCAATACATTCAAATACAACCATTTTAAAAAAAACAAACATATTTTTTCTGGTATATTTCCTATTTATATAACACTGTAACACTGACGAAGCTGGGCTCTACCCTGACCAGCATGGATGCTTTAATACACAGCCTAGTATCTCCGTGACTGATTGGTCAATTCGGACAGTTGACACCTCTTTGGAATAGTCAGGGCTAATAGAATGAGACTGACAGATTGACACTGCTAATAAAAGCCACCCTCAGCATGATGCAGCCACTACCAACAGTTAGTACATTGATCTAGGGGTTGAAAGCTTCGCAATGACTCCTCCAAACCTCATCTTTGTGGCCAGTCTGGTCAGTCCTTGACCAGAGATCGTGCTAGACTTTTTTTGTTGTCAAAAAATCATCTTCATAATTTGTTTTTACCAGTCAGCTTTTAAAATAACATTCAATAGTGTTATATTTTTTTTCCATTTTAAATGATATTCAACCCTAACAAGCTTAACAGAAAACGTACATATAAACAATAAAATTAAACCATTTCACTTAGAATACAAAGAGTTCACCTGCTGTGACCTGAATGCACAGTCTCACAAGTTCCTTCTGGTCCGCATGGAACCGAAATACTCACTAAAGTGCCACTCCAGCCACAGTTTTGAAATAACGGAACATTTCTCCCATTGTAGCGATCAGAAGTCAGAAAGACACTCTGAATGTCCCATTTCCTGACCTGCAAAAGCTATCGCTTCAGCGAGAGGAAATCCTGTAGCATGCACCGGTGTTTGGCACGACGACGGGCTGTAGGCTCCAAAGAATAAGTAACTCTTCAACACGCTGTCAGCTCCCGGTTAACGAGATGCGTTAAGCAAAGCGTCCAGGATTGAACTGATGCTCAGACACTCTCATAGGAATCTTTTTTTTAATTGATTTAGTTACCTGTACTCTGTCCATAAAGTTGAAACTGTCTGCGTATCTGCATCAAGTGGTCAGAGGAGTGAATACTCAGATATTTCTGTCACCAATTACAAAAACCGGTCAAATACGGAAAATATTCGGCTAATGCAGCCCTTTCTCTTTGACCCACCTGATCACAAAACCTTTCTCCAGAAGGGATTAGGTTCTTCCATGGTCAAGACCCCAAGCATCGTGGCCAGTGATGATGGTGTTCCAATGCCATCCAGTTTGACTTGAGTCTCAAAACCTCCAGCCTTGCTTTTAAACATTGTACAATTTTTTAAAATGATAATTTTTTCATCTGTAGTTGTTTGATTATGCCACAATCGTCCCAATATCTTCAATGGTTCCTTAGATTGTTTCCATGAATCGGATTATTGGTTAATCGAAAGACTGCTGTCAAAAAAATGCACTTTTTTTGTACAGTTTTTTTTCTTCCACTAAACGTTCTGCTAATATGCTTAGATGTAGCCCCACAAACAACCGACTTCTTTACCATTGACCTTTTGTGAATTACTCTACCATGTGATGGAAGTCAAACTACCAACTGTAATAAACCCCACCCCAGAAAAACAAAACAAAAACAAACAACCATCACAACAGATGAAACGCAGAAAAAAACCCAACCACACAGAGAGGTTGACAGGTAGGAGAACGACAGAAACACCCAGTGGAACCAGGCCTTTTAGGGTCCGTGACTCTTCATCTACCCAAGAACCCCCCATAAATAATAAACACATCAGCGTTTCCTGGAACATGCAGCCGGCGGATCACACAGATCAAAGGGAATTAGATTAGGGAAAAAGGAAAACAGTCATGTCAGATCTGTCTGAGACAGTAACACGATCCATTTGTTTTAACTAACACTGTGTGTGTGTGAACGTGAAACTGAGCAGTTGCGACCCGGTTTCTGCTGTGATGTAATCCTGGCCCCATAAATCAGACATTATTAGAGCAAACAGAACCGATGTGTTGAGTCTCACCGAGGCAGGGAGCTGTACTGCCGCTGCGCCTGGGCGAACGAGTCCCTCTCCTCCTGCCTCTGTCTCTGCATCTGGACCTCCACGGACACCGAGTGCCGACCCGGCTGGCTGTACCCGCCCGGACCGTTGCTGCTGGCGTTTGACTGGAAACGACAAGACGACAGCTGGATGAGCGGTCATTCTGAGGCAACTTCACAATAAAACAGGAAAAAAAGCAAATCTGTTGTAAATATTAAACATTTTACTCACTATTACAGGTGATAGTCCAATAAATTGGAATATCTTAAAAAATGTAATTTATTTTACTAACTCTACAAGGTCAAGTATGCAATATATAGATTTAAAGTTTAGTGGAAGAAAAAAGTGTGGTAGAAAAATTAGCAGAAACAGCGATCTTGTGCATATTACTGTCCAGCATTTTTGAAAACTTTTCTTAAAAATCACAAACACAAAATTTGATTTTACCAGCTCAACCATAAACTAAGCGTGCAATAGTTTACATAAACAAAGAAATAGTTTTTTTTTTTTGTAGGGAAGGCACATATTACGACAAGAGTATTAGGGCCATTGTTAATTAAATAAAAAAATTCTGCCAAAAAACTCAGAAATTTTTAGATTAATTTAACATGTTTTTTAGGAAAAAACTCAAAAAGTCGTGAATTTGCGATTAAAGGCATACATTTTGATATTTAAACTAAAATATTTTCAGACATTGTAAAGTTAGAAAAAAGCTTTGCTGAAATTCTAAATCAGTTATGTCCGACAGAAAATGCCACTCCTATAAGATTTAAGTGTTACATTTTCAAGAAGCGCATTTGTATAATTTTATTTGAGGCGTTCATGGCATCATCTGCACCCGAGAGAAGTTGTTCTGATCCGGGAAAAGAGAGCCGCATTTACCATTTAGGCTTTTGAAATATCCAGATGAGTCTTCTCTCCCAATTTTCGACATAACTTACATGTTTTTTTCTTGAAAATATGGGAAAAAAATTTGAGTGTTTTGGCAGAAAATTACTTCTCCAATTTCTTTTCTCCCCATTTTTATCTACAATGGCCCTAATAATGTGTTATAGACATATAAATCGCTGTCGATAAAAAACAAGTTCCAGTGTAGGAAGACCTTAAGTGGTTAGAAGTTTGCAATAATTAAAAAAAGTCTGCATTTGCATCAACTTCCTTGTTCTGGAGGGCCAAATTTGTGTTATTCTTGGCAGCCGGGAGAGACGCACAAAATATGTCCAGGGTCGAATTCCCAAATTTCGGGTCGAAATTACATTTTGGGTTTTCGTTAGCTACAAAGCCAAATTCATCAATATTAACAGAAATTCACACTTTAACCAGTCTTTATATCCAATTATTATTAATAAATTAGATTATTTGGAAGAATATTTATTTCAGTATTAAGTATTTCACATTTTATGGATTAATTACGCACACATCGATGTGTTCAAGCTTCTGTTAATTTTCTCCTTACAGTTAATATTTATGATATTACATTAGAACCAATAAAAGAAGCATTTCTAATGCAGAAATGTATAAAAAAAAATGTAAAAAGTATGTTTATTACCTGCGTAAAGGTTTTGTTCTAAAGAAAATACACTTTTAATCCGACACATCGGAACGCATATTCTAATTTATCAAATATGACGTAGCATGCCAAATATTAATTGAATGTTGATTGAATTTAGAGCTGTAAATAACCTAATTCTTGAAATTAACACAAAATCTTGCTCATACGTTTGGATTTTTAAATAAATATAAATTGTGAATATAAAACCTGAAGAACTTTCCTTTGAAAAGTGTCTTTGTTTCACCCATATATGAAATGAAAGTGATAAAACATGACATTATGTAAGGATAAAGGGTGCTATCTCAGCTCGCACAGATGGTGGAACCACAGTCATGTGTTTTAAAGATTAATGGCTTTGTGATGGAAAACCGGTGACCTCTCTGTTGACCTAATTGAAAGCCACTCTGAAATTCCTGCGGCTGGAAGGTTGTACACAAAAATCCACCTGACTTTATAAGAAAATAACATTACATCCTCTGACCCATTGGATCGGATTAAAAGCTGGGTTTTTACACACTTTTGAAACTTACCAGCAGTTAGTCGGTGGGACTCGCCTCTCCTCGGGTCAAAGTGAAGGTGAGACACAGGCAGGCAGGTAAGATGAGAGGATGAGGAGGAGGAGGGGAAGGGAGAGGAAGACCATGCTGCAGGCTCAGAGAAAGGTTATGGTGATGACATGGATGTTAGTTGGTGTTAATGAAACAGACTCGATGCCATGACGGCCCCTTTACAGGTTAAACACCCCACCGACAATTCATCAGCCCACAGTCGGCTCCTGCTCACATATGTCGCACATTTGTATATTTAAAGGCACATTTAAAAAGGTACATGTTTGGACAATTATTCCCACTGGTTCTGGATGCTGTTCAGCTGGAATGATTTTTGCTCGTATTTTTATACCTTTAGAACAGTTATGGTGTGCAACCGTGGCAACAAGGTATTGTTTTTACAACCGGGGATAGGCTGATTAGCATCTCAAAAGCTCAAATAACACCTGAATTACAAATCCCAGAGGAGTTAAAATGCAGATTGAGAAGGAGGAAGTTCAAACCAACTCTTCCATTCATCAGAACGGGCAAGGATGCTGTCGCCAACGGCTTTCTAACCATTCCATCAGACAAAAAAAAAAAAAAGCAAATGAGGTTGATTGGGATTGCTTGCCAATAACTGATGGTGAATATGTGAAATATCGTCTCTGCTGCACAGAAATTTAGCTGTTAGCATGTCATAACAGTCATGTATGACAGCAACAGTCTTCAGTCAGAGGCCTCTTTAGATTCGCTGTAAGAGCGACTGCTACCGAGTAGGGATGTAACAGTACATGTATGAGTATTTTCACCTGAACACATGCACAATGTTTATATACTGAACTCAAAGTGCAGTGCAACGTTCCGCAGCGCAACCTTAAAAAGTGACAACAGAACAAAATTCCCTAGAAAGGACTCCCAGCTATCACTAAAATCTGCTATTTGGTAACATTAACAGTTTCTCATGTAGCTACAGTAGAAAAAGAAAGATGGACAGAACCAGAACTTTGTCAGCGAACGCATCTTTCAACAGCAATAAGGTCCATAACTCGCTCTGCTCTGAACTGAATTACTCACCTGAAACAATGTGAAGCTGAATGTAAACATCACTGACAGTAGAGAAAAACCAGCTGAAGTCCACATGGCTACCCATAGCATCCAATCAGCCCAAACTCCTTATTTTGTATACAACACAAGTCGGTGGAAACCCCAGTAATGAGAAGATATTTTCCCAACAGCTGCCCATGCTGCATTCAAGTGCACCTCAGAGACTAGGCTCTCGAAATATCAAAAACAACCCCAAAGTGATTTAAGCATGTTTTATTCTCAAATATGGGCAAAGTATTATTTAAACATTTCCAAACATTAACACTGACTGTTTTCAAGTGGGTTTTTTGTATTCTACTCTGGCTAAGTCTGCTTGTACTATTTTGTTTATGAAAAAAGGAAAAAAAAAGGTTCTTTGTTTATTGCTGATCAAAGTAAAAAAAGAAAGAAAAAAGTCATGCACATTTGCATTTATTTTTCTTGATAAAAGTGTGATTTTTGTGTACCGTTACATCCCTACTAACGGAGGTTCTTCCTGCCCACAGCATCACCATCCATAAGAACTTTTCGAAGATTCTTGGATAAAATGAGTTACGACGACATTTAATTTCCGTTTGGGATAAATAAAGTATTTTTGGATTAAATTGGAACTGAATGAAAAGTGTTTTACCCATTTTAGTTTTAAGCCTGCATGGACCGGAGGAAGCCAAGAAATTCAAACGGTTCAAATAAATAGTTTAAGCCTTTAAAATTACTGAGACGTTTAATCCCACGTGACTGCTAATATTGTTCACAAAATGTAAAGTTCATTTTACTTGCAGCTCGTTGTACCTTCATGCCTGAAACTAAAGCTCTCACTTTGATTAGAGGTTACCCTTAACTCAAACATCCCTGCAGTAAATGTCAAACAGCCAAGAGATCTGCAGCCACGCCACCGTTGTACCACAACTCCTCCGATGTTCATTAGCGGTCTGGGTGCAGATTAGTCGCCACACAAAGCTGATATAATTACTTTTTATGACCAGGCAACATATTGAGAGCGGTCTGGGAGCAGTGCCGGCATCAGTTGGGTGTAAAAGGGCCATAAAACGATTACAACGACGCTAAAGACTCCCCTCTTATAACCGAACCAATCCGGGGCCGATCATCTCCCTGATGGCACCGAAGAGGAGGAGGCAAAGCTCCAACTTCTCTTTTTTTCCCTCCATATCTGGTGTGAAAAGTGCCCTCGGCGGAGTGACAGTCTTAATATTTCTCACATGGAGAAAGAATTCCTTCTGAGGATCCCGGGTGTTTGAGCAATTTTGGAAATGTTCATGCTCATGCTTCTGATCTTAAAGGTCAGTGGGAAACACCTCGTGGGATGTCAGATAATAAAAGCGTTAAAATGTTACAGTAAAACACAAGATGAAAGTATTATGCCTTCTATACCCCCCCCCCCAACACCAGCTGAATGAACCTCTCTGTGGTTTAACCGGTGCAATAAAGCTTAGTGGGCTGCTGCAGCTTGGAAAGCAGACATCAGTCATCTTTGATGGAATTAGACCACGTTACCCACAATCCTTTGCTGCTCACCCAAACAACAAAAGGGAGAAAATAGATGAGGAAGACCCAGAGAAGGTGGCTAATTACAGCCGGTTTGTTTTGATATTGGGCAATAAATCACAGGATGGACGGCTTCAGCTGGATCTCAGTGGAGGTTTGATGGAGTCTGAAGGAGCAAAAAAAATACGTTTACTTTTGATTTTATGGTTGGAAATCTAAAAAGAGTTGCGATTCAATGGGGGTTAAAATAGAGAAGCACAGATTGCTCAGGACATGGATGGAATCATGAGCTATTTTTAACTTGACCAGCAACGGGAGGATTTATGGTCCCTGAACCTAAAGGCAACACTGTGCTGAAGTAGCCCGTCTCCAGAGGAGCAGATTTTACCGGGTTGGGTAGATTCACAGGGGCAGACCCATCACACACACCTGTGAACATCCGGAGAGTGGACTTTTGAGATAGAAGACTCCTATAAGTACCTGGGTGTTCACCTGAGCAATAAGCTGGACTGGACTAACAACACTAGGGCCGTTTCCCCCATCGGAACTTCGCGGTAATTTTACCAGACCTTCACGGGCTGGCCAGAAAGGACCACTTTCCGGGGCCATTTTAGGAACCAAACGAGTACATGCCCTAATCAGAAATGGTCGGGTAGAGTAGCTGAGCGGGACTTGTGGCTAAAGTCATGCTGATTGGTTGCAACGCAGTGGGAAGGAAAGTATATCCGCAGCAATTATCATTCAGTCGTTCAAGTTGAAGTTCATTCACGAAAACCAAATGGTGAAGGAAAAGACCAGCAGCAGTGAGACCAGATTGTGTCAGACCTGGAGAAGGATGAATGACAGATTTGGCAGAATTGAACACTTTGAAAAGCATGGTGTTTTCCGTTACTTGGAAACTGAAAGAGTCTGGAACCACCTGGGAACTTCATAGATCTGGCTACCTAACCAAACTAGTCAAGATGGGCCTTTATGTCAAACAGCTGACTAAAAAACAGATGGCTACTAAGCCAGCACTGTAGAGGTTTCTTGTGGAGTTAGAAAACCCAACTATAAGGTTAACCAAACGGGCCTTTATTGGACAGCTGAAATGGCAACACAATTATATTTTACCAAAATGAACATTAGAGATTGTAAGAGCAGAAGAAGCTGGTCTTCTCTGGTCTGATGATGCCAAAAAAAGAACAACGTGATGCAACGCTGCTCGTCACCTGGATAAAAACATCCCCAAACATAAATAGATTTTTCAAAAACACGTGATCCAGAGTGCTTTGGACCACAGACTAAGGTTGTGATTCTGTTGAAACAATGACCCAATGAACACAGCCAAGGCAACCTAAGAGTGGCTTCAGCTGCACTCTCAGGAGGTCTTTGAGTAACGCAGCCAGAACCTGGATCTATTTGCAAGTGAACATCTCTGGAAGGACCTAAAACTGCTTATTACCAACATTGTTAGAGTTTCCGATGATCTGCAAAGAAGAATAGGAGAAAGCGCCAGGCTTTGCTTTCAGGAACATACCCAGTAGTAAAAATGAGCTAAAATGCCAATATTAGGTAAAATGAGGTAACGTTTGGTCTCTGTCATTGCCAACCAAGGTAACAATACATAGATTTAAAAATGCAATTTTGCACGTTACAAACTATTTTGTTCCCCAGTAAGTCAAATCTCTAGTGTAGATTTTTTAAAGGGAACATAATAGGCTCTGGAGTAAGGCTGTAACATAATTAATGTGTGAAAAGTGAAACGTGTGTCAATACTTTCTGGATGCAGCCTTGTAGAGTAAAAAAGAAAAAGAAAAAAAAAGAGTTTATATGTTTTCGATTAGATTTAAAAAGAAAAATAAACACCAAAATCAGACATGTCAAAGACCTGTAATCGGTGCATCTTTAAACACAACTAAATGCATTAGGGGTTAATAATTACAGACACATCTAACATTTTTGTATCAGACAGTATAAACCTTTCACACCATTTCAGAAAAACATCAACTGGAAGCGTCTGATATGACCTCTGGCACAGTAAAAGTGTTGAAGTTGTGGCTGAATTAAGGACAGTGA
The DNA here is from genome assembly GCA_963556495.2 of Valencia hispanica. NCBI lineage: Eukaryota > Metazoa > Chordata > Actinopteri > Cyprinodontiformes > Valenciidae > Valencia > Valencia hispanica. Next base: position 9,419,603 of record OY747712.1, on the reverse strand, counting down.
CTCCTTGGGGCTTGCAGAACATCACTCAGATGAAGCAACAAAAATGCAACTCGTGCACCTGGAGAGGTAATTGAATTTCAAAGACGCATTCTGCCGTTTTCCATATGGCGCACTGGCATGACCAGGGCATGAATCCAATAACATGCTATTATTATGGGAGGCCCGAGTGTGAGCCGGCAAAATAAAAGGGACAAGAAAAGAGCATTAGAGGGATAAAAAGGCTGTGAAATCCATGCTTTCCAGCTTTATTTTTGGATTAAACAAGATTTAATATTCACATATTTGAGTTTCATGGTTCATTTATGATAAAAAAGATAAATATTTAAGGTGCTCTTGTGGAATAACTAATAATGAGTCTTCATGGGAAGATGAACAGGATGACAATAGTGCAGGGAAGTGAAGTCTTAAAAAAAAGGGTTGCTGCAATTCTAGTTTTTAATTTAGAGCACGCTCAGTTGTTTCCAGACAAAAGCACAGATGACCTGTGGCCTTGTTTCCCACACAATCCTGCGCTGGAATGTGTCCACTGATCCCATTAACACACAGCAGGACTCTGGTTAACACTGCCAAAAGCTACATAATACTATACAATACTAGAACAAAAAAAAAAAAAAAAAAGCCTGAGTACAATTCACCAGCTCTCACTTTATCGTCTCTGTTATAAATCCCACGTTTCCCACTGCAAACAAAAAGCTTTACAAAGTTACAGTGGAAATCCGTAAGTTAGAGGAGTTCATACAGAAAAACATACAAATACACACCTGTGTGTGAGAGTGAAGTAGAAAAAAAAATCCCAAGGAGTGTTTATATACAAGTCACTGGAAAGGACATCAAGTACAACACACCTTATGTGTAGTTTTTGAGAGATTAGTGGCCCCCTTTTACCTTTGAGAAAAACAACACCTATTGACCTATTTGTATGATCACAAAGATGTGTAAAATGTACAAAGAACACTCATTTCAATGAGACGCTACTAACAACAGAAAAAAAAAACCAATTCGCAGCAATACATGATACAGCCCATACTTTCAAACAGGTTACCTTCTAGAATTACTTACAACCTACTTTTCTGATCTTATGTTTTCTGCTAAAATCAACAGGCTGCAGAAATGGTCGGGTCCCGGGTTTTTAATGAGGTGTCTTGCAACCTGATTCTTTCTGGAACTCCAAGAGCAAGCTTTAGGACTTCAAGTTTACTATTAAGAACTTCCGGGTTACTTTCCTAAAACTTGTAGACTACCTTTAGACGGAAGAATAAATTGTAAGGTGACTTCTGAGTTCAAACTTTTCTGGGCACACTCTACAGCTTATAAGTTACTTTTAGCAATTTACAGAGTACTTTACCATATCTTCAAGGATACTTTTTCTAATCTTACATAATACTCAACTAAACCAACAATCTACTTTTGGGTACCTCATGAAACTATGTGCAAGTTCATACTCTTCAGAACGTACAGGGTACTATCTAAAACTTGTGGGTTACTTCCCCCAAAACTAGCAGGCTACTTTGGGGTACCAGGTAAATATAAGCTTATATAAGTTATTGTTCAACCTGATACTTTCTGGAACTCAAAGTTGAATCTTCAGGACACAGCTTACTATTAGAAGGTTATTTTCTAAAGTTTGCATGCTACCTTTAGGAGGCAGAATGAACTTTGAGGTGATTTGTAACGTCATTCTGTTTTTGTACTGTCAGGTTGGTTTCCCCCCAACTTGCAGGCTAAATTCGGTAATCAGGCTGTCATGCGGTGGCCTGTAACCTGAGACTTTCTGAAACTTTAATTAGTAATTCCTAAAACTTTCCTGGGTACTTTCAGTAGCTCCAGCTTTACTTATCTTGAAATAAGCTATTTGCCTGAACCTTACAACTACAGTACTTTTAGCAAAGGAACTCTATGTGATAAGTAACCTGATACTTTCCAAAATGTGCAGGCTACTTTCTTGTACAAATATGCAACTATTCTGGAAAGCAGGGGTTGTAATCTGTATTGCTATTAAAGTATTACAATTTAATCTTCAAGAGTTCAAATCTGTTACAGATGACTGTTCAGATAACCCTAATTTGCTGCTCAAAATAATGTAAAACCAACATTGCGCTTCGGTTGCAGTGCAAGGAAGCAAAGACCTGAAATAAATAGGTAAAAATATGACAAGTGATTTCATCACCTTAAAAAAAGAAAAAGAAACACTGCAGGCCCTCAGATTTGTTCGCTTCAGGATTACCGCCTCGTTGCTTCAGACAAACTAATCATCCCTCTTCTCGGCCAATAAAGCTCTGAATTAAATACGTGTCAGTTAAAAAGCACAGGCTCCTGTGTGAAGTGTAAAAAAAGGCACATTTAAAACAAAGAGTTTCAAAATACGTCCCCCCTCCCACACATAAACACACACAGAAACAAGATGAGGATGAACCCGACAGTCTGTGACGTTGTGGGTGGGGTCCATGTGGATGACTGACAGACATAAAACAGGGACGACGGATGAGTAGAGCGGGTTGCAACAGGCGGGCGGGGTTAGTGATGGACTCCGTCATGCAGTCAGTTAATTAATAAGGCCCGTGGAGGTTAATGACACTCCTGAAGTCTTGTTCGTGGCTGACTGTAGTGGGGTTAGTGATGGAGGATCACCACGGGTTACGGGTCGGGTCTTGTCGTGAGACAGTAAACCCGTCCTGTCTCGACGTCGATTGGTTCAGACACTCACCCAGGACTGCTCGAAGCTGTAGGTCCTCCGGCGATCATCCGGGTCGTCGGGAACGTTCTGGGCCTGCTGGAACTCCTGCCTCAGCCTCTGTATCCGGTCATGGTTGCTGGGAGTCAGCCGGTTGCTGAGAGGAGAGGAAAGAAACAAAGAGAGAGCGAGAAAGGAGGGGGTAAGATGAATGAGCGTGAGAGGACCACTGCGAGCGAGTGACCTGGTTCTATCAGCGCCGCAGGAAATGGCCTGCAGGATGGAGTTGTTTAAAGTTCAGTGTGCTTCGTCCGCGGATTGATCAAATGCACTGTTGACATTGGCAAGGCGGCCCAGATAGACTCAACCCAGAGAGGATATGATAAGTGAGGGCACAAGCTCACAGCCGAGCCAACAGCAATATGAATCAAACTAATGTGCCTCTGATGTATTATTCAGAACAATGAACAAAGACTGGTGGTGAACAGTGAACGGTTCACCCCCCCATCGTTCACCCACTGCGGTGCTGCTGTGGTGTACTACAGGCCCGCGGTGCTCACATCAAACAATGCTGCCATCAGCGAGACTTCCTCACGGTACGCCGAACAAAAACACGTCTGCTCTGCAAGCACAACCCTGGCAGAAGGTACAGCGACACGTTTAGACACAGAGAATCAACCATTTGTTCCAATTTTAAACTTATTCTGCTAAAATAAATTATGCATACAACATACAGTCAGATCACCTGAGAGTGATGGTGGACCAGCCAATCAGACAGTAATTAAGGACATAAAAATGAGGCAGAAATCCCCACCGGAGATTCCAGTGTTTACAGAGGTTACCACAAATACATCTTGTAATAATCGGTACCATGAGCTTTTCAGTGACGCTGTTGTTGTATTTATTTATCTATTTGCGTGTTGTGGTTGTGTAGTTCTCAGTTCGCATTGTTTGGTTTGTTTCATCATTGGTTTTTCCCCTCGCTCTGCCGTCCTGCAGGTGTAAAAGCAGACTAGGATGTTTTCTTGTATGTTCTTAATTCCCCTTCCTCTCCATCTTCAACTCACCCTCTTAACTTGTTCTCCCACCTCTATTCATCTTCTTTATTTTCTTTATTATTTTTGGATGGTTTCTATGTATAACTGAGAAATTCACATTTTGGTTCGTTATCTATCGCAGCTTACATCCTGGATGCAAACTGCTGCTTAGACTTTAGATTCCCAAGTCCTGACATAAAAAACCCCATTGTGGTTTATTAAAAGTTTATAACCAAAAGGAAAAGAGGAAAAAAAAAGATCAAATAAGGATCTTCAACAGAGTCCTTGCAAATCGTGTCATTCTTTTAATATTTTGCCAAAAATCTGACCTTATTTTTGTGCTTTATTTGTAAATATTTCAGATACCTGGGCAAAATGTTTTACTTTCCACAAGTCAGAATTTTGATGTAAAATTTTAATGTTCTGATGGACTTTAATACGTGTCTTTTAAGCTTCTAGCCCCACCATGGTCTATTCCGGTTTAGCCTTGCAGGGTCATGGGGGGACTGGTGCCCATCTCCAGTGGTCATGGGGCGAGAGGTGGGTTTCACCCTGGACAGGGTAACACAAAGACATCCAGAACAAACAACTGTGCACGCACACTCATACCTAAGGACAATTCAGAGCAGTGTTTCCAAAACTGACTCACAAAATAAAAATGTAAGAGGGTCGTTAACCTCGACTCTTAGTTGAGCATAAAGTTTTTTTTTTACATAGTTTAAAAACTGTTACAATGACAACATAATCAGACTCAACAGCCAATACATTGCTTTCATTTGCTGCTTTAATTTATTTTCCAGTCCTGGTATTGTCTTTTATAAAGATTTCTAAGGTGCATAGTAAATGTTGGTATTTAGGCTGATTTCTGAAGAGCGCTTTAGCACCCCAAAACTCACGGTGAGTTCCATTTGTAGTCCGAACTTGGAAATTCCGACTTCAGAGTGGGAAAAATCAGCTGGAACGCTCCCTGAAGTCGGACTTCCCACTAGGAGAGTCTGAGATTTTTTCTTGTTACAACTTTGACTTTCAATATGGCCGCTCATTGCGTCAACAACAGTAAGATGTGGTGGAAACATGGTTATTTTACAAGACACACTTAAAAGACTGCGTCTAAAATTAGTGCTATATGTAGAGCCTGCAACTCTAAACTTAACAAAACAAAAGTGGCGTATGCATATGGAAAGTACAGCTTAAAACGAGGTTTATAAGAAGTACTACCAGCTATGGCGACACCCAGGTCGCCATATTGGAATCCCAACTTCTCTGACTATGTTAGCTGGAACGCTGTTTACTAGGGTTGTGACGTCAAACCCAGCTCTCAGTTCCGACTTCCACATTCCTGAGCCCAAATGGGGTCCTAACCCAGACTTTGGGAACTACTGATTTAGAGTATTCAGTTAACCCAACAGTCTTGTTTTTGGACTGCGGGAGGAAGCCGGAGTAGCTGGAGAGAACCCATGCAGGTTAGTTTCATCAAACTTTTAAGATCTTGGATTGGATGTGATCCTTTGATTTTACTTTCAGTTACTAGTTCAGTCACTTCAGGAGCTTCCAGAAGGAACTGCGTTAATCTTGTACAACCAGTTTGTTTTTAAGTAGGGAGAATCAACATGTGGAACTTCCTCCATGCAGAGGAAACGTTTCTTTAAAAAGGACCAGCTATGCAGTCACGAGTCGTTTATTTTACCCCCCTTTTTTATTGAAACTACTGAACTACTAAAAGAAAAATCTCCAACTTGACTCTGCCAGTTTCTAAACATGCAGATTTTGACAGATTTGCTTATTTCAAAAATCATCTGCATGTTTCTGAGTTTTTCCGTTTCTCTCATGGTGTGAATGAAGCGAAGTGTCAGGATGTGCGAATAAAAAGAGCAGCCGTGGGGAATGATGACTCGGAGCTCGACTTTTTAACTTCCTGTTGCCAGGAAATTCCTCGGGACCATCTTATCTGGGAAACTTCGAAGGTCAAACCTGCATCTCTTTCCAGGGCCCAAATATCCCAGGGGTTCTGCTTGGAGAGGAAACTTTATGGGTTGAAGGTCGTCTTTAGACACTCGGGGACGTTTCAGAGAAAAAAAACCCTCAAAACACTGAATGAATTCAGGATACAACATAGTTGCAGGTGCTAAACATATCCAAAGCATCACCTCTTTAATTATTTTAATTTACAGTATTGAGTAAAAGTTTTAAACCACATGTATTGTTTATATACTGTCCTTTCAATAGGCGAATCTTTTGTGACGTCAATGTTTATGTTTCCTTGCATTGCATCATGGAATGGGGTGGCAAGAAACAGTGTATTTTACCTATAGTTTGATTGTTTTACATGTTTGGAGGAGGAATTAGGAAAGCAGATGGTTCTCTCTTGCTTTGTGGTTGATTGTAAGGGGCCTGATAAATAAAATTTCCGAATTCCCTCTGAAAAGGACCGCGGAAAATTAAAGATGGTTGCAGGCGATGACAAGATTAAACCCGGACACTCTGAAGAAAGCTTGGATTCCTGCAGAAACTGACAGTTTGTGAGGCTCAAATTGTTCATGGTAAGTCCTTGTGACTATTTGTTATTTTGAGAAGATGCTTTTAAAATATTCAAGTGTACATATTTTAAAATCCAATGCGTAATATTGTTTTCGCGTTCTGATTCACGGTTGTCCCAAACTGCGACCCACAGCCCCCGACTATGCACGCTGCTGTACATGCAACAGTTCTAAGTCCTATCCTGACAGCTGTTTCCACTTTAAACATTAACGCTGCTATATGTTTCTCCAAGACTTGATAAAAAAAAAAAGAATTGTGTAAGCTGTGATGTTCAGCTTTTCACCAGAGGCCATTAAAATTCTCATGTCACAAGACAACTGAAATTATGAAACAGCCACTACATTTCCAAAAATAAATGAATAAATAAGGACACTGATCAATGAGGACTTGCCCGGCTTTTAAGTCGCATTGAGGATTTTGCCGTTCTCTTTGGCCATCACTCACGGCTGATGCGACGGTGATGCGACTCTGCTTGCCCAGGTCTGACCTCTGCTTTTCAGTACGACCACAGTTTTCTGTTTCACAGAAGAGATGGCCCAACTTTCCTTGAAACAAATAATTGTAGGCCTCCAGACTTTTCAAAGCCTTTATTCTTTATGAGTGAAGGGTCCAGGGCTTTCTATTACATAGGAATAAAGGTCTCCCCAGCAGATTTGTGGCCAAGGCACCGGCAAATGGGACCAATGTTTTTCGTTTTTCCCAGATCACGTATGGGCTTTGAATAACTTGGATTTTGTCGTCAATACAGATTTTAAGCTTCTCTCTAAACCTCTTCCTGTCTTCAGACGTTAAAGTGGTTATATATTGGGGATTTTACCGGCTAACTCTCTTGTTCGTCGTGTCTTTATAGCCCATTTTGATTCTCCTATATTTTTGTGTTTTTGATCCAGAGCTTTTTTGGAGACCAGGAAGGATGAAATCCACACTGCATAGGTCAGAGCCTCCTCTCCAACAGTTGACAGAGAGGCTGAGAAGTGTGATCCTTCAGTAACCAGAACACATTTCTGACAAAAAGAAAAATTACAACTTCTTTTGCAATAAAAATCTGCTAAAGTCCAGATAAAAGATCTTAAAGACCTGCAGGAAGCCTTGAAAACGTCCAAAAAACAAACAGAATCAGGCAGCCCAAGACTTCTGCACAGCTCTGAGTATCGAATTACTAATTTCATATATCGTCAAACAAATAAAAGGCAGCACCATGAACTTTATCAGCTATCAGCTCCACAGACAGACACTAACAGACAGAAACCAGAGGCGGGTAGCCCGGCTAAAGAGCAGGAACCTGTCATATGCAATCCTCCATATCTCCATGACATGCAACACAGCCGCCTGGCCTCTTCAGAGCTCTGCTGACCCAATAAGTGCTACATGTGTGACCCTCTGATGATGGATCATGGCTAAAAGCGGGGAACATGTAAACAGACGTCTGTACCAGAGGAGAAAAAAGAAAAGAAATAAAGAGTTTGAGACCTTCAGAGTGAGAAAAGGTGCAGCAATTTGTCTGAGTAAGAGTGTGACGTGTGTTGGATGAAAGATGCTCGCTCTCCTGAAACAAGAGGCTCAGCCCCGTAATCAAAGGAACATCACCATTAAGACAACCTATAGACCCTGGCTTCATTGCAAATCCACCCTGAGAGAATGAAGTGACGGGAAATAGAGGGATCAAACATTTCCAATCCTGACAAAGTGCTGCGGATCAATCAGAAGAAGAGCAAACGGCGCGATACGACTTCACAGCCCTCGAAAGCCCCAGAGAGCCGGCTGAAAATTCAGTCTGAGATGAGCTTCATCCTCCAAACGGACTCACTCGATATCTGCTGCCGGACGAGGCTGAAAGGTCACACAGCGAGGCTTTTTTTGTGGCGCGCAGAGTCTCTGGGACTCGATGACAGGACAGAGGTCCACTGCCGCGTTTACGCCGCGATGCACCCCGCCTTTTCACGGTCGGCTGTGTCCGCTGAAAAAGCTCCCCGGCTCTTCCTGAAGCTGGTGAAGGAAGGAAGGAGCTTTGAGGAGATGAAATGTCGCCTATTGTGAGCGGACACTTCACTTCAGAGCTGGAGCGTCACGCTGAGATCTAATGCAGCATGAAGAAGCAGCAGAGGGATCCAAAGATAAGACGCTCTTGAAGGAAAGAAAAAAAAAAAAGTACTTTTCACCAACCTGGATCTTTTTTTTTCTTCCTGCAAACTTTCCTTAAAAAAAATCTTTTGAATTTTTTTGGGGGGGGTTAATTCTATAAAAAGGCAAAGCATGAATAATCCAGTAAATTAATCAATAAAAGCCAACAAAGCCCCTCTAATTAACTTTCCTACAACCTGAACATCAGGCAAGCAGCCTCATTCTTGATGCAATTGAATGTTTTGACGTAGTGAAATGTTGTTTGGATCTATTAATGAGCTCCAAGAACAAAGATTGGAGGAATAAATGAATTTACTGAAACATCGTCGTGTTTAATGTGTCGCTCGGCTCATAATTTTTCACTCTGCTGAACTAGAAAAAAATAAAATTTTCTAGCAGAGTGAAGCGTCCTTTCATTCACCGTCTCTGGCAGGAATCGCTCACTAACAGACTAAAAGTAACAAGTTTACTTCACTACTGCTGTCAGTACATTTATATTCAGTGACCAAGATTTTTAAAGAACCCCAGTTTGGTTCATTCATTTAACCTTAAATTAGACCAAACATTTTATAAACCGGTCCAACTTTGAGTGTTGTCGAACACTTGCTTTGATTCAAGAACTCAAAAAGGAATAATCAGCAAACAAAATGTATTAAAGATAACCCGAGTAAATACAAAAAGCAGTTCTCAAACGATAACTGAACCTTCTGACAACATGAAGTGGGCCATAATATCCCAAAATGCAACACTTAATGCCCGAACTGATGAGAAGCCAAGTCATATCTATCCGTCCGGAAAGTAATCAACGAATGAAGTGGCGCGCAGTCTACCGAAATTATACAAACTCATCCAGGAGGTCAGTGGAGAACCAGGGACAGCTTTAGAAAAGCTGCAGGCCTCATTTGGCCCAATTTAGCTCAGAGTTCTTGATTCAACAACAAGAAAGAGATTAGGCCAAAATGGCGTCTCTGGGAGAAAAAAAATAAAATAAATAAAAAACCCAAACCCCCCACAAAGGTCCTTCCAACAAACATTTGGATGTTCCACGAGACTTTTGGGAAAATATTCTGTGAAATGGGTGCGCTGATTCATTATTCAATTGATTAATTGCAATGTGAAATGTGCTGAATCGACAGTGATTCATAAGTGTTCAAAACCGATTCTATTTCGCTAAAATTTAATGACATCAAAATGAACGTCTACCTTGTCGCCCGGACATTTTAGGGGACGGACCGGCAGTCCGTCAAACAATGGTGGCAGCCAGTGTTTCAAGCACTTACCTTCAAACCCGCTGAGTAAATTTTGCACTAGCTGCTGCCATCATGTGTCCGCCGGTCCTTCACATAAAATGTCCAGGTGACACGGTGGACTTTTATGTTCCTGTCATTTAATTCTTATGGAACATTTTTAGTTTTTAACACTTATGGATCGCTATCGATTTGGAACGTTTCACATAGCAATTAATCGATTAGTGAATTGGGACACAGCTAGTGGACTGACGAGTAAAAAGGTCAAGCTTTATGAAAGGGTGCGTCCCATTTACATCTGGTGTAAAACGGTCTGGGGCTTTGTTTGTTCTTCTAGACATGGATGACTTGTGTTAAGTTCATGCAGAACTTAAGTTATGCAGCAGTAAAAAAAAACAAAAACAAAAAACAATGACAGTATTGAGTATCTTTGTCAAAGTTTGCTCCAAAACCCGACCAATTTGACCAATTTACAACTATTTTGAAAAGAAGATTTGGTCGAAATTCCTCTAGAAAGTTAAAAAAAGAAGACTCATTACTGGTTAGTTTAACCACTTGTTGCTGACAACAGTGGGACGAATCAGTTATCGGTTTAAGGGGCAATTATTTTTACACATCTGACCTTATATTTGTTTGATCATCTGACAAAAATCAAAAACAGATGAAATCTCTAAGGAGGCAAATAATGTTTTACAAAACTAGGTAGGTATGTTGTGACTATCCTTTCATATGTTTACTCTATAGGAGTAAAGAAGCTGATTATTAATGCAATTTAAACAGTTATTTGCTAAATGTATTTCCAACCCACCCTTAGTGAAAATGCTGCAGATTTAAGATCATCTATGGAAACATTTGTTCAAGATAAAATGCTCTAATCAAATAATATTAAAGTTTGAAAAGAATATGTGAGTTCTGTAAATCTGCTCCCCCAACCCCCCCCATGATCAATAAAATCTTCAAATTTTTTACAATTTTAATTTAAACAGACAAACTTTACAGAGAAAGATCCGACACTAATAGCAGCTTTTCAGAGCTCGGTCTTTGTTGGTCATAGAGGAGGAAGCAATCTAACAGGATTAATCGGATCTGAGTCGTCGCTTTGAAACCCCCTGACACTGATACCAATCAAAGCTGGCCAGTTGGAGATGCGAGGCCTCCACGGTTCGCCGTGCGGTAAACGACAGAGCCGGCCTGATCCTCGAGATAAAAAAAAAAAAAAAACAACGCTCCCGTTCACACAGACTGCTCTTCTTAGTCCTGCAGAACTCAGGAGAAATGCTCCAAGATGACTGGTTGAACACCAAGAGCATTAAAGCCTGCACCAAAACGGATAAGTCCGTTTTAAGCAGAGGGGTTCTGGTGAGCATTTAGAGCAGCTTTGTTGCTTCAAATTCACAATAAATACAACAACTCATTTCCTCAGTTGATTTTTTTTCCTCTTTTGCATAAACAAACAGAACCTGATTTAATAAAATCCCATCTCACTCATAACAATGCATGGATTGTATTCCGCGATAGCCCAAACTAATTCGTTCGCCAATAATCCCCACTTCAAAAATAATAAACTTTTTAATTACAAACCGCCATCTTAATTAAAGATTTAATTAGGCATGGGTAGTCATGGGACTCCGATGTGACTGTTGTACCGACTAGCTCTCCAGCTTGTTAAATAAACATTCCCTGATGCGGAGATAGGAGCGGGAGGAAACCGGATCGGGTCATGAATATGCGTCCAGCTGCGGCGGTTAGTTCTGTAAATCTTATCAGATGGGTGAACGAGGCCCTACATCCTCTGACAAAGAGTGAGCAGCCGGTGGAGCCTTCAGCTGCAGTGAAAAATGAGCAGAGATGTTGAAGATGATAATCTGGGCCTATTGATCGGAGGCTCACAGACAGCCAGGAGGGAGACGGATGCCCTCACTAACTAATGCTAGCAGCTAACGCTTCATGTTCGAGCCGTTGGGCTTCTTGGGTTTGAGTCTTCCACTGCCGTAGAGCTACAAGGCTGGGTACAGTTGGCCCAAAGTGGCATCTTTACATTTAATGACACCTAAAACATTGTATTAATTACTGATATCTAGAAGGTATCCGTCCCCAGAATGAATAATGCTATGTTAGAGTGGTAGAGCAGTATATGAACATTTTCCTTACAAGCCTTGATTGATAGTTAAAGGCTTTTTAGATTTTTTACGTTATTTGGCTGACAATATCTTTGACAAGAGCTAATTTTTTTTTTTAAGTAAGGCTAAATAAATAATTCTGAAGGGAAGGCAGTTTTATTAGTATAGCATATAGCAGCAACAGGGCAATTCAAAGTGCTTTACATGATAAAGCAAAATAATGAAAAGTAGGAAATCAGACTAAATTACTGATGTTCCAGTTTATTAACTGAAGGCAGCTCTAAACAAACAGGTTTTTAGCCCAGATTAAAAGGAACGCAGTGTTTTAGCGTTTTTGCAGTTTTCTGGAATTTCGTTCCAGATTAGAGAAGCATAGAAACCGAATGCTGCTTCTTCATGTTTGATTCCAATTCTGGTTCTGGTGTAAGGACTTTAGAACTGGGGTGATGTGCTGTACTTTCCTGGTTCTAGTGAGGAACACAAGCAGCAGCGTTCTGGATCAGCTGCAGCTGTCTGACTTTTTTTAGGCAGACCTGTGAAGACACTGTTGTAGTAATCAATCCGACTAAAGATAAACACAAGGATGAGTTTCTCTAGATTATCCTGGGACTGGAAATGTTCTTCAGGTGATAAAAGGCTGACCTTGTTATTGCCTTTATGTGACCCTGGAGGTTCAGGTCTGAGTCCATCACTACACCTAAACTTCGGACCTGATCAGTAGTTTCTAGCTGTATTAACTGAAGCTGTTTGCTGACTATTGATCTTTCCTCCTTAGGTACAAAAATACTTATTTCAGTTTTGTTTTTATTCAATTGAAGAAAGTTACGACACATTAAGACATTTTAATATAAATACCAGTCTTAGCAATGGGATATAACTTTTGAACGGCTCATTTAAAAGCCAAAAATAGATCAACAAGATTTAAATAACTACAGAAAATCTTCAGGCTACTTTTTGAAAATTGTGTATTCTCAGCCAATATCATATTTAAATAACCAAAATAATAATAATGATAACAATTAAAAAGTAGGGTTCTTGTCCTAACATAGCACTGAAACAGCTGTATTGAATTTTTGTAGGGACTTCTTTTTTAATACAGCAGAATAAAATAAAATAAAAATGTTGTTGGAGTTAATGTTTGTAGCTCATCTAAACTTGATTTAAAGTCATGGTGTTTTATCAAGGATCCCATTAAGGGCCAGTGTTAATCACTCTATGCTTCCACTGTTTTAAATCGTCCAAAAGGTACAATGTTACAATATACAAATAAATGAGTTGGAGATGGTCTTTTTAATCGTCCACAAACATTACATCCTACTTATCACCATCATTTAATCTCTAGGTCTAATCAGAGAGTTAAGGTTTCCTTTCTAATGGCCAGTTATACTCAGATACACAAATCTATGTGGTAAAGAAAAGTCTCTTGCAACTCAGAAGCATTTAAATCTTTAATATATTTAAATATTAATATATTCTCACCTGATGAGAAGAAAGCAGCCATCTCTTCCAGGTTATCTTGAATTAGTCTTTATTTAGGAGTAAACCTGGTTTAGAAAACTCTGCAGAGAGACTACTACTGTTTACTCCACTGTCTTTTGTTTTGTTTTGTTTAATATTTTGTGGCACACTGGTCGACTGCAGGAATAAAGAACACAATCTTAAAGTGGCTGGGTTAGATTGATGCATCCCTTTAGTATCTGTCTCATAAGCTTATGTTGGCCATTGGGCTAGAGGTAATGACAAAATAACAATTACAACTAATTAAAACTGATAGATACTGCTAACAGCTATTTTACATTGGTTTTTTTATGATGTTGCTCAGAGCTTTCAGGAAACTGGTTTAAAGTCTGCACATTGGTGACCTTATATCGCCATTTAAGGGGGACATATTATGCAAATTGCACTTTTTTCATCCTTTTGTGTTGCCATTTGGGTCTCTGCTGCCTCTATAAACATTCCAAACAAAAATCACATTTATGTGAGCAATTTTGTGCAAAGAACTTCATTAACATGTTTCGTACAGACCATAGACCTATTATACCTGGTTTAAAAAGAGACATAATGTGTTCCTTTGAAATAAATAATAAGGTTCCCTGGATCTCTCCTGGATACACAATTGCTTAAGCACATGCTAATATTTATTTTCAGGATTCTTTCTGATGGAAAAGACAGATTAAAAGATCCAACATGTTGCCATCTCTGAGCAAATTAGGCTCTTATTAGCCTGGTGCTGTCTTTGCTCTGGATTGCATGGGTTTAACCCTAAAGCGGTGATGAAACTCAAATGACCCTGAAGAAACATGGCAATTAGATGGCAATCAATATAGTATCACCACACTTAGCAGCTCATTATCAAACACCCGCCACTCGCCCCATTGTGTCAGCGCACTAAGTGAGACGGATGGGGTCGGAACGTCGACAAACTGCACAAACAAATCTGTTGGTATGCGGAGGAAGGCCGGCACATGAGTAGGATTTCTATCCATAGGCGCGATTCCACTTTCAGAACTTTAAGGTAATTTAAACCGATCTTTTTCTGACGGGGCCAGTTGAAGTGGAGACACGGGAAGGTCCGGTCAAATTACCCTAAAATTCTGACAGTGGAAACGCCCCTCGTGTGTAGGAGCTTGTTTTTTGACAGGAAACGTAAAGAGGCTGAGGTCGGATCAGAAACCATCTGTCTTCGTGGCTCGGACTTTGTGATTATTAGTTTAAATTTACAGCCCCGAGGTCAACTGTAGGGGAGGTGGAGCAGCTCCATAGATCCCCACTGGTGGGTCTGAATGAACACTGAACACCAACACCAGATTTAGCCAAAAGTCAGAATTAACGCATGAAAGCAGGTCGATTAATTTGTAGAATTAACAAGATAAGTTTTTTTTAACGCATTGACGCATGCACAGAATGACCCGCCCTGTTTATCCCATAACTCAACCAACGCTGCGTTCAGTGCTCATCACGTAAACAGCATGGCTGACCCCAACTGCATCCATGGTTCCATGTGAACTTCCCTTCTCAGTCGCAGGCCATATTGAGGGATTATCAAGTTACGTCACTGGTTGTTAGGTGATCATTTCTGCTTGATCAAGCAGTGGGTATGCAGTTGAAACCACACATTTACATACACAGTCTAAAAAGGAAAAAAAAAATTCTCTCCGACAATAAATCAGACTGAATGTCTCCTTTTTTACGTCAGTTAGGATAATCGACATTAGCTTATCGTCTATAACCGCTTATCCTTGCGGAGTTACAGGAAGGATGCTGCCTATCTCCAACAATAACTGGATCAGAGGCCAGGTATACCCTGGACAGCTCATTATAGAACAACACACTGGACAAGCAACCATGCACACACACTCACTTCTAAGCATAATCATAAGCTGAATAAATTTTTTAACTGCTGGAGGACGCCTGAGAACACGGCCTTGCATAGAAAAAGCATGCAAACTTCACACGCCATCGTCCAGACAACACAACCTTTCCTAAATGAGAGAATGAGAAAACAGTTTTACAGAATTTGTATGACTTTCCTCATAATCCAAGGTTCACATGCAAATCCTTAGTATTTTGAATAGTTGCCTTTTAAACTGTATGATTTGGGTCAAACATTCTGGGTTTTCTTCCACATGCTTCTAACACTAGTTTGCTAAAATTCTGGCCCATTCCTCCTGACAAAACTGGTGGAACTGTGTCGGGTTTGTAGGCTGCCTCACTAGCGCACGTTTTTTCAGCTTTGGCCATGGCCACTCAAAAACATCGACTTTGTTATCTTGATGTCATTTTGTAGCTCATTTGGTGGCATTATGGTCACTGTCCCCAAGCTTTAACCTGCAGAATGAGGTCTTAGATGTTGCTTTAAAAGACTCGTTCACTGAGAAAACATGCAATACTTGTTCTTTTTTTATATAAGATCAGTCTCTCTGAGTTGCATATGCATGCATTGGTTTGATTGGCTGTAGAAAGGAAAAAGACAGGAAAACGAACAAGTGAGAAAAAGCCGGTCTCTTCTACATCCTTGGCTTGGCTGTTTTGATTTTGCGACCAGGAGAGAGCAAAGCTCTCTGGTAGTAGAAGCTAACAGTTAGCAACTCCACAACATAGCGGAACACATTCAGCTTTGTGTCATTTGTGGAGATAACACATCAGCATTGCATTTTTTTTTTTTGCACAAAAAAGAAGAGCTGAGGAAGAAATTGTTGGATTTTGTCTTTGGAACAACACCAGCAAAGTATAACCCTAAGTTAGTTATTTTTTCTAAGTTAGTCAGTGTAACTAGCCAATCAGAGGAGGGACGTTTGCATATCAGAAATAATAATGAGTAAGACTCTTAATCGTGTCGTTTTCCCACCACTCACTGCTCCGACAAACTTTAGCCTCCTGAAACAGGAGCGCCAGAGCATTCCCCCCCCACACAAAACGACTCACAGGGCATTCATTCAAACTACAGACTACAGCCGATTTATTGGAAAATTAGTGAATGAGACCTTTAATATTTCCACATAATGTGCTTTCCGCACTGAACCATCTACATTTTGAAGGGCATCCATCCTTCATTCAGAAAAACAACCACACAACATGATGCTGCCACCTCCATACTTCACTGCTGGGATGGTGTTTTCAGGTTAGGAAGCTTTCCCAATTTTCCAAAAAATCTAACAATTATCATTATGTCCAAACACTTTAATTTTAGTTCAATCAAATTAAATTCAAAATTGCTTTCTTAAAACAAAGGGGGAATTAAATGTTGGTTTTCATGAATTCTTACTCCCTTTGCACATTTCCAGATTTGAATCTGTCTTTCTTATGCTGCATTTGGAATAACTGCTTTTTCCCCTCAGAGAGGCCTTTCGGTCCACGTCAGCAAAGAATTGGTTTCACTCAGGATAATGACACTTTCTCTCCAGCTTCAGCCAGCCTCTTCAATCCAGCTTTTGCTTTTGTTCTGGGGTTGATTCACACGTTTCACCCCAAAACACGGTCATCTCTGGGACACAGAACAGCCGTAATTCTCTTAACCAGGTGAACGTGGTACCTTCAGGCTTCTGAAAATTTTAACAATCTGTGACAGGAGCTTTATAAATACATTTTACTTACTTGCTTACTTACAAAGGATGAATGATACTTTGGGAAGTTCAAACCTCTTTTCCTGATATTTTGGCGGATTTCTTTTAGCTTACTCATAAAGTCAAACAAGAAATATTAGTATTTGAGGTGTTGCCTTTAAGTTTATCTATAGGTCTGCCTCCAATTAACTCAATGTGTAAGTAAATCTGACCAGTTTGAAAAAATTGCTTTATTTTGTTATTTAAACCAGTCAACTCTGACCTATAAACCCCACAGGCATGAAGAGATCCCATCCTGAAACAGTAGCATTCAGTCTTCAACCCAACAGGGTGTTGACGCTTGTGTAAAGCAGTCGACATAACAGATCGAGCTCAACTGGTTTTCAATTTTACAGGACACTTCAATTTTTTTCCAGGGGCACTGCTGGTCAGGGATATCAGAGATGGTAATACAATCTGTTATTAATGTGTGCACTCACTCACAGATGCGCGTTTAAAACGAGATGGGTAGCTGTTCTTCGATTTCAAGCTACGGCGCCGCTCAAGGCAATAATAGTGAGGTGTGCAGCAATATGCTTCCTTTTAATTCACGGGCCAATTACAGGCTCGCTGTCATGAGCCTACTGCTGCCGGCCACAGCACAATAAAACGGGACTTCTTTCCTGTTATCTGTAATACTGCCCTCCTTATAAAAACACAGGAAGCATGATCTCCAATATGGGCAATCTCAGTTGCATTGCTCAGATTTCTATGGGATGGTGCACTCACCTGAATAGCTAATACGTGCTAGCATTCATGGAAGCTTCAATGTCATGTTGCTGTATAAAAAGTTCTGGGAAGTACATGGAAAGTGTCCAGTAAGTCCCAGATAGTCTGTTTGTTTTGGAAGGTACCCTGTAAGGTCCAGTAATAGTAATTATCCTGTAGGTTATGGTATTACTCTTTAAGTTCCAGATAACACTCTCAGGCTTGCTAAAGTAACCTTTAATTTCCAGAAATCACACCGTAAATATCAGTAAAGCTAACTGAAATTATTCTCAAAGTTCTAGTAAGCAGCTCCTTTAAAGACCTCATGACACGAAGCTGACTTCATGCAAATGTAGCATGACATAATGCATCTTGTCAAAGTATGTGGTTGAGTAAATTTATGAGCCGAGATAACTAGAGTTTCAAAAATATTAGCTTAACCGCGGCTTCAAAACTACGTATCAGTTATGTGACATCAGCGACAGAACCGCTCAGGTTGGACAGTCTGAAAACTACCGCCGTCAGGCCTGATGGAGGCGCTCATATTTGAAGGCTCGGAAGATCCCAGTTTTAGCCTTGAGATGGTTTTAGAGGTGGAAAATGCAGCAGGTTCTGGTGCTTCTAGAGGTGGTGGTGGCATCGAACCGTACAGGTACGAGCCGTACACAACGACTGAGATGGATAGAAGAAAGCGCGTCAGAGAACGATGAAGCTAACATAGCAGCGGATGAAGTTACGTCAGGGAAACACAGATTGGTAAGGATTAGGAATACCTTTTAATCGTGGCTTCTTTTCTTTTCAAATAATTAACAAAATGGTATAAATTAACATAATATTAACGTGAAGTGATTTTAGTAGTGACCTGAAAAATAAACATTACATAATAATGTAAATATGGTAAATCAGTTTTAAAACTAAAAATAATAAACTAGGTCTGAGACTGATATCGGAAAAATAAAATCAGATTGTTGGCAGACATTCAAGGCAAACAACAAAGCAAGTAAGACTTACTTCATTACAATTCTTCTTTATGATTATCGTTGCAATTTATTAGTTTCAGGTGAATCATGTTTGTTATTTAATTTCTTTGTCAGACTCACTAAATAAAGTTTGAATTATTGATATTTATAGCAATATTGCTTTGAATATGTACCTGTTTCTTCTGGACACAAGATCTAACTGGGATGTCAGTGGAAGTCGAGCTTGTAGGAGTAGCGATGCTGACGCTGTCAGTGTCGCGCAGTCCATGAGCGCCACCCCAGGCACCGCCGCCACACGCTGTCACACTCCTGCAGAACACTGTAGACAGTTGCCGACAGCAACCCATGCTTGTGTTGAACTAAACAACCCAGTGAATCAATTATGATAGTAACGGAATAAAAAAAAAAAATCTCAAAATGTTCCGAATAGAGAAGAGAGGAGGAGGAGGGAGCCCACTTCTCATGGGTGCGTCTAACCTGTTTCACCCACTTCCAAAGTAACTCTGGGTCTTTGGGAAACTTAAATAAACTGACACCGTCCTTGTGTGTATTTGAGCAAAATCCCGCAACACAACGCGAAGGCATTGCGATCACTTTTCTTTGTCAAAAACAGAAAATAGCGGTCTCAGTCACAGTTGAAAAGCCGCTGTCAAATGTGTCAACAAATGTAGAATGCGTTCTCTCGCTAACGTCACTTCAGGCTTTCTGCTTGTTCAGTGCGCGGCGATTCAGTACGAGTAAAATGCTAGTCACCGCAGCAGTTTTTTGCTCTCAGTAGGATTATGCAAGGCGTGTCTGTAACTTTGAAAAAGTCCATTGAGTTCCATTGAACTTCGTGTCATGAGGTCTTTAAATACCCTCTAAATTTAGGAAAGTAATCTGTATGTTCTGGAAATGTACGCTGTGGGGGTTCTAAGAAGTTCCCTTGCTTTCTGTAAAGGTTCGTCCTGGTTCTGAAAATTATTCTGTTAATGTTTAAGTTCCAGAAATGAATCAGAAAGACCACTTGTAAGTTCTGAAATCCAAGAGGCTCCAGAAAGTACCCTTTTGTATTTTGCAAAATATTTTATTTTTAAAAATTACCCTAGCTCCAGAAAGCCCTCTGTAAATTCTGGGAAGAATCCAGCAAACTGCAAAGAACTAATTACGTTAAAGAAAGTACCGTGTAACTTCAGAAAAGTATTCCATTTGTCTATAGACAATAACCTTATAAGTTTCGGAAATTACCTATCGGAAAGTACATGGGAAGTTTTGGAAGTAACATGGAAGTTCCAAAAAGTCCCATGTTCCCATGAAAGCACCCTGTAGGTTCCAGTAACAGTAAGTTCTATACATCCCAGACATTACCCTTTGGCTTTGAAAAGTACTCTAAAAGTTTCAGAAAGCACTCTCAGGCTCAGAAAAGTAACTTAAAGTAAATGTAGATTCTAGAAAAAACCCACTGAATATCAGAAAAGTTATCCAAAAGTACTCTGAAAGTTCCAGTAAGTAGGTCCTTTAATTACCCTCTAAGCTAGGGAACGTTATCTGTATTTTCTGGAAATGTACACTGAGTTCCAAAAACGCAACTAACTGGAATGACGTGATTAAGAAAAATAATTCAGGCAAAACCATTTTCAAGAAGCTTTTGGAGGAAATTAAGTCCCGCCTTTACGATGCTGGCAAATTTTTATAAAGGAAACATGAGCCTTTAGACTTCTGAAAACTTAGATGAAAGATTTGTTAAAGAGTTCAACCACTCCTGCCTTGAGACCGATTTGGTGTCAAAGAAGTATTCATTTAAAACTATAAACTGTCCAATAGTTTTGGATTTTCAATCAGAATGTTCTTGTCCCCAGAGAGGACAGGTATACAGGTTACTCGTTCAGTTGAGATGCAATGATCTTATATAGGACAGTTTCTCTGAAACTTAATATCATGAATCTTGGCATTTACTAATTTACGGTTAATAGAGAACTCTAAAAACCTGTGTTGCGGTTAGAATAAAGACAGCAACATTTGATTCCCTTTATTCTTTCTTTTACAAATAAACACAAAGTCCAAACCCACTGGCATAAACGATATTAAGCTTTGTAACTCCTCTTTATGAAGCTGACTTCTTGTGTTACTCAGCCAAGCTTCAAATTCCATCCCCTGTGCTAAGAAATGAAATGCTAAATCGGGAAGCAGATACCGGATCTCATGCACATTTCTACAACCTCTCAATCTAAATTGCCATCAGAGTTGTAGCTCTTTGATGTAAACAGTGACAAAACAGCGGGTTTATCTCATCCATCAGCATCAGGTGATGATCTCCTCCATGCAGACTAGCATCATGATAGTGACGGACAGAAAAACAGGCCTCTCTGTTCAGGGTCCCCCTTGCTTTTTTGTGTGTGCAACATCTTTGTCTACCTTCTTTGTTTTCTTTATCTCCAATTTAAATTTCCTGACAGGTCAAAGAATCAAACCAAACCTTTGTGACAGATCGGAGGTGGCAGATTAGCCACTTATTGCAATACATCAGCGTTAATGATCCCACCAATCACAACTGACGCTCGCAGACCACTCATCGAGGTGATTCATTGTCGATCAGCGTGATTCAGCGCAGTCAGTCACCTGTGAAAACTGTAACCAGGCAACGTGGTGCTTCGGAGAGAGGGCTGTGTAAAGTTGATGGCTTCACCGCTTCCCCTTAATTATTCCTCTTCTGTGTCAACATGGCCATAAAATAGGCCCTCACAGACCATTAACTTGTAGTGGTGCTTTTACAACTCTGCAGAGAAGTGAAAACTAGTTTTGACCTGCCGCTGCCAACGAGAGCTGTGCTTTCCCCCACAGGTTGTGCAAATTACTGCCAGAGTTAGAGAGTGTGAGATGAAAGTGTGCGGGAGAGAGGAGAGGATTTTCAGCCCAGCGGGGTAAGCACGGCGTCTTATCAGCACTGGATTAGCCAGGCATTAGAGTCCAACTTGGTCTTTTTTATTTATTTATTTATTCCATTTTTATGAGGTCTCAGCTAAACTAAACACCGATAACGAGGGCAGACTTCTTCAGACTCATGACTAAAGTTTAGTCTGCATGAGAAGCTACATTTGAACAAACTCATTGGATAAAATCTTTTTGTATTACCAGAACATCAGAACGAGGCATGTCCACCAAGGTTTTACTCAGGATTTGGTGCAAAAATGAAAGTCAAATGAGATGTGATCAATAAAATCTTTGGTTAAACTTCATTTTTGAGTTTTTTTGTACGTTTAAAAGGAATAAACCAGAAGGTTTGAAACAGGGTCATGGAAAGGTGAATTGGGATTCAAGCATCTGATTGGATGCCTTCTGGTGGTTTTCTGGGTGCATTCTACAGGGGTAAGACCCCCCAGAACGACCCAGAACCCACTGAAGGCACAACATATCATTTCTGCACAATGGATATAACGATTGTTGTGGAGAGGAATGTCTAGGTTTTACTCTTGGTGTGGTTGACTGTGCACCCCAACGTTTGATAAGAAGCATTGTGGCTTAACGCTTGAAGATCACATATTTACCCCTTGCGGAGACTCTGAGGGGATCAGGTATTTTTTTGGACTTTAAGACATGAAACGTTCTTGGCAAAAGGTCAAGCTATTTTTCAAGATGGACCCGTTTGTGGGACTCATGGACACAATCTCATTGCCTGGTTTAATCCAAGGTGCTGGTAAAGGGCTTCAGGTTCTGATTGAGATGCCCTCTGCTTTATTTGGGTAATCCCACAAAACCCCCAAAGAAATGTCTTAGCTTCCCTTTTGGATCCCTGTGCCCAAAAGTTTCAACAAAGGCATTGTAGTTTTACCTTTGAAGACCAGACCTTAGCATGCTCATATTAGCCTAAAAATAACACAGCATTCTTCTTCTTCTTTGTGATGTTTATTGGCGGCTGGCAAACAAATTGGTGTCTTACCGCCACTGACTGGTACAAAGTGTGGACCTGAATGTCACTCAATGGTGCACTTGTCTCACTAAGACTGGTGATGGATTAGCATCGTCCCTGCTTGTGGTAGCTTTCATTAAGCCAAGCTCTAATGTCCATTTTGGCATAAAACCGTCTCAGAGTATCTTCTTTACTGCCTCCAAAAGCCCCGATAAATAGTCTAAAGCACTCTCTGATTGTTGTCTTGGGTCAATACATTGCATGTTTGCAACTTAATTTATCCTGCCATTGTAATCTGTCCGAACCTGAATAGGCGGGCCTGGGCGAAAAGGTTTAAGCATTTCATTGGGAAGCCTCTCGTTGGTTTTCTGGAAAAATCCTGGAGGTAGAAGACCCTGACAATGAACCAGTACCCACCTGACAGACTGCCTTGTGAGCTGCGGATGCTTCATTATCCCTCAGGAAAAGTAAAGTCTGTCCTGCAGGTAAAAATGTTTTTTTCCTGGACCTGCTAACTCTTCACAGCAACATGAATGAGGATAAACTACTATATAACTTTGATGGGACCATGATTGACACACAATAACGGTGCATCCACTGTCCTTCAGAAGGAAATCATAGACTAGAAGAATGGAAGAGACTGCAGAAGCAGCCAATATAACTGAAGATATTGGTTGGATATTGGGCATTGAAGGCATCCAACTTATATTTATCCACAGATGCATTAAAGCATGAATTATGCAGCACAGATCCACACAAACAACAAAATAATCCAAATTTCCCATGGCAGCGCAATGAATAACCTTCAAAAAGAAAAAAGGAAAATAGAAAAGTGTAAGAAGTCATTTGGGCTGAGGAGCGTAACTCGAGCATTAAATAAGAGCTATGTTCTGCTTCCGAATTGGGAAAAGCAAAGGTTTGACTAATGCTCATCTCCTGATCCAACGGACAAATTAAGCCGGGTGGAGAACTGGCGGAAAATGAAGGGGCGGTAACACTGGGGGAACAAAAGGAAATCAAACTGGAGCAGTCTAATTTCTGGGGCAGCCATCCCGGTCCGGCTCATATGGCTCCGTCTCTCTTTCTTGATGACTGCTGGGTGACAGATGGATCCCTACTTGTAATGGTTCCATTTTCAGGGAGCTGTATAATACTTCCAACGGAAGTGCGCGCAGCATCTGATAAATCATAATCTAAGTCAAATTAGGATCCATTATCATCAAGAGGCAGGGGGTCCTTTTACCTCTGTTTCAGGGCAGTGAGGGAGGTAAATGAGACTAGAAGCATCTTGTGACAGCAGGCAATTCTGAGAGAAAAAGATTGAGCGTGTGCTGCATGATTGCCACTGTAATGGGCGTCCTAGATGCCAGGGAGGCTTGCTCAGACAGACTGGAATTTGGCAAAACCTCAATGCAAATGGAAACCCATTTTAATACGCCCTTTAACAATCCATATCAGCGCTCTGTTACATTTCCTGACATTTAACTTTTTGTATTATACATGAAATATGCAATATTTTTGCTATTTATAAAATAGATTACTATTTTTGGAGCCGGCACAAACTCGCAGTGACATTAAAGGGAGGAATGATTATAGAGCATGAACTTTAATGATTTATAGGACCTATAATTAGCTGCACATCTTTTAATTTATTGTGGACTTTCCTTACATACATGCTCCTCTTTAATACTTGGTTGAATACTTCTTAGCAAACTGAATCTCTGACTCAAGAGGAGGTTGTCAAGTATCCATGCCCCTTAGTAAGTGAAGTCTTGACCAGAGGTCACGCTAGACTTTTTTGTACATTTTGTACATCATTTTCACCAATGAGGTCAAAAAATCCGGTCATAGTCTATTTTTACCTTTCAGTTTTTAAAATGATAACATCAATATTATTTATTTTTTTATTCATTTTAATTAGTATTCAATCCGAGCAATCTGAAAAGAGAACTACATATAAAAAATTAAATTAAACAATTGCACTTAAAATGCGAACAGTTCACCTGCTGTCGCCTGAACGCACAGTCTCACAACTTCCTCCTGCTCCGCATGAAAGTGAAATGCGCATCTGCGTGTGCCTAATCAAATGTTTCAAGTGGGATTGCTGTCATGAGGTTTTGGATTTTCGCCCCGGACAGTTGACTTCTCATGGGGGTTTAGAGTTTTTTAAACTCTATTTTTTTGATTGATTCAGTTAACTTTACTCTGTGCATAAAGTTGAAAAATGTCAGTGGGTTTGACTAATCATCTGTCAAAGTGTTCGTCAGCCTTTAGATTTTTCCCACACCCTTTTAAAAAACCGGTTAAAAACAGAAAATATTTGTTTAACGCAACCCCTCTTGACCGCACACTTTTGTTGCAATCAGAAAGTTTTTCTCATAATTCTGCATTGACATTTAAATTGAATGGTTTGTTTTTATGTTTTGATTTTAAGCATAGTCTACACATTTTCTACGGTCTTGAGGTCATGGTTTGAGGAAGGTGGATCAACGCTAGTCCTGATGAGGGTTTCTACCAAAGAACCGGTAGGAAACATGAGGTAGGACAACGCCAGAGCTGTCTGGTTTGGCAAACATCAAGCTCTATTTCCTTTTAGCATCTTCAAGCCACAAGGCCTTGGATTCTGGAATAATTCGGGCTGCGATATCTCTCACTCTTCTTGCTAGAATTGGTAGGTCTAATTCAAATTGGTTGGTTTTCTGGCATGGGCTCAACTTTAAAGCATGGTCCACAACTTTTCAACAAATGTTAGCTTTTTTTTTTTTTACTTTTCTAAAAAACTGTTCTGGTGTGTTTTTCAAATCCTTCTCCTGCTGAAACAACAAATTTAGACCATTTAAGCATTTAGAAGTTTAAGAATTTGCGCTATTTCTTCCACTTTGTTAGATGGACCACTGGCAACAATGGTAAATATGTTTAGGTTTAAACACCTTGAACTGACTTTTTGAGAGTTATTCTTGAACAGAGAAGGTGGTCTAATGTTCCATCTTCTCAACATTTACATTGCAGGGGTAGGGCTAGGGTTTTACATGACCTGGATGGTCTCGTTAGTTGATAACAATGGCCTCTATTACTCTATTAGTGTGATTGTTTCTGATGACGTCTTAGAAGTTTCAGTCTTTTGGATGAGAGGGGAAACAACTTCCAGATAACAAGATAAGCCCAGTTGCCTTCACCTAAAACTCTCAAGAGTGCTAAGTCTTGGATGACATTGGAGGTCAGACTTTTCTTTCTTGGTCAGCACATTCTTAGTCCATGATGATGTAAAACTGTCTTCATTGTAGACAGGGACAGTGGTGGTCCATCGGTTTCCATTTCACACCAGTTTTGAGTTTTGGGTGGTTTTCAAACATCTCAACTAATTTCCCTTTGTCTGAGGATGACAGTTTCAGTGTTCCCCCATACCTTGATAAAAAGACGACCCATCCCTAAAACTTGGACCATCTTGGAAACTGCAGTTTTTCAGGAATGGGTAACATTGTTCAGATCAGTGCTCGATCCAATCAATGCTAACACACCAATCCTATTTATGATGCCCAAGAAAAAGTACCAGCTACACTAACGAGATTGATATGTTTTAATGTATTTTAGAACCTTAAGCACTATTAAGATATTAGGGTTATTTATGTTTACATTTAACCTTGTGTATATAATTTTGACTCAAAACTATGCCAAATTTGTTCACCCATTATAATTGTTGCATAATTATGACATATAGGGGAAAAATGGCTGAAATAAATCTTTAATAGCTCTAAATTACTGTGATATACCCATGAGTATTGGATGTGAACTTCTGACCGGAACTGTATACATGTCGCCTTTAAGAAATGACATAAAAATGTCAAATTAGTGTTTTGTAACCGAGTCATACCATGTATCAGGCATTAGCAGCAAACAGAAAAATATTTGTTTTCCAAGACATTGCTCCTGGGAATGTAGCTAAAGTGCAGCGTTGGTTCAGCAAGCATTCATTAAGAGCTGGGACTCTACACAACAGGCTCATGAAATATTTAATACACAGCAGCTTTTAGAGGACATGTTTTCCAGACCACCAAAACAAATGAGATATTGAGCAAGAAAAAGTTATATTTCTGTTTTGTACTCTCTACATTCTACTCTAAAAACAAGAGCACCAAAACTTAGTTTTTTAATCAAATCTTTTAAAAAGGAGAGACCTTGAGCTTTTAGCACACAGTGATGGAATCTAAGTACCTAAAAATCTATTCATGCTGCCTTTGATATTGTGAGAGATGAATTACAGTAATTAAAGGTCATCTTAAGAATCTAATCTATAAATTAGAGAGCAAACAAAAAACAACAGATTTTTTTAGACTTTAGATGGACGTCTTTCAGCCAATAAATGATTTTG
This sequence comes from Valencia hispanica, assembly GCA_963556495.2. NCBI lineage: Eukaryota > Metazoa > Chordata > Actinopteri > Cyprinodontiformes > Valenciidae > Valencia > Valencia hispanica. The sequence goes on along the minus strand of OY747712.1, from coordinate 9,392,824 downwards.
AGCTGGAGTCATCACTTATGTCTTCATTTACACTAATTTGAGGGTTGCTGGTACGAACTCCCACTCTGTCCGTCTCGATTGTTGTCTCCTTGGGCAAGACACTTCACCCACCTTGCCTGCTGGTGGTGGTCAGAGGGCCCGGTGGCAACTGTGTACACCCAGGGCAGCTGTGGCTACTACAATGTAGCTCGCCACCATCGGCGTGTGAATGAATGGCTGAATGTAGTGTATAGCGCTTTGTGGTCCTCTGACTAAAAAAGCGCTATACAAATGCAGGCCATTTATCATTTACCCCCCACAGGGAACCACGCTTTGTCAAAGCGGCTGCTGGAAAACCTACATCTGTGATCAACGCTTATAAGATCATAAAAATAGATATCACATTTAACTGCTTTCCAAAAAAAAAAAAAATAATTTCTTGGTGATTTGTTGTTGGGTTTCAACTCCAGTCAACAAATTAACACTATTACTTTATTACCTTCCAAGTGACTGTGTAGGCAGACAAGCTGGTGAATGAATATAAATGTTTGTACTTTGGATGTGTGCAGGAGGGGCTGTATTTTGAGGCGTCAGAAGACCTGCTAATTTGCAAGACGGATGGTGACCTGATCAAGGTTCTGATAAGCTTAAGGAACGGTAGGACGCTTTGATATGAATAAAGGATTTGTTATCAGTGGCCACTGCTTCTGTGAAGCTGGATTACACTCAACCTTCCATAACTCCCAGTCCTTTACTTTCATTTTACCTTGAATTCATGGCAGGGATTTCATCAGGGGGAAGGCAAAAAGAAAAAACAGACTAGAAAGGATTTAAGGACAAAGAAAGGACACAAGAATAGAAACTACAGAAGAACGAAAGGAAGGGGAGAAATGAAGGGTGCAAAAAGTAGAAAGAGTAGAAGGACAAAAAGGGAAAACAGTAATGAGAAGCTTAGATGAAAAAAAAGTAACGAGAGGAAAGGAAGCAAGGATGCAGCCTTTAGAAATAATTTTCAAATCTTATCCAGACCTGAAAAACACTGAAATTAAATGTCAGACATTTCTAAACGTCACTAGTCTACGTAGGAATCCTGGCTAGGGTTGGGTTCTGAAACTCGGTATCTCTTTAGTACAAAAACATTTGGTAGGTAAAGATACTGAAAAAATTTTTTCCCCATAAAAATGTCCCTGTCAATGAGCCGCACAGCTCTGTTCCTTCCGCTGCCCCGCCTCTCGTTTACAACAACACTTCTCCACTTGCTTGGCTAGCATAACATGAGTTCGCAGAGTAGAAAAATGGCGAAAGCAACAGGGCTAAATGTAAAATCTGTGATAACATTTGCGTTGCTAAATATGGAAATAGTAGCAATTTAATAAAGCCCCTAGTCGTCTAAACAATTTTTATTTCAGGTTTTAGAGTAAATTTTTCCTATTTCTTGCAACAAAGAATAATAATAGTTTGCACTTTACCTTTATACTGTTTACATTTGCACTAAAACGGTACCTTTTTATTTTTTACACAAATATTCATCTCGTCTTATTCTTGCTGTAAAAAGAAAGATGTTTGTTAAATTATAGTTTACCGTTTGCACTGAAGGTTTACTGTTTTTGCTTAGTTTACTAAACAAAAAAATATTTATGTACTTTTTTCCCCTCTTTAAATTAGATTTAAAAATATAGATATCGAAAAAAGTGTCTTTCCGGTACCAGTATTGAAAATCCTGGCTCCCAAACTGAAAACATGAGACATGGTTGGTGATCGACAGAAGAATGATCCATCTCTCAGGTCCTGTGTCAGATATTTGCTGAATTAGTAGCTGTTTATCTGGTGTAGATACATTTGAAAGTGATAGTTCTAGTAAGCAATATGCAGAATATGCTGTCCATGTCAGGTATCTGGATTTCACTGAACAGCACAGGAAGTCCTTAAAAGACCTCCAGAAAGGCTGAAGAGCTACTGACCAAGATCTTCTAAAAAGATTGGAAGAAAAATGTAAAGAAAAAGATTGATGTGTTAAGCATGGAGTCCAAAATAGCCTGGCCTGTGATAAAATGTCACCATACAGTAGTGTAAGACTGTAAAACACTAAGATCAAGAGACCAGACACATGAATAGTCTCTACACATATAGAGATGAGTCGTTTTCACTATGTGGGAATAAACTGTTGATAAAAATAGCTTCACAGAACCAAAACGGATCTTCCCAGCATAGTTGTGGGAACAGGGAAGACGCTTCTGAACCTCTCAGCTGCAGAGGTTTTTGGACCCTGTGTCAGTTGGTGCTTAATTTAGCCGAAGAGACCGTTTAATTAGCTACAGGAAACATTTGCTGTTCAGCTCGGGCACAAACCAGAGGAATCACTTCTGAACTCATTTTCGTCTCCTTGTTAGCAGCAAAGCTAACCCCTCAGCGAGAGCCCCCTCTGCTCAGCGGAAAATAAAATGTGATAATCCTCGTCTTAACATTAACAACAGATTGTTTATCCAACACTCCCAAACTGTTAAACTCTTCCGGCGGAGCAGATGTTAAGGAGTTGTAAGAACTCACATCTGTTTGTTTAAATCTTGAAAATCATCCTAGAGGAAATCCTGGGCAACCTCCACCAAAAGGATCCCTGTGAACCAGCTGCAGCCATACCCGCCATACCCCCCCCACCAGACAAGACCTTCCTGCTTCTTCTTCAGACAAACGGTTGAAAAGAGGCCCACCATGAAACACGCGTAGAATCAGCAGGTTGCAGATGCTTCCTCCTTTAAGCTTCTGTCCACCGGTCCCAATCCCACCGTTCCGCCTCTTCCTGCCTTTCAAATGAACCTCCTGATTATGCCGACTGGTTCAAAGGGTCATAGGGCATTAAAATTGGTTGGGTTTAAGGGATTCGCAGTGAACTCTGTGTGTCTTGTTGAATTTAGGAGAGTAATGCACACAACCAGTGCTGCTCTGGGTTCCTCTAGCCGTAGCTGAGGTACGCCAACGTGGCTTAAAACCGGTTGGTAAGCAGACCAACTTTTGTGTTTTCCAACCAAACAATTAATGAGTCTGAAGGTTTTAGTCGCACTAAGGAGAAAAATGCAGATCGGAGTCACTTCTGTAGGGTTCCAAACTCCAAACAGATAGGAGGCAATTGTATGTTTTTTTTCGTAGTCTTACTGTTTTACACTGTATGCTAAATAGACAAATGTATTTTTGCCTTTTGAATTGTGTAACTGTGATATTTACGAATGTAATTTTGGTAACCTTAGCACAGACAAAATTATGTGGACCTCCTGGGATCTCTGGGGATCCCATGGGGGATCCCAGACCCCAAGTTAGTAATCACTGATCTTAAACCCTGATTACTCTCCTTTCTCAAGCTCAAGAATACTACAGTATTTGATGTAGTGTTCTCAGAATACTTGCCACCTTGAAAATTAAAAACTAAAATGTTTCAACAGATGAGATGACCCAGACACAGAATTTTGAAGATATTGGAATGGCCGCTACTATGCCAGCAAAACTTTTCGAAAGCCCTAAAATTTTCCTACCAATGACGTGAGATTACCATGAGTTGCTCATAGGTAGAGCTGCGTATTGATAAAAATTTTAAGAATCGATTCGATTGCGATTTGTTTGGGATGGTTTCTTCAGAAAGATGTTTCAGAGACCCCATAACGTAGCATGAAGCGGCTAATGAAAGTAGCAAATGAAGCCCAAAATCACCTCAGTTATTTTGAGAGGATGTGCAAAATTGGCTGGTAGTTGAACTGTTTGCTTGAGTTTCACCTGTTGGTGGACGGCTTGGACATGAGATCTTTGTGATGTCGCAGCATGCAGCTCCTGAAGTTGGCTGTAGTTTCGCAATACTTCACCTTCCTTTGGGAGGCCTTGCACATCACTTTGCTTCTGTCGAGTCTCATCTTTCCGTTTGTCCGGTCTGTACCCAAAAATGGTGCCAAAACACAGCCTGCTTTTTTAAAGCTGGCGCTACTGTACCGCTAGTGTCAAACGCCATGTTTTTTACATTTCTTCACACCTAGCGCACTAACCTGAATTCAATGACGTGACAGTGGGTGGGGTTAAAGTTCACCAGGGGAAACTTTATTAACCCGTTAACAGCTAAGCCTCAAATAGCCCGTCTGGACTTTTTTTCCCCCTACTTTAGCTGTAAAACGGGCAAACAAAGTTAAAGGGTTAAACCGATCTTTGGACATAGAAATTGATCTATAGGAACTTTTATAAGGGTACGGCAGAAAAACACTTCATTCTTCGTCTCATAATTTTGCCCCCCTCCACTAATGTCTACAAACTCCAGATTACATTTGATCTGATATTCGTATGAACCCATCGTTTTGTAAGAACCTTTGTGACCCTAGCTTTAGCTAAATGCTATGTTCTTTTATTGTTCCCCCCCTTTGTTTTTAGAATGGCTAAGAGGAACTGCCTCTGTGTGTCAGGGAAAACAAAAACCGTAGATTACTGATTACAAGTTCTCAGACATCTGATCAACTTTACAAAAGTAGAGATGCTTTTTAATTCTCAAAGAAACTACCCTTGTGGGATGGGTGATTTTTATTAAGTTATTTCTTTAGTAAATTCTCCTCCAAATTAATCAATTTTCTACATTTTCCACTGTGACATTACACCAGTGCATTAAAAGATTACCACATTTTTAGACTTTCTGCTCGTCTTTACCAGGGGTGCCACTAATTGTTAAGGGTGCAGGGAGATTCTCAGCAATGAATAATTCATATCTTATACCTTTTGCTATAAAGCATATAGGAGGGAAATAAAAAAAAAAAAAAAACATCTCAGCAGTCTGGTCCCAACTGAGACGACTGTCTGCCTGCAGAAAAAAGGTCCAGATTCCTGTCAAAACGTCTTGGAAAGCAGGCAGGAGATGCAGTAGGAGTCCCTGAGGATGGAGGCCTGACGGCACAGACAGTCTTCCTGTCAGGGTGAATTCACCCAGGGTATCTTGTGTGTGTTTATATACAATATGTGTGGCTATAGGTGTTAAATATTGCACTTTTAGCTTTGTCTGTGTATATTATCGCATTTTCCTACAAACGAATGGTCCCTTCTAAATTGTTTCTTTATTTTTATGATTAAATAACTGTTCCAACACAGATTTACTCTGCTTTTGCTGTTTTTAATCTCACCAACATGTTGAAGATGAAATTTTAATATAAAATACAGGTCTTTCAAGATAATTTTATTTATTAAAAAATGGACAAAAAGTAAATACCAACTTGCATTAACCACATTTAGCTCAAACATATTAAGGAATTTGTCATTTTAAAGACAAGGCCACCAAAGATAATCTCTATACTGAACCCTGTCTCAGCCTGATGCAACAAAAAGACACCTAGATGAAAGATGCCCCCCCATCAAAGAGCACCCATGGAAATCTCAAAGGGCTGTCGCGTGGTTTCTATCAGACACTCGTCAACGCTGCTCTCCACGGTTCAAATCCCTCCGGGGAGGGGTGCTCACCATCCAGAGAACGCTGTCAAGATTCTGAGACGGGATCGCTTTTTGAAGAACAGCAAAGTGGAAGATGACTGAGGGCGAGGGTGGAAGATAAAGAGGCAAAGAGAGAAGAGAAGACAGGATAGAAATGGGGATGGGGATACAGGTGTGGTAGGTGGCTTGAAGATAACATGAAAGCAAGAAAAAGAGCCAGAAAAAATAAAGATTTTGTTCATCTTTCCTTGCTGCTTCTGTTCAGAAACAGAAAATAAAAGCTTTAATTATGCAATAACTCCAGTGAGTCCAGACCCAAGCTCACTGGGGTAAACGCCAATGTTTTTAATTCCAGTTTAAATGCATTCATAACCATGTGTGCCTGAAACATTCAAGATGTGCTTCTACTGCCAAGTTTAAACAGGACATGAAAGTAGGCGAAGCATTCTGCAGATTTTCCATGGGATGGAAAACCCAGAGGAGGAAAAGAGCGACTGAGATATAAAAGCATTTCGGATTCTGGGATATAGAGCCCTCATTCGTTTTTAATTTAAGTGGGAGCAAAGGCTGGGCTGGAGAGGTTATGGGCGATAGTGACAAGTCAAAGATTGGATGAGAGAAAAAAGAAATATTTAACAAAGATAAGGATAGAGAGTCCAGTGAGGAGCTTCAAAGAGATCAGAAGGGAAGAAAGAGAAGACGGGATGGGGCGTATTAGGAAGTTTGGCTTTAAATCTAAAAACATCTCATCACCTGCATAAGCATTTTTTAATGTGTGGATGCAGAGCGGTGCAGACTGAGACCATGTTAGCTGGGAGGCTAACAGGGGGAGGAAAAAGGGTGCAGACTACGTCCTGGCATGAAGTGAATTAATCCCTGGAGATCCTGCAGCCAGCTGCTGACACAGCCTGGTTTTACAGCGAGCCAGGGGACCATAAATAAGGCATTATGGGTATGGCTTGGCTTAAGTGTGCCACTTTAAAAGGCCCCTTTGCCATTAGCTGAGAGCTCATGTAGCTTGAACAGACAGACCAATGAGTGTTTGCTCTGAGAGTGACCTCACCGCAACAGAGGAGCGTTTTAAAGGCTCGGACGAGACAGAAGAAGGAGCCTTGAGGGAATCCGCCCGCCTCAGAACCCCCCCACCTCCCTGGCTTTAGTGTTGTTAATCATATTCTCCAAGCTGCTGTGTAATGGCGTAATGGTGGCCATCTCGTCCAGGAACAAAGCTCTTCAATCACTTCTAATAAATTTTACATTGTATTGCCCAGGCTGGAGATGTTGAATTGATTGCGCATATTAAAGAATTTTATCCTTCGCTTATTAGCCTCCTACATTTTCATATCTGCTAGAGGTCCAGAAATGAGTTCAAATAAATTGTATTCTCCATTTGATATTTGATATTCTTCATCCATCTCATCAGCTCCTAGCTACAGGGAAAACCAAGAACTACAACACAAAACAGCCACACTTAAAACACAAGGGGTAAAGGAGCTAAAAATGCAAAGTACTTAAAGGTTTGATTATATATTATTTCTCATTTGTGCTGGGTGATAGCATGCCTAATGTACATAATATTACTCGAAACAAAAGCAGGTTTACTCTCTATATGCTACAAACAAACTGTGAAATGTGACCTGATTGGCCGGCTCCAGCCGCCTGATATCACTGCCCAGAAAACAGGTCCAGCGCCAATGGGTGCTAAACGCCCCTGTAAATTAAGTTGCAACCATGCAATATATTGACCCAAGACAACCAGCAGAGGGTGCTGTAGGCTATTAATTGGGACTTTTGGAGGCAGTAAAGGAGATACTTTGAGACGGTTTTATTTTGGACATAAGCGTTATTGTGGACTAGCTATTTTAGTAGAGTACATTAGTTGGACCCCTGTGGATAAAGAATACCTTTTTGTTCTAGACGGCTCTGTTCTGTCAATGATATATGGCTTCAAACGGTGATCTGCACTTTTCTTTTTCTTTGAGTGGTTTAACAAAAGCGTTTTCTGTGTCTACAGTTATGATTGTAACCTTGATTGGCATATATCATTGGAATCACAAGAATCCCAGCCTTCAAATGATGTATATTATGTATATGTACATTAAAAAGGGTGTTGGAAAACAGGCAGATTTGACCCGGAAGTATGTAACGTCCCACCAACGGTACGTAAAAACGTCCGTCATATTTTTTAAATGAATTTAGCTATTATAGTGTAGCAACATATATTGTACCAGTTGTTGTTTCGGTAAAAACAGATTTTATGACAAATAAACAGATAAAAAAAACAACACTGACATTTAAAAATAAATGCAGGCTTGCTTTATTTATCCAGTATAATATACCAGCTAAAGAATGGCTTAGAAAGTGTTTAAAGCTTCCTTAAAATATAGGTATCAGCAGGATTAAAATATAGTTTAAGGACAAAATGTCATGTTTTTCCTACTTTTGTTTAGTATGATGTTTGATATTCAACATTATGAATTCATGCCAGATGATTTCATTGGTCTGGCTTTGAATATGGAACTAGCAAAAGCAAGGATGAATTGATAGATAGGTGGTGCATGGTTGGATGCATGAACAAATGGATCAAACACTGGATGGATACAAGGACATGCATGGATAGATGGATAGTCTGATGCATGAAACAAAAGGATGGATTTTTTTGATGAATGGATGGGTGGAGTGATTGATGCTCAAATGAATAGATCGATGTAACTTTTAAAGAATTTATCAAGCAATAACATTTGGAAATAAATACTTATATGTAATCTTTTTCACTTTTTGAGGCTGCTTAGATCCCTGTATTGATTTTTTTTTTTTTTGCCGAGTCTTACTGTAAATTGGTATGTACTAATTTCATGTGGGTATTCATTTAGTACATGGGTCTGCAACGTCAGTCCTTGACAACCACTGTCCTGCAACTTTGCTGCATCCCTACTCCAACACGCCTGAATCAAATGAATGGTTATTGATCAGGGCTTTGCAAATCCTGCTGGCATGCCCAGGAGGCATTCAGCCTTTTGTTAGTTTATAAATCACTGAATGGCTTAGCACCAAAATACATTTAAAGATCTGCTGTCATATAAGCCTTCCTGAATCAGAACCAAACATGGAGAAGTAGCACTCAGTTTGTATGCTTCTCTAATCTGGAAAAAACTTCAAGAAATCTACAAAACTGCTGAAACCCAGATTTCCTTTAAATCAAGGCTAAAACCCATTTTTTTAAGCTTGCCTTTGATTAATAAATACTGATAACATCATTAGACAAAAGTTAGAAGATATAGGGGCTCTCAAGGTCTGGAGTTGCTGACCAACTATTTAAAATGTAAAGTTAAGCAATTTAAAGAAAAATTTATATTAAATCTACCTGAATCTTAGAACACTTTAAGATTTTTCTGAGACAGAGAAGAAGCAATTGAAAACACAACAGAACATGCTACTACTTGCCTTGATGTCAATTAGTTTCATAGGAAATCCAATCAAATACGGACCGCATTTGCCGTTTCCATGAAGTTTGTTGCAAAGAAATTATTTTGCAACTGTCCCTGGATAAAAGCTGCATTTGCACGCACAGCGTTGTTGTGTCTCCATTGTAAAGTTAGCCAAAAAGGACAAGAAAATGACCCGTAATTACTGCAAACTTGAATGTACACGTGCAGACATAAGCAGTTGGCTGTAATGAGCTGAGGGAGTAATTCTTCTCCATTGCCTTGAACTGCAGATCTCCACCTTCCTGTTACTACCAGGAAAGACAAACAAGCCACCTGCAGCTATATGTGCAAATACAATCGTAGAATCCAGGAAAGCGTCTACAACTAGAAGATAAAACTACAGCAGCTATAACCATATAAATAACCGTCATTACCTGCTTCTGTGAGAGTGCAATCACTGGAATATTCAGCGTCCAAGGAGCGGTAAAAAAAATACAAAAATTAACAAAATTTGACAAGATACAAGGGGGTATTTTATTCCAACATGTGTTCTCTTTAACAGGGAAAACTGACAGAAATTAGCTCCTGAAATAAATGAGGGAACATGGCAAGGGTTGAGCATGGATTAGTGTTAATGATGGAGCGTGTTCAGCCAAATCTTGTGTTTTTTGGAGGGATTAGCGCACTTAATCGGGATGTGATACATGTGGCATTAAATGTTAAAATATGGAAAAGACACTGTAAAAAAGCATAAGCTCCTTTTTTATTGAGGATTACTTTTTACTTAAATGATATCAAGTGAACCCAAATAAGGAGCCAAAAGAGTTCAAACTGGGAGTAATGTCAAAACTTTATGACACATTCTGCTTCAAAACATGGAAATTATAATCTGGATGTTCCCTTCTTTTGTTAATTTAGATTAATTTCGCAGCAATTAATATATATAGGCTAACTTTTGACCACTTAGAGGTAAGTGCTAAACAGATAATCATGAATTAACCCATGCGAAAGCCTTCAAATGCTTCTCAAAACTAAAAAGGATTGTGATTTGGAAAAATGACACCAGTTTATGTACTGCCTATCAAGGAAGTATTATCAGGGAAAATAAAATAAACAATCAGAAGAGGCCAACACAGTAATTTATCACAGAAAAATCACCAACCATGCCAAGGTTGCCGAGTTGATTTGACAGCAAAAGAAGGTAAGAAACAATCTGGTCAAAGAAATACCAAAGTGTGGCAGACAATGTGGAACATTTTCATCCATAAGATCAAATAAAGAGAGTAAGCTTAGCAGAAAGAATTTATTCCTTTTTTCTTCACAGAAAAGGATTATTTTCCGTTGTACTGTTTTTGTTTGTTTTTTTTAATCAGAAACTTAGCTCAGTCCTTTATGGCCTTTATGTTTGAATTTTTAAAGGTTGAATAGTTATGAATCAAATCAGCGCAATGAGTGGTTGACCTGAGGCAGATTTCTATCATATATGAAATCTGGGATCTTGAATTTTCTTTTTACATAAAAATTGAGTTTTCTGTCCTTTTCAGCCACTTTTAATGTGTACATATACACATTTACTTATTATACTTTATGACAGATATTTCAACAGTGGTTAAGTTTTAATTATCAGAAATCAGAAATTGTTTTATTGCCAAATGTTGGATAGGTTTACAACATTAGGAAATTGCTGCGGTACTTTGTGCAAACATACAAGAACAAACAGACAAACACTTAAATAAAAATATAATATGCTAAACAGATTGATATATACATGAGTGCAGGTAACGATCGGTGCAGATCAGACAGGCGCAAAAAAATAACACAATATGGGTCATGTAACTGAGCGGGTGGTGGGAACAGTCTTAGGGTTATTGTACATGAGTCCAACAGCAGAGGGGAAGAAACGGTTCTTATGGTGAGAGGTTCTGGTCCGAATGGACCGGAGCCTCCTGCCTGAGGGGAGCAGGTCAAACAGTCTGTGTCCAGGGTGAGAAGGGTCGGCTGTGATCCGACCTGCACCCCCAAGTGTCCTGGAGGTGTACAGGTCCTGCAGATATGGGAGTCTGCAGCCAATCACCTTCTCAGCAGAGCGCACCACACGATGCAGTCTCTGTTTGTCCTTGATGGTGGCGCCAGCATACCACACGGTGATGGAGGAGGTGAGGATGGACTCGATGATTGCAGTGTAGAACTGCATCATCATCCGTGTTGGCAGGTTGAATTTCTTCAGCTGCCTCAGGAAGTACATCCTCTGCTGGGCCTTCTTTATGACCGAGGTGATGGTGGTCTCCCACTTGAGGTCCTGGGTGATGGTGGTACCCAGGAAGCGGAATGAGTCCACAGTGGTGATGGGGGTGTCACTCAGGACGATGGGGGGGAGTGGGGCTGTGTGCTTCCTAAAGTCCACAATAATCTCCACTTTCTTCTGGGCGTTCAGCACCACGTTGTTGTGGCTGCACCAGGACACTAGACGTTCAGGCTCCATCCTGTAAGCAGACTCATCCCCATCCGAGATGAGTCCAATAACGGTGGTGTCATCTGCAAACTTAATTAGTTTGACAGACTGGTGGTTGGAGGTGCAGCAGTCATGAAACAAAAGGAAGGGAAAAAGGATGGATGGATACGAAGAAAGGAAATAAAAAGGGAAATAGAAGGAAGGAAGGAAGGAAGGAAGGAAGGAAGGAAGGAAGGAAGGAAGGAAGGAAGGAAGGAAGGAAGGAAGGAAGGAGGAAGGAAGGAGTTTAGACTGATGGAGAAATCGGGTGAAAAAATGGACGGATGGGTCTACGGTTCCAGTGGCGGAGCCAGAGGGCTAGTTGGGGTGGCAATTGCCACCCCAGACGAAGTCCTTGCCACCCCTGTTGCCACCCCGCTGAAAACTTTACACTGTTTGATTTTTACGAACATTTCTCAAATCTCCCAGCGGACGTGAATGCATCCTTACGCAGCACGTACAAGCGTGCAGCGTGCTGTTGTTGCTGCTACACTTTTCATTGGTGACACGCAGCTGTTTCGTGCTCAAAACAGCTCCAAAGCAACGCGGCAGCACACACGGCCGGGCTCGATGAAGAGCGTTTTGCTGGTATGTACGGCTTTTATTGGTATTAAATTAAACGAAGTACTGTTTTAACGGAGAGACATTGCCTAGACATTCCGAAAGGAAGATCTTTAGAAGAATGTCAGTAATCAAACTGTTTTAGATACCATTGACTTCCATAGTAGGAAAAAAATATACTATGGAAGTCAATGGTATCTTAAACTGTCTGATTACTGACATTCTTCTAAATATCTTCCTTTCTGTTCAGCAGAAGAAAGAAATTCATACAGGTTTGAAACAACATGAGGCTGAGTATATGATGACAGAATTTTAATTTTTCGGTAGAGTATCCCTTTAACAGTAAATAGCCATGATCTAGACTAGTGTTGTTCACTTCTTGATCTAGTATAATAAAAAGTGTCTGTGGAATTTATTTCATTTCATTTTTACTTAAAGACATCTCAAGATCGAAGGATGAAGAACCTGTTCAGCCATGTCTTGCCAGGTTTCCACGAACCCCATTTGGAAAATTTACAAGGTCATTCAACAGCTTTTGGTATAAGGACAATCCATGGCTAGAGTACTCTGTAAGTCAAAATGCGAGTTACTGCTTTGCCTGCCGCCACTTTTGCCTCCCAGGTTCCACGGAATCTTCCTTTACATCTGAATGTGGGTTTTCCAACTGTAAAAAGGCATTATTTAAAGATTCTGGTTTTAAACGTCACTCAAGATCAGACCAACATGCAAATGCAATGTATGCTTGGGCAGAATACAAAAGAAGCAGGGAAAGTGAGAAATCAATATATGATGCCTTAAATGAGAATAGAAAACAGCAAGTTGAGAAAAATAAAAATTACATCAAGACAATTGCCGATGTCTTACTCTTAACTGCTACTCAAAACATTGCACAGAGGGGCCACAGGGAGGGTGGTGAGTCTGAGAATGAAGGCAATTTCTTAGCCATTTTGAATCTCGTTGCAAAGCATGACCCCTTTATTGATGAAAGACTTGCTCCACAGGGCAATACTAAGTACACTAGCCACCAAATCCAAAATGAGATGCTTCAGGTTTTAGCAGATATGGTGCAGAAGCAAATTGTTGCAGAAGTAAAAGAAAGCGAAGTGTTCAGTATATTGGCAGATGAAACAAATATGAAGAGGCTTGCTGTTCAAAAAGAAATGTACCCAAATGAAAAGCCTAGGGAACTTCAGCGACTTTCAGATGTTAGGTGGGCTTGCCGGTACATGGCATATAGGACTATGAGAGACAGGCTTCCAGCAGTTTTGAGGCTCTTGCAAGACATTTCACTTGAGAAGAATAGTGGAGATCGGAAAATAGAAGCAAAGGGTCTTTTGGCTCAAATTGACCTACAGTTTCTAGGACTTTTGGTTACTTTTTGTAAAGTGTTTGGGGATGTGAAAATCCTGTCTGACATGCTCCAATCCAGAAGTCTTGATCTGGTTAGAGCAATAGATCTAGTTGGCTCCCTTACAGACAAATTAAAAAGCTACAGAAGTGACTGTACATTTGGTGAATTATGGAAGGAGACTGAAGAACTTGTGCACCACTGCAACATTAGCACAGAAGCACAAAACAAGAGACGACCAAAGACCAATTTGAAATTTCTGAATTCACTTGTAATGAGCACTGTTGGACAGAGGCACTCTGAGTTTGCAAACAACGAAGAGTTCAATAAAAGTATTTTCTATCAGGTACTTGACTGTCTTACAGCAGAAATAGATAGGCGTTTTTCCGAAAAGAACTGTGAGATAATGGAAGGAGTGCAGTCTCTTGACCCCAAAAGCCCATCATTCTTAAAAGAGGAACCCCTGCTTGCTTTGGGAAAAACATTCGAGTCAGATTTAGAAGACCTTAAGCATGAGCTTCATCAAACGAGATGGCTTCTTTTAAGAAGGGAGAAAAGTGGAGAGAGACCAGCTTCTCTACTTGAGTTTGTGGCGTTTTTGGAACCTTACAAAGAGGTTTTCCATGAACTTTTTAGGCTTAGTAAAATTTCGGTTGTGATTCCAGTTAGTACTGCATCCTGCGAAAGAAGTTTCTCTGCCCTTAAATTAATAAAAACCCACCTCAGGACAACAATGGCAGATGATAGATTAAGTCACCTGGGCATACTCAGTGTTGAGTCAAGGAGGGCATATTCCATTAATATGGAGGACTTTATAAAACATTTTGCGTCATCTCACCAGAACCGAAGAATTATGCTGTTCTGAATGTTTGTTTTTGTGAACTTGGTGGTGCCATACCACTGGGTAGATGCAGGTCATACCTGGTACAACCTTTGAAGTTTATCATTAAAATCAGTGTTAAAGGGCTCTATGTTTTTTGTATTGTTGTTCTATTATTATTCTTGTGGTACACATTTGAATGTGTACAACTGACTTGTCCTGCCTTGTTTTGACAGGTCCAAGTTTACCTCAGTTTTTGTTTACTACTGGACTTGATTAGTCCAAGGAGCACTTTGAATACTTGTTCTATTTTTGCTGTATACTTAATACATATATAGTTGTGTACATTTTGGAAAATAAACAACTTTAATTTAATCTGTATACATTTGTGGAAAATAATTTATTTTTAGTGTAATTGAACACTTTGTATATTGACCCCCCAAAATAATACCTTGCCACCCCTTTGCCACCCCTGTTTTAAAAGTCTAGCTCCGCCACTGTACGGTTCGATTCCAGCTTCCTACTGTCACATGTTGAACTGCCCTTGGGCAAGGCATTATACCCCAAGTTCACTCATAAACGTTGTGAAAGAATGTGGCTGTAGTGTAAAGCTCTTTAAATAGTCGCTACATAAATTCAGTTCATTTACAATGAACGAACACACTGATAACGGACGGAGGGATAGTTTGGTGGATGACTAATGAACAAACAGACAAACGGATGGATGTAATGAGGTGGGTGGATGGATGGCTGACATATGAACAAATGGATATAGATGACTAGACAGATACAACTTTTAGACAGGGGGGCAGGGTATAATGTCTGGAAAACAAATGTTTTCCCATTACTTTTTTTCCATTGTTATCCAGAGCTGGCAAATACGTCTCCACAGAACGTAGGAACCCTGACATATTCGACCCATCAGCTTTCGTTGTTGCTCAGCGGACTCATTCTTAATATTGGACCTCCCTGCTCATTAAATGGCATTAGGTACAGGGATCACGTATGGACGAAACATCAAACACGCCATGACTGAAGCGGCAGACTTGACAAAATTGAGAAAAAACCCATCTTGGTGCAGCGATCAGCCATTAGGAGTGTGTCTGCAGACGGCTGAGTGATGATCTCATATCGACAATCACTACAAATCTGCATGTGGAAGTCAAAGGCAAAGGGACCGGAGTGCCCGGCTGTTTACCATTCAAGACGGATCGCTGACACCGCGCAACAGCTGAGTGAGAGTACAAATAAAGTATGCATCTTTAAGATCCAGATGAGGAGAGCAGAGGACTTTACTGCGACTGGTTAAATTGACCGGCTAGTAGGCAAACAGACTAAGAAAGCGTTTGGCATAAATCAAGTGTTAAAACGACATTCGCAGGGTCTCCGGCGCATATTGATTAGTCATTATTTGGACTAACAGGCGCAGAGAAAGGGGGCCGGAGCTCAGAGAGGACGTGACGGCAATCCATTATCCTAAAGGGGGGAGGAAAAGATGCTGGAAGGGATCGATAGGTCCTGGCCGGGTCTGGCAGGTCCACTATTCAAATTCTATTAAGACACTGATAGAAAAATGAAAAAGCTCTACAGGAGTACGAGAGAAGGGGGGGGTGGTTTCAAGCCCTCTTTGTCTAGGCCCCGTCATCTCAGGTTGCATATATGCAGCTTAACAAGAAAGAAGAAGAAAAAAAAAATATTTAAAATCTTTAAAACGCTTGAGAAGGTACAAAATATCAGGCAGGAGAAAATGAAAAAAAGAATTACAGTAAATGAAGAAAAACTAAAAAAGAAATTTTTCTCCCCGATGCAAGAAAGCTGTCATCACTCCTAGCATCTCCACTGAACTATAACTTCCTTCTTTTCAGGAACATTTCCCAAGATTGCTGAAGAGAAAAAGGAAAGAAAATTAATTTTTTTTAAAAGCTCTCCTCCATCTCTTTTATCCTAAATTGCCCTCCTCCTTTGACAGCCATGACAGCAACAAGCTGGCAGGTTTGACGCCGCTTGATGTCCAGAGCAGAGAGGGCAGCAGCGTGGAGACATCTGGTTCTTTTCAAAAGTCAACAAGTGGAAGTAATATGGAAACAGGAAGGTGGTGGCCTGATGTATTGAAAACATCAGGTAATGGGGACTAATTTTGATCCCTTTAATCTTAAGAGTTTCCTCTTTGTGTGATTTAAGAACTCAGTTTCCAATCAACAAGGCATCTATTGACATGAGTCTCCCTCGTCAACAAGATGTTACCAATTGACACGACAGAGACCTTAAATACAAAGAAAAACAAAGAGGGATGATTGGAGAGTTAGACGCTGGAGTAATTCCAATAATCTGTCTAAGCATGAAACTTTGTCATAAAACCCCCCAAAAAAGCCAAAGTTTAACACGATTTTACACTTAAATTGACAGAAAAGGTCACAATGCCGAACGTCCTAAGACTGCTGAAACAACGACAGCTAAAAAAAGCTAATACTAATCTCTGCATTTGGGAACATTAATCTCATGCAGCTACGGTAAAATAAAAAATAAAAAAATAAAAATAAAAAATCAAAGATGGACCGAACCAGAACTTTGTCAGTGAATGCATCTTTCAACAGCAATAAGGTCCATGACACGCTCTGCACTGAACTGAATGACTCCCCTGAAACAATGTTAAGCTGAATGTAAACATGGTTACCAGTAGCATCCATTCAGCACAAACTCCTGATTTTGTATAAAACACAAGTCGGCAGAATCCCCGTTGATGAGAAGGGATTTTCCAGTAGCTGTCCATGCTGCATTCAAGTACAGCTGGGAGACTGGGTTGTAGAAATATCAAAACAACTCCAGAGTTACTATATTTGAGAATAAAATGTGATTAAATCAAAGTATTATTTCAACATTTCTAAACATTAACACTGACTGTTTTAAAGCGGTCACGTTGTTTTCTAATCTGCCTATGTCTGCTTGTACAATTTTTTTAGTATTATTTTTTAAATCTAATCAAATCTCAAGTCGGTTCTATACTCTCGACTTTTTTAGGTTATAGAACATGATCAAATCCATTTCATTTCAGGAATTGAAAGAAAGGAGTTCAGAAAAAACGTTTTTTTTTTGTTTAATGCTGATCAAAGTAAAAACAATAAGAAGTCATATGCACATTTGTAATAATTTTTCTTGATTAAAGTGTACAGAAATCATACCGAACAGTGATTTCAAGAACCCCAAATACGTACAGAACTGTGACTTTTGTTTCGCTACACTTCTTTCACCAATCCAAATTGAATGCCATTTACACAATTTCCGACATGGTAATGGAGAATGATTACCACTGATCCAAGAAGGGTACGTTATGAAAATATTACATCCCAGGATATAATCCAATGGTGGCCTAAGGGGATCAAGTACACTGGAAACAATATCCAGACACTGATTAAAGAAAATCAAGAATGGAGATAAAGCGCTAGTCAAAGTTCAAAGTAAAAATTCACCAACTCCATCACAAAAACAGAGCTTATGTCCATCTGCTGAACTATTAATACGCTCCCTCACATGGCTAATTTGCTTTAAGCAAATGGAAGCTGAAAGAAATAATTACGTTTTGTCCTGACCGTCATTGTTACATCGAGCAGCAGCTGCTGGCCTCATTCACAGCACAGCAAAGTCATTTCAGAGCCTCAGTAAAGAAGGCCGATGGATATCACTGCTGAAATGCGGCGCGCTGAAATAAAAGATCCAAACATGCAGATTCACTCTTTGCTCCAATCTCCAACACGCTCCAGAAAGAGCTTGGAGAGTCTCCTAATTAGATTAATAAGCCTTTTCTTTTTTTCCTACTATGGTGAAATGATTGCATTTAATTAAATATGGGAACAACTTTTTGGGGCCTTCTGTGTGTGTGTGTGTGAGAGTGGGAGAGTGAAAGTGGGTTGGCAATAATTACTTTGGAGCTGTTGAAACAGGAGGTCTCTTAATCTCAAATGCAGTTAAGACTTATTAAAGTGGAGGAAAGGAGAATCCAAGAAACAAGACTTTTAATTTAATTCAGAAGGGAAACAAATAAACTTCACTCTTTGGCAGCAAGTCGTCTTATTCTGTTTGCAAACCATCAACGCTAAACTAGAAAAGTTATTTGGAATTTCGAAAGAAGCAAATCAACATCTTTCAAGAATTTTCAACTTACTCGAAAGTTGATCATTATATTTTAAAAAAGGACCTGCTGAGTGAGTAAAAAAACCAGACAAAGTCCTGAGACACTTGTTGCTATTGTGATTCCAAAGATTTCCCGCCTTTTCCAGAGAGAGCAGAATGGCGGGAAATCTTTCCCGCCTGACAGAAACGGACAAGAATTTAAGCCCTGAACAAACCGTTGTTGCGTGAAAACTATGAGCTGCTTAGTAGAAATTTTTTACACAGTGGCTACAAGAACCTTCTAGTAGTCTAATAAGATATGTCTATATCTCTGTACCGTTTTATGTTGGAGATGTGGTGGGTTAAAGATAACTTTTAACCCCAATTTTTGGAAGAAGAATTTAGAGGAATTATGTTCAGGAGTAAGAAAAGATTCACTTCCAGGCAATATATATAAAATGTTTAGTGACAGGGATGGGGATTATTTGTGGGGTGAATCTATGGGATAGTTTGGGTGATGGTAATTGAAAAAAAGCCAAAACATTGGTTATAATAATTCTCCACTGTGTAGTATTGAAATTGGAAATTTGGGATGACGGGGTGTATATTTTATTCGAGATGTAAATTACTTAGAATAGTGATACAATCAAAAGCAGGTAGAAAATAAAGAGTTTTTACTCCTACTTTTAAATATTTAATACATGTTGTACTTGCTTCATTTTCTGTGTTAAACAAATCAATCAACGAAACTGAATTTGATAGAAAACATGGGTGACACTAGACATAAATACCAAAGATTTGATATATAATGGGGATTAAAGTGTGAATGAAAAGGCTTTCAACTCTAGATCATGTGGCATCATCACACCGTCGGCTGAACATTCAGCAGTAAAATAAAACTTTTAGTTTTTACCGCCACTGTAAAAACTGTAAAAATTTATATCAATTCAGTATATCAATTCAGTCAGGAAAAATCCATCTTTTTGTGGCGTGTTTAAACCTTAAATGATGTTTCTTCTGGGAAATATGCTAGAGATATTCCCAAAAAGGGGAGGATTTCTCATTGCCTATAGCACAACTCTATTGCAGTCTATGTGGTAACTTTCACAGTTTTTCTATGTGAGTTTCAGAAATACATCGTTATCAAAAGTCAGAGTAAAAAACTGCTGATAAAGCAGATATTGAAGCATAAACATGCTTCAGTATCTCCCATAAAAAGGTTGTGGTATTTTTTACTGCATATTTCTGATGCATAAAGACAGTACAGCGGTATAGTTTTAGTATGCAAATAAGAAAAACAAAGTGCTCACTCTCCTCAGCATATCTGCGCTAAATAAAAGCTGACCACAGTAAAGCAGGCTGCAACAGACAGCTCTAGAGGAACTCAGTCTATTTTCTGCTCCCCATGTGGGAAACCTGAGGTCTCGGTGTGGTTGGAAACACGATGAGCTGAAGACAAGACTGGGAGCCATGATGTCCATTTCCTTCAATCAATCAATCAATCAATCAATCAATCAATCAATCAATCAATCAATCAATCACACACACACACACACCCACACCCACACACAGTTGAAGGATGTGGGATTGACTTATCTCCTGCTCTAATGAAGCTGCAGCGATCAAAGCAGCAGCAGAGACTGAAATCCCTCGGATATCTGTGGTTTGCAGGCACGGAGATTCAGGAACATTCGACTGAGATGTTCGCTGCTCCTGACCAAACGATCATCTCTTCTTCTCAAGATATACTAGTTGCTAAAAATAAGAAAGTAGATTTAAAGATAGAGTGAAATGGTTATGTTCTGTGGATTTTGTTTAATCTCGTTTGTTTAGTTTTGGTTTTAGATTAACTGGTTTTGGTGGCTAAAGCAAAGGCACTCCCAAACACAAAAACCAGACCCTAAACAAAGCAATCTAATAAAAATATGCAACACTATGCTATAATCGTGTCACTCTACAGTTCTCATGCATCTCATATGGTGTCATAGTTTTACTTTGGGCGTTGGCTGTTTCTCCATGGCTCAGGTGGTAGGAGTTTGTCCAGAAATCGGTTCAAACGCCCACTCTGTCCATCTCAGTTGTCGTGTCCTTGGGCAGGACACTTCACCCAACCTACCCAAACTACAAATTTACCATTTTAGGAAAGTGGACAACACCATCTACACCACATGTGTCAAACTCAAGGCCCGCGGGCTAAATCTGGCCTGCCATAACCATTTCTGTGGCTGTCTAAACTGTAGAGGACCATAAAACTAAAACCTTTAAGTTCTATTTATGTGCACCTAAATAATATTTTATCAGTCAATTCAAATCAGTGTGTTTTTGAATAGTCCTAAATCACATCATTGTGAAAAAATGTTCAGTATTTTTTAATTTTAAGAAGTATTTTAAGAAGTGCAAAGACAGATATTTATTAATATTTTAACAGTTAGTTAAAGATAGTTTTATCAATGGTTTCTGCCACAACCAGCCCTTTAAGGACATTCACGAACTTTATGGAATTGGAAATGAGTTTGACACCCCTGATCTACACCTCAGCAGGTTCCTGGAGGGTGCATGGGGGTTTGCCAAACCGGTCTAAATGTGTTCTGTAGACATATAGAAGGCGTTCAACCGTGTCCCTCGGGGAGTCCTGTGGGGGCTACTCCGGGAGTATGGGGTACCAGAACCCTTGATAAGGGCTGTTAGGTCCTTGTATGACCTGTGTCAGAGCTCAGTTCGCAATGTCGGCAGTAAGTCGGGCTCATTTCCGGTAAGAGTTGGCCCCGGGGCTTATTCTGACGGTCCACCCGGACCGATAAGCTTCAGCCTTATCAGTCCTCTTAATGGTAAAATTAAGATCGTATTCATGTTTTGCGGGAGATATAAACACAGCTGCAGCAACAACAACCCCTGAATCAGATACAACAGGTATGTATGTTTGTATGCAAAGCAAACACGTGAAGCATGGACATAAGTTTGCCATTTCATTCTTACAATTAATAAATGCTGGATATTTTGAATAACAGCTTCCTTCTTATCTAAGTTTTTTTTTTTACCTTAAACTAGGTCGACAGTAAATCGTTAAGAGTAGTAGTATCGATAAATCCTTAACGATACCCATCCCTACCGCCAAGGTTACCCTTTTTCACCAATTCTGTTCATAACCTTTATGGACAGGATTTCTGGGCGCAGCCAAGGTGATGTGGACCTCTGTTTTAGTAGCCCAAGGATTGGGTTTCTGCTTTTTGCAGATGATGTGGTTGTATTGACTTCATCAGAACATAATCTCTGGCTTTTACTGTAGCAGAGTGTGAAGCAGCTGGGGTGAAAATCAGCACCTCCAAATCTGAGACCATGGTCTTGAGCCGGAAAAGGGTAGAGTGCCTTCTCCGGGTCGGGGACCAGGTCCTGCCTCAAGTCGAGGAGTTTAAGTATCTCAGGTTCTTGTCCAAGAATGAGGGCAAAATGGAGTAGGAAATCGCTAGGAGGATTGGTGCGGTGTCTGCAGTAATGCAAGTACTGTACCGGTTTGTCGGGGTGAAGAAGAAACCGAGTTGTTTTGACCCTCATCTATGGTCACGAGCTTTGGGTAGTGACCAAAAGAACGAGATCACGGATACAAGCAGCTGAAATGAGTTTCCTCCTCAGTGAGTCTGGGCACTCCTTTAGAGATACGGTGAGAAGCTCGGTCATGTGGGAGGGGCTCAGAGAAGAGCCGCTGCTCCTCCACATCGAGAGGAGTCAGTTGAGGTGGCTCGGGCATCTGGTCGGGATGCCTCCTGGACGCCTCCATGGTGAGGTGTTCCAGGCACGTCCCACCAGGAGGAGACCCAGAGGAAGCCCCAGGACACCCTGGAGGGGCTGTGTTTCTCGGCTGGCCTGGGGATGCCTTGGGATTCCCCCAGAGGAGCTGGCTGGAGAGACCAATCCGGTGCATCATTTACGGTTTTGCAGCCATCAGATTTAGAAGCTCAGATTCAGGAGGCTAACCACAAAAATCCAGCAGTTTACGCGGCAGGTGCTTCGAAGCAGAGCTCTGTTGCACATCTGGTCTTCAGGCAGGATTTGTATCTGAACATCAGAACATGAACATGGGCCAAAGCCCTTTGTAGAAGTTTACATCCGGAGCAAAATAATGAGGAAGAAACATGACCCAGAGTGGTAATGACTAGCACATCACACATCATCACACAGAAGATGACTCCTTATCATCAGCGTGATGTTTAATACACCAGGGGAATAACAGAAGACACACACTACATGAACACACTGCACACTTTCCCTCCATTTCCCTCTTTCTCAGAGCCACAGATGACATTATCTACGAGCTTTATAACAGATGCCCCATGCTGCGCCTGCCGCTGCCATAAAAGCAGCAGTTTTCACGCAGAGCGCTTTGCTATGACTAATGATTAACCGCGGTCTGGACGCGCACAGCCATTCTCCCAACACTTCAAAGGCAGAATGCAAAGAAGACTCAATTGCTTTAATAGGCCCCGGGCCGAACCGGCGCAGAGAAGACCCACTTCAGCCCATCAATAAATGTCACAGGCTATGTAAAGATGAGAGCTCTGATGTAATTTTGATGTGGTGTACGGACATGTTTAAAGAGAAGGGGGGGGGGTAGTAGGAGCTTAGCGGATCGAAGAGACGAGCATGTTTTTCTAGCAGCAGAACCACCACGAAGTGAAACTTAACAATTTTCTGTCTTAACTGTAGAGAATAAATCGTATTCCACAACAGCGGGTGATATCTTACGTTTTGTGAACAATATTTGCCGAATATAGAAGTGAAATGCTTCAATTTAAAGACCAGATGGTGATGCAAATAAAAGTAAACCAATCCCTGTTGTGACCACCGAGGTCCTCTTTAACCCCTCATCAGCTCCAGCTTTTGTCCAACAGCAGAAGAAAGCTAAACAAGAATAACTTCGTGTTTTCAAGCAGAGAGGAGAAGAAGAACAAGCGGTGGATAAATGCATTAATAGTGAATGCTACATGCCGTTGGGGAGTAAGCAGGAGAATGTGTGATGAGGAGGGCAGGAAAACGAAGGAACAGGAGCTTGGAAATTGTCTGAGAGGATGCTGCAACTCGCTGCAACTTCCATTTTTATCCCTAATGATTCGGCTGCTCTGTATGCATCAGTGGACTAAAGTTTTGTCCTTCTATACAACCAAAGTCCCTTCTGGTAAACGGAGTAGTTATGTATTGTGCATCATTCCATCTGTGTATTAGGGTCATGAGGTCATTCAGTAAAATGAAGGTGGAAATGGAGAATGAGCTTCTTTAAAATTGATCTGGACCGGGCATCAAGAAAGAAAACAGGCAGTGACAACAATTACCTAAAAAGAAATCTGACCCATCAGCTATTGTCAATAACCAGCAACATTAGGCATCTCCATCTGTTCTTTAAAAATAAAAAAGTCACTGGTGCCGCCCTTATTGGCACCCTGAACTTTCTAATATTCAAGACTTTGTTGACAATAGCGCTGTAAGGAAAATCAGACTGGCCTTAGATTGGGTCATACCATAAGAAGTCTAAAAGGACAACACCGCAGCTACAGTTGAAGCCAGAAATTTAGATACACCCAATAAAAAGACACATATTTTTCTCACCGTCTGAAGTTAAATCAGACAACGCTTCTCTTGTTTTAGGTTAGTTAGAGTCACCTAAATTATTTCTATTTGCTAAATGTCAGAAAACTTACCAAGAACTTTTTATTTTCATTCATTTTTTGTAACATTCTTCAAATTCACAAGATTACATACATTTGCTAAGCATCAGGTATAATTATCGTTTAAACTGTATGATAGGGCTGGGCGATAAACTGAAAATGTACCGATACCGAAATTTATGACCGAAGTCCTTTTGCCCAGGAAAGGATATTCAGTATTTAAAAAAGAAAAAGAAGTATTTTAGTTTAGTGATGCTCATGTCCCTTTAAGATGCTGACTGTACTACCTTGCAGACTGGATGGGGTGGAGTCACATGACTACGTACAGTCATGTGAATCCAGCCCATTCAGTCTGTAACAAGAAGGGAACAGTGTTGCCAACTAGCCACTTTGTTGCTACATTTAGTGAGGTTTTAGACCCCTCTAGCAACTTTTTTTCCAAAAAAGCGACAAATCTAGTGACTTTTTATAGTGTTATTGGAGACACTGATGTGAAGCACATATCTTTGTTAATTTTCTCACCAAGCAGAGGTGCTGCAGTGGGCTCAAGGCACTCACAGCAGACAGCCAGTCCGTGCGCTGAAGCTCCGCCCACCTGCCCAGGTACAGCTGGAGAGAGCAGATATTTTACCCCGCGGAGTCCAGAATGCTAATAAATCACGTTCGCTTGAAGCCACTGCTGGCTGATCCTACACGCGCTTAGATGTAAATGCAAACATTGTTCTGTTTAAAATAAACAAGGGCACAATAAATAAATCACCAATTTCGCTCACAGTTCAGTCACTTACCTCCACCACCGTGTGTGCGCCTTACTGGACAGATGTTAATCATCATGTCTCAGTCTAAACTAGACTCTCAGAAATACAGAAAGATGTGGGAATAGAACAATGGATTAAAAGGCAGGTTGAAGCAGTTTATTGAAGATGTTATACTGACATACTGCCTGTACTGTAAGGCTGATTTTTATGCCAGAATTTGTGAATTAAAAATCATGGACGACTCAAAAACATATTCAAAAGGCAACACTTTTTAACAGTTCCACTCCAACCATACAGCCATTAATGTTCTTTGAAAAACTATTATGCAAAAAATTGCAAAAAAAAATTATCCACCTCCCCTACAGCATCAAGTACAATTTCATGCACACTATGCACATGTGGCGACTGCAAGACATTGAATTTTGGGGGGGTGTAGAAAAGAAGCCACAGCCCAGTGGGGTAGTTATCGTTCATTTATTGTTACCGAGGTGAACTGGTCAATATATCGTGAAATTGATTTGAGACCACATCGCCCAGCCCTACTGTATGACTCGCATCAAAATTATTGGGTTTCCTTCAACAAGCTTCTCACAATAGCTTGCTAGAGCTATGGCCCATTCCTCGGGTCAGAACAGATGTAACTGAGTCAGATGTGTAGGGTGCCTCACCCACAGAAATCTTTTCAGATCATCCAACAAATTCTCTCTAGGACTGAGTCAGAGATGGAGTACCCGAGCCCCAGACTGGGACTCAAGTCCGGACTCGAGTCACATTTAACAGACTTGTGACTTGACACGAGCAGCATGCCGATTACTTGCACTTGAACTTGCAACGTTTAGATCTAAACTTGGACTGACATTTGAAATTGCTATTGTTGGAATTAGCATGTAGTGGATGTTAATGTTAGCTTGTTATATCAGGTGAGATTACTAGACATATTTAATAATTTCTTTCTAAGTGTTGGGGTGTGTGATGGGATTTTTTTTTTTTTTTATTTGTCGGCTCTCACCACACCCATTAGGTAAATTGTATAAACATCTTGAAATATTCCTTTGTGTTTTGGTTATTACTGTAGTGAAAAAAGGGGTTATGTGATGGAATGTTTCAAGGTAATGTGAATTAATTGATAA
Organism: Valencia hispanica; assembly: GCA_963556495.2. Lineage (NCBI taxonomy): Eukaryota > Metazoa > Chordata > Actinopteri > Cyprinodontiformes > Valenciidae > Valencia > Valencia hispanica. The sequence goes on along the minus strand of OY747712.1, from coordinate 9,367,103 downwards.
ATTACATGTTAGTGAATGCATCTAGGGAATATGTAGAGCTCATCAGAGTGTTTAAAAAGATTTAATTTTGAGGCCCCCTGACCTCGGTTTCTTTGGCTCTTCAGTGTGTTGTTTTTTGTTAACCTTGGGGGACAAGACATCAAGACGGCATAGGAGGGAGTGAGCAGGATAATATTGTTTTACTTTATAACAAAAGGTTTCAGGAATGAGAGGGTTCGGAAGAGTTTGAGCTTTGCCCAGCTCTGTATGATGATTCTGGCTGATCTGCTTAATAAATACAAAAAAACACCTATGGGTCTGCAGCCTCATGTTACAGGAAGGAGATATTTTCTTGTATGACATGACATGCCGACATTCCAATTTACCATCTCTAGAGTCCAAGTGTGACTTGGGACTTGAGAGATGCTGACTTGACTACAACACTGGACAGAGATCAGGTCTTTGTGAGCACCACACCAAAACATTGACTTTGGTGTCCTTGAGCCACTTTGTAACCACTTTGGCTGAATTTTTAGGGCCATTGTCCATAGAAGACCCACTTGGACATGAGCTTCAACTACCTGGTTATTTCCATAGACATATATAAACACTAAATGACGCAAGCGGGATTCGACAGCGTAGCTAAACGGCGGCCATCTTACTTCAGTCAACTGACGTTCTGTCATGTATACTAGCAGTTGGAAGGTGAGTGATCAGCTTAAATAAAAATACTCTTAACTCGGTGAAATATTAACTGATTTACAAGCGGTTTGCCTTATTACAAACGTTATTGTACGTAGGCTTGATACAGGATAATTGTACATGTTGAAATGACTGCTTTTGCTTTCAAATAATGACTTGATTGTGAACTATAGTTTTGTCCCGTCTATTTGCGTGTTATGAAGGATGATCAGGTTGAATGAAAATACTCTCAACTCGATGAAATATTAACGTAGGCCTATATAAAAGCGGTTTGCCTCATTACAAAACTTATTATGCATAGACTTAAACGGGATACTTGTGCATGTTGAAATGAATGTCATTCTATTTATGAGCCTATGCACAATAGATGTGATGTTTGATAACAGGGAATTTCTTGTGAGTCAGTGAGGTTAAAGATTTTTCATATTAACAGTAATATGGCTATAATTTCCAATTGAAATACAATTTGAATGGATTTTTCCTTAATTACAATGAAAAATGTATTTCATTACAATATAATAACCTCAATACTTGATTAACCAAATAGTTCTTAATAAAAAGTTTTGGAGAAGTTTGATGTTAAAGGATGTACAATGTTAAACAAAATAGTTGTTAATGAAAAGTTCTGGAATAGTTTGATGTTATTGTTAAAACGTTTTTTTTATCATGTTGTATTTAAAATATTTGCAGTGTTATTCAATGTTATTGTGGCACTACCCCATAATTTCTCCATGTTCAGGAGGAGCAGTTGAGTAAGGTTACAAAAATGTTGGGTAGCCTAACTTCAATTTCTGTTTTTCAAAACAAAAACCAAATTTCCCCTCTCTGTAGCCTGTACCATGCCGTTGGTGAGAGGGCTTTTGACTAAAACAGGCTTTTGCTAAAGTTTTTTTTTGCATGCCAAGCTGTCTGTGTTTTGACTTGTGTTTCTGCTTGCTTTGAACACGTTCCTGCCATGGCTGGATGTCCCTCAGAGTAACTGTTGCAAAGAAACCTTTATTTGTACATTATTCAATATCTCTGTTAATTGATTTTATTTTATTAAAATTTTCTGAAACAACTGCTGTTCCATCTCTACTGCTTCTGCTTTCTGCTCTTCTCCACCGAGCACCTGTTCCATCTCTGCCACCGCCTCCTCCTATATGTTTATCTGTATGATTATGAATCTTGTTGAACTGGACACACCTGAATATCTCCTTCACAAGATTATTTAGGTATCTATCTAGTTTTGTTTTTGATTATTTTTACACTTTTTTTAGAAAACGTGCCCAAATCAATCAATAATTTCATGACAGGAATAAAAGAAAGTTCATAAATAAGAAAACAAATGTCAAGAAGCAGTGAAAATACAAAATAATTGGCTGGGTTAGATTTTATTGCTGGTGGGCCAGTTCTGGCTGACAGATGTGATTTGGATGTCTGTCTTATTTGTCTGGGTGCACATTTTTTTGCTGTTTATGTGGTTTTTACCTCAAAAGAACCTTGAAACATCATCTCTATACAAATCCTAGTTCACAGAACAGGGACAGAAAAATACAAAATGATACAGATGTGTGTGTGTGTATATATATATATTTATTTATTTCACTGTCATGTATATAGTTATAGGCTAAGTATAGGCTACTGGAAATTACTGTAATATACAATTACATGTGTTGTATATGAGTGATAAAATGCCTTGTGTGTGTAGCTATCTGATTAATATTTATAAAAAGATCCTGGTTTAAATTGTGCATTGAGTATGCAGGAACATAGACTGCAGCTCCAAACATACCAGTTTTAAAACGATCATATATTATTATTAGGTCTATGGGAAATTTACAGGATAAGGGAAGACGGCGGGAAAGTGGAGAGAAATAACGGGAGTTTCCTGACCAAAACCAATATATTTCACAGCCACATGTCTGCTGTTTATAACAAATCAAACCGTTTGAAAATCGGTTGAAAATTGAGCAAGTTAGAGTTATTTAAATAGTACATGCAGCATTGACAGCAATGTTACGAAAGGGGGCCGCTGACTGAAGTAAGATGGCCGGCGTATTGCTACGTCAGAGTCCATTGCCGAACAGCGCGGGTAAGCCATCTAGTGTTTATATATGTCTATGGTTATTTCCACATAATCTTCTTTTCTCATGATGCCATGTATTTTACGAAGTGCACCAGTCCCTTCTGTAGCAAAACAGCCCCACAGCATGAAGCTGCCACCACCATACGCAGTAAGGATAGTGTTCCCAGGCTTACAAGCATCTTCCTTTTTCTTCCAAACGTAACGATGGTGATAATGGCAAAACAGCTCCACTTTAGTTTCATCAGACCACAGGACATGTCTCCAGAAATGAAAGTATTTGTCCCCCTGTGGACTTGCAAAGTGTGATCTGACTTTTTTTATATTTCTTTTGGAGTCATGGCTTCCTCCTTGCTGAGTGGACTTTCAATCCATGTCGGTACAGGACAAGTTTCACAATGACATCGTCTTTCCAGCTCCTGCCAGAATCTTCACAAGGTCTTTAGCTTTTATTCTAGGGATGTGTTTTGGTAAGAATCTGGCTATACAATATGTATCGCGATAGAGGAGAGACGATACATTGTGATACTATGAGTAAGAAAATATATTGTGATTTTTAAAACTGAAATTTAACTGTAGAAAAACTGTCACATCATTCTAAACACTCCAACCTGTTTCATACTTTAACACATCCAGTTTTATAACTAGATCTAGTTGATCCACTGGAACAAAGAAGGTGAAAATAGCCACCAACTAGCGCTCATACTTTTAATTTTACTATAAAAATTACTTTTATCATTAATGGTTCCATTCAATTTCTAAAAAATTAAATAAAAATCTATACATTGCTTTTGGATATCTATACAATATCGTGACGTAAAATATCGCGATATATCGGCGTATCGATCTTAAATCTCTATTTTGTTCTAACGTCAATTTGCACATTTTGTTCCAAAACACGCTCCTTATTATGCACCTTATACAATAATCTTCAGAATAAAATGAAGCTTGGTGGTTTGGTTCAGAGTAGTTTAAATAGGGATGCAAGAGAATATAGACACACCGATATATCTTGATATTTTATTTCCAGATATCGTATCGATATTCAAAAGCAAAGTAGCAATTTTTTATTTTTTTAATTTATTTTTTAGGATTTGAATGGAATTTTTGTAATAAAATTAAAGTATACCTGGTAGTTTGTGGCTGTTTTCACATTCTTTTTTGCAGTGGTTCAACTAGATCTAGTAATAAAACTGGATGAGTTAAAGTATGAAACAGGTTGGAGTGTTTAGAATGCTGTGACAGTTTTTCTACAGTTAAATTAAGTTTTAAAAATCAGAATATATTGTCTTACTCATAGTCTCACAGTATATCACAATAAATTGTATCGTTCCTCCTGTATCGCGATACATATCGTATCGGGAGATTTTTACCAGTACACATCCCTAGTTTTAAAGATGTCTGTAACTAAACAAAGCAGCCCTTAGTAAGAAAAGGCAGAGACGCACAATGCAGCGCATACATAATACATGCAACTAAAGCACATATTTGCACACATGTGGGACTGCCGAGCACTGCAAAGAGCCATTCATGACACCAAATGTGGGTCAGCATCCTTTTAGGGTCAGACCGAGCTCTTACCCCTGCATGTTGCTCTGGGGCTTAAACCCAAATGGTCCGAACCTCCCCATTTAGAGTCCCACTCCCCCCACTCTCCGTCTCTTCCTACTCGGACGGACTGAATCCGGCTCACAGCGGGAGACAAAGTGGGAAAAGTCACGTGAACCGTGCACCATTACCGCCACATTAATGTGCAACATACTGGGAGAATTCGCCCGACTCTGGCAGAGCTCTGTTGGAGTACTATTAAGGAATGTTGGCAAATTGTTGGATCTGATGAATATTAAATATCATAAGTGGATTTTATGAAGACATTTGTGATGGTAATAGCTTCTCTGCTTTCAGGTCCTTTGTGAGTGGTGGTAAAGCCTAGAAGCCGAGGGCTTAAATCTTCAATTCAGTTTGAATAAATCATCTTTTCTTTTCCACAAAAACTGGTTTTATCCGGAGGAACACAGGCTTTACTGGAAAGCAAATCAATGCCAATACAGTGCAGTGTTGGGACAATGAGATGTACCCAATGTAAAATAATGTACCTTTAGAGCATCTGATCTGATTTTATGTGAGTATGACCTACCTTTTCTTGTGTGTTTGAATCTAAATAGTATAGTAATACAAATGATATTTTTCTCCATCTTCTATACAGATAATTTAATATGTCACATTTGTGCACATAGTTGTCTTAAAAACCAAAGTACTGACTGTTTAAACTGGGTTAGGTTTTTTTTTAATGCACTTTCTTTGGGGAAGGTGTGTATTTAATTGTAAGGCCCAAACTTAAAGGGTTTCAAATGGACGGGCAGTCAGTCTGGCTCCAAATAGGCCTGAATGACATCATGGTGCTATCAGACAGGGTCAATACTGGGTGGAGATGGCCTTCAAACTGTCCCTCAGCACACACTAACACATAAAAAAAGATGCATGACCTCAGAGGCTGAAATATACCAACAATAAATTCTCTTTTCCATCCCTTGTAAGCTCCTACTTCTAATCCCTCAGTGTTTGAGTGTGTGGTATCTATTTCCACAGTAATGACTCCTTGCTTTCTGTTATTCACAGTAATACCTCCAGAGTCCCAACAGGGCTTTTGTCTATGTCTGAGGGCTTGTGGACAACATTACTCTCAAATGGAAGCGAAGTTACCACACAAAATAGGGAAATAGGTCTTTGAAGAACACTAACAGTATTTTAGAGGATCAGCTGCTGCTTGATACGTCTTCATCTAAAAACAACCAACTGGCGTTATGACTGATGAGGTGAAGATGTAAAAATGAACAGAATCAAACAATCTGTAGAAGAACAGAGGTTGAGTTACAACACCAAGAGAAAATGAGGTGATTGAGAGAGAGAAGCATATTAGTGCATCCTCAGCGTCACCTTTTGTCCGTCCTCAACTTCATCTTTAATCCATCCATCCTCAACTTCGTCTTCCGCATGTTCTCAATTTCATCTTTTTTCTATCCGTCATTCCTCAACTTCATCATCCGTCTGGCCTCAACTTCATCATCCACCTGGCCTCAACTTTATCATCAGTCTGGCCTCAACTTCATCTTCCGTCCGTCCGCCCTCAACTTCATCTTCAGTTCGTCCTCAACTTCATCCTTTGTCCATCCAACATCTACTTCATCTTTCGTCGGTCGTCAACTTCATCTTTTGTCCGTCCGTCCGTCCTCAATTTCATCTTCCGTCCGTCTGCCCTCAACTTCATCTTCCGTCCATCCGTCCTCAATTTCATCTTCCGTCTGTCTGTTCCTCCCCCCTCCTCATCTTCCATCCATCCTCCCTCAACTTCGTGCATCCATCCATCCATTCTTCCATCCCCCATTTAATGAGATCTGCGTCTCTCCCCCAGTGGGACATACTCAGGAAACCTTCAAGGAGAAGTGTCTTTGAACCTCTATTGACCTTTTTCACAATGGAGCAGCAACTCTGCCCTAACAAAGAACAGATCTCCTCAATTATCTCCAGAGCTAAACCCAGCCAATCCACGTAGGAAACTTAATTCAGATGCTTGTGTCTAAGATCTCGTGTCAGAATGTAGATGGAACCAGTAAATTCAGACCTTTGGCTTTTATCTCAGCCCCGTTCTTCATTACACTGGACGGGAGCAACACCCTCATTACTGCAGACCAAATCTATCCATGTCACACTGCTTTCTGCAACACTCTCTAGCTACTGGATCCTCTGTTAGACCTCTACTTTTAGAGGGTCATAGCTTGTGAATCACAGGAATATTGAAATACATGAAGCTGGAAATTAAACAAAGACAAAAAGTTGCAAAAAATATAAAAAGTTTGTGGGGAGGGGGGAGACCCAAAACTTTATCAGGATAAATGATATGTTACCCATGGGCCATACTATAAATTCTGAACTTCACCTCACAGGTTTGTCAAACAGTATTAACACACTCATACATCTTATATCCAACCCTTAATCTGACTCCTGATTAGGACGCAGAGGGTGGTAATTTTTGGTATGATCACAGCACGATGCCTGCTATTAAAACATTTGTACCCCCCCAGCCTCAATAGTCATTACTGAAACATGAGACATAATCCTTCTTACCGTGTTAGTCAACAATACACATCAGAGCATCCCTTTATTACTCATTTTGAGACGTTGCTAATGTGACATCAACCATCTTTGAAAAAATAAATAGGAGCAAAAATATTATTAAGTGAGTTCAAATCAATGGTGACTTGTTACCACCCTTGATGAGATTTTTCAGGTTTATTTGGGTGCTATAATTCCAACATATCAGGGGTCTTTTATCCTCTCTTTTCCAGGAAATGCATTAAATCAGTTAGAAAATGTGACTGGAGGACTGTGTGTCAAATCTGTAGCCTTTTTTATTCAAACATACAATCATAAAATGGACCAAAATGAAAATGTAGCAGTTTTCTTCTTGTACTACAATGCAGTTCTTAATACTGAACCTTTCAGCTAATTGAGTCTTTGATGAGTTACATTTTCATGGCCTCCACTGATTCCAGCTGGAGCCGAGACTAAAATGCTTTTAAACCCTTTCCTTTCTCTTGATTTACATAAAGGCTCTTGCAATTTGGAATAAAAACTAAAACATTTGGATTTTCTTCTTTTTTTTCCCCACTCAGCAGACACCGTTACTGAAAGAATATCCTGATGTTTCTAGTTTTCCACTACGGATATGTGGAAGTAAAAGTCTCAACAGCCTGTGCTGTTCCAACCCAAAAACAATCCAAATGACCCAGAAACAGCCACTGAACCGTACCCCTCCCACATCCCCTCTTGTCTGTAGCTCTTGGCCCTGTTCCAGAGATTACACATGTAAAAGAACGAGCCTGTCTTAATGATTTACATTAAAACCCATTCCACACTATAGCAGCAGATGGTGGCTAGCACAGTCTGACTGAAATATAACCATTTCCCGCTCTAGAGTCGCATATACAGATCTGAGGATCATTTTTAATAATTTTAAATGGACGTCTGTCTTATCAAACAACAGATGTGAGCAGTAGATGTGCGTTCTTTTCTGTGTCAACACAATGCCAAGAAGGAACATCAGCAATTACCTTAAAGAAGAAACTCTTGGTACCCAACAATCTGGGAAGGGCTATAAGGTTATTTCCAAACAACCTGAAGATTAATCACAACTGGAAAACATTTGCGACAGATTCCAATCTGCCCAGGAGTGAACATCCCAGCAAATCAACCTCTAGGGTCAGATCATGTAAGGGTCAGAAATGACAAAAAAACAACTACTAAATTCAGTGCAATTAAAAACAAAAGAAGAAAATTAATTAATTAAAATTGAACACATCAGAAACACGATTAGTACAGAGGAGAAATTAGATGTTGCAGTATCGTTTCTCTCGTTGTGAATAGAGTTGTGTTCCCTCCATGTTTGGATTAACCCAAAAACATAGCAGCACAAACACCTCCTACCAACCATCAAGCTCGGTGGAGGAGGAGTGATGATTTGGGGTTGCTCTGCAGCCTCAGGGCCTACGTTGCTTGCAGTTATCGAGCCCATCCTGAATTCCACTGAATACAAAACTATTAGAGTAAATTTTCGAATCATGGGTGTACTAATTTATTTTTCCACATAATTTATCTTGATCATATGTAATCTGCTGTTGTTGTATCGGTGTTTTAATATAGAAAACTAAAACCTCAGACTAGACAAAGGTGCACTTTCATTTGGATGCTGTGTATATTTTGCATAGTTGGAAGAGGTTCAGTTACACACACCCTTTAATTTCTTTCAGCATATTAAAAGCTCCCCTGGAGTTGTCAATTATTTTTGCTTCATGCAAATGTTTTTAAGAAAAAGTCTGAGTTTGGTGGCACCAGTTCAAAATTCTGTCCCTGTTCTCGTCTCGCGACAGTTTCAGGCAGCCGTGATGACCTCCCGAAAAGAGATGTTCCCCGAGCCGCAGTAAGACATCCTGTTCTGCTCTGTAAAGTGGTGAGAACACACATCCATATTCCTCATTGCAGTGAAAGCCAACATTTTCATGGCGAGACCATTGGCACGTTACGTGCCAGACAGTGCAGCAGCTGAGGCATGGAGGGATGTGACTGAGCTTGTTGTAACGGTGGTCAAAAGAGTGAAAAGTCACAGCTGCAAGTTCTCACAACTCTAGGTCAGTCTGGCAGGAAAAGCAGCCATTTCTCCACAAATTTTCTGCTCATGCTGGCTTTTTCATGGGCTTAGGAAGATGGGATTAAAGGAGCTAAGAGACAGTTATGTGAATAAGAGTGCCAACGTGTAAAATACAGACATTGTGCGTACGGATACTGTGTAAATGTGTCATGTAGTCAAACTGTTGTCTAAACAGAGTAGATAAACAGATTAGGAGACATGTTCAGGTCAGATGTGTGGGATTACAGAAACTGGAGAGGGATAAACATCAGGAGGTGTCTGATGCTAAATGGATTGTGGGGGATAATGAGAGTGAAAGGTTGTTCTGATGCTCCAGTCATTCAGTGTTTACAGGGTGATGCACTGATTTGCATATGATTGTAGATATAATGAGTGTTTGGTTTTTTTGGTCTGTGTGTTTCAGGGCTTCTCACAGGAGTCTGAAAAGAACCCGAGTCATTGTTTGTGCTCTTATGCAACATTAAATACATTGTGTGATTTCTTAATTAGACACAGCGATCTGAGCTCTTTGAAAACATTTGAATCGGTGCTTAAAGATTTCTGTGTGCTGGCTGCATAGGTGAAATTATCTTTATGTTAAAGCTATGAAAAAGGACTTTAGGCACAGACAGTGGAAATAGAGAGTATACACACTACTGTAAAAATGAAATGTTTTGCAATGAAAAACCTTGAGTCAGTCATCTGATTGTTTCCAGCTAATTAAAAATTAAAAATCTAAGTCTGACAGGTTTCACATTTAACGCGTTTCCAGTTTTACATAATAGCATGGATTTCCATGTCTGAAGTCAATTATGCAAAAAAGAAAAAACCTTATACAGAAAAACATCAAACAGCTGGGCACACCGCTAAAACCTGCCAAGCAGCATCGATGTGATGTCAGCAACGCTGAATTATGCATCAGTGCATTACAGAACCGCCACCAAAGACAAAAGTAGTGAGAGCAAAGACTCCAGCTAGAATGTGAACTCCTAAGATAAAAATGTGTATGTTGGTTTGTGCTGTGAAAAGCAGAAAGTCTGAGAGCAAGAACTTCCATGGAAGATCAGTCCACCACCCTATTCAGGCCTTTATATGTGCCCAGTCTACATCAAATTGGTAATAACAACCATTAACACAAAAAATTATTGTAATGTATAAATTATTATGGCAGCGTTCATGAATATTATAAATTTTTATGATAACTGTCAATGTAGGAAGACACGATGTCACTCAAAAATGAGGATCCGACAGAATTTTATCACCAGATAACACAGACTGCCATGAATCTTTCTGGACATTATCCTCAGTGCAAACGGTAAACTCACCTCAACATGCAGGATGCTTGAAGTGACACCACCTGACCTAGTTTCTGATTAATTAAGCTTATAATTATTCCAACACTTTAGGACACCAGGGCTTAAAGTGAAAAAAAATCCTGAGCCTGAACTTTTATCCAAGGAGTGGGTTGCAGGGAATCCAATGCATATACAGTATAGGCAATTTGGCAAACAACTTTTAGCATTGTGGTTGGTAATGTACAAGATGGCCTACAATTCAAATGTGATTTTTAGAAGTAAAGGTTATTAAGTTATAAATGAAAACATGTAAAACTCAGTCAAGCTAATTAATCTGATTCATTTAGCAACAATTTAATTTAATAAAGGGCAATTTATACAAAAAACATAAATTGTAACTTTTTATATCATTTTTGTTCAAAACAATGGCAAATTAAGTTATAGGAAATACATTACATTGGGTCTTGACTCCTCTCCTTTTTAACATATTTGCAGAGGCAGTTCATTTTAACAACAAAAAAACAGTAAAGTGCTCCAAGAAGTGGTAAACTGAATAATATGAAACAAATACAAATAAATACAGAATTGCTAAACTGAAGCTTCCAGTCCAATGATCAGAGCTGAAGCATTGCTAATGCTAATGTTTACTTTCTTGCTTGCAAGATGATATGTTATTACTCTGGATGCATCATCATCAAAAAGGCAAACCATGTCATTCTGTATTTTTTCTATGTTTTGGGTGATTGCTTCATCAACATTCAGAGAAAACATACATCCTTTGAGCTGATGAAACATACGTTTCTTGAACTCCAGTGCTATGTTATTTGTGTTCATATTAGGGTTGGCAACTCTCAGCAAATAAAATAAAGAATCACCCCCCACCCGCATGATGCTTAATCGACGTAATCGACTATATTTTAATGCACATGTAAAACAAATGCACAGAAATCAATTATTTTTCTATAATAATTAAATAGATTCAACATCTTTCTTCGACAAAATTGTAGACTGCACAGATGGTACCTTCCCGAAGGAAAAAGTACTATAGCTTACTGGGGTACATATTAGACTCAATAATATTTACTATATAGGATAATGGATTTCTATACATTTAACAGATGACCACTTTAGATGTAAGATTCAGATATTTTTTATTAAAAGCTACACATTTTAAATTAGAATAAGAAAGAAAATTATTAATTTGTTCCCCCCTTTCTTTGTTAATGCCCTACCTGGTCCCCTTGCAAAACTTTGCTAAAGCCGCCCTTGCACAGCTACCAGCCGTCAGCTATGTAGAAAAGGATCCTGGTGTTATTTGTCTCTCAGAAACAGTTTATAACTTCCCTTCAACTCATTCATGTCACCTGAAAGGTAAACCTGTTTCTCCATCACCTGTTCAGCTCTGATGATTCAGTAAGAACATCTCCTGGTTTCATCTTCATGTTTCCATCTCACTACATATCCAAACCGATATCATGACCAGCAGCCTTTACAGCTGTGGCTCCAGCAATACTAGAAAGTCATATTAAATTAGTTCTAACAGGTTATTAAATGTGCTGCTGTTGTTTAGCGCAACATCCGCTGGTTTCCTCTTTCTGCGCAAAGTGGGCGATAAACAAACGAGAGAGAGAGGGGACTTCCGACAGAAAAGTTTATCAGCTGATCATTGATCAGTTTCATGATTGAATAAGCAACAGGAGAGGGAGGGGAGAAAATGACAGAGAGAAAAGGCAGCTGCGCAGCTTAAAGACACAGAATAACTCCACCTTTGTGTCTTTTTTTCATTGTAGCTGAAGTAGGGGACAAACCGCGTTGCTTTTCACCTCAATACGGAATGCATTATATTTTCTCTAAATACGGGACGATTCCGTTTTTTATGGGATTGTTGGCAACCCTAGTTCATATTACTGGCATGCTGATTGGAAACGGACAGTTTTGTTAAAGCATTTTTATCAACTGCTACTTTTTTACACAGATCTATGAGCGGTTGAGCGATCGTAGATGATAAATCGTGTTCTGCAGTGAATGAGCACACACGTATTTTCAAGTCACAAACACGATCATTCATTGGGGTCGCTGCGTCCGCTGCAATTAATTAGGAAACTGCAGCTCATCCAGAACTCTGCTGCTCAAGTTCTCACTAAGACCAAAAGAGTGGACCACATGAGTCCAGCTCTGAGGTCACATGAGTCCAGCTCTGAGGTCTTTACACTGGCTGCCTTTCTGTTAGAGGATAGACTTCAAAGTTCTGCTGCTGGTCTATAAAGCTCAGAATGGTTTAGGACCAAAATACATCGGTGATCTCCTGACCCAGTATGAACCTACTTGACCCCTCAGGTCATCTGGATCCGCTCTTTTATATATTCCCAGAGTCAGAACCAGACAAGGAGAAGCTGCGTTCAGCTTCTATGCTCCACATGTCTGAAACAAACTCCCAGAAAGCCTCAGATCAGCTGAAACACTCAGTTTATTTAAATCCAAGTTAAAGACCCACCTGTTCTCAGCTGCTTTTGATTAGGCTTTTATTCTAAGTTTTAAATCTGCACGGCTTCTTTCAAGATTTTTTTTTTTTTGCTTTTGATGTTTTAAGTAAAGCACTTTGAATTGTCTTGTAACATGAATTGTGCTATACAAATAAACTTGCCTTGCCTTGCCTTGTTGCTCCCGGCAAACGGCTTGTGTGTTGGAGCGCACGGACAGCTGCTTTATGCCCGGCGTCTCGTCCGTGACAGTGAAGGGCTTTTTTCCCGCTAGTTGCATATACTTGCTTCTTGGAGCACAACACACAAAAGCAGGTACCAGCTCCCTTAACTTCTGGCACCAGCTCCCAAACGGCTCGCCGTCTCCGCCCTTTTCATCTACCCATGCCCAGCGCTACTTGTTTTTAAGACCCTTGTCAACAACTACGTCTTCCCCTGGCTCCATGAATTTAGCGTCCATTCTTCTGATTTCGGGAGAAACAACCGCCGGCTCGCGTGGGATGCTGCATTCAAGAGGGCTGTTTTTTTCGGGGGGTTTATTTTGTGTGGCTTTTTTTTTCTCTGAATCATAGTCAAATGACTGAGATCCGGCACAGTGCCGGAATACTTTAAGCCCTGTAGACACCTATTGGAGCATTAAAATTAAATTCCAAGTAAGTCAGCTGATCCTTTATAAGCAATCGCACACTCTCCATCATTTTGCTAAGACACTGGGGAAAAAAGGGTCGCTGGTGCAGCTAATTACCATGAGTAAAAACACACAGCAGGAAAGTTTGGAAGGAGCCGTTTTAGGAATTATTATGTACAGTTCATTTGGCTGCAACAGGTTGAAGGTTTTCTGGGACCTAAATTTGATGGGATGTGTTGAAGTTAATTAGTGCCACAATCTTAAGGTTGAGATCTCACCATCAGCTCTGACAAGGTGAGAAAAAGTTTGTCATTTAACATGTTCAGTGTGACAGAAACTAATGGCCAGTTCTTCTCTTTCCACTTTGAGTACATCTGGTTGAGAACAGAGTCTCAAACAAGTTCTAATTCTTTTTTTCTGTCTGCTCGGGTCCTCAACAAACCAGACTGCCCCCTCTACAGCCATTTAAAGAACCAAGACCACCAGAAAGTATTTGCTCACCACAAGCAATCACAAACAGCATTGTTTTTCAACTTAAGGCAAGGCAACTTTAAATGACGAGCACACTTTCAGCAACAAAGCAATTCAAGGTCCTTTGAGCGATTAGGTGAAAAAATAAAATAGCACTAAATCAAACAATAAAAAAAAGGAAACTTCATCAAAGGCAAAGAGCAATAAAACGAACTACCGTTACGACATTCAAATTATTATTAATCAATTAATCAAAGGCAGCTCTAAACAGATGGGGTTTTAGCCTTCATTAAAACTAAAGGAACTTAGTGTTTCAGCAGGTTTGCAGTCGTCGAGAAGTTTGTACCCGGGAAAAAGGGAGAACAGAAACTGAAAGCTGCTTCTCCATTTTTGGTTCTGATTGTAGGGATGATGAGTAGACTGGAATTAGAGGACCTGAGTGGTCTGGGGGGGTTCAGATTCAAACATACTTTGTTTCTAAGCCATTCAACGATTTATAAACTAAGACGTATTTTGAAGTCTATTCTCTGAGCCACAGGGAGCCAGTGTAAGGACTTTAGAACTGGGGTGATGTGCTCTACTTTTCTGGTTCTAGTGAGGACGTGAGCAGCAGCGTTCTGGATCAGCTGCAGCTGTCTGATTGACTTTTTAGGCAGACCTGTCAAGACACTGTTACACTGTGGTTCCTCTTTATGTCCAAAAATAATTACTTCTGTTAATTTTTTTATTCAGCTGGAGAAAGTTATGGCACATCCATGCATTGATTTGCTCAATGCATTTCTTAGTGTTTGGATGGGTTCAAAGTCACCTGGTGACATTGTAATGTAGAGCTGCGTATCATCTGCGTAGATATGGTAACTAATCTTTTTGCTTGTTATAATCTGGGCTAGTGGGAGCATGTAGATACTAAATAGGAGGGGGCCCAGGATGAAGCCCTGGGGCACCCCAGATCAGTGTTGGGAATAGGGATTGGAACTGATCAGTTTTATAAATATCAATGCCATTGTCGATTCTGCCTATCAATCCATTTCCTTATCATTTCCCTTATCAATATCTGAGTAGTTCAATGAGTGGCAAAAAAAGTAAATTCTACACAGTCTCCTGTACCAAGAGCAATCATTTAGTTTTTTTCCCCAAAGAATTGTGTCTGCACAAGACTGTGAACATGAACAAATTAGACTGATGGGGGTTTCATTCTGGGATTTAAGACCCTCACCATCTCCCTAAAATCACTTGTGAACAATACTTACAGTGGTTAGGATATAATCAAAAACACATGACTGAACATGTAATTCTGATGATGCATTAGCCACCAGAAAAACACATGCCGTGACTTTACTTTTAAAAGTTCACCGTAGATACGCCTTATAGGCTGGAAATATTCTAGCTGCAGCTAGACTACCTACTGAAAATGGGGTTGCTCTACAGTGGAGAAGAGATATAAGCCCTTCACCACGAACATGGTGGTTGCCCTATGACGCTCCTGCATCTTCTCTTTCTACCAATCTCCCTAAGCAGCAAGCATTAAAGGGGTAACTTGAGCCGACGACAATGTTTGTAAGTGGCTGGGCTCTGAAAAGAAAGAAATCTGTGCACTTGTATGCAGGTGTTCGAACGTGACATTCTTGGTACTTTGTTTCATACTGGGTAGACAAGCGTTTTAGCATGCTGGTATTTGCACAATATTACAGCATTCCAATAACTACTCACGGCAGAATTCTCATCTTGTTTGGTGAAATGGAGTCAGGCGTTAGACTGCGTATGTTGCGGATAGTGGGATGTAATTGTAACACGATGCAGAATTTCGGGAAAGCGGAATCAGGAGAATTGTTAAGAATAATTGATAACATTGGAGGCGTACAATTCCGATGGAACTGGTATGTTGGAAACTGGTACTAAGTCGGAACCGGTTCTCCATTCCCACTTCTAGCTAGGAAAGGTCCATTTTTATATGAACAAGTTCAAAGTTCAGTTCACACATTTTAAAATGAACTAGTTCAGCTCATAATTAATAATAAAAAATAAAAAAACTTACCCTCAGACAGAGGCGGATAGTAATTAGTTACAATTACATTCACTTGAGTAACTTTGAGGAAAAAAGGTACTTGCATGAGTAGTTCTACTTCACTGGACTTTTAACTTTTACTTGAGTAATATTATGAAGTATCGCTAGTCTTCCTTGAGTAAAAACTCTGCATACTCCACACAACATGACTAACTTCAGTGACTGAAGAACAAACGTATTTTAATCGAAATTGCATGAGACAAACACACACCTACAGTTTATGCTACAGTGAGACCTCTTGTTTGTACAAAAGCTTTGTTTTAATATTTTCTATCCGCTCAGCCTGTTGTGCCATTTGGAGATGAGTGAATATACGGTAAACACCACACATCGTCAATGGAAGTACTTTACCCTGTTCCAACATACAGCATATAAACTTTAGCTACTGTAAGCATTTGTTTCATACATTTTTACTGGAAAAAATGTTTAACTGCATGTTCCCCAAGCTTGAATTTGTTATTTTGTATTAATTTAGTCTTTAGCATACCAGAATTTGCACATAGCAGTAATCTTGTCAGTCTGATGACATCATGTTTAAATATTACATTAAAAAAATATATTACATCAAATGTTACTATTTAATTGTCAAGGAGCTCTTTAATGAAATACTTTTTTAATCTTACTTGAGTAATTTATTCAATAGCTACTTTTTACTTTTATTTGAGTAAAGATATCTCGAAGTACTGGAACTCTTATTTGAGTACAATGTTTGGCTACTCTACCCACCTTTGCCCTCAGATCATTGATGCAGAAGTAGTGCTACTGCATTGGCGGGAATTGGCCTCCATGTTTTGCAATTTGCGACTCGGTGACTAGTGTTGCCAGATTTGATTTTTCCCTTTTATTAAGGCCCGTTTTTAACAGCATCGACATTATAAGGAGTAGAAGCCTCACGACCTCAGTATCGACTGCTACTGCGTATTGTTTTAGCAATGGCTTGAGCCTGGAAGGTCCCATGGAAATAAGTCACTCTCTTGAACATAATTACACAGTGATGGAGCGCCATTCACAAACGGCAGAATGAGTGCGCTCACTATAACTTTCATCCGACAAAATACAATGAGTTCAGTTCACCTTCATCAAAAAGATGAACGAGTTCATGAATGATTGTTCAATGAACTAGTTCAGGCACAACAGTGGTCCACATGTGATTTCTGTCCATTCCAATGAAAAGTTGGAAAGTCCTTATTTATGCAAATGTCTTAATACTTCAAATGTCTTACAATAACTCCCTTTACAAGAACCACAGTTTCTGGATGTTGCTTCTGTCACCAAATCTTCTTACTAACAGTGCCAGAATAAATGGCTTTAAGGAGGAGGAGCTGCTCAGACACAGAAAGCACCAATCAGGGTTCGTACAGGTTCCTAGTTAAAGTTTTTCATCACTTTTTTATAGCCTTTAACCGATTTTCCATGACCAAAAAGAACACATCTGTGCATCAATTTTAAGTGTTATCCGGAATTATTGGTTGATTTTGAGTCTGCTTACAAGCATTTTGCAGATTTAACTTAAACACAATAATCTTTCAAAGGAGACGTATCAAGCAAAACCCATTTGCGTTTTAAAGTATATGCTATTCTCTTGTCAAAAACATACTTGTAAATACTATTTGACTTCAAGTTCTCCAATCAAAGTGTCAACCGCTGCCCCACTGAGTTGCTAAACACTTTTTCACTAAAATTTGAAGTTGTTGTAAGTCATTCCCCCTTTTGCCAGCAGAGAGAACTGCCTGTAAAGTGACCAGCCCTTGTGAATCAGAACAATAAATTCTCCTCACCCACGTCTGAAACATTTAAAGTTTTACAGTGTAGCTTATACTTACCACGTCTTGAGTCTTAATCATTTCACAGCCAGCTTTGATAACTGTCCATAAAAAGCCACGCATAGCTGAAATTGCATTTCCCTGGCATTTTGAACTCTTCATTTTAGCTCGCATGTGTCAAATCGCGCTGGCCTTAGCACCGTGAGCTGCATTTAAGGGCCCCAGAGGGTGGCGTGTCACCTGTCCCCGACTTTTATTTATTGATCCGTTTCCTATTTATTTTGCATTACTTTTAAAAGTTTGAACATAGATGTTGTAAAATTCGAAAACTTTTCCAGGGCCTGGAAAATTGATTTTTCAAATTCCATGACTTTTCCAGGTTTTTCATGACTGTACGAACCCTGACCAATAAACACCAGCAAAAGGCAAAACTTTTCAAGCCTAACAAAGCCTGATTCAGAACTCTAAGATGTTTTGAAGCAATAATCCCCCAAAAAAGAGAAAAAAAGAGGCACTTGTGCAAAATGTTTGGCAACCATCTGTTTTGAGGCCTTTAAATAACTAAGGGATTGAGACCAAGTTCTGTCTCTTATTTATAAATTACTTCTCTAAACCAAATTTCCACATTTAGAGACCTGCAGTAATTCCTTGTGTAGGAAGCTGTCATGTGTGCTCAGGCAGAAAAACGCCCTTAATTTAGGCCTCGTTTGATTTCACCGTCAACACAGCAGTGTCTTAGTCGAGGCAGAAGCTGCGTACTCACTGCAGGCTACTGCATACCTGTCCCCGTTCTCTGTGTTCGACACCAATGCACCTTTGATTTGTCACAGTCACTCCTCCGCATTTGCGACAGACATATGTGGCACCGCAACAGAAACAGACAGATACACATGCATCTGAACAGTAAAGGATGTTACTGGCACAAACACATCTAAAATACATGAAGTAAAGATGAATTAACCTTGCACAAGCACACACTCTCCTGTCTTATCAGCGTATGAACAGCAGCAAGGCGACCGCCGTCTGTTTGTTTGCTGCACCGCTGTTTTCTGCTGTGTTTGTGATACAACATGGCCCACTCCGAGGCCCCCTATTCCCCCGGCGGAGATGAAATGTAATGGAGCCGATTCAATAAGGAGCGCTGCCTCTCCTCAGGAAAAAAAAAGAAAAGGAAGGAAAAACCAAAAAGAAAATCAAATCACACCGAATCCCCCGGAGACTTCCCAGCATTCACCGCTGCCTCTTAGACGAGAGGGGAGGAATAAAACAATAGCACCTAATTCGCTAGGCTATTCATGCAAGGATGGTGTGTGATGGAGCAAATGCTGAGGCCTAGTAAAGCTGCAGAACAACATTCTGGCTACAGGGTTTTTACGGAAGTCAACTAATTAACTTCACTAGACAGGGAACTAAACACAGGGTTAATGAGCTGGGAAAACATTTTTTGGATATCCTAACCTGTACAATTCTTGGGGGAAAGGATGGAAATCTGCAAAGTGCTGGACAATATTTTTCTTGGATTTATTAAACAACAACAACAACAACAAAAAGTCAGAATCTCAGCAGTACGATTATGCAATCTGAGGGTGCTTTTCACCTGTTAGTCCGCTGGACTCGGTACGATTGGGGACCAATTTTGCAACATTGTTGCAACTTTGAGCTGCTGCGGTTCGTGTTCACACTGCACTTTTGACAAACGAACTATCCCCTTTGCGTGTGGTGGCGCTGTAGCAAGAATTGCCCAAAGAAAGTCCAAGAAAAAGACAAACTTAGCTCACAGGACTTAGCTCTGCATACACAGATGGATTGCGCTCGTCTTCTTGTTGTGGTGCTCGTAATATATCATATTTACATCATTCATCGACCAAATCTCGATGAAGCACTGGACTTCCTCCCGACTCCACGTTTGACCACGATTCATTGTTCATTGGTGCTAATGCTAACAAGTTACAACGCAAGAAATGGGGCATCCAAGGGTGCAAAGCGCACCGAGCTACGGATGCCTACATGGAACAAAAAGGGTTTTTATCAGGAAGTTGGACCAAACCGAGGCTGGTTCGTATTCACACCTGAAGTGAACCGCACCAGAGTCCGTTTGGAAACGGACTGGAACCACATTTTGAAGTGGTCCGTTACGTTATGCTGGGTACACACCAAAAGATAATCGGGCTGATTTGGGGCCGATTTCCCCCCCTTCTGACAATCCTAGCTATGTCCCGATTATCTTGATGGTTCTACAGATTATTTTATCAGATTTTCCCTTGGTGTGAGGTGTGTTAAGAGTGTCCGAACCTGCTCGGAAGAACGTCGGAGCCGCCCCGATCGTGAGTAGTAAATATTAAACGAAAACGAGTTGATGGAAGATGGAAACAGTCATGGCGCAGCACAAAGTGAAACTGATGTGGACAGCAGAGATTTCTTTGTTTTCCCAGTGAATTTTCTGTGAAAATCATTCCAAACATTATCATTGCTATTTCTTCCTGCATATCGTGCGCCATGCTTATTCTGAAGTCTCGCAAGAGTTTGCGAGATTTCCTGTGTTCACAGTCAAGACTGTTTGTGTATGGTGTGCTGTCACATCATGGCACACCACAAAAATGGTTAAATCTAGGATTTCTTATGCTCATGTTTGTGGTGTATCACATTTTGAAAATCTTATAAGATGTAAAAAAAAATTTGGTGTGTACCTAGCATTAGTCCGGACCAAATCTCACTGGTCCGCATTCACACCAGCTCAAATGAACCGTACTTGAGTTCGTTTTAATCGAACCAAATGCTGCAGGTGTGAAAGCACCCTGAATAAAAGCCAAAGCTGAAACACTATAATAAAAAAACCAGTACTTTGAACATGATGCAATACCTTCCCACTAACAACGTGTTTCTGCGAGAGAAAAGAAAACAACATTCCTCCAATTTAATGTTCTGCTAAAATCCGCAGCTATTAACATAAACTAAGCACATCCAAGGAAAGACACACACTATCCTTAAAGTCTGCTGCTAAATATTGTGGCTTCATGTCTTTTTCGAGCCCACCGGACTTTATGGACATGGCCCATAAAAGCAAAAGGAAATGGAAAACGACTCCCAGAGGCTCATAAGAGGCTCCTATCCAGCCTCCACTGGTTGTTTTTGTTTTCCAGACCGCTGCTGTTCAATTGAAATTTGTGATGGAGTAGTGTTTGAAGGAAGAACAGGCGATTTAAAATGAATTGCAGTGGATATTTTTGCAGCTGCTCGGAAAGGCAGTTGTACACGTTACAGCTCCGGCAGGAACCGAGGGAATATGAACGGTTCTGACATTCTCATTAGGGTCCTCTTGTTTGGAGCAAAGGTTAAAGACAAATTTCCTCTTGACCAGCACAAGTTGAGGATAACATCCTGCAGAAAGATTAAGATGACTGGTTATTACATGGGAATTTTTCCCTTTTGCTAATTTCAAATCTTGGCCATGATCCTAGTTTAATAAAAATCCCTGTCCCTATGTCAGGATCCAATAAACTAATAAAATGCAAATTGGTGCCAAATAATTCTAAACCAAACAACCATTTAAAACTGAGCCTTAAATAATCACCAAGTACACTTAATAAATAAATAAATCAGGTGATGCTACCATCACCTGAGACTAAAGACCATCAAATAAAAAAAATAAGTTAATATACAAAGTTTTTTTTAACCAAGTATTAGTTTAGAAACATTTATTTCATAAAGCACTTTATTGACTTTGTTTTTAGGACTGTGAGCCTTTTTTATTTTGGACCAAATCCTAAAAGCCCTCCTAAAGCTTAATGGTTTTCAAATTCATTATTTTTATAATTTTGACTGCATTTTCTCTTGTTTATTATAGATCAAATTATTGTAGAGGAATGTCTGTGTTAGGCCATAATGTTTAACTTAGCATAGCTTATCTTGGTTTTAGATTGCATTATCTTGGTGTAAGTAATGCTGTTTAACATTGCCTTGGTTAGTTTATTATAGATTATTTTATTTAAGTTAGCATTGCTTAGGTTATTCTAGTTTAGCACACCTACTTTAGATTAGCCTACCTAAGGTGATCTTTTTTAAAACGTTAATACTACCACAGCTTAGCCTGTATTAGGATAATTTTGCTTATATTATCTATTTTATCTATGAGTAGTTAGGTCTATCATAGTTTAGCTTTTGTTATTTGGAGTTTGAATTTACCATAGTCTGTTATCTTAATTTGCTGTAGCTGAAGATTTCTTGTTTAGTTTTAATATTAGCCCATTTTATCCTACCATGATATAATTTATTGTTGTTTAGCTTACCTTGCTTAAGTAAAGCACGGTTTAGTTGCCTTGTCTAGTTGTGTTTATCATAGTTAGTTTATCTTCAAAATACCTGGCTTAGGCTAGTTTAGCTCAGTTCACTTTAGCTTATATTACCATACATTAGCTTCAGTTATACAAAGTTTCTATAATCTTGAGTTTACTTTAGTTCATGATTGTTTAGTATTGCTTCCATTGATTAATTTTTGCTTAAGCTCAGTTTATCATCGTTTATCTTATTTTAATTTGTCTTACCATTGTTTAGATTATTATAGCTCGTTTCACTTTTATTTATCTCGGTTTACATTAGCTTTTTATATCTAAATGATCTCCACATGAGAATCTTGTCTGGTTTTATTTGTATTATGTTGTATCTTAGTACAGTGGGTTATATTTTATTGTACTTTAGCTTAATTAAACAAAAAAAAGCTAAACTAAGACAAAGTTGTCTAGTTTTCTTTATTGCTATTCAGTTTATCTTAACATTGCCTAACTTAGTCTATCTTAGCTTAGCTGACGTCAGCTTATATTAGCTTTAGTTAAAGTTTCTTTTAGCTTTTTCTTGAAGAAGTTTAGTTTAAGATTGCTTGATTTAGTTTACTTTAACTTTTGCTTATATTTAGTTGATCAAAGTTTACCTTATTTCAATTTAACTTCGCATTCTCGCCGTTTACTTTAGTTTATCGTAGTTTAGCTTTTCTAATTATTTCTAGCGTAGTTTAATTTAGCATTACTTGGTTAGTGAGGTTTAGCCTATTTTAGTTTAGTTTATTTTAAAGTAGTTTAGTTTACAATCACTTGGTTTACCTTAATTTTGTATTGCTTATCTTAATTTAGCTTAGAATCGCCTGATTTAGTTCATTATAGTTTATCTTTACCTTAGTATTGCCAAGATTACTCTAATAAACTAAAATTAGATATTAGTTATTCAGAAATTGATTTACTTCACTAGAATTGTTTATTTAATCTAAGTTTTAAAAATTACAAATTTTAAATGTACGCTACATTATTAAACAAATGTTAAACTCCTGACTGCATTTTCATCCATTAGAAAAAGCAAAATTTGCATCTAAAATATGATGTAAACTTATTTTTGCATACAGTTTTAAACTGAAATTTCCTGAATGCCTTAAGGTTTAATAATGTATAACTGAACCGGTTTAAAAACATAATACCAGGCATTCACACAACCGTCCCAGTTGGTCTTTTGCTATTTTAAATGACTGGATGTTTTGTTTGCAGTCGTTCTTAGGGGTTTAAAAGGTGGTGTGTATTCCTGGTAAAATACCCACACTTTGGTTAAATACGTTCTCTTCAGTATTACAGCGAGGCAACATCTTATATCTTTGACCCCTATTAGTTTGAGTCCAAGTCATAATCTTGTGATAGTCACAACACGACGGCAGCAACAACAGATGCACACAGTTTAATAATAAACCAGTGTGACAGTATGAGAGCTTCCTCATGCTTGATTCAGGGCATTTAATGGGCATCATCTGCACACAGCAAGGATTCACGCTGACCCCAAAAAGAAACAGTTTATATTCCAGCTAATTATCGCCCGCCTGACATTTTATCTGAGACCTATTGGTGTGGGAGAAAAATAACATTTCCCCTTCATTCTGTTTCTACAGACATGTTTTTACTTTGATCAAATCTCCTCAGATTCTTTAGCCATCTGATATCAGTTCACACTGCCATTTAAATCCCAAAACAGACAAACACTTTCTGAGACACGCAGGCCTCCTCTGCTTTACCCCAGCAGGGGTCTAATTCCCTTCCTGCTCAACAGAGGGGCAGAAAAAGAAACAGGAAACATGCTTCCTGATTTTCTCAGAAAGCATATTTGTTTTATGTTTGAGTGGCATCAAGGAACAAAACAAATAGGTCTGAGGTGGTTCGATCAGTCGCACCTACACTGCCTCCTCCAGCTAAAGGTAGAAGGTTTCACGATTGAAGAAAACACAATGAATACTTTGTCCAGAGTCACATGAAGGCTTACGGACGAATGAATTATTCAAGCTGAAAAGATGTGAACATGTTTTACACTCTTAAAAAAAAAAAAAAAAAAAAAAAAAAAGACCACCGGAGGCAAACTAAAGAGAGGCCCGCGTCGAAACTCAATAGAAAGGAAACATGATATATGAAAGCATAATTTCTCCGCCTTATAACCAAATCATATAAAATAGTAATGTCTCTGAATGGTTGAAAGCCTGAGGGGCAACACCAAGAAATCTAATTACCTTAAGAATTTATGGAGCCGTGGTTTTCCCCTTTTAGGGCTACAACTTTAAACTGCAGTGGTCCTACTAAACTTTAATGAAAAGTCAACGGTTAGGAGGTTAAAAAGAACAATTATAGAACAATAATAAGAGTAAAAAATATTTTTAGCTAAATAAAACAAACAAATGTGTGAAAAACATATGATTTTGCCCCTACAGTCCACTTCATCAAACCTTAAACTTTAAATCCAACCCAAGTTAATCAATTTATTTATAAGGTAATAATTTGATATATTGGATATATTATAAAATACATCGATCAGAAGTGAACATCAAAATAAAAAACATAAACAAACAATAGAGCGGGGTAAAAAAAAAGATATTTAATTAAAAGCCTGTTTAAAAAGAAAAGTCTTCAACTACTTTTTAAAACCATCCAAGGCCAGTCGACTCTTTGGTGGGCTCCACTTACCAAAGAGTCTCCTGCAGCAGACTTCTGAACTCCACCTGAAGGCGATCCCTTCTTATTGAGACGACTAGAAAAATTACTGCAGAAGTCACCAAAGATATAAAAGCATGGTGGAAATAAGTTTACATCGTTTCTTGGGTTTGGATTTTTTTTTATTTGAGGTAAGAATCATATAAATCAGGTCGGGATGCACGACATGTAAACATTAGCATCAGTATCTGTAGACGTTAGTCATTTTTTAACATATCTGTAAAAAACATATTGTAAAACTTGGACAAGTTTGATAAAAAATATTTATTTCCATCTTTATTTCCATGTGGTATTTGTTTGGTCATGTGACGGTGATAGTGAGGGTAGGGAAATAAATATAATATACATAATATTATATATTATATTCAGGTGCGGCCTATATATGTACAAAATGTATTTTATTTTAAGATTTAGCTGGTGCGGCTAATATTCAGGTGGGCTCAATAGTCCAATGACGGTAAATAAGAGCACCTGTAACGCTTGTATGTTATCTTCTGAAAAACTGCAGAAAATTGAAAACAGCAGCACAGTAAATTATGAATCAATACGAGCTGCAGCTCTCTACAACTCAATGCAGGCTGCCTGAGGACATTTGGAGGTACGTAGAAAGAACGACTAAGTCAAACCCGTTCATTCAGCGGTGCATGTAGTCTCCCGCACTGAGTGTGTTCTCGCCGCCCTGCAGGCTCTCTGCGATTGGTTTCAAGTCCCCAAAAATCTATCCTTAGGGCTATGAATCTCTCACTCCATTGATTGGAGGCAGTCCAGAACAGAACTGCGGTGAAGAGAACTACTGCTGAACAGACGTAGTACTTTAGATGTTGGGTATGCATATCAACCCATACTGGGACTTCATATGAATGCAAATGATGAGTTTTCTGAATTAACTGACAGCTGTCAATCACCAGTGGACAAGATGTCAAAAGCTCAGGTCTCATTTTTACTACAAAGACTGGAAAATGCTGCAAAGTGAAAAGGTCACATTAAGTTGAAATCAACAAGAGAGCAGATGATGGAAAGAAAGAGGTAGAAAGGTCAAGGGAGACAGAAAGAGAGACGAATATTCAAAGGTCTCCATTTACCCCACTGAGTAATCCCCCTTTCCCCGGAGAGCGGCGCCTCACAGCTGACATTTACTGCACACCCTCTGTTGCTGTGATTATTTTCTTCTCCAGGTGTGAAAGCCATCCTGCGGTTTCTGTGCAATAATGCTGCTTTTGGACGAACGAGACACCAAACAAGGTCCGGAAAGATCTGTGTAGATAAATGGCGTGAGTATGAGGGAAATACTCGCCAGCTGGGGTAGAACGCAGACCCGGCGCCATGGGCGGGGCTATGTATTGAACCCGCCCGTGATAGATCACAATGCCTCATGCAAATTTATGGGCCCAAGACAACCAACGGAGGGGGCGAAGCTCCACGGATTCCTCTATGTTGTATTTTGTTTAGGAAGTGTTTTTTGCCACCTTGCCGAAAGGAATAAATATCACACACAGTTGAATACTAGAATATGACCCTTAAATGACATTCTGGTCCACACTTCTTACCAGTTGGTGGCAGGAACGCAGCAATTCGTTGTTTGCCAGTCGTGAATAATTATCAAGAAGAAAAAGAAGCGCGCTATTAAGAACAGGCTAACTGGTAGTCATGATGTAAACATTGGGAGAAATACACGCAAGAAAGGAATTTACTATGGTTTTTAGCAGAAGACTTGCGGACTAAGTACTTTATTGGAGTAAATTAACTGGACGTAAAAGGATT
Source organism: Valencia hispanica (assembly GCA_963556495.2). NCBI lineage: Eukaryota > Metazoa > Chordata > Actinopteri > Cyprinodontiformes > Valenciidae > Valencia > Valencia hispanica. Next base: position 9,340,703 of record OY747712.1, on the reverse strand, counting down.
GTTTTTGTTCGAGATGATGGCTCTGTGGAGGTGCAGGTGCAGCTAAGAGGTGAGTTGGACATTACATTATTTTTCTTTCTGAGTGTATCAGGACAGTTTCAGCAGCGAGTAGCGTCACCGATCAAAGCAAAGGAAAAATAACAAGAGAATCAACATGGAAGAAGCAGGGCTTGTTGCTGTTTTTTCTGTTTTCTGTTGTTATCAACTGGTTTGCCAGCAACTCTTCTTATATTTACAAAGCCGGTTGTTTGGCTTTGACTTAACCACAGCTCCCGCTGAGCGACAATGATCTTCTATAAAGGAAGATGGCTCAGTCACATACACAAGCAGATACACAGCAGGGTGGTGACAGTGGCTCAACCGCGGCTCCTTTTGGAGAACAAAAACAAATGTTCTGACCACCGATCAAGAACAGAGCGATCGTTCGGGAAAAACTCCAGAACCTACCTCAGTAAGTCCCTTTTTAAATTATGTATAATATGAATATGTACAGTGGCTTGCAAAAGTATTCGGCCCCCTTGAACTTTTCCACATTTTGTCACATTACAGCCACAAACATGAATCAATTTTATTGGAATTCCACGTGAAAGACCAATACAAAGTGGTGTACACGTGAAAAGTGGAACGAAAATCATACATGATTCCAAACATTTTTTACAAATAAATAACTGAAAAGTGGGGTGTGCGTAATTATTCAGCCCCCTGAGTCAATACTTTGCAGAATCACCTTTTGCTGCAATTCCAGCTGCCAGTCTTTTAGGGTATGTCTCTACCAGCTTTGCACATCTAGAGACTGAAATTCTTGCCCATTCTTCTTAGCAAAACAGCTCCAGCTCAGTCAGATTAGATGGACAGCGTTTGTGAACAGCAGTTTTCAGATCTTGCCACAGATTCTCGATTGGATTTAGATCTGGACTTTGACTGGGCCATTCTAACACATGGATATGTTTTGTTTCAAACCATTCCATTGTTGCCCTGGCTTTATGTTTAGGGTCGTTGTCCTGCTGGAAGGTGAACCTCCGCCCCAGTCTCAAGTCTTTAGCAGACTCCAAGAGGTTTTCTTCCAAGATTGCCCTGTATTTGGCTCCATCCATCTTCCCATCAACTCTGACCAGCTTCCCTGGCCTGTGAGTTTAGGTGGACGGCCTTGTCTTGGTAGGTTTACAGTTGTGCCATACTCCTTCCATTTCTGAATGATCGCTTGAACAGCGCTCCATGGGATGTTCAAGGCTTGGGAAATCTTTTTGTAGCCTAAGCCTGCTTTAAATTTCTCAATAACTTTATCCCTGACCTGTCGGGTGTGTTCTTTGGACTTCATGGTGTTGTTGCTCCCAACATTCTCTTAGACAACCTCTGAGGCCGTCACAGGGCAGCTGTATTTGTACTGACATTAGATTACACACAGGTGCACTCTATTTAGTCATTAGCACTCATCAGGCAATGTCTATGGGCAACTGACTGCACTCAGACCAAAGGGGGCTGAATAATTACGCACACCCCACTTTTCAGTTATTTATAAAAAAAATTTGGAATCATGTATGATTTTCGTTCCACTTCTCACGTGTACACCACTTTGTATTGGTCTTTCACATGGAATTCCATTAAAATCGATTCATGTTTGTGGCTGTAATGTGACAAAATGTGGAAAAGTTCAAGGGGGCCGAATACTTTTGCAAGCCACTGTACATCGAGATAGTGTCAAAAAGGGCCATTTTGCCCCCGAAATGTTTAACACACTGCCAACGGGAGGTAAAAACTCTAAGGGTTAAATAAAAACTGCGGCCCCCCCAGTTAAATTAACCTGGCTAAAACGGATGATAAAATGTGACTGGAAGAGGGCCATCTGAAGGTGATGGGGACTTTTGTAGAATTAACATAATGTGAAAATAAGAAATTCTAAAAGCTCTAAAAGTGAATCTCTTAACTACAGTAGCCACAGAGCTGCAGGAAGCGTACCTATCTGTGGATGGAGATCGGTCGTTTCGGGCCCTGCTGACCGGCGAGTAGAGAGAGTCAGAGTGCTGGTGATATTTGTCACGGGGGCTGTGGGCCCGGCTATGGCTGCTGTCCACCGAGATGGTCAGAGGGTTCACGCCGGAGTAGGTGTGATCCTCCTCTGAGGATCTGTCCAGCGTCGTCCGGCTGATGTCCAAGATCTCCGCGTAGTCTCGCTCCCGGGCTTGACGTTCTCTCAACTCCCTCGTCTTGGCTTGAATCCTGACGGCAGAGATGGAAATCCTTTATTGATTCTTGAAAGAACATGTTCCTGACTAACTGCTCACATGTTTAAAGATTCTGGCGTGTCTGAATTGTATTTAATTATTAAAATTTTTCACAAAGTTAAAAAATGGTTTATTACATTTTCAGTTAAGCAAAATTATTGGCCAAGCTAATTGAGACATTCCTTCTGTGGACCTTTAAGTTCTGGTACTAAAGTCTGTCACAGCAAATAATTTATCAACTGTATTTGGTTTTATTTCACTTTCATAGATCCTGGAAAATTCTTTGAATTTTTTTGTGTGATTTAAAATTTTTTTAAAGTGACAAAAGATATATAGGGATATATTAAAAAAAAAGCCAAAACCAGTGACACGAGGTTCCCTCATCATCAGACCAATTAAAAAAATTAATTAAAAAATCTTGAACTTAGAATTTATTTTGCTATTACTATTGTTCATCAAATGAGCCACTAAAGACAGCCATCATACATACATTCCGAATTATTCACTATAACCCTTTCGGTTTGTTACGCACCTGTACCGAACAAATACAGCTGTTTTCTACCTGAACACATGGAGAATGTTTGTGTGCTGAACTCAAAGCCCAGTGCAACGTTCTGCAACGCAACTTTAAAAAGTGACACCAAAACAAAACAGAAAGGACTCCCAGCTATCCATAAACTCTGCTATTTGGGAACATGAATGGTTTCTCCTGCAGCTACAGTAGAAAAAGAAAGATGAACCGAACCAGAAGTTTGTCAGCGAATGCATCTTTCAGCAGCAATAAGGTCCATAACACGGTCTGCACTGAACTGAATGACTCAGCTGAAACGATGTCGAGATGAATGCAAACATCAAAGATACTAAAAACCAGCTGACTTACAGAATCCAAGTCAGTGGAATCCTGTTGATGAGAAGGGATTTTCCCCAACAGCTGACCATGCTGCAGTCAAGTACAGCTGATAAACTAGGTTCTCCACATATTAAAACAATTTCAGTCATTTAAGCCCATTTTATTCTCAAATAAAATAAAGTATTTAAATATTATTATATAGTATTTTAAACATTTCTAAACATTAACACACACTGTTTTCGAGTGGTCATATTGTTTTCTACTCTGGCTATGTCTGCATGTACCATTTTATATATTTTAAAAAATCCAATCGAATCTCCAGTCAGTTCTATACTTTCAACTTTTTTAAGTTATAGAACATAATATAATCAAATTATTTCAGGAACTGAAAGAAAAAAATTCAGGAAGAAAAGGTTCTTTGTTTAATGCGGATCAAAGTAAAAAAAATCATATGAATATTTGTTGTTTTTTTTTGATTAAAGTGTACTGAAAACATAACAAATCGTGACTTTAGAAGCAGTTTACCTCATCATTTTTCTCTTGTCTAATGTAATTAAGTATTATTAAGAGTCAAGAGTCTCGGCCAAGATCTAAAATAATCAAAACTGTGCGGTTTTAGACTTAAGATGGAAAGAATAAGCCAAGAAGAGGACATATTCAAAGCCAGCATGATAGGCATTAACATTTTCTATAGAACTGTTTTAGTTGCTGAATGAAACCGTAGTCTGATCAGGCTGACGCAATGTGGAGCAGAATCTCTGTTGTCAAATTAACAAAAGACTTGGCCACCTCATCATCAGACAGCTTTTGTGCTTTTTTCACTTTTCATTAAAGCAGAGAGAAGATGTGGAGTCTGTTGTTAACATTACCCCTGTGAATAATAAACTATGGGTTACAGTCTCCAGAAAATTTAAACAACAGTCCATGTTGTTTATGTACTGTCAACATGCCTCTTTCTTTCCATGTCTGATCAGCACACACCTCTGACATCTTTGTGTCTCGCTGAAATCACCATTTCTTCTCCAGACGAATTGCAAAAACCTTTTTTGGTGGCAGAGAGGGACTAACTGTCGCAGAGCCCTGTAATTAGTGCCTTGACAATTATCAGAGCTTTACAACTAGCAATTATCAAACTGCTCTCCTTTCTTCATAGGTTGCTCTTTAGCGAGTGAATGGGACATCAGCTGCGTGGAAAACCCAGCGGGATAATACTGAGAGTGACTTGCAGAAGAAAGGAGATGGTTAAAAAGTAGGACCATTCTTTTAAACTACAATTTAAGGCAGTTCTTGTTAACAAAACGCTTTAGCAGGATGTGCTGAAACTCTAACGATGTAGGCCACGCATGATTTGTCTTCACTATGTGTTGACTCAGCGATTATCTGCAGCCCAGAGGGACGTGGGGGCCCTTGAGGGATCTATCTTTAAACCAAAAGGGAGAACTGTGTTTTCCTTCAGGGGGAGCAGCAGTAGTGGGAGCAGCATACACAAGGCCTGATAAGATAAGGCCAGGAACAACAATCCGGTTCCCAGCCTGACCAGCGCGGGGCTTTTTCCATACCGAGGCCCGGCATCTGTCGACCGGAGCGACTTCTCATCAAGAAACCAGAGCGAAATAACTTGTCAAACGGCTCTTTTCATAGACACAAACTCAACTCACTTTGATCAATTAAAATCTTGAAAAGCTAATGAAAAGATCTAGAATTATATGAGAACACTCTAAATTTACTCAGATGCTTGCTTCTTCAAATTAAATTAGCCAAAAGCAAACAAAAATATGTCAAACATTGACTTGTCGGAGGTAAACAGGAGACACTGGAAGACATCTAAAAAAATAATCCATTAGTATCAGTGTTTCCCTTATAAGTAAGAACCGTAAGAGTTTGGAAAAGCTTTGTTGGTCAGCTGTAAAAGATTCAGCTTAAATTTAGGCTCATTTAACGCAGGGGAAGGTAATGAGGTGTTGATTAGTCAATAAATCTTACAGTTCATAAAGCACAAACAACATTTTTGTTTTTAAGCCCCTTTGTGTTTTTGGATGTTATGGTCCATAACTTACAACAGATAGAAATAAAATACAAATCACAAAATCACTTATTTATTTTACTGAGCTTACATGAAAAGTTTGTATCCTTTGATTAACATTATTTAGGGTTAAAGTCAGCTGAAATCTTACAGTAGGAACTCCTGAGATTTCTCGGAATAAACCCAAATCAACCTGAATTTAATGCATATTAGATTAGTTCGAACCACTATGCCAATGAGACAATACACATCTACTTCTATTGATTTAGTTAGTTGCAACTTAAGATTTGTGCCACTAGATGTCACTACATCAAAACTATTAATTTGGTTTGACCAGTCCGCAAGTCTGAATGAAACAGGGATAGAGTATTGTTAATTCAAACGGACGTTAGATTTTAAATAAAAAAATTAAAAAATCCATGAATAACTCTTTTTGCACAATTTGAACTATTGTTATGGGTGTAATGTGCTGCTGCCAGCACAAGAGGGGGTTCCCATGAATCAAAAGGATAAAACCTGAGGAAAACCCTGGGTGAATTTGGACACAAACGGGATTTTAAAGAGTCCTTCAAGAGTATTTTAAAGAAATGGATTATAGAGGGGATAATAATTAAAGTTTTTTGCCTTATTTTCTGTTTTGGTCAATTTTGTTGCATCCTTGCAGCTTTACAGGCCTTTGATTATTACTACAGCATTTTCAATGGTTTTGTGTGGATGAATTCATCTTTGGAAAAACATTCTGCTTCCACATAAAAAACCTTTAGGAAATGACAGACAGATGGAAAAGCTCTGTTTTTGAGTGGAAAAGGGCTTTAAAACTCCTTTAGCTGCCTTGGTTCATATAAAAGCCCTATTTAAAGAGCAACAATCGGTTTATAGACAAATATTTGCCTGCCTACCTTTCAACCAAGGGTAGATTCACACCAGCCCTGTTTAGTCCGGTTTAATCGATTGCCCAGAAAGTCTGGTTCGTTTGGGGAGATGTGAACGCCCAATCCAACTCTGATGCAGATAATAAATGCAAACTCTGGTCCACCTAAAGACCTAAGTCTCTGCTCTATTTAAGTGACCTCTGGTGCGGTTCAATTGCAAACAACTGCACAACAACAACTCTGCCTCGTTCTCTGCTCATGCTGAGCCCATTGCTGCAACATATTTGTCCGGCACATTTGCCAAAGACAACAGAGCACTCCTAAAACAGCTAAAATCGGATTTAAGGATATATTCTTGGGCTGAGGTTATCATTACTAGAGCTTGATTAATCGGTACCATGAGTTTTTCTGTGACATTGTTGTTGTATTTTTATATCTATTTTTGTGTGATGTGGTTGTGTAATTCTTAAGTTCACAATGTTTGGTTGGTTTTGTCGATGTTCCTTTTTCGTGTTTTGTTTCCCCCCCCCTCTCTGCCGTCCTGTGGGTATGGAGGCAGACTTCAATGTTTTCCTGTGTTTTCTTTGTTCCCCTTCCTCTCTTGTATTTTCAACTCACCCTCTCTCATGACATTTTGTTTCCTACCTCTCTTCTTCATCTTCCTTCTTTCTTCTCCTTAATTTTCCGCCTCCGTGTCCATAACATCAGGAGATAAAAACCCCAACAATTCATAATAAAGATTTTTCACACATAAATCAAGTGGAGTACTATAGCAAAAGCTGTACTGCTCCGCTTGTGAAAGTAAATGTGTTGGGCTTCTACTTGGTACTCAGACACCAATTCTGAGCTCCACACTGCCAAACGGGACACGTAAAAAAAAAAAAAAAAAAAATTGGATTCCACTCCATGTTAGTTTACGTTTTACAGAACAGGAAGTGTCCCTGTGTTGAGTGCTTCTCGGTGCAGCGCCACCGTAGGCGAGGAGGTAAACATGCTGGTGAACCACTGCGGTTCGCAAAGCAACAAAACAATATTGCAACTTTGGTCCACCAATTGAACCGCGTCTACCGGACCATCAGGTGTGAAAACAACCTAAGATACGAGCGGATGATCAAAAACAGCGGGAAGCCAATCCAAAAAACCACAGCGGAATATTTGCTTTCTGGACACTGGAACTACATCGGAGGAGGTGGCTCTGGTTGGGAAGGTTAAAATGGGCCTGGTTAATTATTTGTTTTATCTTCTATACATCTTTTTCCTCCCACAATACGTTAAATGAAGCAAAGCATCACTAAAATGTGATCAGGTTTGTAAAATGTCTTTATTGTCTTTAAAAGATCATCATCCCACTTGCATCCTCTACAAGAGAAAGGAGTCATTTCCCTAAAGTCTTTAAGGCAGCATAACTAAAGAAGATTCACAAATCCCATTAAGTGGTGAGCGAAATGGGACAGAAAGGAAAACAGAGCTTCTAATCACGTCAACCCCTGTTTTCGTTCAACAGCCGAGCTCGCTGAGTGATGCTATGAAGCACAGAAAACTATAAAACAGCAATAAAACAAGAAAAGAGTCAGTGCAGGGCTATAAGGATGAATGGGGGTGAGAGAGAGAAGAGACAGTGTATGAAAGAGTCTAAAAATGGCAGGATGGGACATTAGGGCCGAAGAAATGCATTCGATGAGTGACCTTTCTACCACATCAAGCCAGAACAATGGCCCATTATATGCCATTGTATTCAGAGAGTTACAAACTGGCCCTTTTAGCCGTAATACTGACTAAAGTGTCCGACAGGAGTGAAAGGCAGGAAGTACCAGAAGGGAAAAGGTCTGGAGGGATAAGATGGCCACTAAAGGTTCTTTTGGACTGATAACACATGTTTGGGTTGTTGTTTTTTTTTTAAGATTTGGGACAGAGTACCCGTCACAATAGTGTTAAAGTACTTCAAAGGGTATTTTGGAAGAACATTTTTAAGAAACTTGCAACAACACAGACAGCTGAAATGTATGCAAATCTATTGAGGAAATGAAAATCTGAGCAGCTGTGGAGGTCAGAGAACGTTCAGTGTAAGAAAATTACTTAATGTAGAACAAGATGTAGCCCCTGGACACAGGATTGGTTCCTACAACAGCTATCTGGAATAACAGTCTACTTTAATTTACAGGTGGCTTAATAAGCTGACCGCTACGTTGTCCAACAAAAATGTTAGTCTTGGCTAAAATTAAAGTGACCCATCTTTAAATCTGTGTCTCATAAAATCCAAACTACTCTTTTTTTAAAAATTTTGTTCAATAAGACGAGTAAAATAACGCATTTAAAGAAAAGATTTTTGGCTTCTAGTGCTGTGGAAAAGTCTTTGCGACTTTAGAGATTTTCATCCATTTATGCTTTTTTGCAATGTCTAAATGTTTGAAACGAAGAGTAAGTTAGTAATTGCCCCCTAAACCCAATAACTGGAGGCAATAACAACATCACCAACAGGAAATTAGTCTTTATATCTCATTATGGACAAATTGTTGCCCGCCAACTCTTCTTCTTTTGAAAATTCATTTGGGATTTTATAGTAAGAACAGCTTGCTTAAGGTCAATGCACATCATCTCAATTGCATTTAAGTCCAGACTTAGCTTGTGTAGCTGGAGGGTATGGTGCCAAGCAGAGGGCTGGAGATTTATGTTCCTCTGTAACGGTAAACTAAAATCACGGGTTCGGTACGTATTCAGGGTTTTCAAGTCACGGTTCGGCACATTTTCGGTACACTTTAATCAAGAAAATAAATACAAATGTGCAAATTAGGGATGCAAGAAAATATTGATACACCGATATATTGCGATATTTTATTTCCCGATATTGTATCGATATTCAAAACAAAAATATTGTGTTTTTTTTAAGGATTTGAATGGAACCATTATTGATGCCAGTAATTTTTGTACTAAAATTTAAAGTTTAACTGGTAGTTAGTGGCTGTTTTCTACTTCTTCATTCCAGTGGATCAACTAAATCTAGTAAAAAAAAACAATGTGTTAAAGTATAAAACAGGTTGGAGTGTTTAGAATGTTGTGACAGTTTTCATACAGTTAAATTCAGTTTTAAAAATCACAATATATAGTCTTACACATAGTATCACGATATATCGAGATATATTGTATCGTTTCTCATGTATCGCGATACATATCTTATCGCCAGATTTTTGCCAATACACATCCCTTGTGCAAATGGCTTTTTTTTTCTACTTTGATCAGCATTAAACCAAGAATCTTTTTTCATGAATTCCTTCCCTTCAATTACTAAAATTAATTTGCTTTTGTTATGTTCTATAACTTAGATTTGATTGGAATTTTTAAAATAAATAAAGTAGTACAAGCATACATAGCCAGAGTAGAAAACAATATTACCACTTGGAAATATTCAGTGATAATGCTTAGAAAGGATTCAATAATATTTGACAATTAAACATGCTTAAATCCTTTGGAAGTTGTTTTGATATTTCGACAGACTAGTCTCCCAGCTGTACTTGAATGCAGCATGGGCAGCTGTTGGGAAAATCCCATTTCATTAAGCGGGATTCAGCAGACTTGCATTTTTTATACAAAATAAGGAGTTTTCTGCTGATTGGATGCTACTGGTAGCCATGTTGGACGTCAGCTGGTTTTTCTCTAGTATCAGTGATGTTTAAATTCAGCGTGACATCGTTTCAGCTGAGTCATTCAGTTCAGTGCAGAGCGTGTTATGGACCTTATTGCTGTTGAAAGATGCATTCGCTGACAAGTTTCTGGTTCAGTCCATCTTCCTTTTCTACTGTAGCTGCATGCGAAACCAATAATGTTCCCAAATAGCAGAGATTAGTGATAGCTAGGAGTCCTTTCTGTTTTGGTGTCACTTTTTAAAGTCGCGCTGCAGAACATTGCACTGGGCTCCAAGTTCCTCACATAAACACTATGAATATGTTCAGGTAGAAAACAGCTATATTAGTTCAGTACACGTGCGTACCAAATCACCAGGGCTGTACCGAAAAATCAGAATACGAACACATGTACCGACGGTTACACACCTAAACGATACACATTGGAGCATTATGGTTTTTTTTTCCTGATTTAGCAAAAGAAATATAAAAGATGTTATGTCTTGTTGATGGGCTCCTTTCTTTTCTACTGCTGTGCAATTATTTTGATTTGGGCAAGCAAAACTCAAACAGGGTGCATATGCAGAACCTCGACTGCAAATATGCCAACAATTTTCATGGTTATAGCATGGACCTTCTGTTTTTCCTTCTTAAGTTTAAAGGAGGGGGAAAAAAACCATGCACAAAAAAATCCTAAAGTTCTCATAATGTGGAGAACTACACACCAGATAGAGGCAATAAAACAGGAAAAACACTTTTACTTTACAGCAGCCATTCACACCCAATAAACAGCATTTAATGTTTACCCTTTAGTAAAAACAAACAGTTTTTAGGTTCAAAATTCAGATAAATAGTAAATTAGCTCATGAAGGCAGTCGTTTCAAAGTTTCAGTGCTCAAAACTATTCAATTATTTGACAAGAAGATGCTTTATCAATCGGATGCAACTGAAGTAATTATATTGAGCCAGTGTAGCATCACGTCCAGTCTTCCTTTAACTGTTAATTCAAAGTAGGAGTATAAGACTAAAACCATGGGGTAGATTACCACACGAAAAGGACCACTGTGAACTTTGAGCCACCCAAAACCATCTGTTGTGGCATTTGCGTTAAACTAAAACTAAAGACTCCATTCTTATGAAGCATGAAGAAAGAATGCAAACCAGATTTTTTACAACGTGAAATGTTGTATAAACATGGGCTTTAATGACTCCTGCCCTTCAAGCAGTGCATGGGAATTAATTAGCTGACAGAGCTGTAATGGTCTTGGCATTTATTATCTGCTGCCCCCCGCCAAAAAAACCCCCCAACAAACTGGCACGTCGCCCGGCATTTAATTTTGAGAGGACAGGCTTCACACAGATTTCCCATCTTTGATTTGTATAGTAAGACATATTATTTATGTTATTTATAAATAAGTTTGAACAGATGTGATATAGGAAGTTTGAAGCAGTCGCATGCAGAAAACCTTTGGGGTGCTATTCAATCATTTGCAGCGTTCTTCCATAAGTACGATTAAACATCCTTAACAATCTTTTAAAGTCAAAGATCTTTTACAACTTCCATCCTTAAATGAGCCATCTGGCTACATTTATTTTTGAAGAAGAAATGTGTGAACATGTCGACTGTCCATTTGAAGAAAATCGTGCTTAAAAAGATTTAACAGCAAAAAACGATTTTCATCTCCTTTCATTCCGTGTCTTTCTATCTGTGCAGCAGAAAAGTCCTGAGCTTCATGCAGCTGATTGGAGCAGGAGCTTACAGATCTATTGAGTTTTTCTGTGGGACGCAACTCCAAATTATTCTTGGACATTTGCACAGATTTATCTAGTATATACAACAGATGCTACATTGCATGCTATTGGATGGCGCTTCCAAAGCAGCCAATCCAGGAGTGCCTTTTATTTTGCTTGGAGCTGATTGGCTGTACCCCCAGGAGCGGAGATAAGGAAGACCATAGATTAGCTTCTGTGGTAGTGTAAAGATGGTTTCCACGGGGCGTATTGATACATATTTAGGTATATTTGGTGTTTGAACTATTAAAATAGGCAGCTATGAGCGTTTTTAGACAGGGGATTCGCAAATTTCTGATTTTGTGGCAGCTGTAGTAGTAAGAATTTAACTCAATCCCTGATTAGATTTAGGAGGGATCTTGTTGTAAGTACACAACCTGCACAGTTTGATGCTCCTTTGTCAATTTAGATGAAACTGCATGTATTCCTCCTATCCTTGAGATATAAATATATAAATGTTTATTCGGGGTAAAATGGTATGTGTTTTCCTATTTGGACTTTTCGGTATGGCCCGGGTAGGTTCGGTATGCACATGTACCGAACAAATACAGCCGTTCTCTTCCTGTTTAGGACATTACTGGTAACATTAATGGTTTCTCATGCAGTTACAGTAGAAAGTAGAAAGATGGGACGAACCAGAACTTTGTCAGTCAATGCATATTTCAACAGCAATAAGGTCCATAACACGCTCTGCACTGAACTGAATGACTCACCTGAAACAATGTCAAGCTGAATGGAAACATCACAGATACTAGAGAAAAACCAGCTGATGTCCACATGGCTACCAGTAGCATCCAATCAGCCCAAACTCCACAAGTTTTCCCAACAGCCGCCCGTGTTGTATTCAAGTACAGCTGGGAGATTAGACTGTCGAAATATCAAAACAACTCCAAAGTGATTTAAGACCGTTTTATTCTCAAATATGGACAAATTACTTAAAACATTTCTAAACATTAACACTGATTCTTTTCAAGTGGGTAAATTGTTTTCAACTCTGGCTATGTCTGCCTGTACTCTATTTTTTTAATCCAATCAAATCTCCAGTCACTTCTATACTTTCAACTTTAAGTTATAGAACATAATATAATCAAATTAATTTCAAGATTTGAAAGGAAGGAATTCAGGAAAAAATGGTTAATTCTTTAATGCTGATCAAAGTGAAAACAAAAGTCATATGAACATTTGTATACATTTTCTTATTATTATAGTGTATCAAAAATGTATCGAACCGTGACTTTAAAACCCCAAATACTTACCGAACAGTGATTTTTGTGTATCGTTACAATCCTAATGTCCCTTCATATGAACACTACTCTTTCCAGCATTAATCAGGGCTACATATAGGCTTTATATAGAGAGAGGGATGCAGAAGTCTGTTTACTGACAATTTAATTCAGTTATACTTAAAACGCTGACAAGACAAGCGAGTTTAAAAGTGTTTCAGCTTTTTAACAGTACTACAAGTTATCCTCACCTCTCTTGCTCCAGCTTCATCTTCATTGTTTCCTCATCAGAAACCTGGGTCTCCTCAGGCCTCCACTTGCTCGAACCTTTCCGGTCCATCTTCTCCGCAGGCCGGTCATCCTTGCGGTACTTCCCAAACCTGGAGCACCAAAACATGAGCCTTTAATGTCCACCGTAAGGGCGCTGCAGTGGTCACTGCAATAAAAATGGTTACTTCAAACTTCCGCTGCTTTAATCAAGGGTACAGCAGATCTAGTTGTGTTAATGGAGGTTATGGAGGCTCTTTGAAGATTTGAATCAATAAAATATACAGAGATCTTGCACTTTTTAAATGATGAAATTCAATAAATACCAGGCTATGTTCCAGACTTCCCAGAGAAGTGGAAAGGTCAATAGATGAATGGATAAATGTAAAGATACATAGATCAGATAGTCAGTACGTTTACATACGCACTTGAATCGAGCTTTTGGCAAAAATCGAGCTAACACCTTAACCTGAATGGGAGCCTTTATCCCAGTTTACATGCCAGGGAGAAAATCGAATTACTGAATAAAGTCCGTTCGATTCAGTGACGCTAGGTGGCGACATGCACCACCACTTCACGTTCGCATACAACCGGTTGGCCAAGAGCGCCACACAAATAGTAAACAAACGCTGGCAGCAGAGAAGCAGACGCAGTAAAAGCAGGTTATGCACAATGAGCGAAGAAATAGACGACAACAACACTGCAGCACAGTAAATCTTTTAAGTCCTGTACCGTTTGATTGTGTTACACTCGTTGCTACTCATTCCAGTGTTGTTATTCCCGCTTATGCAGTCTCGTCACTTCCCTAAGGAGGGTGCCCAGGCTGCTAATAGCTTGGCTGTTTACATGGATAAAAAGTCAGTTTTCTAACCACATTATCTGGGTGCGTTAGTCCGATTAAGAGAAGGCCAGTGCGGTTCCACTCCAGCTGGACTAAGGTCTATACATGCATTTCAAAAGCTTGAATTCAGTTGGGCTAAGCAATAATTCGGTTTTCTCTTACTGCATGTAAACGCACTGACTGGATGTGAAGGCTTAGCTCGCCGTCTTGGCTCTGATTAATCCCTCAAATTCTTCCATACCAAACGGACACAACCAAGACTATATGAGCCTTGTTCTGTCGATTGGTAACTAGTCAAATATAAATTCAGAATAATAATAGGAACATGTCTTGGTTTGCTGAAGCAATAGGAGCTGAGTCCAAACCTAAAGGTCCAAACCAAGAACCACAGTCCACCCTGCATCAAACTTCACACTGGACACAATTCAGGGTAAGTTCTGTTCTGGTGGAAACTGCCAAAACCAGGCACGTCCATTGGACTGCCGCACAAAAAAGTAACAAACATGATTTGTCAATACAGAGAAGACATCCCCACTCCTTAGCACTACTGCTACAAATGCTTTGCATTGCAGTAGGTGTTGTAAGGCTTAGAGGGAGCTGCTCATTCATTGATACCCACTCCATGAAGCTTACTGCTTACTGTTCTTGAGCTAATCTGAAGGCCACATGAACTTTGGAGATCAGTAGCTACTGACTCTAGAAAGCTGGCGACCTCTGGGCCCTTAGCGTCCACTGACCCTGCTCCAGGCGTTTACCTTACCCACCACTCCTTTCCAATCACTCCTATTTTGGCATAATACTGAAGCTGTAACTGGACACAGGGAGGATCCTTTCACAGTACCACTGAGAGCAACCCATTTTTTCACAAATGCTTGTAGAAGCAGTCTGGTCTAATCCTTGGTTCTGGATGTTATACACCTGGGACCCTGGAAGGGATTGGAAAAACTGCATCCAATGATTTAAAGGGGGGAATGAATACTTTTGGCGAATTCCCTAACTTTCCAGACTGAGTAGGAACCCTGAATATTGGTCTGTTGAGCCACATTGCGGCAATCTGACTGAAAATACAACTTGAACTCTGCAGAGGAGTGACTTTACACTGAATCAAGCTCTCAAATGAAGCATTTAAAAAGTTCTTCTCGTGAGTTCAGACCCAATTCAGCTCGTTTAAAGTTGTGGAGCGGACACAGTAATTATATTCATGGGGAGGGAGTGATGCCTAATGAAATAGGAGCCTTTGCAGAGATATTTCAGCTTGATTGACCTAGTATAAAGCTGCAGCCTGTTGAAGAAATGACTTTGGCACAGAGCTCGCTTCTAAAATGAACCTGCGTGATTATTCACAGGGAAACTGGTCTTCTGAGAATACCTACGACTTCCTAAGTAACAACAGAGATAGAAACCAAAGGGCTGCATGTGAATTAATGAGAGAGACAGCCGAGGAAGAACAGGAAAGATATTCTCAGAATCAGAATCTCAGAATGAAGCTAAACTAAGGAGAACAAGGACACCCTTAAGTGAGGTTCCTGAGTTTAAAGAAAGAGCCCAAAGTCACAGGATCAAAACCAAAGCAGACGCTGTTAAATCGCTACAACCATGAGTGTGTTTGAGGATTAAAGAGAAAGAACATAGACTACCTGAATTAGTTATTAAGACAAGAGGAAAATAGGGAGAAATGTTGAGAAAGTCGAAGTGCAGTCTGTGAGAAAATTAATGCAGAAGAAAGAAAAACAAAAGCAAAACAAATCAATGACAAAAACATGCGAAAAACCAACAGAACAAGCAAACAAATCCGCAGAAAGTGATGGTGTATTAAAAAGCATCAAAGCAGAGAAGAGAAAAACAGCAGAGCAGGAACAAAAACACAAAGAAACAATTACAAAAGAAAATAATCTTTAATAAAAGAAAATATTAGAACTATAAAAAATGAACAGAAAATATTAGAAGGATCATTGTGAAGGGTAAATAATAAAACTAATCAATGCTCAAAATGTGTTTAGATTTGTATGTTCAGAAGCTGAGAATCTCTTTTCATAATGTAGACAGGGTGGTTATAAATCATTTGCAGAAGTAATTATTACTGCTTCAGTCTTAACCTAAAAAGTAAAGATCACCTTATGTGGCAAAAATGTGAACTACAGATGGTTTTTTTATAGGTTTTGTCACCTAAAAACGAAAGTGACCATTCTTTCATTTCATGATAATTTTGATGTTAATTTCCTTTAATTGGAAAACATATGTGAATGTGTTGGCTGCTGCAGCTCTTTGGTCGATGGAAAAGAGCTCTGCAGAGAGCAGCTAAAATAACAGCCACTAAATTACTATCACTGAAAGTGCCTTGAGATGACATCTGTTGTGAATTGGCGCTATATAAATAAACTGAATTGAATTGAATTTTAATGTTCTAAGTTTTTGAAGCTGGGGAAAAAAAGTTTTTTCTGTATATTTTAAACCAGGAACCGCAATAAAATACTTTACGACGATAACCAACATGTCATATCAAAACAAAGAGTACATGTGCCAATAGTTCCGGATGGAAAACTGATCAGATTTGAGAAACGATCAAGTTAAGTTATTTAACTTTTATTGTAGCAGGATGTTAAAGCTCTCCCAACGAAATGAGATAGTCTGACTTTTATAATTGTAAACAAAGGTTTCTGTAACAAATATTAAGTTCTGTTTTTCTACTCATTTCAATTCAGTTTTATGTAGATAGCGGCAAAAAAAAAAATCACATGTTGACTCTAGGCACTTTACAAAAAAAGTCCATGCAATCCAATCATACAGACAAATTCAAAGTACATAAATTCCAATTAATCCTAGTATTGATCAATTATGTTGTAATTTTCAGGCCCACTGAGGGACTTATTTAATGTAAAATGCACATTTTTAAAATTTAGACTGTGATTTTCTGGATTATTTTAGATTTCATCTCTCACAGTTGAGATGTACCTACAATGACAATTACAGACCTCTCCATTCTTTGTAATAAGGGAAACTTGACAAAAAATCAACAAAAACTGTTGGTGCACTTAGTGGGAAATGCCATAAATAAAAAATGACTATAAATCTTCTTTGATAATCTTCCACAGCTATTTCCTTTTTCCTTGTGGGCTAAGGATGGTCAAGGCAGAGGTGAGAAGTCAGACCACAACAGTAACCAAGACCACCACTGTTAACACACTACATTCTACAGGGAATGTCGTTTTAGGTTTGACAGTAATCAATTAAAAGATTAAGACAAATTTTGGGAGCAACCAAAGTGGTCGGATCATGTTTGAAGGAAGAGAAATGCTGATTATGACTAGAAGAACAAATTCTCCACAGTCGAGTACAGAAGTGGAATAGTCTTGCTGTTGTTCTGCTAAGGCTGCAGGATGGTTTTACAACATTAACAGGCCAAATGAACAAGTCTTTGTACGTGAAAATCAGACAAAACACAGAAGACGGGTCAAGAACGGGTCTTCGAGAAACGCTGCATAGTGTGAAGACTACAAAAATGGTTGATTTAGTCCTGTATACCACCTCCGCTGCATATCAAGTGTGAATCTGATAAGATCCAAAATTATCAATATTAACTCAGTTCAATTTATTCAGCACCGATTCACAAAATGTCATCGCAAGGCACCTAGTTTTTAAACTGTCCATTAGGTTCAGTTCATTTTTTCAAATTAGTTCAAAACATTTTACTTTGAGTCATTGACTTGCAGCATTCACTCCTCCTAGGCGAACATGTAGCGACAGTGGAGAGGAAAAAACTCCCCTTTAACAGGAAGAAACCTTCAGCAGAACCAGAACCTGGCTCAGTACGAGCGGCCATCTGCCACGAGAAGACGGCGCAGAGACACAGAAAGAACAGAACTGATTTAGGAGTACCTTCTATGTGAAAGAAAGCAGGAACACCTTTCAATCAGTGCATGCTTGATGAGTGGGTTGTTTCTTTCCTCTTTTGTCAAATGATCACAAAAGTAAATGAAATGAAACTTCCCTGCAACAGGTAGAAACCCGCCCACCGCAACAGCCTGGCAGGCCCACTGAGGGACAAGCTAAGCAAAACAAGGAGATAGGAGGTGTGAGGAAAAACTGGAGTGATGTTCCACCACCTGATTAATGTGGCTGCGGCTGTCTGAAACGCTCAGACTGACGGCTTGAAGTTAATGCTAAGAGCAGGAGCGATCTATCACAGCTCGAGATGGCTGACACGCTCTCTCCCCACAGCACTAACTTTCATTAACAGCCCTTTAAAAACAGCCTCGTCATACACAAACACATTCGCATGCATGCAGACTAAGATTTATGACGGCACTGGAAAACTTTGCAGAGGAGACAGAATATCAACCGTGACACCGGGGACTTTAATGATCTTGTATTCAAAGCACGGTTAGGCCCGCGGCGCGCCCAACGTGATCGATACGCAGTCTTTGACAGTGGTTCAGCGGTTTTAAACGATCGCTTTAAAATGTCAGGGATTCTGATTCCATGCAGCCGAACGTCGCACTGTCACTATTAATCCCTTCATTAGGAGAAAAAGGTAACAACAAGTCTTCAGTGGGGCTGTGGGAAAGGATTTGTGGTATTTTAAAGATGCAAAAAAATCGACTCTCGCTGAGAAAAGCGTTAATTACTGAGGAAAAAAGGAAAAACAACACTTTTATAAAGTTTTACTTGTGCGTAATGGAGGCTGAATCTGTGCTCTGTTGCCACACTGGAGGTTGGAATTATGAGCGCCACTTCAGCCAAAGTGATCAGAATTCGGCCAGACTCTCTGGACGACGGCTCTCCTGACCGCTTCAGCGAGAGGAAATCCTGCAGCATGGGTTCCCTCTGCAACAGCGGTCTGTTTACGGTGCAGTCACAGGTGCGCTCGATGCCTCTGTAACTCTTCTTCAGATAGCGATATACATTTGGTATGGTGTCCAGGTCCGAGATGGCGCTCAGATGCTCTCACGGGAATCTTTCTTTCATTGATTCAGTTACCTGTACCCAATAGATAAAGTTGAAAATGTCGTTGTGACTGCGCCAAGTGGTCAGGGGTGTGCATTGCAATCTGTTAAAATGACCGATGGCCTTCACATTTTACGGTTAACGTGACCCCGGAGGAAGCTTAGGTCCTTCAGTTTTTGCAGCAAGATGCTGAAGATCTTGTTTAATTAATGTGGCTGCGGCTGTCTGAAACGCTCAGACTGACAACTTGAAGTTAATGCTAAGAGCAGGAGCGATCTATCACAGCTCGAGATGGCTGACACGCTCTCTCCCCACAGCACTAACTTTCAGAGTGCTGATCAGAGTGTAATCTCTTCTGCAATCATCTGTTCAGGTAGCAGCATCAGAACCAGAAATGACAAAGGCGGCCGGTTCTGTTCTGGAACCTCAAGACATGATTGTGAAAGGAAGGATATTTCCTAAGCATCCCCTTCACAACCCGTTACTGCAACAAAATAGTGTCTTCAGTCAATCTCTGAGCTCTGCAGTGTTACAGACTAATAGAGGAGATCCGTAACTTTCAGTCTTGTTAATTTGCATCTCTAAGATCATCCATTTAGAAACTGTCACTCCAGTATAACCCAAAGCTTTTCGTCCCTAAATCCCTTCTAAGTTTGAAACTGCTGCTCTTTAAACGTGTTCCTAATGTGGCATCTTCTCCGCTGGCTGCAAGCCACGTCTTCTTTTGGGGACACAGCTGGTGCAACACGCAACAGCTTACAATGAACACAACATCAACTGCAGCAGAGACTGAGAAGATCAGAGCATGATGCATCAGAGTCCCCTTCACCCAGAACAAATCTGAGCAGAAGCCTCTGAGAAAACCCATCAGCTGACAGCAAACAGCAACACAAACAAGCTCTGTGAGCGCTTCCTGGTGCATCCCAGCGTAAAAATGGAAACAGTGCAATTTCAGGCTTGTTCACTTGTTTAAGATGCACACAAACACGGAGCACGCTGCAAAATTAGTGCAGCCCTCAGATTCTGGGCAACAAGCGTCCCAGCAGATGCCAAGCCGACAGACCGGGTGCAGCTTCTGAGTCCAAGAGAAGATCAGAGAGAAAGTTGGCAGGCTGGTCTGCTGGCAGGCGTTGATGGTAATGAGGCTTTGATTGGGACTGAGAGCGAGGCCTCAGAGACATGAGAGGGTCAGGCCGAACACTCTCACATGCACACAGAGCGCCTATCTGACGTCTCCTCAAACACGCCGCCTCACATCAAAGACCGATCCCCCCCCTCACGCCCGGCAGGCTCCTGCAACCGAAACGTTGACTGACTTGCTCCGACGCGCGACCCTCACCGGAAGCTCTCAGCTCTCCTGGGATCTTCCCGCTCTGCAGAGTGACATAAATAAAAAAAAAAGAAAGCCCAGACTTTGTTGCGTTTACTTCCAAACCTCTGTGGTTTTGGACAGCCCACACATTAGGCATGCCGTTTCTTCACGACAAGCTGACACCAACACAGAATCTGATGTCCTTTTCTTCTTCTCTTCCCTTACATCAACATTTGTTTCTGCAAAACACTTGTTTTAGCTATGTTTGCAAAACTCTAGCTCCCACACATCACCTGTCAAACACACAATGTGTGTGATACTTCTTTGGAGAGTTTTCTCTTTGAAACATACCAATTATCAGCCTTAAATTATACCAATCCTTTATTTCAGGAACTTATTCTGACACCAGAAATTTTAGTAAAACCCAAAATTTAATTTACTTGTAAAAGAAAACAGCAACACAACAATCAGGCAGGTTTGGTATGAAAAGCAGGATGAATACGTGGAAAAGCACCTAATTCCCATTGAAAAGCATGGTGGAGGTTCTGTGATGGTGGGTGCCTGTTTTTCTTTTTAGTGAGTGGCTTCATTAATGCAAAGGAAATTAAAAACAGATGTTTGAGCGCATAACCGTTGGTATAGAAAATACTCCTATATCAGGGCTTTTTGTGTTTCTCTTTTTTTGTGTATGTCTATTTCTACTGGAGTTTTCTCCCTGTTAAAAGAGAGTTTTTCCTCTCCGCTGTCGCTACATGCTTGCTCAGTATGACGGATTGCTGTGAAGTCAATGACACACAATGCAAGCGACAGTCCACCATCGCTAGTGGTGGGAACTGGCATGATGTGCTCTACTTTCCTGGTTCTAGTGAGGAACACGAGCAGCAGGATTCTGGATCAGCTGCAGTTGTCTAATTGACTTTTTAGGCAGACCTGTGAAGATCCTGTTGCAGTAATCAATCAGACTAAAGATAAACGCATGGATGAGTTTTTCCAGGTCCTGTTGCGACATCAGTCCCTTAATCCTAGAAATGTTTTTCAGGTGAAAGAAGGCTGACCTTGTTATTGCTTTTATGTGACCCTGGAGGTTCAGGTCCGAGTGCATCACTACACCTAAATTTCGGGCCTGATCAGTAGTTTCTAGCTGGATTAACTGAACCTGTGTGCTGACTCTTGATTGTTCCTCTTTAGGTCCAAAAGTAATTACTTCTGTTTTGTTTCTGCTTAGCTGGAGGAAGTTATGACACATCCATCCATGGATTTGCTTGATGCATCTATTTTAGTTTGGATGTGTTCAAAGTCACCTGGTGACATCATAATGTAGAGTTGAGTATCATCTGCATAGTTATGGTAGCTAATCTTATTGGTTGTTATAATCTGGGCTAGTGGGAGCATGTAGATATTAAATAATAGGGGCCCCAGGATGGAGCCCTGGGGCACCCCACATGTGATATCTGTTCATTGTGATGAAAAGTTTCCTATTGAAACGAAGAAGTTCCTATTCTTTAGGCAAGACTTGAACCAGCCAAGTACTGTACCAGAGAGTCCAACCCAGCTTTCCAGTCATTCCAATAGTATATCATGATCAACTGTGTCAAATGCTGCACTGAGGTCCAACATAACCAGCACTGTGGTTCTACCACATGCCATAAATACATAAATGTCATGGTAGCACCAAGATGGTTCCACTGTGTATATAAATGCATATTAAGATAAATTATGTAATCTTAAATTATTAAAAAATTTCTTATCTTAAATCATCTTAATAGTTCAAACACCAAATATAAGATAATTAAAGATAAAATATTTTCAGATAACAAAATTTAGGATAATTCAGGATAAGATAATTTAGGATGATTTAAGTCATCCAGGAGGGGCTCATAGTAGAGCTGCTGCTCCTTCACATCGAGAGGAGCCAGTTGAGGTGGCTCGTGCATCTGGTCAGGACGCCTCCTGGACGCCTCCTTGGTGAGATGTTCCAGGCATGTCCCACAGGGAGGAGACCCAGAGGAAGACCCAGGACAAACTAGAGGGACTATGTTTCTCTGCTGGCCTGGAAACGCCTTGTGATTCCCCAGGAGGAGCTGGCAAAAGTCGCTGGAGAGAGGGAAGTCTGTGTCTGATGGATGGATGGATCTTAAATAATGGATCATTTAAGATATTTCACAATAAGATGTTTGAAGATAATTTGAAATAAAATAATATAATCTAGAATAAGATTAATTTAAGATAAGATCATTTAATTCAATTTCAATTCAGTTTATTTATATAGCGCCAATTCACAACAGATGTCATCTCAAGGCACTTAACAAGAAGTCATTTCAATACATTTATACAAACATTCCAATCAGTTAAAAAGTTTCCTATTTAAGGAATCCCAGCAGATTGCGTCAGTCATTGGCTTGAGGTTGGGCCCCGTTGATGCAGACTTTCCAACCACAGCAATCCTTCAGCTTTAAGAATATTTAAGATAAGATTTACTTTAATGATCCCAGAATTGGGCAATTATTGGGCAACAGCAGCATGAGATACAGGAAGCAGTCAATATACTAAAAATGAAGAAAAACAAGATAATAAATGTTAGCTATTCATGGGCACCTGTGGTCCACTGTATATTTACCCATATAAACTCCATCTTTTTATCTTTTATCTGAGACTAAATTTGCTGTGAATCGGAGCTACATAAATGGTAAATGGCCTGTACTTGTATAGCGCTTTATTTAGTCCTCGAGGACCCCAAAGAGCTTCACACTGAACGAATCTAAACACTTCACACTAAATAAACTGAACGGAACTAAATAAATAATTCAAACAGCATGAACAAATCAACAACAAAGTTCAGCTGACACAAAAATTCACCTTCTTCCAGGGCCATATCATTCCTTAGACGTAAATCCTGTAGAAAAACCTGCTAGGTGAGCAGAGGAGAGGAACCAGGACCGCACCACTGTCCCACAACTTTTTTTGATAAATAGTTTGTGTTTGGGTCTTTGCAAAACTTTTAGACACGCAAGGAGGTAATTCAGCCGTTTGATTCAGGTGTGTTGGAGCAGGGATGCATCCAAAACTTGAAGATATAGATAGATTGCAGGAAGAGAAACAAATAGGATTACAAAACGTCTTATACGCTAAACAGAGTAGTTTAAAGTACTAACAGCAAGGTGTCAATAATTGACTTAGTTGTATTGTTATTATGGCTTGTTATTATGACAGAGTATATCTGTAATTGTGTTGCATGACTCTGCGTTGCATGATGATAAGTTTAATTGAATCCAGACTCTCCACAGATGGTTTAAACACATCTCACATCAGCTGCCTGTGCCAGTAAACCTGGATAAGGATCAAACAGACAGACTTATTGACTCCTAATGGGGCTGATCTGATGGTGCCAGAAATGAGACAATGCTTTAACAATGCACATCACTCCTGCAATGCAGGAGGAGTGTAGTCTGTATGGAAGGAAATTACCTTTCTACTCAGTTCTAATAATTCATTTTCTGTAAGTGCAACACAGATGTGTGGGTAGAGGTGCTTTAGGTGTTACAGAGGGAAAAAAACTAAACTCAGACTTATTTCCAGTTTACGTGAAAGCCAATACAAACTCTGCATGAACAAGAACAACGTTCTGTCCGATCGGGACATTTCATACTCCTAGAAGGCAACACAACCACTTCATCGTTTGCAGACACCACAGAAGAAGAGGTTCTGCATTTATAGATCAACTACAAGCTGGAAGATCGCATTGATATTGATTTCTTAGTTCTGGTGGAGAAAGTTTAGAAGTTCTTGCCGTATATAGAAATGCTGCAGAGTGCTCCTATAAGGAATTCCCATGAGTTCTGGACTTCATGTTCGCGTGTCCAGACCAGAGAGGACTTTCTTCTCATCTGAGGCCACCTTGTTTCTCTCTTCTTCTGTAGTATGTGTTGACCTTTATCCACAAGGTTACCTGCAGTGATTCCACCAGTTTGACACAAAGCCCTACCAGCTTCTGATCTTTATAAGAGGATTTTTATTTGTTTGCTCGTTAAGTCACTTAACTGTGACCCACAAATCATTCAGGTGTCAAAGGTTCCTGAACTCGAGGGACAGAAGGTGAAACTCATAAATGAAATCCAAACTTTACTTTCATCTGAGAAGAGGATTTGGACCACAGAGCAACAGTCGGGTTCTGGTTCTCCTCAGCCCAGGTAGGATGTTTGTACCCCTTTTGTAGGATCCGTCTGTGCGTAGCGGCCCTTGATGCTCTGACTCCAGCCTCAGTCTGCTCCTTCTCAAATTATTTTCTTCTTCACAATCCTCTAAATGCTGTCGTTATCCCTGTTCCTACCACACTTTTTCCTTCCACTCAACTTTCTATGAATAGACATGGATACAGCACTCTAAACAACCATGACCTTTTGCGCCTCCCTTTCCTTGTGGAGGATGTCTGAAAGAAATAAAGGCTTGAAATATTTTCCTCCATGTGTAATAAATCTGAATATGAGCTTCACCTTCTGAAATTAGTGACAAAAAATATCAAACTTTCCTACGATATTCCCGTTATTTGAGATGTACCTGTAAATGTAAGATCTCCGTCGACAATGCTTTTAGGAGAAGATATTTATCAACATCATGTTGATGAGTTATGCAGCTCTTGGCTTTGTGACAAGAGCTTTACAATAATCCCTGAGCAGAAGTGGAGTAGATTCTGCTCACAAAGAGAGATGTAGGAGTAACAACAACAAAAAAAAGAATACTGAAACTAAACGGGCAATTTTTTTAAAGAAACTTGATTAAACCTAGAAAGTTTTACAGTTTTTTTTACCTGAACATGTCTCCAAGTCCCTTCAGCATTCCTTTCTTTGGTTTTCCCTTCTCCTTCTCTTTCTCCTTCCCTCCGTCCTGATTCTTCTTCTCCTTTCCCGCTTTGTCTTTGTCCTTCTTCTTCTCCTCCTTGGCGCGGTTGGTGCCGTTGACCAGGGGCTTCTCCGGGCCTGTGGACAGTGGGGTCTGGTCTGCCACGGTAGAAACAGAGTCTCTCCCAGATCGGGAACTCTCCTCCGTGTCCTCCTCCACTGGAGACCAAGAAACATGGGGAGGATTGGGAAACAGTTACCGTAGCATCGATTTAACCTGAATGATGTAGTCAGGTTTCTGACACAACCAAACTACATAGATCTGATGGAAGAGTTCTGCTCTACATTTAAATGGAAACCATTGGACACTTTGAAAAAGAAGGGAAAGCAATGAATTTCTTTCTGTTTTCCTGGACTTCATAATAAGCCAGTTTAAGGTTTCAGGTCAACTAACAATGGCTAACATTAAAGATAACCTGAGTAAATAGAAAAAGCAACTTTTAAATGATGATTTCCTTAAAAAGGCTTTCCAAAACCAACTTGGTCCGTAAGTGAAAAGGTTAAATTCAGTGTTACTTCAGCCAGATCGGAAGATTTACAAGCATAAACGACCTGTTTAAAGTCATGCCTCAGCACTGCAATCAGATTAAAGTCCAGGGACAAGTCTTACATAAACATTTCGAAACATTAACACTGACTGCTTTCAAGTATCCATATTGTTTTCTACTCTGGCTATGTCTGCTTGTACTAGTTTATTTAGTTGAAAAAAAAAAAACAATTCTATCAAATCTCCAGTCAGTTCAATACTTTCAGCTCTTCTAAGAAATAGAACATAAAGTCTAATTATTTCAGGAATTGAAGAAAAACGGTTCTTTGTTTGATACGGATCAAAATTTAAAAAAAGGAATATACACACTTGTATTTATTTTTCTTGATTAGAGCGTACAGACAATGTACCGAACTGTGATTTGTTTGTGTCGTTAAACCCTTAGTAATTTTATATTGATATTGCGCCGGGAAATTTCGGACCGTTTATTTTCCTTTAAATTAAATATAGTTTTAAAACTGAATATTTTATTAACTCAGGTTGTCTTTGTCTGATTCCACAATATGTTTGGTGAAATTAATTAAAAACATGTTTAAGGGGCAAATCCTTTTTTACAGAACTGTACGTATTCCTGTGACGTGCTTGGATATATCAAAAACCTGCAACAGCAGATAGAAGTCAGCCTCTAAGGCTAAATATGTCGTATTTTCCCTGAAAAAATAAATCATGTAAATAAAAAATCTACCCCGGCTAACAGAGGGATGTCTTTGATATCCAGTAAGATTGCAATCCAGAGTGGTTAAAATGCCATAGCCAAAAGCCTCGACACCATCCGCTGCCAGATTTTAGGCATTAGTCTGAATGCCGTCACTACCATGCAATAAACATGTTTTTAGTGGGAGTCACTCACTAGTTTTAGTTAGATTTAGTTAGTATTATGTATTGTCCCGAGCAGCAAAAAATAATTCAATGACAGTTAAATCGTTGATTTAATATTTTTACAAGGATAAAGAGGCCTCTGCTTGTAAAAACTCAGTTTGGACATCGGTGGATCATACCTGCAAGCAGAGTTCACATTAAATTGATTATTTGACATCTTACAAGTCTCCATGCCCTCGTCGTCATCTTCTAAGGCGGCCGGCCGGTCGTAGGATTTGTCGATTGCCGCCCGGAAGCTCTCGTTGCAGCCCCGCCCCCTGATGATGCGAGGGCGGGGCCGGTGGAAGGGGAGGTCACCGTTGAGGGTGACCTCTGCAACCGCAGTCTGGAGGCTCTCAAGAGAGCTGGACTTCTTTAGGCCCAGCGAAGGTCCAACATCCTTAGTGGAGGAACCTGATGGAGACGATAGAGAAGAACATTCTGTAGCCAAAATAATTTGACCAAACTGGACTAATGATGGCAACATTATAATGTACTGAAATCTCGAGTTAGGGTGAGGCTTATTCAAGCCTGCACTCTGAATCACGTCTCAAGTCTTCTTAGGGTGGGGCCAAGTCAAGTCTCATGCAAGCTTCCAGTCTGTAGAGGTCTTTAAAGGATGAACTCAAACCCTTTTCAAGTAATTTGGGGGGATATTCTGTGTCAAGCAAAGAGTATTAAGAGAGGAAGAGTCAGTCACATTTAAAGTCTTTCAATAGCGAGTCAAGTCTTGTGTCATTAGTTCATTTGCGAGTCTTTAGAAGATGAAGCAAAGTCAATTCCGACGTGATTGGAGGACGAGTTTTTAATCTTTAGAGAGGTAAGTCAGAATTAAGCCTCCAGACGTTTCAGGGTGAAGAAAGGAGTTTTAAACCTTTGGAGCGGGGGTGTCCAAATCCAGACCTCAAGGGCCCGTGTCCTGCAAGTTTTAGATGAGTCTCTGCTCCAACACAGCTGATTCAAATGGTCCAAATACCTCCTCAGATTGGTAAAGTTCTTTAGAGGCCAGCTATCATTTGATTCAGGTGTGTTGAACCAGGGAAATAACAAAAATATGCAGGATACCCACTAGGGATGTGTATTGGTAAAAATCTGGCGATACGATATACATCATGACACAGGGGAGACGATACGATATATTTCGATTCTATGAGTAAGACTATTTATTGTGATTTTTAAAAACTGAATTTAATTGTAGAAAAACTGTCCCATCGTTCTAAACACTCCAACCTGTTTCATACTTTAACACATTCAGTTTTATTATTAGATCTAGTTAATCCACTGGAACGAAGAAGGTGAAAACAGCCAACAACTATCAGTCACACTTTTTATTTTATTTCAAAAATTACTGTTATTAATAGTTCCATTCAAATTCTAAAATGTAATTACATTTTTTAAATAAACCGATACATTGCTTTTGAATATGGATACAACATCGGGACATAAAATATTGCGATATATCGATATTTTCTTACATCCCTAATAGCGATCTTTGAGGACTGACTTTGGACACCCCTGCTTTAGAGGTTAAGGCCAAATCAGGTCTAGAGTCTTCGGAGGGCGAGGACGAGTCAAGTTTCTAGTCTTTAGAAAGCAATTCCAGGTCAAGTCTTGAATCTTTAGAGATTAACTCCTATTCTTGTTTCCAGTCATCAAATCTTTGTTGAGACTTATTTGTGACTCGGGTCAAAGTTTCGGATTCGAGCCCCAATCGGTGACAGTAAGAGATTTAAAAAAGAAAGTAACAAATTATTGCTGTAAGAGAATGCTTTTAAGTTTTTGGAAAATCAAGATCAAAATGTTAAGGAACAGCCCCAAAGCTCAACAATAAATCTTTAAAGGGGTTACCTTGACCTGACAGAACTTTACCTCTAGCAACAAAGTTTAGGTTGACCTTCTTTCAGGATTATCTAGGATTTTTATGTGTTTTATGACCATTTAAGTTCTTGACTGTATAGAGAGCTTTATTATATTTAGATATTTTCTTAGCTACAACAAAATCATAGCTCAAGGAAAACTTAAAACTATTCAATGTCAACTGCTAACCTGATACATGAAAATAAATATGTTATGGCTTTTCCTTTTGCTATAAATATTTGTATTTTAAATGATGAATGAAGACATTACCGAGGTGGAAAGCATTAATGTGTCCTCTAAGTTGACAAATGAGTTGCAGAATGATTGAGAAATCAGACAGTTTGCTAATCCATCTACCAATGTATGAAAACTGCTAAACATGATGCTATTTTGACAAAAATGCATTTTCTATTACGTTACTACGCAAGCATAATGACATTATTTTCACAGAATGACGAAGACAATGATTGGCGTACATTTACTAGCAAAAATACTGACACGTCTATCAGGAAACTTATTGCCAATTCTGACTGAAAAACACCTGAATTCATTCAAATATTACCTCAAAGTTTTTCAAAGATATGCGCAAAAGTGATTTGTTCACTTTCTAAAATTTGTTTCCATGCAGCAGATCAAAAAAGCGTTCATCACTGGTTCCACCGCTGTTAAGGAATGACCTCAGAAGTGAGACATCTGGTCCACCTGAACACGAGTACCCTCCTCAGGGATGACAAGCAATAAAACCTGACACCAACATGGTGTAACAACGCCAGGATATTGTTTTCCAGTCGATCGTGTCTTCACGTGCGTCATTCCTCCTGACTGACCGCAAACTTCATTACAACACGAGACTGTAAATTAAAATAACCATCAGCAAATTTGGAGAAACATGTCACTTTAATTAAACTAGGACAATTCAGTCTGTTGCACAGACACAAGTTTTAATTCCCATATGGCCCGTTTTACATGATCGGAAAACACAGTGAGAGTAATAACTGTAAAAAGGCGACAAGAGATAGGGCCAAATAAAGAAGGAGAGTGAAATATCCCGAGTCGTTTCTGTATAGAGCTACAGCAACTTTTGTGACCAAACTGGACATAGTACTGCAAACTGAATAAAAGAGAGGATGAGCTGCTAGCTTATAAAACAGTATGTTTAGCAGTAGTTATTAGCCAGTATGTTTAAAACAGCATGATTGTGTGATGTTGGGTCAGAAGATAAAAATGTAAATATTAAAACTATTCTAAATTTACACAAATATTTTAGCTTTAGGTCAACAAAAGCTCAAATAAATGGTCACCAGCTGATTAAAAGGCAGTATTCCTAGCATAAAACTATTCCAATCTCTATAGAGTATGATTAAATTATTGCATCCATTTCCTTCTACTATCCCTGTTGAGGAATTGGAAATGTGTTCTGATATTGAATATTTACAGCATCGTGTTGGAGGTGGATGGAAGGTGACAGCACCAATCGGAAGAAGCATTAGCACACGAGGTTGGGTCGTTTTTCTTGTTTGTTTTTTTTAAATTGAGTTTTAAAATGTCTTTAGAGAGCTTTCCAGTTATCCTCAACCCTTTAGAAGGCAGTGTAATTCTACGGCAAGATGAAAAATCTTCTGCTTTTGACAATAACATTAAACCTACTTAAACACGTTCAAGTTGCAAGTCAGTAACCTGGCTAATTACTGTTAGCAATGTAGGCTAATAGCATGCGGCTGCATTTTTTTGTACAGTGGACAAACTATTGTCTTCACAAGACAATGAAGTAGAAGCAAAAAGATGTCCAGAGACTCTAGAAAATGCTTTGTCGCTTGTTGCCACGTTAACTCCCGCCTTTTTAATCAGACCAGAATGCAAACCAGTATTTGAGCACTAAATGGCCAAACGCTAAAGCGCTAGCCGCACAGGCTAAGTGTATCTACATTTGGAAATCATTATTTAGTTCCAATTTCTTTTACCAACCGTCATGTTTTAAATCAGCAACATCAACTACAAGTTATACGCTTCTCATTTAGTTTTTCTTTTTCCATCATATTGTGTTCGTTCAGATGTAAATGTTTTCTTTAGGATTAAATTCAGATTTTTATCATTTTAAGATCAATTATTAGGGAAATGTTTTAAAACTGGTCCAGGAGATAAATAGAAAAACTTTTTGGAATTTATTTCATTGATTATTCGGTGAAATAACCTGAAAGTAAAGAACTAAATTTCCTTCCACATGAAAAATATATAGTCATTAAGGTCAAAAAGCATTCTTAAATCTAACAGTGGTTCTTGGTTTTAAAAGCATTGACGACTTTATGTAAGAGCCAACATTATTTTTTTTTACTTTGGATCATTTGCAGGTAATGTTTAAATTTCATATCAAAATAGCAGAATATTCTTAAATACTTAATGTGGAATTAATGGATCAACACTATGAGAAAAAAAAGAAATAAGATGCACAAAGAAATCCTAAATGTATCCTAAATGTTGCAAAAAAAAAAAAAAAAAAAAACTCAACTGGAAAATTGAATACATGCAGAGTGAATAAGCCTGTGGGTTAGCGGCCTCCCATTTATTCTCATCAGCCTGTCCCGTTCCCTTAACGTCTCAGTGAGAACCGGGCTGATGGGCTTTTCACGCTGCACACCCACTTTATTCAAAGGCTTTGCTGCCTGCTGTCATTCACAACAGTCACACATCAGTGACAGCATTAAAGAAAAGAAAAAAAAGAAAAACAAAATAAGGAGTAATTTACACGTTATTGGAGATCTGACAAAAGCCACACACTGGAAAACTTTTCCTGACTCCGAACTTGGCAAAGTGCTGTCTTGTGAAATTCTGCTCAGTCAGCCACCTGCCCAAAAAAATAAATCGAGGAGGTACAAAAGCTAAAAGAAATTAAAATAGGTAGAAAAAAAACTCAACTGCCAATAAAATCAGGCCAGAAAACAATGTTTTCAAATCTGACGAGCAGCCGGTCAGTATAATCAAGTGGTATTCAGACAGAGTAGGACTGCAGTTCATCTTCTGATAAACATTGTCCTTGTAATTTCAGCCACGATGGGCGTGCCATAACAAATAAAGACGGATCACGAAGCAGCTGGTAGAAGAAGAGGAGGGTCTCAGCTGCCAGCAGCGGCTATCGATTCTGTCTGCAGAAAATAAATTAAGTCATTTGATCTCACTACCTCGTTTGTTTCTCTGCAGTTAACTTTGTAATGACTTTACATTAGAAACTTGGCTGCTTTGATGAAGGATGCTTTGGGTAAACTTCAAAAATTTAAGTTAGAGGAGAGACTTGGACAAAATGTGTGGCTTAAATTGTAAATAAAGAAATAGTATGTAATTTTTTCCCATATTTTAATCCGTTAAGAGCAAGACCTGGATTTTATATAATTCACTGTCTTTTCAACAACTAACTGAAAAGTCTTTGGGTTTGTTTTTGATGTCCAATGAAAACATTTAGGATTTCACAAGCTTTAAAAAATACAAAGAATGGCTCCTACACATTCTCCAATTCAAAATATAAAAAATGTATCGTCTATGTTAAAAAAGTGACTTGAAAACATTTTCATATGCCTTAAACTTTCACCCTTTATCCTGATACAACCCAAAACTTCAATGTATTTATTGTGAAATTTTGTGTCAGACCAAGACACTGTGAGGTAAAGGGCTATTTTACTCTCTCTTTTTTTTAGTAACAAAATCTTCACATTGCTTTAATATAGATCCTTTAAATCCCATTAGGTTCTCAGTAATAACTTCATTTTACTTATTTCCAAAAAACACAAAAATGTTATATCGTTTTGTTAAAGCATCCAAACTGAACTGGATCAAGAGCCTTTCATCCAATTAACGTTCAAATTTTTGTTTTTATCTGTAAATAAATAAGCAACCAAAATGATCATTAAGGAAAACAAAAGCTTAAGTTTTGATATGGTAAACAAATTAGATTATCTTAAGGTCAGAATAATAAATAAAGTTTGTAAATTCTAACTTTTCAAAATGCAATTTCAGTTATCCATTATTATTAAACAAATAAATTAAATAAAATCCAAACCCTTCAATATTTTTAGGAATATGCAAAGACGTGTTGGCTGTGATTACAGCTGAAGATCCATTTGGGGTTTGTCTCTACCAGCTTGTCATATCGAGAGACAGATTTTTTTTTTTTTAACCTTTCTTTGCAAGCAAGCCCAAACTCACTCAGATTCAACATCAGTGACAATTAATTTTCAGGTGTTGCACAGATTCTGAGTGAGATTTAGGTCTGGACTTTGACTGGAGCATTCTAATAGGAGGAAATGCCATTCCAAACCATTCTATTGTAGTTCTGCCTGTAGGTTTAAAGTCATTGTGCAGCCCAGTCTCATGTCCTCTGCAGCCTCTGACAGGTTTTCTCCCAGGACTCGCCTTTATTTACCGCCATCCATGTTCCCAATAAGTCTGACCAGCTATCCTGTTCCAGCTGTAGTAAAGCAACCCCACACTATGATGCTGCCACCTCCATGTTTCACAGAAAGGATGGTGTGTTCAGGATCATCTTGTGATGTCAAACAAGTCTTTGCAGCAGGGCTGTGTTTCGACCTGTCTAAATGGAGCATGGATCATTTAAATTTAGAACTGAACACAAATGAAAATAAATGGTTAAAAACCGACACCAGGGGCACAAAAAGTGAAAATAAATCCCAGCTAACGATCTCTCGGGGGGGGGGTCTGTTCTCTGATCTGTAGCAAATTCAACATCACACACACACAAAAAAGCAGCATAAGTGTAAAATATTTAAAGTCTAAGGTGAGGGTTGGTAAAAAAACAACAATTTTTATGTCCTCAGCAACACAGACTGTTTATGTGGAAAAGATTAACTTTTAAAGCACTTATAAATAATAATAAATAATAGCCACCAAAAACTAAATGTGTAAGGTGCAGTTTTAGCTCTCTTCAATCCCTTGTGTTTTTTTAATGCAATGTTGGCTCTCAAGTTGTTGCATCAGTTGTTGTATCACTTTGAGATCTAGAACGTGGGGCTGAATAAATAAAGCTTTAATTCAGTCAGAAAATCGCAAAGATCTATCTATCTATCTATCTATCTATCTATCTATCTATCTATCTATCTATCTATCTATCTATCTATCTATCTATCTAACATGCATTTATATTTTTCCGTACGGCCCTGTCGGTTCGGTACCCACGTGTACCAAGCGAATCCAGCTGTTTTCTACCTGAACACATAATGAATGTTTATGTGTGGAACTCAGAGCGCAGCGCAACTTTAAAAAGTGACACCAAAACTAAACAGAAAGGACCCCCAGCTATCAGTAAACTCTGATGTTTGGGAACATTAATGGTTTCTCATTCAGCTACAGTAGAAAAAGTAAGATGGACCAAACCAGAACTTTGTCAGCGAATGCATCTTTCAACAGCAATATGGTCCATAACACACCCTGCACCGAATTGAATGACTCACCTGAAACAATGTCAAGCTGAAAGTAAACATCATTGATACTAGAGAAAAACCACATGGCTACCAGTAGCATCAAATCAACCTAAAGTCCTTATTTTGTATAAAATGCAAGTCAGCGGAATCTCCATTGATAAGAAGGGTTTTCTGCTTCTCATCTTGTCTCACAGCTGGAAGACAAGGTTGTTGAAATATCCAAACTCCGAAGTGATTTAAGCATGTTTAATTCTCAAAAATGGGCAAAGAATTATTTAAACATATCTAACCAATAACACTGACTGTTTTCAAGTGGTTATATTGTTTTCTACTCTGGCTATGTCTGCTTGTACTATTTTTTTTTTTTTTTATCCAATTAAATCTCCACTCAGGTCATTACTTTCAACTTTAAGTTAAAGTACATAACATAACAAAATCAAATTATTTCAGTAATTGAAAGGAAGAAATTAAGGAAAAATTAATATTTTTTTAATGCTGGTCAAAGTATAAAAGTCCTACGTATATTTGTAATTTTTTGGGGGTTAAAGCGTACCAAAATGTGATTTGTGTACTTTACACCACTACTAACTAACTAGTCCTATAACAAAGTCACCAACTGTTCAACCTAACGGGTACTTTGAGACACAAATGATTATTTTAAGGCTAAAATTAGGAAACTGTTTCACACAAACCTTTTAAACAAAACACCTCATTGGGTTTCTCGTATTAAAATGTTTACTTTAATCAGCATTATCAGACGTTTCTGCATGCCAACTTTTCACTTTTCCTGGCTGCGATCAGATCTTAAGTACGGCAGACTCATCTGTTGCCACCATTTGGCAGAAACACCTCATGGAATATGCACAAACCTCTTTCATTTTTTGACTCATGCTGCCATAACGACAGAAAGTTGGAAACGAACTCCACTCCATCTCATGGTTGTCCACACAGGTTTCGATTAAACCATTAAACGACCAATCAAAGCGTCGATTTGTGTTTTTTTTTTCTCACAGCTTCACACTCTTTCAGAGACATCTTCATGTTGCTCCAAAACATTCTCCCCTCCAAAAGTTGAAGCCCCTCCCCCTCCTTCTGTTTCTCCTTCCCTACATGCCTGCCTTCGTGCCTCCGTCTGAGCCGCTGATTTCAGCCTTTTATTCAGTCAAAGCGACATCGAAACTACACGAGACCTGACAATGACGGATGATCGCTGTCAGCTCGCTGCCTTTACAGAGGACAGAGAGCTTTCTGTTGTCTCTCTCTCTGGATCTCAGGCAAAACAATTAGTGCTAAAGCCGCATCTGAGCCAAAAACGGGAGAAAATCAAATCTGTAGTCACCCAAGTGCTTCCACGACTCTGTTCAGCTACGACCTTAAACTTGCGGGGAGGACAGCAAGCCTTCAGTCTGCACGCTGACAAATTTGTCTTGTCAAGAGCAAGCCTGATACTAAAAGGGTGGGAACGCTGCAGGAATGCATTTAGAGCAGAGCAGTGCGTAAACTGGAGAGACGACAAAAAAAAAGAAGAAAAAACAGTCTGCAAGTCCGCTGCTGAATTTATTTTTCTCAATCAATGCGATTTAATGCCTGTCGCTGGTTTTCCTGTACGCTTTCAGTCACATCCTGTTAGGAATCGATTGCATCCAGAAAACCACACAAGCAGCGTGAAACTCATTTATTCCTGGATGAAAACATGTCCGACTGTGCGATTAAAAACATTTCCCAAAATGTTTAATTGCGTGTGTTTTTAAAACACAATATTGATCTTGTTTTCCATGAATATTTAACAACCCAACAAAGATGGATGCGAGATACAATTAGTTTGTTTGGAGACATAATGGAAAACATCACTAGTGTTTAGAAATGATTTATCCTGATCTTAAAATCTGCTGGTCTTGATGGGGACACGCCTATAGAAATGAGGCGATATGTTATGTTCACCTAATTTCTAAGCTGGGAATAACCATGAAGCCAAAGATGGATTTATAACAACATTTAAGATGCCAAGAACTTGAGCAGACGTTCTTATTGCAAACAATTACTCACAGTTTACATTTTTTACTTTCCCAGTCCACATTTTATTGCCCTTTTACAACTTCGTAGGACTCCTAGAGACAAACTTTATAAACGATTTAGGACTACAAAGTGAATCGATTATTGTTGCGCTGAGGCTGACGAGCCAACATCTTTACCAATAAATATTGTAGTTACATGGTCTGTAAATGTGTTGCAAGTGGATTGTAGAAACCATAGTTATTTTTTTATTTTTAGGCATTAAAATAAAGTAAAATATAGAACCTTTGCAAAACGAGGGTGGACACATGTTCTAAAATGGGATGTTGATATTTGTGTAAAATGATGTAAAAAGCTCAGTTTCCGACTTAATGACAAGAAAAACAGATTTAAGCAACAGTACTGGTACTTTTAGTGTCATTCTGTGAGAATTTAATGCAGTTGATACATGAAAGCAAACTGAGAAACTACTAATACCTGCATTTGTTATTATATGTATATTTTAAAAACATTAGTTGGTTCTGTATCATTAATAGCGAAAGGTTTTAAGAGCCACTGCGGAAGGTCTAAAGAGCTTCTTCCTGCAGGTTGCCAATATCTAGTCTATATGGCCTTGTTTCCGCTGAGCACTACGGCGCGGGTCGGGTCGGATCAGATCGGTACGTTATTTTAGCTTTATCCATTGTAAAAGAGGACCATACAACCAACCCATTCCTGGGCTCACTTCAGTTGTAGGTCCATAGGACTAGGTATGGGCCGGTATACCGCGGTATGAAAAAGTCAAGGTTTCAAAACCACTAAAATTTTCCGTCACACCGTTCCTGCGGTAAAAGGGTTTTTTTGGTTTTGTTTTATATTATGTGACGTCCAGGGAGAAAGTAAAGTTCCCTCTCCCTCATGCTGTGTGAAGCTGCAGCGCAAAGCACCATGACCCCCCCCCCCCGACTAACTTTTTTTTTAACTGAGGCAGATATGGTAAATAGCATGCTAATGATGATTTATCT
Organism: Valencia hispanica; assembly: GCA_963556495.2. Classification (NCBI taxonomy): domain Eukaryota; kingdom Metazoa; phylum Chordata; class Actinopteri; order Cyprinodontiformes; family Valenciidae; genus Valencia; species Valencia hispanica. The sequence goes on along the minus strand of OY747712.1, from coordinate 9,304,141 downwards.
TAGCATGCTAGTTAGTTACCATATCTGCATCAGTAAAAAGTGTTTTCATTTTTTTTTTTAAAAAGGAAAAAAAATGAAAATACACATTTTAGAGCTGTAATCATAATACCGTGAAACAGTGATATTTTTGCCTACGGTTATCATACCGTCAGAATCTCTCAAAGTAGAATAAAATTACCTCAACATTAAGCCAATGAAAAAAAAAAAAAAAAAACTTTACAAAAATAATTTGATCAAAATAAAGAATGTAATTAAATTCCTAACTAAATTATTTGTGAAAATAAAATAAAAGATAACTATAACTATGAGAATATTTTATATTACTATTATAAAAAAAGTACTGATTAAATATTTATTAATTTCCTAAAATAAATATGTTTCCTTATAAAACTTACATAAGTTCAAATAAAAGGTAAATTAAATTCATAAGATAATTTAACTCTTAAGAAATTATAAAAAAAATCCATATTAAACAGAAGTACAAAAATGAAACAACAGAAATGTAACATGCCCAGTCGCACTTCTCCTCAGATAACAATACAACTCTCCCCGTAAGTTTTAGTCATCACTTTGGGGACACAGTTGACATTAATGAATTAATCTCTGACGCATTCTTTCTCTCGTCATTGTGGCATTTAGCAAATAGAATCTAATCTAGTAAAATAAAGATAGTTCTGATCTGATTTAACTTCAGACAGTGAGAAAAAATGCTGTGTGTCTTTTTATTCTGTGTATGTAACCTTCTGGTTTCCAGCAAATCCAGCTGCCTTCACTGATGGCAGCGAGTTGTTTGGTTTTCTGTTGTAACATTTTTTGGGAAGTTTGTTTGCAATAGTAGTTTTGTTATTTTGAATCTATTATCTGTGTTTTAAAGCCAATAATACAGCCTGAGGTCATTTAGAAAAGGGCCTTTCAGCTGTTTTTGGGCACGTTGGGATTAATCAAAATAAAAGATTAGAGCTGGGTATTGATCCCAAATTTCAGGAATAGATTTGATTCCGATTCTCAAGAGTTTGAATCGATTCGATCCATGTTGATATTGATATGGGCGCAACACTGGGTGGGGTTACAGTTCACAAGGGGAAACTGTATAAACCCTTTGAGACCTAAGCTTTAAAATGGCCCTCTGGACTTTTCCCTTCTATATTAGCTGTAAAAAAGGGCAAACAAAGTTAAACAATTAAATCGATTTTTGGACGTACGAATCGATTTTTAGGAATTTTTATAAGAATTGATTCAGAATCAGAGAATACATATTTTTTTAAACCCAGCACAAAAAAAAAAAGAATTCGTACGCATCTTTTACAATCATAAATATTCTCTCGTAAATCATATGTCCTTTTTAAAACCAACAACTCAACAGGAAACATTCCACTAAAGAATCTAACTTTCAGTGACAGACCGCCGTAATGCACCTTTTACCACGAGAAGTGAAGCAGAAGGAGGTGAAGGAGAGTAACTGATTGGAGGTTTCAGTGAACCGGTCCTTACCTGTGTCGGCGCCAGGACGAGGTGTGAGGTTAATCTCGTCGGCTACTGTTAAAGGAAGGAGGGGAAGAAAGGAGGGATACAAACATCTGGGGTTAGGTTAAGTGCTCATGACATTCCACATGCAACATCCAGGTCGAGCTGCAAACATCACAAAGGGGCTTCATCTCAATCAGGATCGGACGCCATGCGAGACGAGGAAGAGGAGGAGAGGTTGTCAGGGTGGGGTAGGAGAGGAGAAAATACAGTTTGAGAATAGCAATCAGCCTGGTTGAGATATGAACATGGCACACAGCAGCAATCTGGTCGAGAAGATTAGATATGATTACAGAGAGTGAGAGCAGAGAGCCTGTTGCAGCCAAAGCAATCAGCGACTGTTTGAAGACATTTCAAGGTGAATCAACAGTTAAGTTCTTGACTTTGGTGAGTCTGTTTTTTGTACGAAAAGAGAGAGAAAAGAGGAAGAAGAACACATTTAAGTGTAAACAACAAACCTAAAATTGAGGGGGGAAGCGTGCAAGGAAGTGTAGTCAAGGTAATGTAAATTTCAGAATTTAACCTTTTTCATGAGATAATCAGATGCCAAATTATGCAAGGAGTTATTTCAAAGGGAGAAAATAGCTGCATAACAAGAGATGTTTCTGGAGTGTTCACTTTTGCATGTAAGATGCTAGAAATCTGATATTAGTTACAGAAAAAGAGGAACTTTGGATCTCTTTACACGTCAAAAAGTGGAAAATAGGGTTAGGTGTAATAAGTGTAATAATTTGTGTAGTTCATGTAAACTGAAACTAATGTGATTCCAGAGACTGGAGGCAGGTGGGGGTTTTGTGCTCTAGGAAAATGTTTAAATATTAAAATATAACCCAAACACTGGAGGGCATGGAATGGAAGTCCGGTACCTAGATCCATGCTCTTGGACTTGCGTGTCTTGATGATCTCTAGCTGAGAGGGGTCTCCAAACTGTTTGGTGCGTTTCTCAGACATGCTCTGGCGTCCGAATCCTTCCCTTTGGAAAGCGATGTCCGGATCGTTTTCATCTGGACTCATCGAGCTGTAAGGACAGACAGAAATATAAGATTTCATGTGCTGGACTTCATTAATCACCACCAGTAATTCTCAATAGTAACCCGTAAGCTCTGAAAATAATCAGGTTAACCTTATAACACAGCTCATCCTGCAAAAGCAACCATCAGGTTCCAGGAAAGTAATATCTAGATTCTGAGAAAGTTGCCTGTAACATCTCAAAAAGTAATCTTTAAGATCTGAAAAAGTTACCTGTAAGATTTAAGAAAGTAACCTGAAAGTTATGAGAAAATAAACTGCAAGTTAGAAAAAGGTACCTGTAGAATCAGGGAAAGTAACCTTTTATGATCTAGGAAAAAGTAACTTGTAAACTATGAGACTGTCAAGTTTGGTCGAGCGGCCATGGAGGCAAACATCCAACAGACAACCAAGAGTCAAAATGGAATCACCTTTGAGAGGTTTATTTTGACCCTCACTGTGCTCCAACACCATCATCATCATCCTTCCACCAACAATTACTGACTGACACACACAAGTTTAAATAACCTGAAGGAAAATGTACCTAATTGGAAAAAAACAACTATAGGGTGACTCAGGACTCAGACAAAATAACAAACATTACATAACAACATTAAAAAGGACATTATTTACAGTAATTACAAACATTTAGTAATATTTGCATGCCACCTCATATTTAAAATATTACTCCACAATGATCCCATCATGAAAAAAAGGGTTTCTTTAGTCCTACTCGCTTCTTGCTATCCCAACCGGAACTAATGAGTTTCTTGCTGGTCCCGGGACACAACTTCCCCCGCTCACCAGGAACACCAGGAAACAACAGAGGTGAGTAAAAAGGCTAGTGAAACAGTCATACTCCTTTGTTCTGTCTTACTGTTATCATGTATATTATTTAAGAGTTACTTTGTTAGATGTAAACAAGGATCTCTGTTCTGTGTTTTTTGTATCGTAGATGGCAGCTGTCATGACGTGGCGCAGGCTGATGTCGTGTGAGACAGGCGCACCTACAGATACCAGCGGACAAAAACTGTTTGTGCAAATTAAACAAACATCAAATAGTGACTAAAGATTAAACTGTTCTTCAATAACTGTCTGTTTACTTTCAAATTACTTTAACACACTAGACTAGAAATTATACAAAAAAACGAATATCAATTAGAATAAATAATCGGCAGATGTAATGGAGGACCGTCACAGAGACGTTACCTGTAAAATCTAAGAAAGTAAAGTTTAAGTTCTGGCAAAGTAACCTGTAAGTTCTGAGAAAGTTACCAGTAAGATTTAGGGAAGTAATCTTTTAAGTTCCAAGAAAGTTGGCTGTATGATCCGCAAAAGTAACCTGAAAATTCTGAGTAAGTTACCTGTAAGATCTGGGAAAGTTACCTTAAAGCTCTGAGAAATTTACCTGTAGGATCAGCAAAATGTAATCTGTAAGTTCTGAGCAAGTCGCCTTTAAGTTTCAAGAAAGTTGCCTGTAAGATCTGGGAAAGTAACTTATCAGTTCTGAGAAAGTTGTCTTTACGATCTGGGAAAATTACCTTAAAGCTCTGAGAAAGTAACCAATAAATTCCAAGGAAGCTATTTGCTAGATCTGTGAAAGTAACCTGGAAGTTCCAGAAAAATAACCAGTAAATTCCAGGTAAATAACCTCTAAATTCAGGGTAGGAACCTGTCAGATCAGAAATTGAATTCCTTAAAGTTGCCAGGTTACAATAACCACAAACCCAAGCCCAGTCCAAAAAGTATCCTGTAGGTTCCTGAAAGCAACTTTGAGGTCGTGGAAACCAATAACCAATTTCCAAAAAGTAGCCTGTATGTTCCAGGAAACTTCTAGCTGTATTTTGCTTTGCTGCCAAAACAACTAGCAAATAAAAAAATTTGAGACGTGAAAAAGCAGTTTTTTATTAGCCATAAGGAAAAAAATGAATATGAATAGCTAAAAAAATAGAGATATGGAGCCCCAAAAGCAGAGAAACTTCTACATTAACAAAGCCGGAGGCACTCCGACTGTGTGCAAAGACGGCTCAGAAGATGATGATATTTACAAAATGAGGCAACATCCCGTTAGCAGCCGTGAGAATATTAAATCTAGAGGTCTAAATGTACTGTGGTGGAAAATTGTTATGCAATTAGGAATTAAGTGTATATTCTCTGTTTAGTGAATGCATCTAAGGAAATGACAAGCTTATTATTCCAGCTTAATGTTATGAGAAAGATATATGTGTCAGGTCACCAGAGAGACAGACGCCGTAAGATAACAGTCTGGCCTTCGGATGAGCTGCTTTATACGTTGATATAAGACTCGCATGAAGCGGTTACTCTGGAGGCGGGGCGTGAAGGTTGGAGAAGACATCTACAGAGATAAACAATGATGGCTGAAAACTATTTAAGCTGTTAGTTAGAAAGGTTGGTTAGGGTGATGCACGAGTAACTCTTTCCCCTCCATGGTCTGGCCAGACATGTTTGAATTAAATACTTAAACGCCTTCTTGGACTCAAGTCTTTTTTATTATGGAAACCCTGAGATACTATTTTTTGCCATAACAGTACCTTTCATTGTGAGCAGGCAGTTCTTTGGCCCACTGCGGAGTCACATCAGCTACAAATCCCACATCGTCATGAGAGCTGGATGAAGACTGGTCGGACAGGTTGGACGGGAGGAGCGGCGGCCGGTCATCCTCGATGATCACGGTGTCATCCTGCGGCATGTTGACGGTCGGAGAGAGCTGATAGTTTCCTGCAGGAGATACAGTTTCTTATTCCTCTCATCTCTTTTCAAACAAGGACTTTAATCTTTCAACTCTAAAAGCTGCCAAGCACATCCTAACTCCAACCGACCAGACATGTTTCGTATTAATAATAAATGTCAAATGTCAAGTTCATGTGCTCGTTCATAGGAATCAGAGAGCAAAAGGCTCCTTTCCTACATCTGGAATTTTTATCTGATGCAAAATAATATTTCAGAGAGAAATCCATCAAAAGGCAAACAAAAGACCGGCGTCCCGCAGCTTCAACTCATTCGAAAAAAAATTCAGCAAACTGTGTAAGAGATTAAATCATCCGTTTTAAAAATTGACTGAAAAGATCATTGTCACCACATACAGGGTTCATACATGTTCGTCATGTTAAAACACAAACTTCCCCTTGAATGTATGACAGGTGTTTCAGGCTTTAAATATGGAACCTTAAAAAAAAAGTGGGAAAAAAAAGGATAGATGGATGGATGGATGGATGGACAGGAAGGAAGGATGGATGTTTAAATGGATGGACTGAGAGACGGAATAGAGGATAGATGAATTGTTAGATGGAAAGACTAAAAAAGGGATTTAAAACGAGACGGTTGGACTATAGGATGTATGAATGGACATACGGACAGATGCATGGACGGAAGGAAGGATCTTTAAGAAAGCAGAAAATAGGTTCCTGGATTATTTTATCTATTTAGGAACAAACACAACATTTTTTTTTACAGTTTAGAACGATGAAACTAATAAAAGGCATATCAGTGATGAAATACTCTTTCCTAGTTAAAAAGAACCTAAAAAAACAATTTTACTAATCTTTATATTGACAGTATTTAAATGTAGGAGTACAAGGGTAAAGCAAATACTTTGGTCTAAAAAATAAGTTTATTAATTATTTATTTCAGCTCCAGGCAAAAAAAAACTACCTAAATTCAATCAACATTAGAAGAAAAACTAATTAAAACTCTCTTGAATGTATTGCCAAAAAAGAAAAATTTGCATCAAGAGTGAGAGTGATGGTTCAGCTATTAGAACATCAATAATAAATTTGAAAACTTTGAAGCCCCCACCCCCCAAAATACTTTGAGGTCTAAAAGCAAAGAAAAACAGCTCGAAGCTAATCAGCTTTTACCAAAAGCAGTTCGTCAGTGGGGCACAATGGTGTTTCTATGTCAAAAACACAAAGATTAATTCAAGCTGTGCCCTCACAAATAAAGATAAAAGCTTTCCTCAACTGAGGGCAGAAAATATATAAAAGTCTCCTTTTTCAGGCTGTGAAAAGCACGGCTTAAAAAAAAAGCATTGATATGCAGCGCATGACTTGGTCTTTAATCTGCGTTTTGAAATTGGCATCAAAAACCGGGAGCTTCGACGCTTCAGAACGGGCTTGTGTACCGAGCTTAGGGAGAAGTTTGTTTGTCTTTAGACAGTGTTTGGAGTTTAAAGTCACAGACCTGAGCCAGGCCCACTGTTTGTTTCTCATAACTGAGCACAGAGACGGCCGACGTGCTGCTGGGCTCTGCAGCTTCCAGCCAACGGGGTGAATGAACTGATAGAAACGAGCTCAAAGGGGGGGAAACAAAGCAAGAGATCAGGAGATGCCTGAAAGGATGTGAGTCCGGGTCAATTAAAAAGTCTTTGGTTGGTGTTGTCTGTTTCTAAGAAGACACAGAGTGAGACTCCTCAGCTTGGGCACAGATTCAGGACCCCTATTTGGAAACATATCTGGGATAAAGCATCACTTCTGCTGTTAAAACAAGGGAAGCACCCAGAAGAAACAATCCAATCAGAACATAATTTGGTTTACAAGCCGACCAGCAGGCGTATAGATCATTCAGTTTGCAAGGAGCTGGAGCAACATGGAGCAATAGTGTTATAGACAGTTAATGGAGCATTCTTTTGTTTTTTGTTTTTTTTAAATGGAGCATTCTAAAGAAGGTTTTTTAGCTCAGACATGATCTGAGGCAACATAACAAGGAAGGAAGGAAGGAAGGAAGGAAGGAAGGAAGGAAGGAAGGAAGGAAGGAAGGAAGGAAGGAAGGAGGACGGACGGACGGACGGAAGGAAGGAAGGACGGACGAATTGGGGGATTGACAAATGGATGGATAGACGGACAGTTATACAGACGGACGGCTTTTGAGTGGATGAATTGACAGAAGGACAGATGGGTGAACAGACAGACGGATGAATGGTTGTTTTGAATAGATGAATGCGTGGATGGATGGACTGACTGATGGAAAGCTGGACAGACAAAAGACTGGTTAGACTGGAGAATGGACAGATGAATGGAAGGACGGTTGTAAAAATGCATAGAGAGATGAATGAACGATTAAAGAGGGATAGGAAAGATGGACGGATGAATTAATGGTCAGACAGGGTCAAAGGGCCACACTGCATGACAGACAAAGATGAATCGATGAGTGGATGGATAGAGGGACGGACTGATGTATTGGTAGATATAAAGATTTGGTAGATAAATGGACAGATAGACTATCAGACAGGCAGATAATATGATACACTGGTGGATGATGGATAAATGGATAAATGGATGGAGTGATGGACAGATGGACGGCTGGATGGTTTTTGAATAGATGTATTGGCAGATGGATATATGGATGAACAGGGACTGATGGAAAGCTGGCCAGACCGACGGATACAGGTGAATGGATGGATGAAAGGATAGATGAGTGAAGGATGAATAGGAAAGATGGACATATTAATTAATGGTCAGACAGGGTCAAAGGGCCACACTGCATGACTGACTGACAGATGAATCGATGAGTGAACAGATAGAGGGATGGACTGATGTATTGGTAGATAGACAGATAAATGGAGAAATCGACTGTCGGGTGGTTTGATGAACAGATGGATGGATAAAAGTGACGTACCACCAGATTGATAATCAAATGGATAGATAGATCAGTAGACAGATAGGTAAATTGGTGGATGACGGATAAATGGATCGAGTGGCAGACAGGAAGAACGATGGAAGGATGGCCAAACAGATGGACAGACAGATAGCTAGATTGATGATTGGTACAGTGGTTGAGTGGATGAATGAACGGATGACTGTGTGAACAGATGGATGGACTGACAAATGGAGAGCTGGACAGGTCAATGGAAAGCTTAAGGGATGGATTAGGGGATCAGACTGATGGATGGATGAATAAGTGAAGAAATGGATGAATGGGCAACTTGGAAAGATGGATGGATTGGGTCAACTAGCCACACTAACATAATTGAAAGATAAATGAATCAATAAGTGGTTGGATAGAGGGATGGACTCAGATATTGGTGGATAGAAAGATTAGAAGAGAAATGGACAATTTGATTGAAAGATGTTTTGATGTATTGGCATATGGATGGACAGATTGATGGAGTGATGGACAGAAAGATGGATGAATGAACAAATAGTTGGCTAAACAAAGAAATCATCTATCTATATATCTATCTATCTATCTATCTATGCAAGGCAATTTTATTTGTATAGAACACTTTCAACAACAAGGTAATTCAACGTGCTATCTATTTATCTATCCATCTATGGGATTCTGGTAATTGGTTTGAGAGCAATGAATTGCTTCTGAAACAAGAAGATGACACAAAACACAAAATGTACATACATATCAAATGACTTGCTAGTACCTATATGTGTGCTGCCTCTGAAGACGTAAGCAAATGCCGGCCTTTAAATTTGTCAACCATTCACCGTTTTGGTGGTTTTGGTGTAAAATCTTGTTCCCTTCAGCTCCCTGCTGTTTATGTTTCCTCACTGTAATTTTGGGAGTGTTTTAGCTCAGCCTCTCTCTCTCTAAGACCACACACACACACACACACACACGTGCACACATACAACAACTTAATCCCATTTCCCTAAGCAGTCCAGCGCGTAACAATGAGAATCCCATCAATGCCACAGTTTGTATCACCGCAGTACAATCAACTGGCAGCTACTGAGTAGAAAACCAATGAATCTGTCAACTCGGTGGCTTGGTAAAAAGGAGCATTTAAAAAAGCCTCTTTGTTTTAGAGCCAGGACCCAAGGGCAGCAGTCGTCCAGCAACAATAAGCCTGCCAAGCAGAGGGAGTGCACACCCAGCATCACCAGAGAATCAAGCCAGTGTTTATGCTTTAATGATCCCTGAGGACATAATAACTTCTGACTGAGCTGCAGGGGAACAATAGGTGGAATTTTATTCAGATTCAGCTGTTCAGGCCATTGTAACGCTGCAAAGAATGCCTAAATACCTGAGAGCAAATAGGGTGACTGTGGAAATGATGCAAATTGAAATAAGATAAAGTGAGAATAATATGGGGCAAAAGACAAGCATAGGTAGAGTTTTATTTCTCCCCTTCATTTCGTCTCGTCTCGATCTATTTGCATAATTAGTAATGAGGTTATTGCCAGGGGTGTTGAGCCTTGAAAGCTTCTGGCCTGAAGGAATAATTAAGCCGCTCTCTTATCCTTGGCATCTTGAGGGTGCAAAACCAGCGAGTGATCTAAGAGCGCACAGAGGGGCCAAAAGACGATACATTCTGAATAGGAATGATGTTGTCTTCTAAGAAACTCTAATGCATGATTTATGTTTTGTGGCAGCTTTACAACAGACTTATTCCAGGCAACTGAGAAAGACCCCCCGGCACTCACAATAATCTTTTCAAGAGAACGACTGCTGAGCATGCAAAGCTCTGTTCCGCACTTACACAACAATGCACATCTGGGAGCTGCCAGCTATACACTCAGCCGCTGGCTTCTCAAAGTTTTCCAGATCCCTTCACCATTCTTACACCACTGAGGTCAGTCATAGGAAAGCACAAAGTGTGGCAACGGTAAATTACTCTGCACTGTCTTCAACTAGAGACCACACATGATGAAGATTACACATTGTTCAGCTGATCCATCATTACAAAACACAAACTCCCTGAAAAGAGATTGTTTTAAAGGGAGATTAATACAAATTGGAGACAGATGCACCACATTTGTTGGCCTGGTTGGGATGGTGTGAAGCCAAAAGATTATTAGCAATCATTAAAAAGGTTTGGAGTGACTCCATTTAGCAAAACAAAAATCAAAGAGCTCGACGGCCTTCTGTACGATGAAACTACATTACAGTAGGCCCCTGGTATTTGCAGGGGTAAGGGAACACAGCCGCCTACAAGCAGCTAAAATACGCAAATATACGTAAGACTAAAGCTAGATGATAGTTCAATATACACACACACACCCACCCACCCACACACACACACACACCCACACACCCACGCACACACGCACACACGCACACACGCACACACACACACACACACTGCTAAAAAAGAATAAAGGGAGTCAAGTCAATCACAGTTCTGTGAAATCAAACTGTCCACTTAGGAAGCTACACTGATTATCAGCCGGCGGTGCTTTCACTCTAGTGGCAGCATGAGACGGAGTCTAAAACCCACACAAGTGGCTCAGGTAGTGCAGCTCATCCAGGATGGCACATCAATGTGAGCTGTGGCAAGGTTTGCTGTGTCTGTCAGCGTAGCGTCTAGAGCATGGAGGCACTACCAGGAGACATTAGAAGACATGGAGGAGGCCGTAAGAGAGCAACAACCAAGCAGCAGGACGGCTACCTTCGCCTTTGTGCAAAGAGGAACAGGAGGAGCACTGCTAGAGTCCTGCAAAATGACCTCCAGCAGGCCACAAATGTTCATGCGTCTGCCTGCAGACGCCGTGGAGAACGTTCTGCTGTCTGCAACATCCTCCAGCATAACCGGTTTGGCAGTGGGTCAGTAATGGTGTGGGGTGGCAAATCTTCGAGGGGCCACACAGCCCTCCATGTGCTCGTCGGAGGTAGCCTGACTGCCATAAGGTACAGTGATGAGCTCCTCAGACCCCTTGTGAGGACAATGCTAGACCTCATGTGGCTGGAGAGAGTCAGCAGTTCCTGCAAGAAGAAGGCATTGATGCTATGGACCGGCCCGCCTGTTCCCCAGACCTGAATCCAATTGAGGACATCTGGGAGATCATGTCTCGCTCCATCCACCACGCCACGTTGCACCACAGACTGTCCAGGAGTTGGCGGATGCTTTAGTCCAGGTCTGGGAGGAGATCCCTTAGTAGACCATCCGCCACATCAAGAGCTTCCCCAGGCGTTGCACATAGTCGCCACACCCACTACTGGGCCTCATTTTGTTTAAACACTTGTTTTAAGGACATTACATCAAGTTGTATCAGCCTGTAGTGTGTTTTTCCAATTTAGTGTTCCCATTACTTTTTTGAGCAGTATATATCGATAGACATGTGTTTTGTTGGGAAAAAAAAGGTCGATAAGAGTTCAATTAAAAAATAAGAAGTTTCCCTTTGTTTTTCTTATAGCCTAACGTAACTACTGCAGGCAAAATGCATCAAATCAGACTTTTTGCCCATATGCGACCCATATTTGACAGTCTGATGAGCACAAATTGGATTTTTTTCAGATCACCACAAATGTTCTATTAGTCCCTTTATTTAATACAAAAATCTGTCTTTCAATTATTTTGCTTAATCAGGGGAAAAAAGCTTATCAAACCATCCTGGCTCTAATGCATGTGTGTCAAACTCGAGGCCTGCGGGCCACATTCGGCCTGCCATAACTATCTTTGTGGCCCTCTTGACTCTAGAGGGCCACATAGATAACTTATCAAGATAAGGTGCTAGCTTAAATATTATTTAATCAATCTAATTAGATCGGTTTTTATTTGTATTTGTATTTTTTATTTGTGTCAAAATCAACAAATCCTGCCCTGATCTATCAGTCTGGAAAGAGTCACAAAACCATTTTCAATAATTTGGGACTCAACCGCAGTGAGAGAAAACCACAACTGAACAAAGGGTGGAACAGTGTTCGCCCAGTAGTGGCCGGTCTGCCGAAATTACTCCAAGAGCGCATCACGGCCTCATCTAGGAGGTCACAACTGAAACCCAGAACATCATCTAAAGCATTGAAGGCATAAGTGGCCCAAGTTAAGGTTCATTATTCAACAGTTTTAGAGTTTAAGTATCACAGGGTCTTGAGGGAAAAAATAGAGTGAGAGATTGATGGACGTATTGGTGCTGCGTCTGCAGTGATGCATGAGGTGTACTGCTCTCTTGTGGTGAAGAGAAAGCTGAGCCGAAAGGTGAGGCTCTTGATTTACCGGTCGATCTGCTTTCCTACCCTCATCTATGGTCATGAGCTCTGGGTGGTGACTGAAAGATCGAGATCCCGGATACAAGCAGCCGACACCTTTGCAGGGTGTCTGGGCTCTCCCTTAGAAATAAGGTGAGAAGCTCGGCCATCCAGGAGGGGCTCAGAGTAGAGCCGCTGCTCCTCCACATCGAGAGGAGCCAGTTGAGGTGGCATCTGGTTAGGATGCCTCCTAGACGCCTCCCTGGTGAGGGGTTCTGGGCACGTCCCACCGGACGGAGGCCCAGAGGAAGACCCAGGACACAGCGGAGGGACTATGTTTCTCAGCTGGCCTGGGAACGGCTTGGGTTTCTTCAGGAAGAGCTGGCTCAAATGGCTGGGGAGAGGAAAATCTTAAAATTTAAGAAAAGACATCTTGATGTTACCCAAGACATTTGGAAAAATATTCTGTTGCTTCATAAGAGGAACATTTTTGGAAGGTGCTACATCTGGCGAAAAACTAAGACAGCATATTTGAAAAAGTACATTATGCTGAGAGTCAAACAGCAGCCGTAGAGTGATGGTTAGGTGGTGCTTTGCAACTTTAGGATTTGGCTTGATATGATCGACGGAGCAAAAGATTCTGGTCTGCCAGGAAATCCTGAAAGGAGAACGTCTGCCCATCAGCTTGTCACGTTACACTTAGGATCAGGTTCACCTCCAAGTGGCTTAAAAGACAAAACTAAGACTTTAAACTATCTCGTCAACGTCTTCAGTTATAGCATTTAAATATGTATTTATTCATATATTACAATGTAATACTCTGGAAAGATAAGTTAATGGGCAATCAGAAGGTTGAGAGTTTGATTCCAGCCCTTAAGGGTGCTAGGGAAAGTCAAAGAACAACAAGTTGCCAACCTATACCTGTTCTGAGCGAATAAATGTTTAGGAGTGAGGACAGGTGAATGAGAATCAATTTACTGCTGTTGTTTCTTTCCATCCTTTAAATTCAAATTGTTTTTTGCTCACGTTTATATTAAAAAGCATATGAACGGACACGGCAGGAAAACATGCACTTTTAGTCAAATAAATATTTATTTGGTGGCAGTAAAAACCTCTTTAAAAGCATTGAGGAAGAAGTCTGAGGCTCAAAGCACAACCCTGGAGGTTTTTATCCTCTCTGCTTTCCACCACACAGGCAAATTAAACTTTAATCCCCATCTGACCTCTTCGGTCTCCCTCTGACCCAATCCTGCTGAGTAATGCTGTATAACTCAAGTCCTTGGAAACTTTTAGGTCAGCAGAAATTTATTACATACTTCATTTCAAATCCACACGTGAAAGAAAGATTAAAAAAAAAAATTTTTTACTAAGCATATCTGGGTTCGAGTTTCCCTGCTAGATGGCCAAACTGAAACGGACTGATTAAGTGTTTAATGAGCATGGAAAATTTCATGAATTTTTTTATATCTAAGCACTGGTAAATGTACATTCCTCCATGCACTAACCATGGATGTTTGACATGCTTTGTGTCCCATTGAGTGGAGGCCTTTCTGGCAGAGTCCACATCCACTTTCCTGCCTCGGTCGCGTCGATCGTCACACGTGACGGAGGATCAAAAACGCATTTGAGGAAAGTGTCAGGCTGTGAAGAATCGGCAAGTGCACGTTTTTAATCCTCACGTTTTCGAAGTCACAAACAGCGACAGGACAGAGTGACATCTACTGTTTTAGAGTTAAACGCTGTATTCTCATCTAATATCATATATAGTTTGAAGTTTTAACCTTTTTTATTGAGTTGAGCTTTTAACATCTTATTCATTTTTCGTGGAAAAGGATGTGAATATAAAGTGTAGGTATGTTTGGGCCCAGTTTTTCTTCTTCGTCTCTCCTTGGGACATTTTTGAACCGCATACTTTCCAGAAATTTTAAAATACTGTACTTCTATTTAAGATGAATTAGAAATGTGAAATGAATCTGAAAGTAATCAGATACTTAATAGAAAATTTGTAATAAGCAAAATATATATAAAGTCCAAAGAAAACTAAGAAAAATCTTCAAGAAATGTAATAAATAAATTTACAAGCTAGGTGTGTAACGGTCCACAAAAATCATAGTTGGGTAGGTAACCCAACTATGATTTTCGTTACACATTTTGGGGTTTTAAAATTACAGTTTGGTTTCTGGTACACTATAAACAAGAACAAATAAATACAAATGTGCATATGACTTATATTTATTACTTTGATCCACATTAAACAAAGAACCTTTTTTCCTGAATTCCTTCCTTTCAATTCCTAAAATTAAGTTGATTTTATTGTTCTATAACTTAAAAAAGTTGAAAGTATAGAACTGACTGGAAATTTGATTGGATTTTTAAAAAATAGTACAAGCAGAAATAGTCTGGGTTAGAAAACAATATGTCTGTGTTAATGTTTAGAAATGTTTAAATAATATTTTGCCCATATTTGAGATCAAAACATGTTTAAGTCACTTTGGAGTTGTTGTGATATCTTGCCAGCCTATTCTCTCAGCTGTACTTGAATGCACCATGGGCAGCTGTTAGGAAAGCCCTTTCTTATCAACGCGGATTCCACCGACTTGCGTTTGATACAAAATAAGGAGTTTGGGCTGATTGGATGCTACTGGTAGCCATGTGGATATCAGCTGGTTTCTCTCTAGTATCAGTGATGTTTATATTCAGCTTGACATTGTTTCAGGTGAGTCATTCAGTTCAGAGCAGAGCGTGTTATGGGCCTTATTGCTGTTGAAAGATGCGTTGGCTGACAAAGTTCTGGTTCAGTCCATCTTCCTTTTTTTACTGTGGCTGCATGAGAAACCACTAATGTTCTCAAATAGAGTTGAATGATACCTGGGAGTCTTTTCAGTTTTGTTTTGGTGTCACTTTTTAAAGTTACGCTGAGCTCGAATCGTCAGGGCTATACCAAAAAATCAGAACACGAATACATGTACCATTGCACCTCTACTACATACAGAAATAAGGGAATGACTCAAGACCCAGTAAACAGTTGCCGCTATTGTTTTCCAGCACCTAAAGATGTAACCATCAACTTGTCTGCATTGCTAAGTGACAGTGATCTTGTTTGCATGAGTTAAATCAGGCCTGTGTCTCTTCCCTTTCGACCTGCAAGCTCATTATAAGTTGTTGCTGTTTGTTAAGCATGGTTCAACGTAGCCACCGCTGCAGCGTGATGGAGATTCACCTATTAACACTTCCTCTGTCACCCTCTTTTGTTTACACTCTCAGCGATGCCAGTGTCAACCAATTTGCATGAAGGGAAAACAGAGTTCTCACTTTAACATTATGTTGCACTGATTAATGAGGCAGAGTTAACGGAAGCTCATTTAAAAAAACTGATTAAAAGTTGGTGCATCAGCTCTTCCTCGGCTAAATCTGTTGCTATGTGAGGGTTTTCTCTCAGATTTCTTGTTTGGAGTCACTTGCAATCATCTATCAAAAGCAATATTCTTGAGTTTTCTTTATTTAATTGCATTTTTAATGAAAATATTCATAAGGCTAGGTGAAAAAACAAAGTTTGTCTCATTGGTAGCTTTATAAAATGAAAACAGGCATTCTGTGTCGTTGCACCACCTGGTGTACAGAAGTCCCGTTTTTTAAAGTCATCAGGAAGTTTAACCAGCAATCCATCAAGTAATAATTTATGTACTGCACACATGCAATCCTGCACAGCTGCATCTAAAGTTCTTACATATGCATACGAATATGCTCGCTAATCTCTTCCACTTTGTCCGACACACATTGATACAAAACCCTGACTTCAAAAGCCATCTAAGAGCCTACTTTAGGTCCCAGTAACAGAAAAGGTTTTAAAACATGCAAATCCACACGAACAGGCTGCTATGAGAAACTGTAAAAAGGGACACGTTTTGTTCAATCTGTTGCTCCCTGATGTTTCTAGACTTTAAAAACAGCCAGAACGTGACAAAAAGAGAGCAGATGGCACGGATGGCTCATACTGGGGAAATAAAATACAAAAATACTTCTTGGGTTTTAGTGTCAAAAATCAGCTTTTGTTGCAACACTGCAGAGAACTGAATAAATGGCAAAAAGAACAATTTAGGGACAGCAAGTCAGATCCCAAATTAGAGCAGCGTGGACCAACTGTTTCTCTCAGATGGTTAAATGCTGTTCTGGGTAGTGGCTCCACAGCATTTAGGTTTAACTGCTGCAACTCCATTCGTTGACTATATGCAGTCTGTACTCAATATTTCAATTGGAGCTGATAAATTTGTTGTTTAGCAGTGGATTTTGTCTTAGAACAGAATAGGTTTAAGTTACTAATTCAACATTAATCTAACTTCAGCAAGTAAATAAGGATCAACTAAATGCTTATTTAGTTTAACAAAAGGACTCCAAATCTAATGTATAATATTCGTGATATATATAACCTGGAGTTGAGGCTTTTAAGAGAGTGAAATCATATGTTGTGTAAATTAAACTATTTATCCTGCGTTTATCATTTAAATTACAGTTTTTCTTAAGGTGTTTAACATTTCTGCAGGGGATCACAAAGACAAAGTTCCTGTTTACAGAAAACCTACCAGATTTTGAGATTAATTTAGGAACATTTATGCATAAAAGCCACCCTGGACGAATCCCTCGGTTTGCACCTAGTACATAAAGTACAGAGCCTATAAAAAATACAAACCCCCTTGGAGGTTTTACCCTTTTGTCTTTCCAATGGTCATGATCAACAACATTTTGCTTTTTTTTACAAAGATGGCGGCATCACAACAAGTAGGTGATGTTGTTGTTTGATGCCATGAATGCCCTGTTCTTCTTCTTCGACGGTCTATGCTGGACTGCCCCATTGACGGATTACAAAAAATCTCTGACAACTACGGCTTCAGAGAACATTTATTTTTCATCAAGACGACGACCTGAAGCATCCAGCTAAAGCTACACAGAAATAGTTTGAAGACAACAAGGTGGATATTCTGGAGTGGCTTGAACAGTTTAGCAGCAAGAATGGAGTAAGCGTGCAGCGGTTTTGTTTGATGCAACAGGTGCTATCGTTCATTGCTTCATCTAGGTTAATTGACAGAGGGGCAAGTTCACAACAAATGACATGCAGTCGACCTCCGCCAAGTGTAGTATTCGCTCACTTTTCTGTACCTGCAAATTTTTCGCTGACAATGTGCCTTTTTGCTGAGTTTTCCATAGAGCACATCTTAAAAATTGGATAACACATGCAGCTTGGAAAGCTTAAACCAACCAATCCAGGAGGACAATTTTTAGCTATAAAGGACTGCTTTCTGTAACCAGTCATTGTATGTCGAGGCTGCAGCATCTTCACACTGAGCTGTGTTTACATTACTGTGATGTAGATGAAGAACAGATTTTAACCATTGCGATATGTCATCATTTTCTAACAAAACCCCAAAAATTTAGCATTAAAAATTCTTTTGAGCCATATTGCCCAGCACTAGTTGGTGCTATATGTGAAATCTTTGTGTTACTTTCACATTTAATTTGCCTTAAGACAACCCCCGCCCCCCCCCCACATACTTGAATAACAAGAGGTCAGTCGATCCTTTTCCCCCTTCTTGATTTAACATCGCAGGTAGTTAATATTGGTACGTATACCTCAGAATACCGCTCTCTCAATTCCTCTTTCTACCTTAATTTATAATAACTGTTTGCTATTCTGTTTAAGAAAAGCAAGTTTAAAGAGTAAAGACACAAAGACTGACTGTAGAATTAAACAAATATAGAACAAGACTTTGATATCAGGATGTCTTTTTTATGGCAAAATCAAAGGAATACAGAGAAGCGAGGAAGTAAACTGACATGCTGCTAAGGGGAGATGCAGGCTACTGCTCCCTGCATCACACATTTGAGATGTACAACCTGAGAAAGTAATATACTTTTGACATTCCACCTGTAAAGAAGCACGGAGCTAAATCGGGGAGTGAGAAAGTTTTGCATCATACCTACTGTGCGTGGAATCATTCCTTGACGTGGCATCAAGTTGTCATCGAGGCCTTCCAGGCCACCGTAGAGAGAGTGGGAGATTCTGCGCTCGTGATCGTCCAGAGTGGTGTTTACCGTATGCTGAGGTCCGAGCGGGCTCCCCATAGACTCCTGAAAGAAAGGGAAGAGTCTCTTAGATTTCGGCTAAATCTAATTTCAACCCCTTCCCCTTCATGTTTTAACTTCAACCCAATGTTTCCAAAAGTCAGGGTGTCCCAGTTGTTTCCCAGTTGTCCATGAAATTAAGGGACAGGAGCTAGGCTTGCAAATATTATCGCAAAGGAAGAAAAATGTGTCAGTTCACATATATTCAATGGCACATAAGTCACTGTAATGTTTAGTTTGATGCATTTGTATTGTAAGTCATCAGAACAACCATTAGAATGTGATTCAATGCACGCCATGGGGGTTTGTTTGATATTGGTGCAGTTCTTCTCAATCAGCAAAAAAAGGGGAAAAAGTAGCCCTAAGAAATTAGATTCATCATCACTGTTGTATTTGTCAACATCCTTTATCTGAGCAGTTTTATTCTTATAGAAGTCTACTGACAATGTGGACCAAAACAAACAAAAGCAACCTATACAGTGTGGTAGTCAGAATATATGCCTGGAGGGAAGCAGCCTCCCTAAAATGCCGTAACCACTAATGGATGAGAACGGGAGCAGGTTTCCATGCTAACGCGACCTGTGTGATAACAAGAATAAATTAGTAGATTTTCAACAGGCTGCTGAGTCCCCGGCTGTTAACAAGCCACCTGAGCCATGCAGAAGAAGGTTAGCTCGTCACCATCCTGACATTTCCCTCAAGACCTGCCATGACACTTCCTTGTTTGCTGGACAAATACACCATTTGCAGAGTGTGTTACCCAGCAGCTCCCATCCACAGCCTGAGAGAGTGAGTGCAGACGTTCGAGTGGGTGTCTCTGCCCTAAGTGTTTGTCCATTGGATCGTTCACTCTATTGATTTGCAATGGCCTCTGCATTTCTTGCTGACAGTGATGACAGCCCTCGCTATGAAGATAACCACAGTCGCTGGCATCACGTAACGAGAGATAACACTGGAGTCAATACTGGAGCCAAATTACCCCAATCGATGGCTGTAACTGGCCAGGCTGGGATTCGATTTTGGCAAAAGGTCTTTGACCAATGATCCTTGCCTCTTTCTGAACAACTAAGGTGTTGCAGTAACCACCGCAGACTGGATCCTGGAACAAAGTCCAAATATGACAGCTACGGCAGGGCAGAAAAATAAAAAATTTATACCAAAAGGCTGATTCATTAGGTATACGTCTTCAATTGCCCATTATAGCAAATAATGAATAAGCCAATCACATAGCAGCAACTTAATGCTGTTAAGCAAAGAAGACAAGTTGTTGGTAGCAACTGAGCATTAGTTAGACCGTCTCAGCTAAGGGTGTAACGTTACACATAAGTCATGGTTCGGTACATTTCTGGTACACTTCAATCAAGTATAAAAATAAATACAAATGTGCATATTACTTTTTTTTTTAAACTTTGATCACCATTAAAAAAATTAACTTTCTTCTTGAAATCCTTCCTTTCAATTACTGAAATTTATTTTATTTTATTATGTTCAATAACTTGAAAAAGTCGAAAGTATACAGTAGAACTGACTGGAGATTAATGGATTTTTTAATAAATAAAATAGTACAACCAGACATATGCAGATTAGAAAACAATATAACATTTAAATAATACTTTGCCAATATTAAACATGCTTAAATCACTTTAAAGTAGTATAATTCGACCGCCTACTCTCCCAGCTGTACTTGAAGGCAGCATGGGCAGCTATTGGGAAAACCCCTTCTCATCAACGGGGGTTCCGCCGACTTGCATTTTATACAAAATAAGGAGTTTGGGCTGATTGGATGCAACTGGTAGCCATGTGGATGTCAGCTGGTTTTACATTCAGCTGGACATTGTTTCAGGTGAGTCAGCTCAGTGCAGAGCGTGTTACGGACCTTTTTGCTGTTCTGATGCGTTCTCTGACAAAGTTCTGGTTCAGTCCATCTTTTTTTTTCTACTGTAGAAGCATTAGAAACTGTTAATGTTCCCTAATAGCAGCGTTTAGTGATAGCTGAGAGTCCTTTCTGTTTTGGTCTCACTTTTTAAAGTTGTGCTGTAAAACGCTGTATTAAGCTCTGAGTTCCGCACATAAACATTCTGCATCTGGATCTGTTCGGTATACGCGCGTACCGAACTGACGGGACCGTACCGAAAATTCTGAATATGAATACATGTACTGTTACACCCCTAGTCTCAACGTATCTGAGCACTGTCACAGACCCATGTTTTGATGTATACTTCCAGCAGGATAATGAACCTCGTCACAAAATTGAAATCATCTCAAACTGGTTAACTGAACATGTCAGTGAGTTCACTGTACAGAGCCGCTGGTATTCGCAGGGGTTACCACCCACGAAAAACTGAAATCCATTAATACTTGAGAGCCTCTATTAAATACCTACCAAAGATACCTTAATATGCATTAATATGCACAGTGGAAACAGACTTAGAACTACAGCAGAAGCTAATACCTACAGTCTTCCCTATGTCACTGCCAAGGAAAATAAATGGTGCTTCCGGATTGGCTGCTTGGCAAATTCTAGCCAACACAGTGTCAAGTAGCATTGTGCAGAGGTATTTCAGCTTCCCAAGCTTCAATTTCTTTCAAATATTTTAAATACGTTCTATGAAAAAAAATAAAAAATCAGGAGATAGATTTTTCACAAATAACTTTGGCAGGAGTCCACTGTAGTCCGGTGGCCTCCACAGTTATCTGATCTCAATCGAGCAAAGAACATTTAGAAAGTGGTGGAACGGAAAATTCATATCAAAGATGTGCAGCCAACAGATCTGCAGCATCTGAGAAATGTTGATTAAGAAAGTATTAAGGAAGTTCTAACGGTAAAAATTTGTCAAAAGCAGAACTAGGAAGGTAAACAGGTGGGTAAATGCAAGTTTTCATGAACCACAAGACTTCTGGAATAATGTTCTTTGGTGCATAAAAGCAATGTAAAAGCATGGCAGTGGAGGGTTGATGATTTGGGCTTGTTTGACAGCAGCGCGACCTTGGTTACTTGCAGTTATTAAGCTCATTAAGCTCTTCTGTGTTTAAGAGTCTGACAGGCCCAAAGTCCACCCGCAACAGCTCAATGATCCCTGAACGTCGAAGACAATAGAGACATGAGGAAAAAAATATTGATTTCCTGGGCCTGAACAAGATTGTGCAATTAAAATGTTTCATCAATACTTTTGTAAAAACACAAAACCTGGTCCAGCTGGCTTCCAATAAAAACTGGAAATACTGGAGGAAAAGTTTAGAAAATTACTAAACAATGGTCAGGAGATTGACATTAATCAATAAACAAAGTTCTAATAGAGCCAAGGTTTCACAAAAACCAGATTAGGCTTTTAATTAATAGTGTCTTTTTTCTGGCATTAAAGGTAAAGAAATGACTGAAGAAAACCAATCAACACTTCACACGGAGCCGACAAATCAACTTCGGAAACAAACTAATTTTAAAGGTCGCCATATGGTGCAGCAACTGCTGGCTGCTCTTGACTCTAAATGAGGAAGTTAATGAATTGGCCGACTGAGGAGCGGGGCTGAAATGCCTGCGTATTAGCAGAGGGGATTCAGCAGACCAACATCGCATCAACAAATCACTCATTGCATATTCAAGCCGATAGCCGAGCTCGGGGAAGGGCTCAATCCCAGCGGGGAGGGCCAGCGGTGGTGTGGAAGTACACTGCTCTCAATTTGGTGTGTTTCTGGGCTTGGGTGAAGGAGCGGAAGCAGTTGGGCTTGTGATTTATGCAGCGACAAACATTTCAGATTGATTTGAGATTGGCTGTCAGGGGATGGAGACATGGGGAGGAAAGTAAATACAGGATTATTTGATCCCATATGTCAAGAAAATGTCAAAAATGAGCCAAGGCTCTCATCCCACGGTAATTAGTTATTATAAGGGTTTTTTTAAATATTTGACTGACAGCTGGGTAGGATGTTATTATTCTGTGGTAACTCAAGAGGGGCTTTGTAAATAATCTCTGTACAGTAAAAGTGCATCAAATTGTTTTCCGTCCTCCTAGTTTCCAAGTGTTGTGGAGAGTTTTTCTTATAAACAGCCAGACACTTGGATAGCCTTAGGCCATGCCTCCAGCTATGCATGTGAAACAAACAGAGAAAGACAATCCAAGCCTGAATTTTATTCATTCCTTATGCTCTCTGAGAAGTCTTGCCCCTCGACGTGTCCGCGGTACAACAACACGAGTTCGAACGGGCTCTCTTAAGCAAACAAACGCCGAAAAAAAGCCCTGAAAATACATGCGAACACACACTGATTGGATGCACACTTCACTGCCCTCATATGCATAAATAAATGAGAGGCTGATGCAAACATGTGCATTCACGTTGACGCACACCAAACACACCTCTGGGCTTAGCCTCTGCTTTCAATTACCAGCTGGACCGAGGGGAAATCTAAACTCTGACACGCCGGGTTGGAAAAGGAGAGCAGGGAAAGCTTGGTAGTGCCAGAGGCGTACACTTGCACACCAACACTCACTCAGCCTTAGCTTTCAAGCAGGCGACAGGCCAAGGTGTACAGGGAATGTAAAGACATGACATTGAAGGGAGGTAAAAAAAAAAAAAGGAAAAGAAAAGAAAGAAAATTGCGCCGCTTGGTTTGCAGCCTGTTTTCATTTCTCCTCCTGCCCCATGGGAGATGTGTTAGTATGTGAGGGAGGGATGGGTAAATCACTCTGACCTGAAAACTTTCTGTTACTACATGAAATAATTAAATGATGCTCGCATGAGCGGAACCAGGTAGTCCGCTCCGGGCTGTGTTATATTTTTATCACAGAGAGAATCACGCTGAATAGAAGCTTTACGTCTGCACTCAAGAGTCAACTTTAAAGAAAAGCAAACATGGAAGCGATAGCAATAAACTCTTCAATCTAAAAGTGGCCAACAACTTCAGCCCTGTATATTTGATTCATGCTACAGTGCTCGCAATGAACCATTTCAGATTTTGCTGCATTACAACCACAGACTTCTGTGTATTTTTTGGATTCGATGATGTAGACCAGGGGTTGTGTCAACCGAATATTTTCCGTATTTGATAGTTGTTTTTTTAAACGATGACCTAAAAATCTGAAGCCCGTCCGTCATTTTGACAGATTAGTATTCACTCCTCTGACCACTTGGTGAAATGTGCAGAAATGTGCAACTTTACGGACAGAGTACATGCAACTAAATAAGTAAATAAATAAAATGATTCCCATTAGACCATCATCTCAGACCTGAACACCGTACTTCATGCATCTTGCTAATCCAGGAGCTGACAGCGCCTTGAAGAGTTACAGAGGCTTTAGAGCGCATCGCTCCAAAGAGCCCGGTGTCGTGCCAACAACAGGTGCATGCTGCGGGATTTCCTCCCGCTGAAGCGATAGCTTGAGGGTCAGGAAACGGCTCGGTCAGAGACTTCTGATCACTTCAATTAGAGAAATGTTTTCTGATTTCAAAACTTTGATTGAAGAACGGCTTAATTCCAGTCTCCTGTGTGGCAGTAGTGAGCGGATTCAGCCTCCAGAACAACATCTAAACCCCCATGAGAAGTCATCTGTCTGAGACAAAAATCCAAAACCTCATGACAATAAAGCTCTGCAACAATCCCTCTATTTCATCACGCACAAGCTAGTGCACATTTCAGTTCGAGACGGAGCAGGAGGAAGATGTGAGACTCTGCGTTCAGACCACAGCAGGTGAAATGTTCGTGTTTTAAGTGCAATCGTTTAATTTCATTGTTTATATGTAGTTATTTGCTCAGCTTGTTTGGATAAAATATTATTTAAAAGGAATAAAAAAATAAATACTATTGTAATGTGTTATAATAAAAAAAAATTAAAAAAATTGAAGTATAGAAATAGATTATGACCGGATTGTTTGGACACCATCAGTCAAAGTGATGGAGAACAAAAATATCTAGCACAACCTCTGTGTAGACCAACAAAATCCAGTGTATAACTGGAAAGTTTAAGGAAAATCATACATTGCTTGAGTAGTTTTTACAAATAATCTGAAAAGTGACGTACTAATTTTTTATCTCCACCCCTTTTCACTGAACAGACAGCATCATGAAAACCAAGAAACACACCAGAAAGGTTAGGGATAAAGATGTGGGGAGAAGTTTAAACAGCATTAGGGTATAAAACAATATCCCAAGCTTCAATATCTCATAGCGCATTGTTCAATCCACCTAATCTACCTAAACGGACAGGGTGTGGGGATGCTTCTTGTTAGAATGAATAGGCAAGCTGGTCAAAGTTGGTAGGAAGATGGATGGAGCTAAAACAGTACAATCCAGTGAATGTATATTTGTAAAAAATGTCAAAAACCATGTATCCTGCACTTTCTGTTGTTGAAAATACACAAACAAACCCTAAATATATTTATCAATTCAGCCCCTTGTTCCATTCATTATTTACCTCATTTCTCTTGACCACTCGTCTGGCCACTATGAGCTGAATCATCCCACGCTTGTTGCCTTCCGTTGACATGGACTTCCGTAGCGTCTCCATGGCATCTTGGTTGGTTTTCCCCAACAGTGATTCCCCGTTGACAGCAATCAGCTGGTCGTTTACTCTCAGGCGTCCATCCTGTTAAAGAATAAAGGCGGTCTATTACTCACAAGCAATAAGAAACGTATTTTCTGCTTCGAAAGTCATAAATGACAGGATGTTTAGTACCTTGCAGGCTGCTCCACCATTTATGATTGATTTAACAAATATGCCAAGATCTGCATGATTTTCCTTGGAGCGGTTGCCTTTCACGCTGACACCCAAACCTGCAGAACCGGAGTCACTTAGAGGGATCTCGAAGGTCAGGAACTCTCTGGTCCCATCAGGAGTCAGGACCAATTCGTCCTCCTCTGTTTTCTTTAACAGAAAGAGACAAACAAAAACATCCAGAAGTGTAAGATTGTCATATTATAAATTATCAAAACATTTTACCGCTAGCTGAAGGTTGTACAATGTACTCTAACAGAGTTTTTATCATCATTTGTGGAAGAAACTGTGAGTATTGTTTCTGCCAGAAACATTCAACAACTGCAGGTACAAACATTTCCCATGGGCTGAATCTCGAATACCAGTGCATTAAAATAAGAACATCAAGAGAGCCTTTTATTGTGAAGCAACTGCGGGTGCAAAACATTGTTTCACTTACATAAAACATGCTTATCTGTTGCTGATGAAATCATATTTCTGGGCGTACTTTGGTTGTTTTTTATTGTATGCACAATTACGGAATCTAAATAATACCTCTTACTGTAATAATAACCTAAGCACAATTAGTTAGAAAATGATAACCAAGAAGTAGTATAACAAAAATCCAAAATCTTCTCATGATGTATTATGATTAGAGCAACAATAGCCACGTTTCCCTCCTTGGAACTTGAGGGTAATTTTACAAGATTTTTATCTGACATGGTAAATCAGGTTGCTCGGTCATCTTAGCTGTCATGTCTCAATACAAAATTGGCCCTTTAAGGAATTTGCTAAGACGTCCGTATATCACGACTGTTCGGCAGTGAGAGGCATCACTGATCAGCGTCAAACGGCTTCCACAGCAACAGAAAAAAACAAGAGATTGGCAATAGAAAAAGCAGGGATGGTTGTTTGTGTTTGGTTACACACTGCTTCGCGAGCAGCTCTTCCACTTTTATAAAGCCACTTATTTGGCAACTTATTTGACAGCAGCTGATGATTTCATTTCCATCTGACTTACAACCAATCAGCACGATTTAACCAGTAGAGTTACTTCCAACCAGAAACTCTACTGGGCCATTTCCAAGTACATACCCCAAGACTGGTACTCGGTTGGTCCCTGAAATGGCCCTGAAAACGGCCCCTGAAGAGGAGACGCGCATACCGGGAAAGTCCAGTAAAAGTACTACAACGTTTCGATGGTGGAAACGCGCCTAATGGCATTAAAGTACCTACAGGACATCTATTTACCTTCAGACAGAACTAAACCAAAAAGCAACAAAGTTGACACCTAATTAACAACAGAATCATGTTGTAAACTAACAAGCAAACAGTTGACTAACAATTTAGTCATGAATGTGAACAATCAAACAACCAGTGAAAAACTCATTCAGGACTGTATGCACCAAGCTAACAACTACCTACTAACACGGTAAGTTCACAACAGCGCTAACAGCTAGTCATGCTTTTAAAATTCCAAGCTAACAGCAAACTAACAGAGTCCTGTTTGCAAACTACATACCTAACTAACAAAGCTACTTCTGAGCTAATAATTTTTTTTTAAAGCTTGTAAAAATATTATATACAAAGCCAACTAATTTAGTGAGTTATGTTAACTACCAAGCTAGCAGCTATCAACAGAGTCATGCATTTAAACTACCAAGCTAACGGCTAACAACAAAACCATGTGTTTAAACTACGAATCTCACACCAAACCAACTACTGAATTATGCGTGTAAACTACCAGGCAAAAAGCTAATTTTTAACACAGTCAGGTTCGTAGACTAGCAGGCTAAGAGCTTACTAGGAACTGGACTATATGCACTTTACCTACCAAGTAAGTAGCTAACTAACAAAAGTCAAATGTTTAAATTACCAAACTAATAACCATTCAAAAAGTGAGCCATGCTTGTAACATACAACTCAGTCAGCTGTGAAAACTAAAAAGCCATCAGC
This sequence comes from Valencia hispanica, assembly GCA_963556495.2. Taxonomy (NCBI): domain Eukaryota; kingdom Metazoa; phylum Chordata; class Actinopteri; order Cyprinodontiformes; family Valenciidae; genus Valencia; species Valencia hispanica. The sequence continues at coordinate 9,276,974 of OY747712.1, read as the reverse complement.
AAACTAACAACCCAGTTGTGTGTAAAGTTCCCAACCAACAGCAAACAAATGGGTCACACTTGGAAACTACCACATAAAAAGCTCACTGATTTAGTAAACTACCATGTTAACAGCTATTGAAATGGTCATGTTTGTAAACTACCAGGCTAACACCTAACTAGCAACTTGGACATGCTAACAGCTAACATCATTAACTTTGCAGGAGTTATTGTCTGTTAGATATTGTCTAAGCAATAAATTTAAATTTATTTTTCTTAGTTCTTTTTTAAACCTCAATATTATTATCAAAGTAGATTGGAATATGTGTCAAGATTTAAATGTTTCATGTGGTGTGTTATATTAAAACAAAAATCAAAGATAAAACTGATCCATTAAGTGTTGGGAAAAAAAGTAAGAAGAAAATAGTAGTTTGCATCAATCTCAGTAGGATCATACCTAGCCAAGACTGCCACTATTTCCTGTGAGTTACCAAAGTTAGCCCAGCAGTATGCAAGGTTTTTAAAGCTGGTTTCTAATGTCTCAGAAGGAGGAAACTCCACATAAAATCATGGCACAGATCCACTTTGCGAGTCGTCTTGGTGGCTGGCAGCTAACTCGCAGCCCTACGGTCCAGGGGAAAAAGAAATAACTTTTCCCTCTCAGAACTGATCATGCTGTCTGGTTCACCACAGTTAGCGGCACACTTGACTGACATCTCTTCCTGATTTCAGAGTTTACAGGTTTTTCCTGGGAGCTATAATTATGGTAGACAGTATTCTGTATCTATGTGCAGTGCAGTAAAAGTTAGCCGTGCTGCTTCTTCTACTGTGCTTCTTTCAGTAGGTGTACTGGTTTAAAAACCTGCATATATATCATCCTATAAGTCAAAAATAAAACATCAAATATTTATCTAAACAGTTGGAGTTTTGTTTATAAGTTTGAATATAATCCTAAATTGAATTTGTATCGAAAATTTCATGGTACAAGGTATTGTAATAGAAGCTCATCTGTTTGAAAGAAATACAGTAAAATCTGTACCTGAACCCTGATGTCACCCAGGCAGTAAACGTACCAGCAACCCGGCACAAACATCAGCCTAATTGACATGCTGAGAGCTTTCTCGCGCTTTTCTCTACAACAGGTGCTTCTCTCACTTCATTCCTCATATTCATTCTCGCTCTGTATTCCAGTGCAACAATAAAAAGCCATTCTCTCTTGCTTGTTATTTGACAGCTGTCCTGTGAATGGAAGGGTGCGTGCACGCTGCCGCCTGGCAATTATTGTGCACGCCTAATGAATTCAATCATCAGGCTCGGTGTCAGCATGTCATTAGCCCCCTTTGTTTGCTGGGAGAGAGATGGAATTACTCTTTGTGGAATGGAGGGGGGGAGAAAAAGGGATGGAGGGAGAGGCAAAGTGGAGAATGGGGGCAAAATGAAGATGGAGTTTAGATGAATGAGAGGAAACACAAGAAAGGGAAAAACAAGGAAGCAAAAACATAAAAACAGTCAGCATGGCTCGGCTATACATTTTAAAAAACATTAACATTAAATGGTGTGACACTGAACCTTTGCGTTTCTCTCTGGTTCCCACTGTTATTATTTGCAGTTATTTTGCAGCTGCAGTGTTGGGTAGCTTGTTTGTTAGCCGAGTAGTCCTGTGTTGAAAAAATCTAATCTCTGATTCTGAATTGATTCTAAAAAAAATCTTAAAAAGCGATTTGCACGTCCAAAAGTCGATTTAATCTTTTAACATGGTTTGCCCTTTTCACAGCTAAAATAGGAGGGAAAAGTCCAGACGGCAACTTTAAAGTAGGGGTGGCATGTTCTTCTTATGCAGAAAGAGCAATTCTGAGGTCCAGTACATCAATAATTTTACCTGAAATAGATCTGTAAGTTCAATAAATGATTTATACTACCTATTTGAAATTTTGCACTCACAGCATGTCCGCACTGAACGCCTTGAAATTAGCTGCATGTCTCTTTAAGAGTCTCAGACACGCCCCTTTCAACACGCTGCCGTCATTACAAAATTCTCCAGTCGCATGGGGACGAAGCATTACAGTACTGTAGCATCGGTGCGCCGGACTTTTGGAAGACAGGCCTATCTTTCGGTTTACTATGGCCACGCAGGACATGGTATAAGCATATGCATTTGATCCCGTCTCTGACCCTGAAAGTGAAATATTGGATGAACTGGAGCGCGTTCAGTGGCTCGTTCAAGACGTGTCTGCTTGGTAAAATATTGATGTTTTTTCATTCACAAGAAAAATCGAACTTGTTACTTTTTCCCCAAGTTATTAATATCTGTAGTAACAAAACTCCTTGTGAACATGAAGCCATCCGAATGCAATTCCGTTTTTGTAATAAAATCAGTCTGAATTAAAAAAAAAATTTAAAATACAAATATATGTAGTATGTATATGTATATATACCTGATCGCTGCTGACGACACTCTGCTTTAGTGCTCTGGGAGCGGGGGAGGGAGGGCTGTGGAGAGACGTGGGTGGTAATCAAAATTTAGGGGCGTTGCTGGGAGGTTAAGGCGTTCCTAGGATGACCATGGCGTTCAGTGCTCAACATGGCGGCCGCGAGAGTTTATAGATATTACTCAAACATACATAAATTAACCTAAGAAACACTTTAGGCATGTTTTTAAGGAAGGAATGGCATAAGAATGTGATGAAAAGCTTTAAAAAGTGGATTTTACATGCCACCCCTCCTTTAAGGCACAGATCTGAAAGGGTTAATATCGTTTCCCACCGTGGGCTGTAACCCCACCCAGTGTTGCGTCATTGAATTACAGTTATGTAATTAACGAGTAACTAAACCCCAAAACAACTTTGTTTTTGCTTCTAAACTGTATAAATGGGTCTTTACCAATGCAGTCTTTCAGTTTCTGGGGATTTTTTCACATTTTGGTGTAAACTTAATTCTACACTTTTTGGTCTAAAAACGTCTTAGTGCTGCCCTCTTAAGGTTGAACTGTGGCTACTGCATTTGAATTTTGTGATTGGTGGAGAGCGGTACATCTCTACGTCACAGGCATTGACTGCGTCACAGCAGCCATGGTCTCACAGACACGCCCCGTGGGTTTGGGTATAAAACTTTCAGACATACCGGCCCCTACCCCTACCCCTATGTTAGCATTACCACTCAGGGCGCCGAGCCAGCGCCGCCCGAGCTCAGTGCTGCTGAGGCAGAGAGAGACAGGAGTCCGGTCTCTGAGTGGTAACGCTAACATAGGCTAACGTTCAAAACAGATGAATGTTGATCAGATCGATCAGTCGTTAAACTGCCAACGTCGCTTTGGTCACTGTCCATGTTTCAGTGTTACATTAAGCGAGCTGTCATTGTCCTCCAGAACACACCCCCACATCCCCCCCTCCGCTTTACCTCAACACTTGGCCACACCCCTCCGTTCTTCCTGGCACCGCCCACTTTGTAGAATTTTTTTAAATGTTGTCTGGGGGCGGGGTTATAATTTTTCAGGGGGTTCAGTTACACTTTAAGGTAACAAATAAACGTTTTTAATAGCACTGACCCATATTAAAATCGAATTGGTACAGGTTGGATTGGATTGTGATCATTGATTCCAACTCTTGAGAATCTGAATCTTGAAATTCTAATCGATATGCAGCTCTATAGCCAAGGCTTATACCTGATGTGAAGTGATCGCTGCAGATTGTTGCATTTTTAATCATCAGTTTGTTCCAATCGCTTATTTTTATGGCTTGCAACCAAAGAAGTCTTTTGTTTGCCTTTTATGGGGAGAGTAAAAAACTTGAACGTTTTGTCGTTTTTATCAAAGCGACAAGATATAATCGTGTCTCGTTCTACATACCACACGCGCAGCATAGCAGAGAAGGACGTAGACCAACAATCCCTACGGTCCGCGATTAAGAAGAGACGTTCACATGGAACCACGGATGTAGTTTGGGTCTGCCATGTTGTTTTCGTGACGAGCGAGTACCTAAAGCAGTTGAATTCTTAGATAATCAGGGCGGGTCATTCTGTGCATGCGTTAATTGCGTTAATTCTACTGATTAATTGACTTGCATTAATGCATTCATTTTGGACAGACCTAGTTATAAGCATAAATCTGTTCTTTTTTAGCCGTTAGCTTATAGTTGGGTATCTCTCTTGTGAATTTGTGGCTCTTGTGGCTTTTAGTTTTTAAGCATGACTTGAATGTTGGCTTAGAGCTCACAAGATTATTTTTGTTGGATGATAGTCTGTAGTTGGAGACCATTGGTCAGCTGTTATGTAGGTCATCTCAGGTTTACAATAATGACTCAGTGGTTCGTTGTTATCCTATAGTGTACACAAATCAATCAGTTACACTAGCTACATTGCATATCTTAGCTGCTAAAACTAGCTCAGCGCTATCCAAGACTCATGACAGCTTCTCAAGTCCTCAGACCTTAATTTGATTTATTTATGTAGAACAGCACAAAATATAAACTTATCACATATATAGAATGCTAAAATAAAATATAAACCTGGTGAGAAAATTTCAAGGCACATTACAAAAAGTACGATTTACCACCTCGAAACATTTCATTTAAGAAATTGTGTTTTCCTAGCCCAAATCAAATATAAACAAAAATACAAACTTAACAGTCAGAGGAAATAAAAATAAAAAGTAAATTTTACCTTTTTTTACACTATTTTTAAAAAGAACATTTGCAAAGCTAATAAAGTGTAACTTGTACAATTACAATAATGTTTAGGCAGAAATCATAATCATATATAACAAAAGAAAATTTCTTCTTCATCTTGTTGAGCAAAAGGTGACCAAAGGAAACGACAATACATTTTTCATCTCAACCTTTTAGATATACATTAGGTCACATATTCTAAATCTTTCAAGGGATTTTATAATCACAATGAAGACAGAAAAAGGGGAATGCAGCAAAATGAGACAAGGTAAAATTAAATTAAAGACAGCTGCCAGAGAGAGGAGAAACTGCACAAAAGGGAAGCTGAATGAAGGTGAGGGGAGAGAGAGGAATGAGGTGCTGGGCGAGATGAGGGACAGAGACAAGCACAGCGAGGGTGAAAAGGCGAGGAGCCGAGAAGAAACGGGTGAAAAGAATGAGAAAGTGTGAGCATGACAATGACAGAGCGAGCCGGCGACTGAGTGTGAATGAAGGACCGCCAGAAAGGAATGAATCCATGTGGAACACAAAATGAGAGACAGTACATCCTTTCAGCCTGAACGTATATCTTTTACTTTGTCCCGCCTTTCCCTTTCAGAGCCTTAACATTTTTTATTCACCTGCATCTTTTATGCTACTTTTCGAACTTCTTCACTCTTTTCCAAACTATTTCTGCTTATGTTCTTGACTCGACTTCTGTTTCTAACTCTCTCCCTCTACTTCACACACTCCTCTTTTGTTGCAGCAATCTATATTTCATTCATTTAAGAGAGAAATTAGGGCAGGAATAAAACCCAAAGCCCTTAATATGTTCAATCAGTTCAGTTGCTTAAAGCAGAAATACAATAAGTGTTTTAAGCTTTTAAATAAAGCAAATGCATACAAAAAATCCTTAGCTTGTTGACATAAACAGCACAACTGTACAAGTACGTCTAGAGGAACCTAAAATGTCATATTGATTCAACAAAGCTTCAATATCTGTTGAGAGAAACCTGGAAGCCATTTCTCTCAAATTTACCAAGATGGGAGAGAAACATTTATGAAGTAATTTCAAAATATTTAACCAATCAGAAAGGAATAAAAGTTGTTTTAGGTGTGAATTTCAGAATAAATATGACAAAAATCTAAATACACCGGTATGATTACTCTGTGAGCTTGGACGCTTGAAGACCTTGAATGAAAAAATTAAATACATAAAGTTTCTTTCAAAACAATTTTGAAGCTACTAGGTGTTCTATTAGAAGATGGTGAGCTGATCCAGGAGGAATTGAGAGACTGACTCACTAATAGATGGCTGGATTGATGATTTATTTAAAAACAGAATAAAACCAGGTCCGAATTGAAGGGAGACACTGGGGGCAAAAAATGACGTCCAGAAATCATTTTTCGTTGCTTATCCAGAACTGTACAGTACCATACATTTGTTGACTGTATATTTTGTTTCTGTGTTTTGTTGTATTGTTTCCCCCTTTTGTCTCAACTGTTTCCACTTTTTAAGAGATTTAGATTTTTTTGTGTGTGTGTTCATTAAAAGCCGCCATTTAATTCTTTGAAATGTGTAACGTGTCCGATTTATAGGGTTTCCCAATCGGCTACCTCCATCTGTGACTTTCTATATTTCTTTTTATTTTGGTCCCTTGTACCCCTGAATCACAATTCGCTTCCATCCATTCCAATCTACCTATATAGCACCAATTCACAACACGTGTGATCCTCAAGGCACATTACAAAAAGTACGATGAACCACCTCTAAACATCGAATGCACGTCTCATACCCTCAAAGCTTTTTTTTTTTGCTCTTAGCATTCAACAGACGACTCAAATGTTTGCATTTAAAAAAATCTAACTGCAGTGCCTAAAATGATTACAGGTTTGGCAGCAAACTTACATAATCTGGACAATTTGATGGCTTCTGGTAAAGTTACACGAATAGAATAATAAAAAAAAAGACAGGAACAGGGGGAAGAAGGGGTGAGGTGATGACTGCTGAGAAAAAGACAGAAGGAGACAGTGATGGAGGTGAAAAGGAGGGAGTGAAGGATGTAATTGGTCAAGAGAAGTTGAGCGTGGAGGCCATTGTTGGCTGTTTGCTGTAGCATCTATCTTCATACTCTTGATTCCGACCCCATTCAGTTGCTGCATTTATCACTGCCATTATGATACACACACTGCCATCTGCACCTCATAAGTTCATATACATCCCCTTGTGTTTGCTTTATCATGCATCTTTTAAGTGGATAGAAATCTCCCCTCTCATCCTAATCCGGCCATCACTTTCTAATACCTGTTCACATACCGCTGTTCACACCTTCCTGTCTCCACTCTCAGCTACTACTCTGTCTGCCACTCTTCACCTCACCTTGCTTCCTTTCTCCCAATCACTCCGATGCGCCTCGCTGTAGGCTCCATGCTGATAGACCATGAATATCAAATACCTGCGTGATCGACTGGGCTGAGGGCAGCTCAGCATGGTGGAAGAGAGAGGAAGACAACTTTTTGTGTGTTTATGTGTCAAGGTTCCTACATGTTTTCATTTCAGAATTCTGTACATATTCAGTCTCAAATTTCCAGAGTAATTTCTACACATGGATGGATGGATGGATAATCTGATGAACAAGCGTATGATAGATGGACGGATAAGTATGAGGCATGAATGGATGAACAAATGGAGGGATGGATGGATGAAAAAATCAGATGGAAGAATAGATGAATGGATTGATGGATGGATGAAAAATCAGATGGATGGATGGATAAACAATCGGATGGATGGAGAGATGGATGGACAATCGGATGGATGAACAATTGGATGAATGAATGGATGGATGGATGAACAATCAGATGGAAGAATAGATGGATGGATGGATGGAGAGATGGATGGATTAACAATCTGATGGATGGAAAGACGGATGGATAATCTGATGAACAATCAAATGGATGGATGAGAGATAGATGGACAATCGGATGGATGGATGGAGAGATGGATGGACAATCTGATGAACAATCAAATGAATGGATGGATGGACAATCGGATGGCTGGATGGACGAACAATTGGATGAATAAATGGATGGATGGACAATCAGATGGAGGGATGGATGAACAATCGGAGGGATAGATGAAAAAGGTGCAGGGAACCAAACTAAATATCAAAACCCTGATTTCTTCTTTCAGACCTAAGAAACATCTTAATCAAACTCTGTAGTTAAGAATCTTTCAAACATCCATTCTTAGAGTTGACATTCATTCAAACTCCATATAAATACACACAGTAAAAAAAAAAATGCTCATGAAAGAAGATGGAAGGCCTTGGGCGGGCTTACATCAATTTAAACTATGGAAGCCCAAGAGATGCATTGGTGATTTTTCCCCCCCTTGATATTCCAAAAATACAATCTTCATAAATATAAAAACTCGATCAAATCGATATATTGCTCAGCCCTAGCTTTGGTGCCTCCTTAAATCAACCAGTACTTTCTTTTTGAGGCTTATCAACGTACATTGTGATAAAACGTGGTAAAAGCTAGAAAACACGCAGTATATGTATATTTTCAGTTCAACAGATTAACACTCTTTTCTTTTGACTTTGGCTGCTTTTTTACCCATTTCCAGTCCAAGAAAATGAGAAAAGTAGACACAAACAGCTGATGAAATCAGAGGTTGTGCTAGAAATTTTTGTTGTCCGTCATTTTGACCGATGGGGTCAAAACAAAATCCGGTCCTAATCTTTTTTTTTACCCGTCAATTTTTGAAATGATATATTCAAAAGTATTTTTTTATGCCTTCTAAATAATAAATCCAAACAAGCTGAACAGAGAGCTTCATATAAACAATATAGTTAAACAACTGCACTTAAAATAAAAATAGATAACAATGTTCAATAAATTAAATTGGAAAAACCATGGGAAATGGAAATTATTACTGCTGTGCTCTGTCACATACCACCGTATATCAGCAAAAGGCCAGCCACAAAACCCTTCATCATCACTCCATAGTGCAACAGATTATTGCTCCATAACAGCTTTGTGTGCAGAGAAGAGGGGAAATATGCACACGTGACAGACCGCATCTTTGCACAGCGTTGCCGCTGCACTACTGCCGCTCTTCTTGATGGCTTCTCAACGCAACATTGCAGTAATTTTCCATAAGCCTGTGTGACTAATGGCGTAAACAATGGAGCTGAATGTTCATGTTATGGAGCCATTATGGAACTATCAGAGCACAGGGACGGGGAGATGGATGCCTTTGATCAGCTCTATTGTGGGAGCCAGGTGCAGGGGGACAGGGATTTGTGTCTTAAGAGTGGGTTTTAAGAGCCTCTGCGACTCTAAGAGATGGCAGAGAAGGGGAGGAGGAGGAGGGGAGATGAGTAAGAAATAAGCAAGGAGATGCAAGAGCTGATGAGGAGGAGACAGAAGAATATCCAGCTAAGTGTTTTGTTTTTACAGACCATTGGTGACGCAATGGATCGGTAAAATGACTTCTAGCCTTTTCTTGCAGCCATCCAAATTATCTAATTTCCCCGCGATGCCTTTTATTCTTACACAGCATAATGGCCAAAGTGTTGTTATGCAGCAGTTACCTCAATCAGCCAGGAGGACTTCGCTGCAGGGACGCAAAAGTTTAACAACAGAGCCCAGGCTGATTTTTAACTTTTACTTCTTTTTCTTTTTCAATTAGACAAAAAAATTTTGATAATTATATGAAACAACCCAGAGCATCACAAAGCTTTAGGGCAGCATCCAATGGAATCCACTGCAGAAATTTGGCTCCAGTTTGGGTCACTGAGAAACCTAAACAAAAACAGCTTTTCTCCACATCGGTTGTTGCATCCGGTTTGATGTGCAACCTTCAGCAGAGCTTTCTCTCTCACCACAGTCATGCCGATCTAAAAAAACAAATCCCAGCTGCATTGATGGCAAACCTCACTAAAACCTATTTGCATAAAACACACTGAATTATTTTTAGCTTTATATGAAACATTTATAGAAAATGTTTATAAAAATTGAACAATAGTGATATTAACTGCACCACAACTGTCAAAACAAATAAAATGTATATGAATAAAATCAAGTAAATGCAATAAAATCTTAAATAATAATAAATGAATAATTGATAGGGGCAGGCTGGGGGAGCCCGATGACCGCTGGTGAAAGCAACCAGTCCCCCCTCTGCAAGCCTGCAAAGGATACATGGTATAGATAACGGCTAGATGGATGGATAAATAAATAAATGCCTACATGAGGATCCACTTGAAAAAAAACTGTAAAGAAATTTAAAGAAATTGGATAAAACTGAAAAAATCTAATATGGAATAAAGTAAAGTAAGTAAAAAATCAATTAAAAACAGGAATAATAAAGCACAATGAAATATCATGCAAATTAAAATGCTAAAAAAGAAAGTACAAACTACATAAAAAATATATAGGAACCAAAAAAAGATTAAATGAAATCTAAGGTGTATTTTTTTATATTAAAAACAAACTAAATTAATGTTATTTATTTATTACCAGAGATAATCAGAAAAAATAGTTAAAGTAAAATTCAAAAGCAAAATCAACAGCAGTTAATGTAGAAAGAAAACCTGACTATGCTGAGCTTCGAGTGTCTTCACTAACCTAAATATGACAACTTTTGGATTTTTAAACATTTAAACAGAAGTAATAAATACTTTTGAATGATAAACTGTTAATCTGGTAACTTTTTAAAAAATGTAATAAATTTCAGATCAAGTAATAACATTAATGAGATAATCATCATTTCTGTCTGAAATCTGACCTTCTCTACTGGAAACACTTTCATTTCTTGAAAATGGGCAGCCATTAAAAGGCTGGCCTGCTCTGTTTGGCGCGCACACACACACACACACACACACACACACACACACACACACACACACACACACACACACACACACACACACACACACACACACACACACACACACACACACCATAAAACCTTACACCATCACGGTGCTTGTGCTGCTGTTATGGGCAGCAAGATGTTTAAAATGAGGTGCCTGACAACAGATAACATCTGAAAGGCACTGAATCCATTATGGTGGCTGATGTTCCGGGAATGGGAGAGGAGAAAAGAGACTCATCTGGAGGTTTAGAGTTTGGAGGCAGGAAGGCGGGTGGGGTTGGGGGTTAAGAAGAGACAAATAGGGGGCAAAATGAGATGGCCTGACCATGGTGCATCTGCTTTATCTACTTGCTTCTTCTTCACACGGCTACATTGATTATCAACAAGAAAAAAAAAAAAACCCTGACAGATTCATACTGAAAGGGGACCAAGACCGCCTTCCTTTATTATTACTAACAGGTTTTGGGATTAAAATAGTGAAGAATAGGGGTTTAACAGTACACAAAAATCATGGTTCGGTAAGTTTTCAGTTCACTTTAATCAAGAAAGATAAATCCAAATGTGAATATGACTTTTCTTTTTTTTTTTCTTTGATAAGCATTAAACAAAGAACATTTTTTCCGAAATTACTTCCTGTCAATTCCGAAAAATTAATGGGATTTTACCATGTTCTTTAACTTAAAAAAGTTGAAATCATGGAACTGACTGGAGATTTAATTGAATTAAAAATTAAAAATAAATGGTACAAGCAGACATAGCCAGAGCAGAAAACAGTCTGTCTTAATGCATAGAAAGTTTAAATAATACATATTTGAGAATAAAACCTGCTTAAATCACTTTGGAGTCGTTTTGATATTTCGACATCCTACTCTCCCAGCTGTACATGAAAGCAGCTCTTGGGAAAACCCCTTCTCATCAACAGGGATTCCGCCAACTTGCATACAAAACAAGGAGTATAGCCTGATTGGATGCTACTGGTAGACATGTGGACGTCAGATGGTTTTTCTCTAGTATCAGTGATGTTTCCATTCAGCTTGACATTGTTTCAGGTGAGTTATTCAGTTCAGTGCAGAGCGTGTTATGGACCTTGTTGCTGCTGAAAGATGTGTTAGCTGACAAAGTTCTGATTCGGTCCATCTTTCTATTTCCGCTGTAGCTGCATGAGAAACCATTAATGTTCCCAAATAGCAGAGTTTAGTGATAGCTGGGAGTCCTTTCTGTTTTCTTTTGGGGTCACTTTTTAAAGTTGCCATGCCGAACGTAGCACTGCACTCCTCACATAAACATTCTCCATGTGTTCAGATAGAAAACAGCTGTATTCGTTTGGTACACATGCGTACAGAACCGACAGCGCCCGTACCAAAAAATCTGAGTACGAATACAGGTACTGTTACACCCCTAGTAAAAAAACAAATAAATGTTCTCTTTGCGATAGTTTCAAACACTATCAACACTCCCACACTCAAAGTTTTATTTATTGACACATGGTCTCCTGTTTGCCTGCAGTACACATAAGATGCAACACTGAGGCCAATTTCTCTTTAGCCAGAATTTAAATTGGGAAGACAAGAGAACATGGCATTAGAAACCTGAATGTGTGGATCTGACGTTATCGACAGCCTGGGTATTAATGAAACAGTTTAAAACAGCTGCACCCGTGACAACCAAGGTCTCAACCTTCAAAACCTTTAAAGGTCTCCATCAGGGAACTGCAAGCAAGGATGGCATCTTGGTTTCACCATAAAAAAATATCTATGTAGCATTTGTTTGTTTGGGAGGAATGCAGAATCGAATATTCGAGGTGGGTTTGGAGTAAAACAGGGGATGAACATAAGGAAAAAGGACCTTATCCCAACCGTTTGGTACGGTGGAGGATCTGTGATGCTGGGGGCCTGTTTCTGTTCTGAAGGCTCAGGAAACCTTGTTAGAGTGCATTATAGAGATGAACAAAATGAACTAAAAATGTTATCTGCTAAACAGTGCGGTTATTGCATTTAAAAAAATTAATAAAAACTTTCTAAACCAGAATAGGGGGAAAAAATGAGAATGAGTAATGTTGTGGCTCTGATTTTCTAACAAAATGTCCAGGAAAACATGGCGGAGTGAATGGCATGATGAACCTTTTGAAAAACTAGGAAGAAATAAATGAAAATCACTTTAAGTCTGCTAAAAAAATGGGTCATCGTTTGGTTTTTAAGCAAAAGACCAAAAACATGACGATGATGATCCCAAAACATGCATCCGAATCAAGAGGATCTTTTTGTCAAGTCAATAAAAGTCCATAAAACACAGGTTTGAGTTCTCCATCGTTCAACTGAAAAAGCTTAGGTCTGATTTTTAATAATATATTTAATGACAAATATAATGGTAAGAATATTAAAAATGTGCCACTGTGTACAGATATAAAGGTTACTATGCAGGCTTTAGCAGGTTGCAGTAAAATTAACAGCAAAGAATGAGCTCAGTGATGTAATCTTTGATGGTGTGTTTGTCTGCATTCATTTTAACGCTGCTGCTGATATATGTCATCTCGTCACGGCCACCAATAATGTCCTGCCACAACATTCCTTCACAACGAGCATCATCCGCACAGCTGGCCGACACAACTGCCAATCAAATTAACTGGCCAATTAAACTTCTAATGCGGCACGCAGAACATTACCAATTACCTGCACTGGGCCAGATGTAACCTGAAGGTAAAGCCAGATGTGAGGAGCGGTTGTTAAATTACAAGTCATGTCTGGATGTAAATTGAGAATCGTGGAAATGTGAAGGGCTTTCGAAAAAACAAGCTGTAGAGAAGAGAATGAGCTTTTAACGGCCAATTCAATGAAAAAGGATTAAAAATAATGTTGGAATAGGCGCCGTGATTTACATCCAATGAGATTCCGTCTGCATGTTGTAAGGTGTTTTTATTAAGGCGCCCTCAAAATGTACTTGCAGAACTACAGGTCTAACCAAAATAACTCTAGTTCCCACATTTGGTAGCTCTTACTAGCGTATAACCTCCACAGTTGCTATTCACAAAAAGCTTTGTATGAATGCCCGTCAGAAAATTCAGAAAGCTTTAAAATAAACGATAGTTATTCATAATTTCAATCTTGAATTTCACATAATGGAATAAATATTTGTTTAAAACAATAGTGGTGATACCCTTGACATTTTTGGCAATTAGAGAGGTCTCTCTTACCCTAAATAAAGTCTTCATTGGCTGTCTAACATGGCACGTCTCTCACGTTACACCAAGTCCACTTCTGATTGGTTGTTCAGTCCCTCACGATGTCTCCGTCTCCAGAAATGAAGGCTCACCGAGAGCAGAGTACAAACTCAGACTGAACCTTGGAATTCACCACAAGGGTTTTGCCCATTTAACCTTTTGAGATCTAGTTAGGATAAATGCTTTTACTTTCGAGCTCCTCAACCCATCTCTAAGGGAGAGCCCAGACACCCTGTGGAGAAAGCTAATTTCAGCTGCTTGTACCTGAGATGTTTCGGGCATGTCTCACCAGAAGGAGACCCAGAGGAAGACGCAGGACACGCTGGATGAACTACGTTTATCGGCCTTGGGATTCCTCTGAGTTTTTACAGTTCCAGTTTTTCCTCAATACAACTTGGAAGTTTGGACAACACCCATTTAGTAATCACTCAGGGTGTATTCAGACCAGAACTGTCCTTTGGTCCGCTTGTTTGGTCCGGACCCAAAGCGGACTTAATGTTTTTTGTTTGGTCTGGTTCGCATTCACACTGTACATTTTGCAAGTGAACTATATTTTGTAAACACATCCACGCATGTGACGATCGGTGCGGCCATTGGACAGCAATGACTAGGGCGGCACACAGAGCGCAGACCCGGAAATGGAGGAAAACATGGAAGCCCTAAGCTGCTGTGCATATTTCTGCTGTTATTGGAGCTACAAAATAACATTGAGTGTCAAGAGCAGCTCATTCAACGCAGGTTTCGCAACGCTCTGTTTCATATTTTGGTAAGGTGTCAGGGAATGCGTGCAGTAACCCGAAGGAGTCGATGTGCTCTGCTTGCCCTGACCCATAACATGCTCGCAGCACCGTGCCAAAACAGAAGACGAACGATCAAGTATGAACTTACCTTGCTACGGCGGCTTGTTTAGTCCAAAAAGGCACATGTATCCTGGAGTAGGTTGGATCGACACTGGTTTATATTCACACCTGAAGTGAACCGCACCAGAGTCCGTTTGGAAGCGAACCGGACCGAGACCCACTTTTTTAGGTGGTCTCGGTCCGGTTCTCTGATCCGCACCAGGATTCGTTTGTGTGTATTCACACCTGCATAAAAGGTCCGGACCAGCGTTCGGTGGACCAAAAAGTGCAGGTCTGAATACACCCTTACTCTTTAAGTGAGCCAACATGTGGAGCAAGGATTTCAGTTCAGTTCAGGGGCCAAGTCTGGTTCAAAAGCTTGGCACTGGGTCATAAAATCCATTTTTCTAGGCTAACAAACATGATCAATTTATTTCCTTTGGCTTTGAGAAAACCTCATCCGCTCCAGGTGATTGTTGTGTTTTAATTAGTTAATTTGCAATTCAAACATTTATTCCCAAGCCATTAAACTTCCCCTTCAATCTACAGTCAAATAAAACAGTTAGTATTGACCGTTAGTCATCATATAAATCATAAGTGAACAGATATTAGTTTGATTAGTGATACAAATAATTCTAGTTGAAGTTATATACACATAAATCCTATCTTGCTTTGTCATATATTAGAGATTTCTCTTAGGAAAAGTCCAGACTGATTTTTGGAACCTTTCTAGCTTTAATATCACAACAAAGTGAAAGAAACTGTTTTTCAACGAAGAGAGAAGAAGGTCAGCTTAACGTCATCTCAAGCAGAAAAGAAAAGCAGATTTTTTTTTTTCTTTCACAATCCTCAAAGACAAAAGCAGCTCCTACGGGAGTTTAGAAGCAAATTATCCTGCAACACACTGATCAACCGTTAAACAATGATTTGTTAAAGCAACTTGGAACGGAGATTAAAATCAGATTTACGGACTTGCTCTTAGAGCCCCAATGCATGCAAAATCTAACATTTTGATCCCAAATGGGTGATAACATTCATCGTTCCTCCCAATATAAATAAAGAACATCTATGCACAGAGATGCCTAGGATAAATAAAGGAGCAGAAATGTCAAAATGCAGGCTAGTGTTGGGGTGGAGTCTTACCAAGTCTCTGTGGGACTGCTTCTGGGCCTCAGCGCTCTAGAGGATGGAGAAGGGAAACGGGAGGTAGAGGAAGGGGGCAGAAGAACCAAAAGCAGTCAAGAAACTGATATTTTTTTTAACTGAAACAGTTCATATTTGATTGCATAAATTGTTGAAGATGGAGGAAGCTGGAAACAGGAAGCAGTGACGTGAACAAGCGAGCATGAAGGAGATGGAAATGATGAACGTCAGCCGACGGATCCACAAATCTTAACTCTTAAATCTTTAACTATGTTATAGAAATAATAGTTATGAGTCAGTTCCAGTGGTACTTTCTAATATGAGGGTAATGGCTTACCGCCTGGGGGATATCCACCAGGGGGCAACATGACTGCTTAAAAAATAAGAAATAATAAAAATGAGATCAGTATGAGCTTAGCTGATTCCTGTTCAGTGCTAAATTAAAGAACTATTCTGCTGCTTTTAAGGACTCTGGACTGCATTTGGTCTTTTCTAGAACAAAACCTAAAACTATTAGACTGGTCAAGCCTGAACTGGATAATTCTACATTGAACAGACATTATTTAAACCTATTTAATTCTTGAAGAGGAAAAACAAAACATGCTTTAACTAGTGCTGTTATGAGATTAAAAACCTTTGAGATTAATTAATTATGATCTGTAATCAATTAATCAAATTATTCTCTTTTTTAAAAGCACTTAATAATTGCAGAGAAAAGTTCTCATCTTGAGGTATTTTCATTTAAATTCAATTCAGTTTTCCAGTCAATTCAGTTTATTTATATAGCGCCAATTCACAACAGATGTCATCTCAAGGCACTTAACAAGAAGTCATTTCAATACATTTATACAAACATTCCAATCAGTTAAAACGTTTCCTATTTAAGGAATCCCAGCAGATTGCGTCACTCATTGGCGTGAGGTTGGGCCCCGTTGATGCAGACTTTCCAACCACAGCAATCCTTCAGCAATCCCTCATACTGAGCAAGCATGTAGCGACGGTGGAGAGGAAAAACTCCCCTTTAACAGGAAGAAACCTCCAACAGAACCAGGCTCAGTAGGAGCGGCTGTCTGCCACGACCGTCTGGGGGTTTGAGAAAACAGAGCAGAGACACAGAAGGAACAGAAGATCTGATATAAGAGAACTTTCTATGGTACAGAAAGTAAAAAGTTGATAACAGGACACAGTGGATGTTCAGTTACTGGGAGGATCATCCCAGTCGATGCCCCCCGTCCAACAGGACACCAGACCAGGTGTAGCTTCTATGGAGAGAAAAACACTGAGAGAACACAAAGTTAACAGTCTAAATAACATAATGTACTGTAATACAACTGGAGAGTAGTAGTAGAAAAGGAAGTAGCACAGTGAAGAAAATTGCTAAGTCTGTCCTCCAGCAGTCTAAGCCTATAACAGCATAATTACAGAGCTAACTCAGGATGACCTAAGCCACTCTAACTATAAGCTTTATCAAAAAGGAAAGTTTTAAGCCTGGCCTAAAAAGTAAACAGAGTGTCTGCCTCACGGACTAAAGCTGGGAGCTGGTTCCACAGGAGAGGAGCCTGTTAACTAAAAGATCTGCCTCCCATTCTACTTTTAGAAATCCTAGGAACTACAAGTAAAACTGCAGTCTGAGAGCGAAGTGCTCTGTTGGGAACATATGAAACAATTAGATCTCTGATGTATGATGGACCTTGATTATTAAGGGCTTTGTATGTAAGAAGAAGGATCTTAAATTCTATTCTGGATTTAACAGGGAGCCAATGAAGGGAAGCTAAAGCAGGAGAAATGTGATCTCTCGTCTTAATATTCATCAGAACTCTTGCTGCCGCATTTTGAATCAACTGAAGGCTTTTAATGGCATTTTGTGGACTTCCTGATAGTAAAGAATTACAGTAGTCCAGCCTTGAGGTAACAAATGCATGGACTAGTTTCTCAGCATCACTCCTGGTCAGGATGTTTCTAATTTTAGCAATATTCTGGAGGTGAAAGAAGGAAATCCTAGAAACCTGTTTAATATGGGATTAAAATGTCAAGTCTTGGTCAAAAATAACGCCGAGGTCCTTTACGTTATTACTGGGGGCCAATTTAATGCCATCCAGATGAAGTGATTGACTAATCAGTTTCTTTTGTAGAACTTCTGGTCCAAGCAACAGCAACTTCTGTCTTGTCAGAATTTAAAAGCAAAAAGTTTAGATTCATCCATGTTTTTATGTCTTCCAGACATGCCTGTAATCTACCTAACTGACTGGGTCCATCAGGATTATGGATAAATATAGCTGTGTATCATCGGCATAGCTGTGGAAATTTATCCCATGCTGTCTAATGATTCTACCAATTGGGAGCATATATATGGTGAAAAGAATTGGTCCAAGCACAGAACCCTGTGGAACTCCACAAGTAACCCTTGAGAGTGAAGAGGATTGATCATTTAGATGAACAAACTGTAATCTGTCAGACAAATATGATTTAAACCAGCCTAGTGCTGTTCCTTTGATCCCTACAACATGTTCAAGCCTTTCTAAGAGAATATTATGATCGACTGTGTCAAAAGCAGCACTGAGATCTAACAAAACCAGAACAGACACCAGTCCATTATCTGAGGCCATGAGAATATCATTAGTAACCTTCACCAGTGCTGTTTCAGTGCTATGATGAGCTCTAAAACCTGACTGAAACTCTTCTAAAAAGCTCGTTACTGTTTAGATGCTCACAGACTTGATTAGCAACAATTTTCTCAAGTAATTTGGATAAGAAAGGAAGGTTAGATATAGGTCTCTAATTCACTAAGTCATCTTGATCAAGGGAAGGTTTCTTGAGTAAAGGTTTAATTACAGCTATTTTATATTCTTGTGGTACGTATCCGTTCACTAAGGATAGATTCATCACATCCAAAATGGGGCCAGGAACCAAATGGAACACTTCTTTAGATAATTTGGTTGGAATTGGGTCCAACATACAAGTTGAAAGTTTAGATGAGGCTAATATTTTTATAATTCCGAAAGCTCGACTGAATCAAAACAGCCTAAGCACAACTGAGGTTCTACAGTTCTTTCCGATGCTGCCTCATTTACTGAGGAAGAACTAATCATGTTTGGGAGGATGCAAATTGTTTTATTTTTTAATAGAATTAATTTTATTTATGAAGAATCCCATAAAATCATCACTGCTAAGAGCTGGGGGAATAGTTGGCTCAACAGAGCTATGACTGTGTAAGTTTGGCAACTGTACTAAAAAGAAACCTAGGATTGTTTTTATTCGCCTCTATTAATGATGAAAAATATGCTGTTCTAGCTTGTCGAAGGGTCTTTTTATACAGCAGTAGACTGTTATTCAAGATGTGTAAAGCGCCATTTTCTCTCCAACTTCCTAGTATTCTGCTTTAAAGTACGCAACTCTGCGTTAAGCCAAGGAGTCAGCCTCCTATGGCTAGCCACTTTCTTTTTAAGGGGGCTACACTATCTAATGTCAAACGCAATAAGGAAGTAACGCTGTGAACCAGACCATCAATTTCTGAAGGGTTAGAGAGAGAATTGCTGCCATCCACTGTGTTACTCTGAGACACTGAGGAAAGTAAGAATGGAACAGATTATTTAAAAGTTGTTACAGCATTGTCTGATAAAGCTCTACTATAATGAAATTTTCTTTCAGATTTAAGATGGTCAGTTAAAGTAAATTCAAGTTATCAAGAAGTGGTCAGACAGGACCGGGTTATGTGGGTGGACTGTTATTTCCTCACACTCAATACAGTATGTCAGTACAAAATCCAAAGTGTGTTTACCCGAGTGGGTCGATCCATGTACTTTTTGAGTAAAGCCAATTGAGTCTAAAATAGCATTAAAGGCTGCATTTAGGCTATCACTTTCAGTATCCACATGAATGTTGAAGTCCCCCACTATAATAACCCCATCAGTATTTAATACTAAATCAGATAAAAAATGTGAGATCTGACCCAAGAATTGAGAGTAAGGGCCTGGTGGAAGATACAAAACCACAAACAAAAATGGTCTTAATGTTTTGCAACTTGGATGAGGAAAATTAAGGATTAGATGTTCAAAAGAACTGTAGCTATCAATTGGTCTGGGATTAATTGGTAAATCAGAACGAAAAATGGTTGCAACTCCTCCTCCTCCTCGCCCAGTATTTCTAGGAATGTGAAAATTTAAATGACTGGAAGGAGTTGACTCATTTATTCTGACATAATCCTCCTGCTGCAACCAGGTTTCTGTGAGACAAAGCAAATCAATGTGATTATCACAAATCAAGTCATTTACTAACAGTCTTTGAGGAGAGAGATCTTATGTTTAATAAACCACATTTAATATATTTATTTTTCTGTTCAGTCAAAGTCGTATTTATCTTTATGAGATTTCCATAATTTGCTTTTGTTGGCTTAACTTTTAATCCGTTTAATTTTGGCCGTGGGCAAGACACTGTTTCTATAGGGTAATGGGTGGGTAACAGTACAGAAGCAGCAGAGAGGTGGGTTAAACTACGACTCTGCTTCCTGGTCTGGACCCTGGGTTGTCAGTGTTTTGGAGGACTAATAACTTCGGCCATATTCCTAGAAAGAAGAGCTGCTCCATCCAAAGTGGGATGGATGCCGTCTCTCCGGATCAGACCAGGTTTTCCCCAAAATGTTCACCAGTTATGTAGCCCACATCGTTTGCAGGACACCACCTAGACAACCATTGATGGAATGACAGCATGCGGCTAAACATGTCGTCACTGGTCCGATCAGGCAGGGGACCAGAAAAGATTACTGAGTCTGACATTGTTTTAGCAAACTTACACACCGAAGCAACACAAATTTTTGTGACCTCCGATTGGCGTAACCGGGTCTCATTACCGCCAGTGTGAATAACAATCTTACTGTATTTACGCTCATCTTTAGCCAGAAGTTTCAGGTAGGATTTGATGTCGCCCGTTCTGGCCCCTGGCAAGCATTTGACTATGGTCAATGGTGTCTCTAATGCCACGTTTCTGACTATGGAGCTGCCAATTACCAGGGTCGGCTTCTCATCGGGTGTGTCGCTGAGCGGGGAAAATCTGTTAGAAACGAGGACCGGGTGGTGGTGGCCCGTGGTCTGGGTCCTAGAACTATGCTTCCTACGCACAGTCACCCAGCCGGCCTGAGGTCCCGGCTGCGCGGGCTCTACCGGAGGACGGCTAGGGGGTTCGATCCTTGTTGGCTCCGTGCTGGCTAATGGGCTTTGGCTATCTGCTGGTTTTTTGACAGCGCGGAGCCGTGCTTCTAATTCTGATACCCTCGCCTCCAAAGCTACAAAAATATTACATTTATTACAGTTACCATTATCACTAAAGGAGGCAGGGAAGTAACTAAACATCTGACAGAGAGAGCAAGAGAGAAGAGAAGAGTTAGAGAGAGGAGAAAGAAGAGTAGCCATAGCCGCAATGAAGCTAAGCTAACTGAGCTAGTGAGACCTTACCACCCCAAGAAAAACTGTGTGAAACACAAGGAGTTCCAAAAACGTAAAGTACACCACCACAAAACTTGTGTGTTTGTGTGTTAAAATAACTTAGAGAGGCTTCAGCACAGAGAAAAAAAGATCAATTCAAGAGAGTCTGAACACCAAACAGCTACACGGAGTGCAACAGCGACAACAGGAAATTACGCAATATGGCTTACCCCTGTCACAGAGTCACGTACAGCTCACCAGTAAATTCATCACGTTATTGTGGCAGGACAAATATACAACAAAAAAGTGGTTTTATGAAGTCATTTATTGTTTTTGACAGACTTTAACAGATGCAGTCCCAGCCATTTACATTTTTCTGTTTTTGAGACTAGTCCCAGTGCTGCCTGCCTGCAACTTTGGCTTTGAGCATGCGCGGTCCATTAGCATTCTGGACTCCTTGGGGTAAATATCTCCTCTGAGTCCAGATGGACCTGGGGGCGGGCGGAGCAGCAGCGCACGGAGTTTTTCCAAATGCAAGTTAATAGTTGTGACTCTAAACGAGTTTTATTAAGCTGGACTGAGGTCAAAAATCGTTCTCTGGATTGTAAAGGCTGCGGACCACAGATTTGAGATGTTTTGGTTCTAAACACCTCAATCAAAGGAGAGTTTATTTCCCAGCCCCCCCCCCCCCCGCAGAACCTGATGATTCAAGCATTTCAATCAGCTGTGTTGGAGCAGGTACATAACTAAAGCAAGCAAGACTGAAGCCCTTAAGGACTAGAGTTGGACACCTCATTATAACATCTCTCTATCTCCTCTTGCGTCCTGCTACAAAATGTTATTAAATACATTTAAAGTAATAATTGTCACCATTAGGAACCACACGGCTGCAGCTCTCAGTAAGCTCAAAAGTAATTTAATTTCCTAGAAGTGTTATTTTGTTTAATTTAAGGTTATTTTATAACTATTTCATTATATTTTACGTCTTTTACTGTTTGTTTGTTTATTGTATTGTTTGGCAGATGAAAATGTCACGGAGGAGCTTGCAGAAATCATCCTCCAAACAAAACGCAGTTCATGCAGTACTTTTTTAGTCTAAGCATCCTACAACCAAGCTTTTGTTTCTGCTTCACAGACAAAAATGGTTCATTTTGTTTGGTCGGAACGGATTTGTTTCAGCGAAACTATAAAAGAACAAAACACACCGAGGCATTCCTGGCAGCTATGACGCCCACACACAGACTCAGAGGCTTGGATTGCCAGATCCCGTTCCTTTCCATCTCCAAGCAGCTGATACAAACGCTTGGATTGTTTTGTTTTACAGTTTGTTTTGCTGCCTGATTTCATTATGCAATGTTTTTTTTTTTTTTTCTGTTACGTAATGAGGAACACAGGGAAATTGGAACAAATCGTTAAAAGTTTTGTAAATTTTAGCCAATATGAAGGATTTCAGGTAAAGACAGCTGTCTTTTCAACTCTGGCTGATATTAGGGGTAACTAGTCAATCCATTTTGTGCAATCAGGAATCAGCAAAATTTCAGATATGTCATTTTATATCAGTGATGCAAGCTTGTAACATATCTACAGCACAAACTGTTTAAGCCTGAGGTGCGTGCCACCTGTGGAAGTAATAACAGCTGCTGGGTTTATGCTTTCATTACTCTACATTAGGTGCAATTTATTTGACTGAGTGCCTGTTTATTCATTTAAATTCAAGTTACAGACAGAAGCTTACATGCACTCATCATGGGCATGAATATCGCATCAATTATGACCTTTTAATGATTCATTTAAAAAAGATTAAAATATTAAAGAACTGCGATGATACTTCTATAATCCCCATCGGGTGAAATTTATACCCACATTTTCACGTGTATAGGGATAGGCATAATTAATCGACGATCAATTAATTGATCATTAAGAATTTCATCAATGCCATTTTTTTTTACCGATCAATGAACGCATGTTCTGTTGCATAGTGTGAGTTTTGAAGGAATGGAATTAATTTTGCTATGTGGCAGTAATTAAACACTTTACCACACGAGGGCGATGACTGAAAAATAAAACCCACGGGCCGACTCAGTTTCTTGCGAGTTTCTGTGTATTTCAAAAGTAGCATTGCCATGAAGAGGCCGCAGCAAAGTGTGGCGTGGGACCACTTTGACTGAAAAAAATAAAAAGGTCTCGGTTCACTGGCAACACTGCGAAGCTGTGTATTAGTACTTGAAAGCACTTCCAACCCTGGTTAGAAGCGGAGCATCCTGCTCTTGGTCTCAACCTAGCATCCAGTCGGTGTTAGCACGGAGGAGCCGAGATGCACAACGAGCAGAGAAACTTACTCACCGATTACTTTGAGGGAGGCTCCGCCACCCCTGGATTGCACCCTTACAGACTGGTGGAAAATGAATTAAACAAGATTCCAGAGGGTTGCCAAGTTAGCACAGAGGTATGTGTATCACAGCGACGTCTGTCCCTCACAGCAGGTGATCTCAGCGAAAGCAGCCTGGACCGTCAGTCTGGTCAACAGGCTGCTTTCGCTTCTGACCCCAGCACATGCTAACATGCTCATCTTTCTCAACAAAAATCAGTAGACTGATGCTAAAGTTGTATAGAAGTTACGGTTTCTTTGGTTTTTGTCTTTTTTATTCTGTTAATGAGCCTATTCATTGTTAGGTACGCTGATCTCTGTTATCCTCTTTCGCTAGGTTTTGCCAAATGTAACACAAAACTATCAGACCTATAAGTATTATATATCTTTTTTTTAAATTAAGTTATTGTTTAACATGACTTTTTTTAAAACTTTTTTGGAGAAGAAAAAAAATATGAGTCAGTTGTGTTAATGAGTACCGTCTTTTAGCTGTCGGCTCCGCTACATATAAGATATCAATGAGGAAACACGCTATTTTTCTATTCTCACTGCATTTTAATATAGCCTATGAACACTGAATTTTAATATAAAAATATCAATGATTAATCGAAAATCGATCGTTAATTCTCCCGATGATCGATGAAGACAGTTTAATCGAATGCCAATCCCTAATATGTACATTCACCTAAACAACGCCGCAGCTTTTTACCTTCAGGTTAGAGATCATGAATAACTAGGAAGGAGGATGGTAGATCATCAGTAAATGGGAATGTCTTTTGGAGTCATTTCTTCACAACTACAGACACCATAACTACCCTTTTAAACCAGCTTTGAAACACGGTGGCAGCAGTGGCAGAGCTAGACTTTTATACTTGGGGTGGCCAGAGGGGGGCCAAGGTTATTTCAGGGGGTCCATAGACTATGACAATAAATTTGTTTCTCGAACAATCAATTGCAATCGGATTGTCTAAATGTTGAAATATATTTAAGTACATAATAAGCACACAGAAGATGAGATTTGTGAATGTAATTTGGAGTTTATTAACAATATTCACAATGTAAAACAACTTTGGAACAATTTTTCAACAATTAACCATTTTACATGAATGAAAATAGACACATTCACTCACACCCAATTACACACACACAGTTACTCAAAAAAGGTATCAATTGATCAACAAGCAATTTGACACCACTTTGCCATGAAGAACATAGTGCAAGTTTTAACCGACCAGAGATACTGTTTATAGAGCTATATATGTTTGTTTGTTTGATGCAAGAAAAAAAGCGATCTGAGAGGGAAAACAATTTTGAAAGGAAAATATATATATTTGAGCGGAAAAAGTCACACTGATAGCAGAAAAATTATGATAATTGAGACCAAAAAAGCTTGTAGAGAAAGTATTTTGTTAATGGAAATATAAGAAATTAATTTGAAATTTAAAAAATGATTTCCAACCTTTAAGCAGATGGGCTACAGCAGCAGAAGAGAACACCAGGGGGCCCCTCCTCTCAATATTGTTGTTATAGTTAAGGAGAATGACTACTTCCAAATTTTCTTCAGCTTGACCACAAGTTATCAATTAAATGGTTGATACTTGCACACAGTGGGGCTATTGATCCAAAAAACCTATCAAAACCGGTTTAGGAATGGATACCTCAAATATTAACTATTATAGTTCAGGTATTAGAACCTCAAATAGTACCTGAACAACTACCCCAAGGAGTTGATATTCCTCAACTCCGACATGTCTTTGTCCGGCTTTCTAACCATACGGCCAGAAAGATATTTAAAGAGGAGTAGCAAAAGCAAATTAAGTGGATTAGCAGTGCTTGCCAACAACCAATAGTGTCATCCAGGAGACGTTACTGTAAAGTTCTGTCTCTGCTGCCTGGATAATGAGCTGTTAGCATGTTATTACAGTCATGAATATGACTGTATACAGTAACAGTCTTCAGTCAGAGGCCTCAAGACTGACAGCTACTAGAAATCCTTACTGCCCACAGCATCACCAACCACAACGAGTCTTTGAAGATACTTGAATGATGTGAGTTGTGACTACATTTATTTCCCAGTTGGGATAAATAAAGTCTTTTTGAATTGAACTAAATGAAGCTGGCCAGCTTAACGTTTCTGACCATTTTCCTAAAGTCCTGACCTCAACCTACTGGAAATCTTTAAACTTCGGTTGAAAGCTGGCTCCGTGTCAGGGACCCAACCAATTTAAAGATCTCAATCCATTCTACAGTACGTAATGCAGACATTTTTTCCCTTTAATGGATTAGAAAAATAAATTCAAACTTATGAACCAACTTAATGATTTCAAATTAACTGTTAAAGTTATATGATGTATGACCACTTTACATGGAAGATGAACTATTCAAAAACATTATAAGCAGCCCCAAATTAGAGACGTTTATGCCCATGTGGAGTGTATTTTTATACTTCTTCAAAATGTGGCCGGATGAGTAATAACTAGGCCTGTCGCGATAATCAATAAATCAATTAATTGACCAATAATTAAAAATGCGCTCGGTAACTTTAAGAGGCCCGATAATTTTTCATTGACTGAAGTCGCGTGATAATGAGTTAACGTCGCTACATCCGTCTCGACTGGCTCCTCTCGGTTTAGCGTAAGGAGTGAACCCTCCTGTCAGCCGCTCTGTCTCTGTGTGCGTCGAGGCGGAGCACACGCTGCCAGCGTGATCATACCTGGCGCTGGAGCAGCGGAGGAGGAGGAGGAGAGCATAGACGAGTCGATAAACATGGAGTTGGTTTCTAAGCCGAACGCAACAGCCGACGTGTGGGAACATTTTGGATTTAAACCAAATGACCGAGGTGAACCACGGAACATTAATGAGCCGACATGTCGCGTTTGTTTTAAAACGGTTCATGTTAAACACGGCAACACGACAAATCTGCACGCTCACCTCAAACACAACCACCCGCTCCAGTTTTCCCAGCTGGGTAAAAAAACATCTACGAAAGAGGCAGAGGGGCCCTCGACGTCTTCCCGTCAGCCCATCATCACGGGGGCATTTATGAAACAAACAAAATATAAACGGGACAGTGCCAAATGGTGCGCACTCACAGACGCCGTGGTTCGCTACATAGCCAAAGAGATGCAGCCATTTAACACCGTGGAAAAGACGGCTTTTCGACAAATGTTACAAACATTTGACCGGCAATATGAGTTGCCTGGAAAAACATACGTGTCACAAACGGCAATTCCACTACTATACAATAACGTGAAAGACGAAATCCTGAAGAAGATTACAGACATCTCATTTTACTCTGCCACTACAGACATGTGGTCAAGCTCAAACATGACCCCCTATATGAGCTTGACCATACACTACGTAACAGCTGACTGGACCCTGCACTCCAAGTGTTTAGAGACCAGATATGTTCCTGATAACCATACTGCTGACACCCTTGCAGAAAACTTGAAGTCTGCTTTAGAAGACTGGGGACTGGATGAGCACAAACTAGTCTGCATTACTACAGACAATGGTGCTAACATTGTTGCTGCTATAAGGAATCTTGGCTGGCAATGGCTCAATTGCATTGGCCACAACCTCCATCTTGCTGTGTCCCATGGTCTGGACAGCGACAAAGACCGGACAGCACGTGCCATAGGACTCTGTAAAAGTTTGGTCAACACATTCAACCTGAGCTGGATTAAGAAGAGAGACCTGAGGAAGGCACAGAGTGAGGCTAATCTTCCCCAACACTCTCTAATATTGGTGAGCAGTTTGTGTTTAAGTCATCATTGATGGTTTTATTTAACAATATATTAAAATTTGCTATTTTATTTTATAGTGGCCTCATATCTGCACTTTCATGAGCATGTTTGTGTGTGTGTGTCATATATATATATATAGATATTTAAATGTATTTAATTATTATTACTTTTTAATTATCTAAATGAGAATGAATTTTAGTATGCATATACAGTATATGCCCTGGCATATATAAAATAACATACAATTATTCAAACAAATAAGTAAATATAAATAAATGAGTTGATATAGACTAACTAATGAACCAAAACAATATCATCTTTACCACAGGATGTTACCACACGATGGGGCACCAAGCAGAAGATGGTAGAGAGGGTGCTGGAGCAACTCCCAGCCATAAGAAATGTCCTGGTTCAAGACAGAAAACATAGCCACCTCAACCCAACCTGGCAGGATGTTTCTGTGTTGGAGTCCATCAACGCAGCAATGAAACCATTGGCTGACTTCACAGATGTGCTCTCAGGGGAAAAGTACGTCACTGTGTCCTCAGTTAAGCCTGTGCTGGAACTGATAAAAGGCGACCTTCTCTCTTCTGGCTCTGACGACACTGCACTGACAGCCAAAATTAAGCAAAACATTTGCAGGGTGCTGACTGAAAAATACAGCTCACCTGCAATCCAAGTCCTCCTGAGAAAGGCCACCATCTTAGATCCAAGGTATCGTGGCAGCATGGAGGGGGGAGATGCATTGGATGATGTGAAACATCAGCTTGTGCAAGAGATACTGGACTTAAAAGAGCCAGAAGGAGGTAAAGAAGGTGCAAGTGGTGAGAGCTGCAGCATAGGTGGTGGAGGAACTGAAGATGAACCTCCTGCTACTGTGACTACCAAGAAGAAGAGACTGAGTGATCTTCTTCAAAACCGAAGAGCTCATCTCACAGGTCAGGCCCAGGCTGCAGTTCCAAAAAGAGTGCAGGCTGATGCAGAGTTGACCAAGTTCCTCCAAGAAGATGCACTTGATGCATCTTGTGATCCATTGATCTGGTGGCGTGACAATCAAAGAAGATATCCTTTTATGGCTAAGTTGGCCGAAAAATACATGTGCATTTGTGCAACAAGCACCAGCTCAGAAAGAATGTTTAGCACAGCTGGCAACATTGCTACTCCTGAAAGATCCTGCCTTAAGCCACAGAAAGTAAACATGCTGGTCTTTCTTGCTCGAAATCTGCAAAATTAAAGCTACATATATATTTGCATATGGGCTATTGAGGTTTTTTCTGTTAGTTTGCACTTTTTGTTTACAAAAAAGTTCCCAACTGGATTGGAAGTGTTAAATGTCTTAACCTAATGTTTAACATACATTGAAGTGCAATTTTTTTTACAGAAATTTTATATTTTATTGTTTCAATTGTTTTTATTTAAGTGCCTTTTTTGTTTATATGTTGTTCTTGGTTATTATGTTTATTTATTTTGGATATTTACAATGTCTTCTCATAATACAATTCCAGTTTCAATTATTCTTAAAAAATAAAAGTTAATTTATCTTTAATCTTTTGTACTTGCATTTTTATACCATTATTATTAGATTAGATTAAAATGTATGTAAAAACGGCAATATTATCGTTTATCGCAATAATTACTGGGACAATTTATGGTCCAGCTAAATTTGTTATCGTGACAGGCCTAGTAATAACAGCTTAAAGTTATGCTCTTTAGTCTTTACAAGTTCTAAAAAACGATGTGTTTTTGCATAGCTAAAAGATCCCAGTTGCTCATTTGGAGTCAGGTTCCCAACCCTGTAGAGCTGAAACACAGATCAAATCAATCCTGTCATCTAGCTACTAACCAGTATCCAGACCGAAATACCAGCTTTAACCTAAAGAAGAGCATCTATCGATCACTGTGGCCGTCTATCTAGTCCGTCTCCTATCAACCACTTGATGCACACCACTTGTGTGACTTCTTGACACTGCAGAAGAAAGAAAAACCCGTTGGGACTACAAAAGCAAGACTTTGGATCACTTAGTTCCCTAACTCAGTCTGGGTCTCAGTAAGATGTGTGTTAAAGACACAGAGCTGAGGGAGATGGGAAAGAATCATTGCTAATGGCGGGTAAACATGGTAATTTAGTGTTCAGAAATGGTCTCTGGTATTTTACACTTACAGTTAAGCTGTAAATTATGCAACGTGGTATACATTTTATAATCCGATGACATAAAAGTGTTTTACTAATGATAATTAAACATATGACATGGAAAAGCATAAATGTATCACTAAATTCAACACGAACTGACAGCAATCCAGGGTTCAAAATTATTCTCATAATTTCCGAAATTTAATGAGTCAAATTCTCATAACTTTATTTTATAGTGGATAACTGGAACACTTGCGGAGATGGACGGGTGGATGAATAGATGGATATATGGACAGATTAATTAACATGTGGCTGGAGGCATGGACAGATGGGCGAATGGATGGATGAAGGATCGAGGTATGGATGGTCATTTGGATGGATGGAGGTACTCATGGACAGATGCATCAAATACTGCTCCATCTTTAATTTACCAGCAGCATAAAACTCTCACTGGCTGGTTGGACCAGAGGATCTTTAGAAATTCAGATGTTTATATTTCCAGGGTTTTCGGAATACAGTCTGGAATTACTAATATTGTTTTCATAGCCTTTGTTTCCCCTCATTCGCTTTTAGACCCGGAAAATACTTCCAGTTCCACGTTTAAGAACCCCAGACATGTTTCAATCACACAAAGGTTTAAGTCTGTTTGTACACTGTAAGACACAAAGATGATGCCTGATTGATATTCAAGCTCAGTTTCTTTATTCCCTCCCTTCTCTTAACCTGGCCTGTGTCTGTCTGCTCATTTCCACATCAATCAATCCGAGAGTCAGCTCAGATGTAAAACACACAGATGGAGATGGAAGTAATGAGATGCAGAGGGAAATAAGCAGGAGGGGAGGGTGACAGATAAAGACTGGCAATAAAGAGATAAACAGACAGAGCTCTACAGGTTTGCCTCCTGATACCACAGGAGTGCAGCGACAGAGGGGGACAAATCGATCTGCATGCTCGGATGGGACGATGTTTAAACTCCAAAATGAGGAGTCAAACACAGCGCTGCCCCGTGAGGACCAACAGAAGTTGTGACAGCCCACAAGAACAGTGAGCGCATGCACAGATGTTCAAGCAAAAGGAGCTGAAGGGATGAGCAGGGGATGGAACTCGTCAGAGGAGACTTACCACTTCTCGGGGAAGGAAGGCGTCCTCCTGGCGTAGAACCAGCAACCCCACTGCGCCACCCATAGGTGTGTTCCTGAGCAACGAGACCACCTCCTCCTGGGTCCGCCCATTCAGGTCCACTCCATTTACCTGAACAAGACACAGTGACTGAGGTCCGCTCAAGATCAACCATGATGTGAATGAAACTAAAGAGAAACACTTTGTTTGATGCAGACAGGTTATGCTCCTGCTGGTTCCTTTACCACTTTATTCCTTTCTAAATAAAATAAACTACTATTTATCTCTAAATGAAGCAGCAAAAAGGAAAGTGGCTCAAAGCTCCAAACAGCAGGAAACGCTGTTTGGAGCTTTGAGCCACTTTCCTTTTATAGCCCCACTGTGTGCAAGGATCGATGGGTGGATGAATGAAAGACTGAAAGAGCGAATTGATGGATGATTGTTATGGAATGACGGACAACTAAACAATTGTATTGATGGAGGGATGAACAGTTGGATGAACAGATGATTGGATGGATAGATTGATGGAAGATTTGAGGGAATGGCCAAATGGACTGATAGATGGATCAATGGGTGCATTGAAGAATGGAGGGATGGACAGACAGACAATTAGACAGAAGGAGAGACGATTGAATGGACAAATGAAAGCACAGATGAAAGGTAGGATGAACAAATAATTAGGCGCTTTGATAGGTGAAGGGATAGAGAGAAGGATAATTAGCTAAACAGATGGATGGATGATTGGATAAACAGACGATTGAATGGACATATTGATGTAAGACTTGAGGGACAGCTAGAGGAATGATTAGATAGACGAACGATTAGATGGACAAACGGCAAGATGGACTGATAGATAATTAGGTGAACAGATGATTAGATGGATCGATGGGTGGATGGATGAATGGATGGACAGACTGGTTAGTGATTGGATGAACAGATGACTGGACAGATAGACGGATGGATGATTTAGTTGACTGATAAACGATTGATTAGATAAGACATTGCATTTACCATTTACAAATGGCAAAATGAATGATGCACTGATGGAAGAATGGATGAACAGTATATTGGAATGTATGGATTGATGGATGATTTTAAGAAAAATGATAGATGAATGATCCGATAAAAACATGACCAGATGATTTACTGATGGATTGCATGACTGGATGAACAGATGATTGGATGATTTGAGGGATGGATAGACTGATAATTAGATAAACAAATGACCAGTTGGATGATTGGATAGATTGAAGGGTGCGTCAGTAGACGGATGGATAGTTAGAAAAATGGATGAATAAATGATGGATTTGTAGATAGATGGATGAATGAATAGATGATAGGTTGAACAGAAAAATGGATAATTTGAGGGATGGGTAGATGAATAATTAGACACCTCGATAGATGGTTGATTGGATGCTTGATGGATGGATGAACGATTGGATAAACAGATGGATGGATGGATGGAAAATTAGATGGAGAAATGGATCATTACATAAATGGACAGGTGGATGGAATGATTGGATAAACAGATAACTGAAGGGAAAGATGAATGGATAATTTGAGGGATTCATGGATGAATGATTAGACACCTTACCAGAATAAGGACTGGATGAATGGATGGATGGATGGTCTGTTTGACAGACTGACCTGCAGACTAATGGATTATTGGATCGGTAGCTAGATATAAGTGAAAGTATACTGATCTGTTGATATTTTTCAACCTTCCCATCAAACATCTTCAGGACTTTGTGTCAGAAAGTTAAGCAGAAATTAACAAAAAATCTATCCATTTAAAAAAAGGGATCAGCTGACTGAGGCAATTTTGGCTGAGAGGAGGAACCTAAAATAGACAAGGAACCACTAAAGGTATTCCAATAAAGCAGGATTAAAAATTAACATTTTATTTTAACACAAAAAAGTGTCTTTAAAACTAGAAAACAGATTTTTTTAAATCCAAACTGTGGGCAGGTCATTAGAATTAGATTCACCGCTGAGCTTGTGACTCTAGTCAGAACGTTTGTGCCTCACGGGTAATAATCCTTTATGCAAATGGCTTGCAAAGAGGGATGATGCAACTTCATACGCTGCTCTCCAACTGCAGCACAAGAGTTTCGGAACATGCTCTTCGATTTCTAAACAGGAGGCAGAATTTCCATATCAAAAACCGGGAGCTTTAACGCACTGTCTACGCGTGGAAATTAAACAGATGGCAGGAAGATTTGACTGATAAGCGGGTGCAACACTGAGAAACTCATGTCGCATATGAGGATAAGTTTAACATGAAGAGTAAAAGAAATCCTGCAAACAGCACCACATCTCGTCGTCTCACCTCCAGCAGCCGATCTCCTGCCTTAAGGCGGCCATCTTGGATGGCGGCTCCCCGAGGGAGAATGTTCTTGACGTAGATTGGTGCGGAGCCCCCAATGGGAACGTCACGTGACGTTATGCTGAAGCCGAGTCCTTCGGGGCCTACAGGAAAAAATACAAAACAACATAAAAAGACGGACATTTTAATGATGGAATTTGGTTTGATCCTCGGGGGGACGCTTGTAAGAATGCATTTAGATCCAACTGGCAAAGTCCTCATGGACCTGATGTAAGAGAGGGCAACAACGGCGGTGAATCTGTGCGGATGAAGCTGGCTCAGAATGAGAAGGAGAACACATGTATCTGGGTAATTACATCATATGTTTACAGTAAACAACAGCTGGGAGTGTTAAAAGGGGCAGCTAAATATGGTTTAATTGACATATGTAAAGAATAAAAAGAATAAAATTGGTCAACACCGTTATCATATTTATATTCAAATAAACACCTTCTGTTTGTAGGGATAGGTCTCTGCTCCTTAAATAACTTTTAACCTCGACTTTATCTCTTGAAAACTGTGGAAAATGTACATCTACAATAAACAATTCCCTGGAAAAGACTAAACCGACCATAAGGTTCCAGCACATATCTCCATTAGGAGATCCCAGATCCCTGCTGTTCAGTTTAAAATAAATAAATATATAAATAAATAAATGGATGGAAGTGAGGTAAGAAGTCAGAGTTAAGTAAGTAAGTAAGGAAGGAAGGAAGGAAGGAAGGAGAGGTAAGAGTAAAGGCCACAAGAAAGAAAGGAAGGAAGGAAGGAGAGGCAAGAGTAAAGGCCACAAGGAAGAAAGGAAGGAAGGTGAGGTAAGAGAAAAGGCTAAAAGGAAGGAAGGAAGAAGGGAAGGAGCTTTTGTTTAATTTTCCTACCAACTTCATCAGAGAAGTTAAATACAGACAATCCTGCATCCTGACAGATGAGACCCCAATCAGGTTTATTGATACTAACTAAAGGAGACAAAACTACGGCGATGGTCAACCATGCAATCAATCAACTCAGCCACGCTTTACGCGTTACCATGTCTGGATGCTTTAACTACTGTTTCATTGCCTCTATTTGAGGAAGCTCTCCTGTGAAAACCGTTGTCTTGCAACATGGGAATCTGGTTCAGGTGCAGCTGTGTAAACTTATTGTTAAAAGAAGTTTATTAAAGGCAATCCTTGTTTTATCAGAGGGCTGGCTTTAGTCCCACAACAGTAAAAGAGTTTACCATCCTGTTTCACATCCCCTAAACTAATCCCCCACATTGATGAAGCAATCAGCTTCCCGCAGGCAGACAAGAACCGTTGGTGCTTCCTCCGGTAACCCTGTTCAGGTGTTTTTTATTGGAATGAAGCAAGGAGGAGGATCTTTGACACTCTCATTAGCATGATTAGGACACACCTAGGTAATTTTCAGCACGGAAAAGGATTTAGAAGGAGACCAGTGTACCATTTGAGGCCGTAAACAACGCAGGAGTTTAATCTGAGCTCCAAGCTGTGGGCTTAAATCGGCACTCAAAACAAAACGAGAGGAGCCAAACCGTCTCTTGGGAACCGCTGTTAATCCCTGCGAGTGTCTGCTCCGACAACAGCAAACAAAAAGGAGGAATGAGAACAGATAGCATCTTTGATTGTGAACACAGCAGATCTCATTGCATGCGCAGAATGTAGCAAGTTAAAGGAATGAGGGTAGGAAGGAAAAGGAAAAGGCTGCGGCGTAGACGATGCAACAAGCAGCTGGGTGGCGTTTTTTACTTTATTTAT
Organism: Valencia hispanica; assembly: GCA_963556495.2. NCBI lineage: Eukaryota > Metazoa > Chordata > Actinopteri > Cyprinodontiformes > Valenciidae > Valencia > Valencia hispanica. Next base: position 9,242,376 of record OY747712.1, on the reverse strand, counting down.
GACAGTCTGGATCGATTCCAGTCTGATAGGAGTGGACAGATTTGGGTGAGAATTTCATTGACACAGGACGCAGCTCCGTCAGACTCCTTTCAGGGCCCAGCAGCTGCTTAGCAACAAGCTTACTGGCGCCAACACCTGAAATCCTGCTGGCAGAAGATCACACCACCTGGGCCAGCTGTCACTCAGAACCAACACCGGAGAAATCTCCAGAAATTCTCAGTCCTGACCCAGACTGCAGCTCTACCTGTTTTTTTTTTCTCCAGGTTCTGCAGGTTTCCATCAACGGGTCTCAGTTTCACATCAGGTTGGCAAATTCTGGCTATTCTACGGTTTCTCATTCAAACAATTTCTTTGTTTTAGATGTTCAATCAGTGATGAGGGATTTGTGCCAAAAGGATCAACAAAAAATAAAAAAATACAGTCTCGCACAAAATATACCAGAATGAAGCAACCAAACAAAACATTTCAGAAGCAAAAATGTAAATTTCGAAAGCAAAAAAATAATCACTCTGAAAACAAAAAATAATTTATAAGTAAATATTTATATTTCAAAACCAAACATTAATTTTTACTTCTTAACTATTCATATTTTATTTCTATGACAACTTTATGGTTCTCACTTGGCTGTCATCTAAGTTTTCTCTAAACGTAAGTTTTTGCTGTTGCGTTTGGTAAAAAGTCTTAGTTGGAGGGGCGTATCAGCGCTTATCTCGTTGGTCATGACGTTTTAGAGCGAGTGGCTCGTTCTGTTTGCCAGACGCCATTTAAAAGACGAAGAAGAACTGCGTAACCTGGATGTTGTACCTTTAAACTCAGTTTACCCGGCCTGGGCTTTTCGTCGACCACGAACACCGAAAGTGAGCGGGTGTACATTTCGACGGTCTAGCCTTTCAAATTTATTCCCGCCCCTACCTTGGCGTATTCCCTGCCACCTTAGCCACCGTGATGACGCTAAATACATGCTCTTAAAAAGAGAGCTCCTCTCATTAATGACCCACAGCCATGCTGAAACCGATGGTGGAGGTACAGAAACCTCCCATAGTTTAGAACCTGCACTGGGAAAATTGTGATAGAATGGCCGGAAAAGCCAATAACAGGTCTTGCAGAGAAAATCAGTGAAGAAAAAACAACAACAATCGTTCTATCTAAAAAGGATGCATTTCAAGATAATCTCCCTATTTACATAAAAAAAACAATAAAGCATAACCTTTTTTTCAACTCAAATAACTTATCGACATGAAAGTCCTGCAGATTTTGTCGTCACCTCACCTTTCTTAAGCTGAATGTTGAGTCTTCTCCCCACTTTCTTCGTAAATCCCGCCGTCGGGGTGGAGTTCAGCCCCCTCTGAGGTGAGTGGGTGTGGCCTGTTGGAGGTTTGGCGGCCGAGACGGCAGAGGGGGTGAGATGCGGATAGCCATTGTTCGGGTCTGAGTGGGTGTGGGTCTGAGGATGGGAATGGGCTGGGTGCGTTTGGGAACCGTGGCGGGTTATCCTTTGGTTGTGGTCGACTCCGGACAGGGAGTCCGGGCTGAAGCGTCCCGACGAGAACGAAGGGTTCCTATCGACATGCGAGAGCTGCTCGTAGTGGGCCTTCATGGATGACGGAACCACATGGAACATGATCACAGGAGAGCGCATAGCCTGGCGGAACATGTTCTGTGCCCTAAAAACAGGAAGAGATGAAAGACAGACACAACAAAGGAGGTTAAACAGAGAAAGTGTTATTTTAGGTTTGAAAAGAGCAACACAAACTCATCCAATGTTAATCACAAAGAACCTATTTAAAATTGCCTGAGCATCGTTCCTTAGTGGAGCACTCCACCTACCAGATGTCCATCTTCGCCCACCTGAACAATCTGACATGTTAATTAACACTTATTGCCAACGCAAGCAGCTCTAAAAAGAAACTGAACCCTCCCCAACTCCTCCATCACAATCTTCTCATTTGGCTGCAGATGAAGGAGACCGCTATGCGTCTGCTTGTTCACAGAAAATCCTCTTTAAACCCCCTTCAGCGCGGGCCTTTCTACAGAAGATGAGAGTCGAAACTTGTGCTGCCTTGTTAGCACCACCTGTTTCAGTGCAGCAGACCCTGACAGCTGAACGAACGTTTAGGAAACTATGAGGCTCCAGAATTTGAAACGCTTCCCCCTCCCATGGACTAACAACTAAAACTTGAATTGCTGAAGAATTTTTTTTTCTTCTTTTTTGCGGGTCTCATTTTCCCAGCAGCTAATAACGTTCCCAGAGGACGAGAGTCTTTTCACAGCTTCTTTACAATTTTTGGCTTCAAAAATCAAGTGCCAGACAGGATGTAATATGCAGCGCACCTCTATAAAAACACCTTTTAATACCAAGGACAACTGCGCTACTTTAAAGTGCCTATGACTGGAAGGTTTATTCGCTCTCTCTGGAAAGGTTATGTTTCAGAGCCTGGAAGGCAAGTTTTAACATAACAGGAACAATAAGGATTGAATTACTTTTTATTCTATTGCCAAGAAACCAGTAACTGTGCAAAAGTCCTGAGTCGTGTCTCATAACTTCATTCATTGCTTTTAAGCAGGCACACTGTCTTGCCATTTTTTATCAGGTCTCCAGGCTTATTAAAAGTTTTATAAAGTTTTTCAGGGGTCTTTACATTCATTTCAGTCACACATTGCAGCCTACTGTTTACTGTCACTGAACTTTGGGGCTAATCTCTATGTAAATACAGGTTACTTTCCAAAAAGTAAGTTTTAAAAACCTTGCAAATCTTTAAAAAAGGGGAATCATTTTCAAGAAAAGTACCCCATAAGTCTGGGTAGATTCTAGAAAGGATAGTCTATAAAGTCTTATAAAAGTCTCCAATAAGTTCCATTAAAAGAACCCAGTGAGTTCTGCGTAAGTATCCTGTAATTTCCATCAGAGTAACCTGTAGGTTCTGTGACAGTAAGCTGTAATTTACCTGTAAGCAACGTGCACATTCTGTTGAACTTTTGAAAAGTAACATCAAGTTCTATAAACCAACCAACCTCTTATGTCCAAAGTAACATTTACGTTCCAGGTAAGTTCTGGAAAGTAACATGCAAGTTCCCCAAAAGCAACCTTAAATTTGGACAAAGTTCTCAAAAGTAATCAGTAATTTACATGAACATAATCTTTTATGTTCCGAGTAAGTTCTGGGAAGTAACCTGTAAGCTCTTTGAAAGCGACCTGTGATTTCAATAGAAGCAACCTGTTTGCTGTGACTAAGTTCTGTAAAGTTCTAAAAGAAACTTGTATATTCAACAAATGTAACCCATAGGTTTTGAGTAAGTACTGGAAAGTAACCTTCAATTTCCATCTCTGAGTTTTGGAAAGTAACAACAAACTTCTCTGAAAGCAACTTGTAGGTTCCAGGAAAATAACCTGTAGTTTTAGGTTGGTTCTGGAAAGTAACCCGTTATTTCCATGGAAGTAACATAGATATTCTGATTAAGTTCTGAAAAATAATAAGCAGGTTTCATGAAAAAAAGTCACAATTTCCCCAAAAGTAACCTCCAAGTTTAGGGGTGGTTAAGGGTAAGTACTAGAAAGTAACCGGTAATTTACATGAAAGTAACTTTTAAGTTCTCTGTAACTTCTATAGAGTAATCTCAAAGTTTTGGAAAGTAACATCCAAGTTCCCTGAAAACTACTTGTAGGTTTCCAAGGAACTAAAGCCTAGTTTATACTTCTCCGCCTGCGGAGGTACGCAACACCATTATCCGACGACACACCTTCACTCACGTAAGGACGAACGGAGTAGGGCACCATTTTTCTGCTATCCGTCAAACGCAACGGAGAGCGCAAGTCTGTGATTGGTCAGCTCCAGATCATTTCACCAGAACGGTGCTCTATAGTCGATGTAATTAGTAGTCAATGCAGCTTTTGGCCACTAGATGCTTTCTATAGTCAGTTTATCTAGTATTGTCTTTTGTCGATTTTGAACACCAGGAGGTGTGGAGAACAACAAAACAGATCGCTGTGTTTGTTTACATGCGCTTTAAGAATATTCAATGAGCTGCACTTCTAGGAAAAAGCTTTCCACCTCAATCAAAACTCGCTCTCTGTCGGCCATTGCTCCTTGAGTGGATGCGCGTTTACAAGCTGAAGTAAATAAACTTTCGTCGACTAGAAACGTCACTGCGATGGTAGGCGGACCCGCCAGAAAAGTTCTGCCCCCCCTGCTGTCCTAGTGGGGGATCGCTTTGCAACACTGACACACCAATGGAGAAGTAGAAAAAGAAAACGTCTCCATCAATGCGTGTGTGTGCGTGTGCGCGCGTGCAAACTTGGTGATGGAGAAGTAACCTGTATGTAACGTGAAAGTCTTGATAAGGTTTTGAAACTAACACACAAGTTTCATGAAAGTAACCTGTAGATTCCACAAAAGTAACCTCTGAGTTTTGAGTTGGTTAAGGGTAAGTACTAAAAAAGTAACCCGTAATTTACAAGAAAGTAACCTTTTATGTCCTGAATAAGTTCTTGGAAGTAACATATAAGCTCTTTGAAAGTGACATGTGATTTCAATGGAAGCAACCTGTGGGTGAGTTCTGTAAAGTAACTGTCAATTTCTGTAATTTTTTATTTATTATTAATTCTGACTGTATACTAAATCAGTAAGTTTTGGATAGTAACATCCGAATTCCCTGAAGACTACTTGAAGTTTTCAAGGGAAGTAACCTGTACTTTTTAGGTTGGCTCTGGAAAGTCACCTGTTATTCCCACAAAAATAACCTGTATGTTTTGATTAGGTTCTAAAAGTGAAACGCAAGTTTTATGAAGGTTATCTCTAAGTTCTGTAAATTAACAGGTGAATACAGCAAATGCATCCTGAGGCAAACTTTTATGTTCAAGAAAATCACCTGCAAAATGTATGATGCAACCCCTGTATTTTGAGTTGCTCCCACGGTTTTTCTTTCTGGATTAGCTACCTAACGTGACAATGAATATCTCATGTAATTTCCCATTTTTTCCCAAGTTTTTTAAACTTTCCTAAAGACATGAATTTTAGACACTTTATACGTATTGTATAGTTTTTTTAGAGCCTGACTTAAAGCACAGTACCGTATTTCTAACAAAAAAAGCAACTTCTTCCAAGTTCTGCAACTATTTGAGCGGGAGCATGAATGTTAAAGTATCAGCTTGTGAAAAATCAAATAATTTTGTGAACAAAAGCCTTTAATGACATAAAAATGTTTTATTGCTGTATGCTGTTGATGAACAACATATCCAAGTCTTTTCCAGCAGGCCATGTGATACTTTCATTTTCATTGTGAGAGCAATACCGATGTGAACAGGAACCTCAGACATAGTTTTTGGCAAAAAAAACAACTAACAAGAATAAACAGCAGTGAAAAGCAGGAACTATAAATGTTAAGCATCCACTTTCAGGAATGAGGAAAGTGTTAAAACAGGAATCCAGAAGAGCAGCATCACACAGGGACAAAAGCTGAGAGGATTTCAGGGTCAACATCAGCAGTTAGGAGCTGTGACCTACAGGAGTTAAACAGGGAAAGGTTAGTTTTGCACTGTGGTAGACATCAGGGGAGCCTGGCAGGAAAGCAGAGGACGTTAGAGAAACAAGGAGGAATGTAGCGGATTACGGTGAAAGGACAAGTTTAGGATTAAAGGAAAAACACGACGGAAGAAGTCCAGAAATCTCAGCCACACAGGAACAGCTTCTTACTGTTCGAATCGGATGTTTCGGAGGTCTCCGTTATTGATACGGATGATGCAGTCGTTCTCTTGGAAAAGGCCCTGGTGTTCAGCCTTCCCTCCCCTCTCCAGACGCTTGACCAACAAGCCAAGAGTCCTAAAAAAAGGTTTGAAAGTTGAAAGAACAAAATAAAACTGTAAAAATAAATGAAACCCAGTGCAATCTTGAAAAAAAAAAAAAAAAAGTTGGATAGGTGAAGACATAAAAATGATTTGGGTTTTTCTAACTTCTAAAATGATTTAAAGAGCAACTGACCCCCAAATCAACCTTTTTTTGCTGATAAACAGTATAAATGAGTGTCTAATAGTGCTCTCTACATGTATGGTCTTTCTTTGGGGTACTTTAGTACATTTTAGTAAAAAAAATAATTTTCTACGAAAAACCGTCAGTGCGGCATCCTCTTCAGGTTAAAACTTTACACTGCACTTGAATTTAAATCGGGCATTGCCGTTTGCGCTGTGGTGATGGCTGACGTCAGCCAACCTGCTGCTGTGGGGTATAAAAGCAGCCGAGGGTCAGCCACGCCTCCGTAGCGAGTTGGAGTTGGAATAGCCAGGAAGTGCTGACGCCAGCCCTCTCCCTCCGCCGTCCCTTGGTCCACCAGGCAACGCCTCCTTTTGTTGCATTTTTCACACTGGAAACGTGGGCGGAGTTAGACTCTGGTACGGGAGTGAGTTGCTCTTTAGATCCAACTTAAACTAAACAAATCCAACTAAAGATTTCCCGAGTAATGAGTTCATAATAGATTCAAGCAAAATGGGGAAGTTGGGTGTTGAAAAACCAAGTGCATCCCATAATTACACAGCTTGTGAAAAAGCATCTTTTTGCAGAAAAAAACTTCACTGTTTTCTTTCCATCAAACTTCTTTAGGTCGTGTCCAAATTGATGGGCTGCACCCTTCGTTGACAGCGAAAACCGGAAGTGATGATATTTGATGGTTTATAGTTACAAAAACCGCCCATTCGGTCCGCAATGAATCTGGGGATAAAGTGGGCTGCAAAGGATACAACAGACCAATCCTTCAAATCCTTGGATAAGTAAGACACATTTGTGGGGCGCATTTGGAGGAGCCTTTCAAATTTGGAAAGCCTTCGTTGCATCATAATCAGCCTTTAAAGGATGCAGCCCCCGAATTTGGACACACCCATAGTCTCCTACATTCCCTTGGGTGAATTTTACACCGTTGCTTCAGTTCATTCAGATTTGCAATATCAAATATTTACCTCCACCAGGTGGTAATGTTCTCGTGCCTGTCTGTCTGTTTGCAGCATAACTCAAAAAGTTTTGGACGGATTTTAATGAAAACTTGAGGAAATGTCAGCAATGGGACCGGGAACAACTGATTACATTTTGGGGCTGACTTGACATGAAGTGCATTTCCACCCACCAAGCAGTGGTGCTTTGGTGGACTCCTCTCCAATCTCAGAAAGCTCACAGACCGCTAACCTCGCGCAGCAGCCCCCGCTACGGTTGGAGCATTTGCAGAGCAAATTAATCACGCATGTGCAAATCTCCCCTCTATGCTGGAAGAGCACACCAACAGCTGAGTTGCAGACTTATGGTTCAGTCGAATGTAATTTATTTATTAACCTTAGCTAATACCTGTAATTTACCATTTAACATGCTAACTCAAGCCTGTAGTGTCTGAGCAGCCGCACTTCTTGGGGTTTATGTACCTGTAACCTCTTGGTGAATCAGCTCTGCCGTTCATTCATTTGAAAACTAGCAGCGGTTTTAAATATTTTCGACATGTCAATAAACTTTCTCGCTGGGTAGTTTCCTTATTCAAAACCCTGGGCCGCTCTTTTCCCTTTTAAGTCTTATGTAAGCAGCCAGGTTGTACTTTGTTTTTCTAAACACATTTATTTCTAGTTTGGCTTTGATTTTGTGTAATAAATAACCGAAAATTGGAATCTTTATTTTGTTTTTGTACATTTAAGGTTGGGTTTAAATAATCGCAGAACATGAAGATGAGCAGGAAGGTTTTGGATTTCACCCCCAATGGCAGATGGCACGACTCTTACTCGCATTTAGCCATGTTCTGGTTCTGCTGGAGGATTATTCATGTTAAAGGAGAGTTTTTCCTATCCACTGTTGCTACATGCTTGCTCAGTATGAGGTATCACTGCAAGTCAATGTCTCAAAGCAATCTGCTGGGTTTCCTAAACTGAACTTAGTACATTGCTTGATAATGAGGATTAATTGGAATTCAATTCAAATTCAAATATATTTTATTGATCCCAAAGGGAAGAGCCCAGAAACATTACAATTAGGTCAATAAAATGGCCTTTTAGGTACGAGTGTGTACGTGCATGGCTGTTTGTCTTCTGTCCCCCCTGTGATGAACTGACAACCTGTCCAGGGTGTTGTACCCCGCCTCTCGCCTAATGACTGCTGAGATAGGCAGCAGAAACGCGTCTCTTACGCTGCTCGAACAAATAACTTATTTAACTTACTTTGCTGCTGCTGTTACTAGACAAATTCCAACCGTTTCTTCCTCAGCTCTTCTTTCTTGGGTAAAACATGCAACGCTGATGTGATCTGATCTCCACAAATAACACAATCCCGAATGTGCTCCACCATGTTGTGGAGTTGCTAACGGTTAGCTTCTACCAGCAGAGAGACCCTCTCCTCTCTCCGGGCTGCAAAAGACCATAATTACTAATTGTCTCTTCCTACCGTCTATTTCCGTTCTGTGGCTAAAGCAGGCAATGTGCAGCATCCATTTGCAACTCAAAATGCATTTCAAAAAGAACAAGTATTACATGTTTTCTCATTGAACGAGACCTTCAAAGCTCTTTGGTTTTTGCATCATTCTGCAAATTAAACTATTGAGAGAAACATGGCTGCCACCTCCCATCAGATGATAATGCAGCTGAGGATGCCAGAACTGGACAGTAGCCTTGCTGACAGTTTGTACATGTTCACAGATTTCTCTGCTACTCTCCTCAACAATGAGGGCTATGAGGTTCTAGGTGCTACAAAACCGCTGAACATCACTAAGCATGGGTATAAACTGGATTGAGGGAAGCCATGCTGAGCCGACACGGTGGTCGCTGTGTAAAATGGCTTACGCCTCCCCATGCAGACAACCCCAGAGGCTAACTCCACCTGAAAGGAAACACTGAGGATTACTCACTGGAGTCCGAGGAGGAAAATCAGTCAGAAAAGACAGCACAAAACTAATCACTTCTTGTTTTTATTTTTTTGCTGAGTACACTTTCCTGAGGTAGCGTGAGCTTGCAGGTAAATTAGGATTGATTTCAAGCTTTTGCTTGATGCTTTCAATGCAATCCGAATAGATATATGGCAACACTGAGGACAAAGACAGAAAAAACTAAGTTCAGGAGTTGAAAAAGTACAGAGAAAAATGTTGTTGATTGAATCAGAGTAAAAAAAAAACACAATGTGATTTGCAGAAGAGGAGGGGAGGCCATTCCTCTAATGAAAGTCGGGCTTCTTAATCTTACTCCGATGCTCAAAATGACGTTTCTCCCAATAAAAAGAAAAGTGCATTATAAATTTGCTTTTAGGCTGATTAAGCTGAGAAAAGGGGATATGCTTTGATTATGGAGAGAGTTTGAACTCTGAGGGGCTTCTATGAGTTTATGAAGCAGGTCTGTGCTTTCGTGGTTTATGGAGTTGCAGGATGGGGTTTATTTGTGAAATATGGAGCTCAAAAGCTCTCAATGTCTGGAAATATACATTTTCCATCCTTATCCTGACCTGGAAAATACTGCAGTCAAATTCCAGAGCTGCTGCACAGGAATCCTGGAATCCTCCAAACAACTGAACCTCCTGCGGTTGTATCCAAGCCAGATGTTAAATTCCCATTAATTCTCCCACAGCTTTGCTCCATGTGTGTTTCCACGGAGCTGTACAGCTCCATGTTGATTAGCTGCTCAGTTTGTTCTTTGAAGGACGTAAAACGCATGCGACAGCAGCCACGGAGGAACATGACGGATGTCTCAGAAACCCAAACCACCGTGATTGATCATCGTAAACTGGCAAATGTCTTTACGATGCTGGAGCTAGAAAGCTGTGAAGGTTTAGAAGAGGAATCTTTGGAATGCACGGATGTGTGTGTTTTTGGTGTAGGGTCTGATGTGATCCAGAAGGGATTTTATTTCAGAAAGAAATTCCTTTTTTGTTTTAGTAAATCACTAAACTTGTGCGGGAAGGAGTGACTGGGGTTTAACTGGAAACTAATTGGTTCTGAAAACATCACAGCTTTGATTTTTGATATATAAATACGAAGTGTTTTCATGCAGGTTTTGATCATTTAGAGCCCTTTTTATTTTGAGGAGTTGAGCCTTTGTGGGCACCATGTCTGCACCTCGGCTCCTGGTTATTTTTTTACCTGCGGTCCCTGCCACTGAAGGGCACCACGTGGATCCCCAGGGGCCCGCCGTCGTTTGACACCTCCACCAGTTTGACGATATCTCTGGGAGACGGGTGGATGACAGAGACACAAAGGTGGTGCAGTGTGGGGTGTGGGTGAGATGGGGTGGGAGAGGAGACACCATGTGGGTAAAGAACAAAAAGAAGAAATAAGGCAGTGCATGGAAAAAAAACGACACGACAAAAAAGGCTCCATGTTACTTCAATCTCCGCTGTTTTGCACCCCATTTTACACCTCACTCTTACCATTTCAGCCTAACCTACTTCTATTTTGTACCACAAATAATAATTTATTCTCATTGATTAGAATTTGTGTTTACTGGTCGGAACTGTTATAAAAACACTGAACATTTATGCAACAAAAAAAGTTAATATTTTGCTGTCTACTCATAATTATTTATTTAGCTAATATTCGGAAAATAGAGCAACTTTTTCTTTCATTTTCTTCTTTTCTTGCAGCTAAAGACCAGAAATTTGCCTTGTTTTATTTAAAAAGTAAAAGATAAATTAAATTGTGTTATCTAAATTAGAGAAAACCCAGTTTATGCTGGGAGATATTTGAAAATGACCCAAGAGGTGAGTATCAGGGGTCCTGTGCCAAGCTGGATAAAGTCGCATACAAAAGGTTGTACTGCAAATGTATTAAATAGTGAAGAGGTAAAATGACCAACACCCATCAACAAATAGTGGTGGAGACCAATTAATCGGATCCTGGTCATTTTGTCCGTTTATCGTTTGATTGTGTTATACAGTTTTCGGTTGTTTCACACCTAGAAAAGTGTGAAATGATCATTTATAGAACCATACATTCTTTGAGAATTGAGAATTTAAAGCAAAAATCTACAATCTGCTAGTAGCCTACAGTAAGGAAGCATGATTATGAAACTCTACAGGTATTCTGGTTTGATCAGGGGTCAATACAAAAGTGCAAATTGGTGAAGGAGTGAATTAACCCAGCACCCAACCAAATATGAACAGAGGACTGGAAAATATATTTAAAAAAAAAGAAAAAGAAAAAAAAAAAAAAGAAAAAGAAAAAGAAAAAAAAATCATGTGATGCATAACAAGGAGTTTGAAGGTTTTGACAAGTTCTCACAAATAAACCAATAAAACACAACGACTATCCAGACTAGGAACAAACTTGTGCATCTGAAGTTTATTGAAAGCACTGCTGCAGGGTCGATTAAAATGATGCACAATGCCTCAAGTGTTTGCTCATTTATTTATATTTTACTTCTAAGCAGCCATATCCTTCTTGGAGAATTTTATTCTGGCCTTATTGGTACTTAGAATACCTTTCCACCCATTTTAAATGCTACTTCTAGTGTATGTGGTTGTGGTGAGGTACAAGAACTAGACTAAAAATGAGTGACAAAAGAGAAAACTATGAAAGTGCTTTAGAAAGCCTGAAAGAATTAAAAAGGAGACAAAAAAACGAAATTAAGGAGTGGTTTGAAATTTTGCACTCTAGAAGCTTAGAGATAGCCCATTAACTTGTGACCAAGCTTTATTACGAATGTTGTTGGTTTGCATAGATCAGAGTAGAAAAATACACTCAATAGTAAAATTATTCAAGCGCAAAATCAATCAATAAATAAACAAAGCAGGACTCAAAAACAAACCTTATTGAATTGATCCAAGGGGAGCAAAATGAGTTCCCTGAGGATAAGTGTTAACTTCCTCTGCTGAGAGAAACATTGTAAAAACTTCCTGACAGGATGTAGGATCAACTCATCAGCTTGTTTTCAGTCCATATAGTTGAAATTTGGGCCTCTCCTCTCTCTGCTATCAACAGCTTACAAAGGCTGCTTTCATCAGCACTTTTACAGTCCTTTAGTCTAATTTTCTCAACAGCAGCAGAGAGAAAGCAACACAAGATGTGAAACAGTAGCTCTTACTCTTCACAGATGCCCTTATTTTGGAAGAAACGAGCTGGAAAAACAGAAAAAAAAGAGCAACAGGATGCCACGGCTTATAGACGATGTCAGTGACATACTTTGACCCTTTAAATGTAAAAAAAAAAAAAAAAAACCTCAAATTGTTCTTGGTATGTTTTTTTTTACCCTCTCAGCTGTTTTCTTGGCTGTGAAACATGCACACTGGCATATTCTAAAAGCCGCCACATCTAATCCGCTCGCAGCTTAGATGCGACGGCTGTGATTAGCTCGGGGAGAAAGAGGCCCCCTTGTTGACAGCTAAGAAGGCGGGAGAAAGCCAGGCTCTTGGTATAAAATCACAGGAATAACAACACCATACCTGCATATTAAGCTGGAGGCATGCAACGGAGCAAAATAACAAAACAAAGCACAGTTGTTAATAACGGGAGCAGAACAGGTTAGTGCGTGGGCGAGCTCTGACGGCGAGATGAGGATCATTCTGCTCCCACAAAAGATAATTATGTAAATCAGGGAGCGGGCTTTAAAATGGGATTTTTGCACAAACAAAACCCGAACTACAACACAGGACCTGCTGCATGGAGCTTTTCACAGATGATTAAGTGTAGAAAAAAAAAAAGACAAACTTATTTATCCTGCAGAGGAGATGCTGGAAACAGACTGGGGAGGAATTATCTGAGAAAGAACAACAGTTAGGCCATGTATATACATACGCAGTTTGGTTTAATAAACTGCTTTTACTTTTTACTGAAGGTATACCTGGCTAATTATATTTTTGAATTTAGCTTTTCCGTGGAAAGAATCACTACTGTTTTGTATTTTTAAAAAGTACTCTTGGTCCAGCACTTCCATTAGCCATCTCTTTCCTGGATGGAGCCATTAATTAGTTTCCTGTTAGTACTCCTGGTTTTGTGTCCTTTACCATGACTAGAGACATTAATGAAGCTATTGCTTTAACGAGTTTGTAGTAGTTTGTTTTGTCTTTCTGAACCGTTTCACCGATGGAGCATTCATTACCCTTAACATTATGTCACCTCATTTTCCTCCTTCATTAGAAAGTTCCCCTGGCCTTGTAGTTTTTTTTTGGGTTCTGTGCCAGTTTCCTGGATGGATTCATTGACTAACCTCTTGCTTTTCTCAACTTTGTGTCCTTTTGTTCGTCTTTCTCCCAGAAATTCCTTCGTATCCCGTCCCTTTCATGAACAAAACCAATCACTTGTGGTATTGCTGCGAATATACATACTGTTGTCTCTCATAGAGAGTAATCCTAGTCCAACCATTTTGTGTCCAATTCTCTCTCTTCTACACAATTCGCAATTCTACCAATTAAAGACCATTTTCTGCCTATAACCATGTGTACTCTAGGTTTTCCCTTAAAGGTCTCATTCACTCATTTTTTGGGGGTGTTTTTCCAATAAATTTGCTGTGGTCTCTTATATGAATGAATGCCTGTTAGGTCGTTTTCAGTGGAAGAAATGATCTGGCGCTCCTATTCGGCTGAAGTTCGTCGGAGGCGTAGTTGGAGGAAATGACAGGATTAGGAATCTAACTCATTAATATTCATGATATGCAAACATCTCGCCTCTGATAGGCTAACAGCAATGCGGTTCTTATGCTGCCTTCAAAGAATTAACTAACGAAACTGACTTCACTGGTGGTGTTCCAAAACAGTTTCCAACAGTTTCTTCCTTGGCTCTTCTAACTTTGGTAATAAAATACAGTGAACGAGACCTTTAAACATCTCTTTAATTAACTACAATGACTGTTTTATTCTCGCTTGCAGACAGAAAGTACTCCTGGTCCTGCACTTTTGTGTGATGAGGGATGAGGGAAAGCTGAAAAATCTGAGTCAATCCGGTTTCTGGACTGAATCCAAGGACTTGGATTGATCTACAGTGGATTTTCACCAAACCGGCTTCTTAATAAATGGAAAAAAATTGGACCCGTTATTGCAAAGATTCTTAAAGCAACTATTGCATTGAAGCTAAATAAACTGTACTGAATTTGTTGAAATTACACATTAAATCTCGTTTTACTTCAAATAAAACTCAAGTTTGAGAAAACTCTGAAGCTCTGTGAGAATAATTTCAGCTTTTTATTAAGATATACTGGATATTTGAGAATAAAAAAGGGAAAAAACAGCCAGTTTGTATGGACTAGACCTTAGTTTACAGCCTGTATATAAAAATATATAATTTTCCATTAGCACATATCTATTAGGTGTGAGCTATTCTAGATTTTTAGGAGCATATTTTTAGTTTTATTCCTAATCTAACGGGTAAAACTATCAGTCCAATATTTTCAGATCAAGTAGCAATGATAGCAATAAAGAGCCATAATGATATTTTAAGTCAGATCACACAAAAAACTGATATAAGGCACTGAGCTGTGGAAAAATCTGCACTCATACTAATTTAAATTCAACAGAAAGGTCACCTCACTCAAGCTTTCCTTTTCGATAGCAAACAAGAGGAAAGCGCAAACAGGAAAGTTAATGAACCAGACTTGACTTACTCTAGTGATCTGACAGGGGTGTGCTCCATGCACGTGTCGGCTCGGCCAACCGGCTCGATTCGCCCGTTTTGATCCCCTCTGGTCTCCTCCTCCTGGAACAGAAATCACAAAGGAAAACAAAAAAACAAAAACATAGAAGAAGTTAAAGAAGAGCTCTGTTGCGCGCCAACTTCAACTGAATGTTTGAGGATTTTCCTCAGATTAAAGCAAACCTAAAAAGAATAATAACGATGAATGAATCATACTGATGGGGCGTTATGAATCTGTGCATTTCCAGAAGATTTAGTTTTACAACTTCTGGCAAAACACGGCTGTCCCTGGCAGCTTCATGCTGCAAATTAGCCGAAATTGTTTTCATCCGCAGCAGTTTTTTTTTCTTCAACAGAAAACATGGTTGACAACCAATTAGAATAACTATAGTTAAACTTAATGAAAAGGGTATTATCCAGTTTTTATGCTTGCATGGTCCACCTTCAGAATTGACTTGAGACCTTGAGAAATGTAACTCTACATGTTGGATAGGAACCAGTAGGACCGCAGTTTAATTGTATTATTATTTATCTATTTATTATTATTATTATTATTATTATTATGTGTTACTGAAGTATTATTACGATTTGTTTTGTACAGACTATCTCCAGTGTTTCCTTTTTGGGGATCCTTCACGCTGGGAGCCCTGCCAGTTTAGCCATGGAGGTCGCTGCCATTGAGATGGCTTTTGTGGTGGTGGGCGGGGCTCTGCTCGGCAGCCTTATTGGCTGTGCTGTGGATACCTGCCTGCCCTGATCATGGCGGTCCCTGTGGTGACTCTTCTGTGGCTGTGGGGTGGCTTCCAGTGTGGATGGATCTCCCAAATATTGTTTTTTCACATTGGTATCATTCTAGATGTTTATTTTTATTATATGTATTCACTTAAAGAGACAGGAACAGATTGAGCAGTGTTTTGCAGTGAAGGGGGAGGGGACGGGGCGTGTACGTGTCGTGCGTGTGCTAAGAGTTTAACTGCTTGTGTATGATCGATTTTGCTTTACATGTGTTTTCTTTGTTTCATTTTCTGTTTTTATCATGTTTTATCATTCACTTTGTGGTTATTTTTATCATGAAAAGTGCTCTACAAATACAATTTGTTTGATTGAATCGTTCCTGCGTCAGGTTTTGGAAACAGATCAGAAAAAATTGGCATTTTGAGCCACAGACTGAAGGAAAATATATTTAACAGGGATTTGAAGGATCAATGGTTGGGACTTTGTTCTGGCAGGTTAGTCTGTGATCTAAGTTTTCACTTCGTAGCAAAAATCTACAATGACAGAAACACTATGGGTTTTTAGTAGGTGCTGCCAGGAAAACAATCACAGATTCATTCTTACATCCATCTGTCCAACCATCCATACATCCAACTCTCAGCTTTTCTGTTCATGTATTCAACTCGTCAGGTTATTTATATCACGGCCCTTTAAATGTTATCTCAAGACACTTCCATTTCCCATGAACAAGCATGCGGTGACAGTACACAGTCGACGGCTCCGGGCATAAGACTATACACATGGAAGCACTGATCCAGCAGTACTTTCTATGTTAGAGATAAAGTTCAGAGTTAATTATATTGGTGGCTCCTTAGAAGCTTCATCTAAAAGAGAAATGCAGATAAACAGATGAGCTCTAAAACAGTAGTAGGAACCGACCATCATCCACCTGGTCATCCATCCATCCCGTTACCATCCATCCATCCCGTAACCATCCATCCTATATCAATCCATCCTGTAACCTTCCATCCATCTATCCCGTAACCATCCATCCATCCATCCCTTAACCATCCATCCATCCCTTAACTATCCATCCATCCCGTAACATCAATCCATCAATCCCGTAACCATCCATCCATCCCGTAACCATCCATCCATCCCATAACCATCCATCCATCCCATAACCATCCATCCATCCATCCATCCATCCCATAACCATCCATCCATCCCGTAACCACCCATCCATCCCGTAACCATCTATCCATCACGTAACCATCCATTCATCCATCCCGTAACCATTCATCCCGTAATCATCCATCCATCCATCCCGTAACCATCCATCCCATATCAATCCATCCCGTAACCATCCATCCAATATCAATCCATCCCGTAACCATCCATCCATCCCGTAACCATCAATCCATCCATCCTGTAACCATCCATCCATCCCGTAACCATCCATCCATCCCATAACCATCCATCCATCCATCACGTAACCATCTATCCGTTACGTAACCATCCATTCATCCATCCCGTAACCATTCATCCCGTAACCATCCATCCATCCATCCCGTAACCATCCATCCATCCCGTAACATCCATCCATCCATCCCGTAACCACCCATCCATCCATCCAGTAACCACCCATCGATCCCGTAACCATCCATCCATCCATCCCGTAACCACCCATCGATCCCGTAACCATCCATCCATCCCGTAACCACCCATCGATCCCGTAACCATCCATCGATCCCGTAACCATCCATCCATCCATCCCGTAACCACCCATCGATCCCGTAACCATCCATCCATCCCGTAACCACCCATCCATCCCGTAACCATCCATCCATCCCGTAACCATCCATCCATCCCATAACCATCCATCCATCCATCCCATAACCATCCATCCATCCCGTAACCATCCATCCATCGCGTAACCATCCATCCACTTACATTTCATCCATTTACTTCTACTTATCCATCCATTATTTTTTCAATAATTCGTCCTTCCAGCATCGTCCAAGGAGAGCCAATGATTTAACAGGTTCAGGATGTCAACTTTCAAAGGGAGTAATCCAGGAGGTGCCCTGGACACTCTCCTCAACACTGAGGAGCAACAGCTCTACTCTAGACTCCTCCTGGATGACAAGCTTATCTGTGAAACTGAGCTTAGGCAACCTAATGAAGTTGTTGTTCAACTGCTTGCATCCTAAATCCTTTCATTTCAGGTGTCATCTCTATCTCACGACCAAACGGAGGGTTGCAAAGCTTTTTTCATTTTACCTTCACTTATAACAGGTTAAAATCCCTGATTTCCTCCACTTAAGGCAGAGACTCACTCTGACCAGGGGGAAGCAAATCCCCCTCGTTTCCGGTTGACTGTCATCTTAGAGAACAACTCTGTGAACTACTGCCCCCTTGTGTTGGCGTATACAGCAACACACTACTGCCAGAGATTTACAGTAAAATGCACAATTCAGATTTCCACTTCGTCAGATGTCTTCATGTTGCTTCTTCACCTCCGGGTATCCCTTAAATGTGTTAAAATCCTCAAACCCGACAGCTACGAACCACCAAAACCAGACTGATGGGCGAACCTGCAGAAGCCAAGAGGAGCACACTGGAGGAGGTCTTCCCAGGGTATAAAAATACATGCCCTTCAAGCAGTCTAATGTCTTCAGACTCACATCGCCTTGGTTCTCCTCACTCTTCACACTGTGTGTATGTTTGAACAGTAAGGGTGAGCACACACACACACACACACCCACACCCACACGCAGAAGGCAACATGAGAGTAGAAAAACGAGAAGCAGAGAGAGAAAAAAAAGGTCATTAAAATTTTAGGGCGACACCGGAGAGGAGATGCGAGCCAGCAGCAGCGGCAGTGACGGCAGCTTAGACCTCCCCGGCAACTGGCCTCATCAGTATGAAAATGAGCCTGCCGTTACCGGGGCTGCGGTGCGGTTGCCATGACACTTTAGTTGCCTGGAGGACATGCCGCTGCAGGGAGGTGGATGGATGCAGGCATGTGTGTCAAGCCGAGTGCAAGGACTTTTGACTGGAGTATTAAAACTGAGGAGCCATCTCCTTGTCAGTATTGGGAACTCTCGTATGGAGAATCCTTTACTGCAGAAGCACAATCTCACTATGACAAAGAGAAATAAAAAATGTAACCTTTAAGTTCACCGTTTGAGTTGCCAACAGGACCGCACTTAAGAGTGATATAAAATTTCACATATAGGATGGAGAGAGATGGAGATCTTTGACTTTTCCTCTCTAGATGATCCAGCACCCTAGTTTCTCCAATATTCTCTCTTCTCCTCAGTTCATCCCAGTTTTCCTGCTGGATCTAGCTCTAGAAAATGTAATGTTCATGTAAAAAGTTGATATTTGTGTGGTAAACCTTCCCTTTGTTGATTTGGCCTGGATCATTATCCTCCAGAAACAACCAGTAACGAACCATTATCAGTTTTCTGTTTGACACAAAAAAATTTATTCAAATCTGCTGACAGTGTTTTTGGTCTATAAAGGACCATTTGATGCTGTTGACAATCAAAAATAACCCAATTATATATTTTCTTAACCAATCTGATGAAACCATATCTAGAAAAATATGTTTTCTCAATGTGGGGTCGTTTTCTCCAATAAATGATGTACTCAAATGACTTGAGTATGAGATGATGCAACAGTAATGTTTGTTGAACTTTTTAAACGGGAGGCCATTGAATGTGGAACGATCAGAAAACACATCATAGCTTCTCTAATGTGGGATTGCTTTCGCTGCTGAAAAAAAAAATACTTGTATTTAATTTGCTTTTTTTTCACTGTGAGAATATGCTTCCACAATTAAACAACAATCTCTACAAGGAATGCCACAAAGTGTGGAGGATGCTGTGTTTTAATTCACACCTCTGCTGATTCAGGGTAAGTACAAGTTTTAAGCCGCTTTGTTGTTTACATCCAACTCTAGCAGCGATTCATGCTGACTAAAGCAGTGTGGATGACAAATGGAACAATACAGTGCTCCAGCTACTTGCTCAAAAGTCCAGCTGGAGACACTTCCAGCCACGCCGTCCCTTGAAAATGTCTCCCAACTCTCGAGTCAGGGCGGCACGGATAGATAGCCGCGTTAATAATTCAGGGTTGATGGCTGGCAGGCAGGTAGGCAGGGCTACGAGCGGACAAAGTGTTTTCCAACTGAGTCATTGTTTGTTTCCTGGATGTGCAGGGGGGGGAGGCAGGAGAAGCTATTTTTTTCCAGAGCCGGGGGCTTATTAAAGATTAATGGGAGATCCATCGGGGCCTGTCCTTTCCATCTCTCAGACTAAATGAAGTGGCCGGCAAACTCTGTGTACATAAGGCAGAGAGTGAGCGCAGTAATGCTGCACTTTAATGAAGTGCTGCCTGCTCCACCTTTCCTGCTACTTTAGCCACACCGTCACTTTCAAACACATCCACATGGTGCGACTAAACAGGTCAGAGAAATACCAGGAAGCTCCAGGCTTGATTGAGATACATAACGTGAGTGTGAACACCAGATACCCAGACTTGGCGTCGCCTCAGGGTTTGGATTTAAAAACTAATGGGACCTATAACTAATCCTTTGCGCTGACTCTAGACAGCTTGTGTGGTGAATGGGGAAAATGGGATGGTCAATCAGGCCTTTTTTAATTCAGTCCAAATTCAAAAGTAATTTAGTAATCCAAAAGGGAAATTGAATGCTGCTGTAATTCATATTATCTAAGGTTCTTCAAAGAGTTCTTGTAGATGCTGACGGCTGTGGGCAGGAAGGATCTCCTATAGCGGTCAGTATTGCAGCAGTTCACAACAGATGTCATCTTAAGGCCCTTTACAAGAAAAGCCGTTTCAATACAATCATGCAAACATTCCAATCAGTTTAAAAGTTTTCTATTTAAGGAATCCCAGCAGATTGCATCGAGTTATCGACTTGAGGTTGTGCCCCACCCTCATCTCCTGACACCCCAGAACAGAGCCGACCTTCTTTGTCAAGTTGTTGAGCCTTTTTAAGTCCCTGGTTCTAAAGCTGCTACACCAACAGATGATGGTTGAAGAGATTACACTCTCCACAACAGATTTATAGAAGATATGAAGCATCTTGCTGCAAACCTTGAAAACAAAAGTTTCCTTAAAAAATACAGTCTGCTCTGTCTCTTCTCGTAAACAACTTTACCGTTTAGTCTCCAGTCCAGCCTCCACTTCTCCGATGATGGAAATATCTCCTTTGTTTTGTTCATATACAAGATATGATTAAGCCATATGTATGATTTTGAAAGCAATTTTATAGAAAGTCAACAATACAGAGCTTCTCCAAAAGAGCCTATAATATTACAGCAGCGTTTCTTACCTGCTTTAAGACTGCTTTAATTGGTCATACAGCTAAAAAGCCCTCCTGTTAGCACAGCCATTTTTGTTTTACATTGCTTTGGTAAAAAAAACATCTTGACCAAACGTTTCTCCAAGGTTTCTCAGGGAACCGCTCGGAGTCGGTGCGAGAAAACTACCTGGTTGCACTGTGAACCCTTGAAGCTTCTAGGAACACAAATCTTGGTACTACTTTAATATAAAAAGATTAAATCTGGTTTCAGGATTTTCAGAAACTGGTTTTTGCACCCCGACAGAGACAGCCTCTATAGTTTTTTTTTCTTGCTTACAGATTGCTGACGTTGGCATAATTTAGTTTTTTAAACCCTTAAAACTATGGAGCGTAGCTTCGTAAAAACTTAAATAAATATTGTAACTAATAAATACTCCAAATAAATAAAGAAATATCCTCATGAAATAAAAAGAGAAGAGTTATATTTTTAAAAGAATTATGGGGAGCTTATTTTGTCAGTCACTGTTTTATTTAGCCTATTTATTTTATTCACTCATTCATTCATTACCAAGCCCAAAATAAGTTACGCAATACAAATATGCAAAGTAGCTTTAGAAAATAAAACAATACATACAATACAATAATACAAAACAAAACAAAAAATATAAATCCTAAAATAAACAAAATATAAATCTGAAATAAATAAAAGTCCTTATTTAAATATTTATTAATATTTATTTAATTGGTATTTACTTCTTAAATTACTAATGAAACGGCTCTCCATAAAAAACAATTGTCTGACAGCGACCGGTCCAACTTACTGTGTCTGCATAACCAATAACCCAAACCCAGCAACAGAGATTCTTAGAACTGGGAGTAAAAAGTAAAAGCTTCTATCCCTCCAGCTCCATTAAAAGTTTATACAACATACGTGCAGCTCACAGACTGACAAAACACAGGAAAAGAGAGGAGAAATAAACACCGGTGTTTGGGTCGGGGAGTGTTTGACCCTCTCACAGAATGCAACAAGAAACGAAGACTTGAAAACTTAACCCACCACAGGTGAGCACCTTGCTCATCTGAGAGAGGGGCCTTTAGATTTACACTCAAGCCTTTATAGAAAGCACTCAGAAAGCTCATCAAAGGCTGCCTGAATGGATTCCGTGTCTGTCAGGGGGTATGGGGGGGGTGTGTGATAAAACCTCACTGCACAATCTCTGATGCTTTCATTATTAGATCAATCCTGAAGGTAAGAAATACCCAGAGGGTGTCAAGCCCCTAAGCGGTCAACAATTATTGTAAAAGCAAGACAGCTTTTTATTTAGAAATACCTTAAAGGATCAAACAAACAAGGTGGCCCTCATGAATTTTACATCATGGTGAATAACAGAGCCGAATCTCCCGAGACGTTTGACAGATGTCGATGCTCGACTCGCCGCAAGACTGCAGCGCATCATTAACGGCAAGCGCTCCAATCCCTGCGCTAATTCAATTAGTCTCTTTTGAAGACAGTTTGATAATGAGATCCAGATGAGCGGACGGTATCGTCAATAACCCGAGGATTCAGGGAGGTGAGGGATTTCACACAGGTTTAAAGAAGAACTCTGTTTTTAAGGAAATGTATATTTCTCAATGTTTATACATGTCAAGGTTTCTTATATTGGTCATGTTGAAACATAGTGATTTAATTCACTATACATTACTGGAAAGAGTTGTATTAGCTTAGTTAGCTCATCTGGCACAAATTGATCCGCTGACTACCATTCAGGACAGTCCTTCCAGAAGCAAAGGTCAAACTGCAGAAGAGTTCACTTCAGGAGTTCATCAGAAAACTTCTTAAAGTTTAACAATTTCCATTAAGCTACTGTTGAATGCTCCCATCAGTGCTGAGCTTGCTTAACACTGGCAGCTGGCGGGCAGCAGGTGAGGCTGGGGAGGTTCTCCCGCACAAGAACCATCAGCACCGGCGCCCCCCAGGGGTGTGTTCTCCCCCCACTCCTCTTCTGTCTATACACAGATGGCTCCACCCCAGATGACCTGTCGGTGAAACTCAAGAGGTTTGCAGCCGACCCCAGTTATCAGTTTGATCCAGGAATATAGTATGATGATAAGATGATGGTTGATTTCAGGAGAACAACCCAATCACTGCCTTCCCTCACCATCTTCAACAACACTGTGTCTACTTCCAGTTCCTAGTAACCATGCTTTATCTTCACCTGAGATAGTCCTCACACATATACACATCGTTTGGACGAAGAACACAGCCACGCATCTGATTAACAGACACTTTATTGCAAAGGCACCGAAAGTTACAATTAGATAACAACATGGGGATGGAGGGGGGGGATGAGCGGCCCTGGTGGAGGTCTGTGCTCTCTGAGTGCTTTTTTTTGTTATTTTTATTTTTTGCAGAATGGCTTGAAAAAAGAAAAGATTAGAACTCCTCGAAACTTTTTAAAGTACTTCAATGACTGATGCAGAGGCATCTTTCTGTAGATGTTATATCTGGTAAAACTTTTTAAAAATGTTCATCATGTAAGTGTACGTATGTAGTTTGTTCTTGTAATTTGCCCCATTTCAAGTCCTGTATATCTTTCCCGGGACACTTGTCAAACAGAATATTTAGAGTATTTAACCAGGTTTCCTGGATAAAAATAACAGGTTAAATTAAAACTGTCACCATAAGACACGATTTGACCTCAATGCTGACATCTTAGCAGGTCAGGGAGATTTAGAGAAGTCACAGAGAAGAAGGATGAACCCTTTAATTATCAACACTCACACACAAAAAAAAACAAATGAGCGCGCCAACCAGCTATGTGTCCTACTTTTTCTCTTTCCTTTGGAATCCACTTAATTTCAACAATTTCTGTTTTTTGTTTCTATCAAAGCAGCTGAAGCTGGTAAAGAATGCTCAGTAAAGTAAAACATGCTCTGTCGTTGCATCCTAGTAGAATGATGGGTAATCCTATCGGCTTCTAAACTATGCTTCAGCATTGGCATCAGTGTCTCACGGGTTTGGATTTCCCTTTATTATATTCAAACAGTTCTATCCTGATGATGATATGGAGCAACGCATCAGAAAACAGCTTTTCTTGAGAGTACAGAGGAGATAGAGTGAGTGATGGGACAGAAAACAGAGAACGCCTCAAAGAGAATGACAGAGAGGCAGAGAGGGAGGACAGGCAAAGACAAACTGTGACAAAGCTCATCTATAGGATGGCAACTTCAGGTGGGAAGCTTTCAACTTGAAATGTGGATGGATCTGCTACTTTTCTCTTCTACTCAGCTCTAGTTGCATTATTTGCTGTTATTTTGACTATTTTTTTCTCAGTGTTTTTCTCTACATAGAAGCTACACCTGGTCTGGTATCCTGCTTAGCTGCATTGCCCTGTTGGACGGGGGGCACTCCCAGTCACTGAGCATCCTCCGTGTCCTGTTATCAACTTTTTACTTTCTTTAATAAAGTACTCTGATATCAGTTCTTTTATTCTTTCTGTGTCTTTGTCTTCTCGAACCCCCAGACGGTCGTGGCAGATGGCCGCTCGTACTGAGCCTGGTTCTGCTGGAGGTTTCCTCCTGTAAAAGGGGAGTTTTTCCTCTCCATTGTTGCTACATGGTTGCTCAGTATGAGGGATTGCTGTGGTTGGAGTCTGCATCAACGAGGCGCAACTGCCAGTCAATGACTCGATGCAATCTGCTGGGATTCCTTACATAGAAAACTAGCTAAACCTTTAAACTGATTGGAATGTTTGCATTGAAATGACTTTTCTTGTAAAGTGCCTTGAGATGGCATCTGTTGTGAATCGGCGCTATATAAATAAACAATAAATAAACTGATTTGAATTGAATGGATTCTCTATTTTTCTATTCAGTTTAAAAATCATGCAAAAACAACATGAGAATGATTGGAAGCTGTCTTCAGAATCTGAGCTTCATTTAACATCTTCAGCCGAGAGGAAGAAGTTAGATAGGCTCATCTGGAAGGCCAGTACTGCTCTAGGTGGTGGGAGACAGAAGGACTCTGGCTAAAATACCATCACTGTCTCCTTCCTCACTGTAGAGCTCCTTCAGTGATAAGACTGCTGCATCCTAGGTGCACAGAGACGTGCTATCATATGTCCTTCCTTCCAGCAGCTGTTGGACTCTATAAGCATCACTGCTCCCAACAAACTCAATAAATTGCTGTTATTTGCTTTTTTTTTTTTTTGCAAATACATCGTCATTTTTTCAAATTACGAGCTGCACGTCTCTTTGAATCTGAGTAGATCATGTGATGTTGCAAATATACTGAATCCTTAACTGTAGCTACAGTGATGAGTCCATCAGATCTTAGGCAGCTGCTGCATCCAGCAGACGCCCTGACGACGAGGTGACCCCTGGTGGGGTGTGGCCGCTCGTGCACCTCGTTGCGAGATGCACCGTTTACCAGGATGGGAGCTCCCAACGGAGCAACAGCTACGGAGCGAAATGAGAGCTAAAGCCGCCCCCTCTGGGACGAGGCACCAAACAGTGGCAACAATCTCACACACACTGTGGTAGGGTTGTCAGATTGAAGGCTATTATTCTGACTGACTCCAACAACAGTGGCTGCTGCTCAGAAGAAGAACGAGTCTTTACACAACCTGAGGTGGAGGGATTTTCACTTTCACTTTATGCAGCGTTTTCTTGTGTTTGCAGCAGGGATTTGCAGCACGAGTTGATCTGCTGCAGAAAACAATAAACATAAATGAAGATCTCACAAGATAAAGAGGTAATTTAAGTCTGTTCTCTTTGAAAATTATATCGATCATTTCTAAAGACATTTTAACTGCTTGTTCTTCTTTCGAACAGTTTAGAACAATTACACGACTCTTACGACAGTCATCATCAATACCATCTGTTCCCAACTTGGAGGGGGGCGCTAGAGAGCTCAGGAAAGGGGGAGAAGCGTTTAGCAAGAGGTTGATATACAAAAAAACGTAAAATTTTGAGTCTGAATGCATTTTCACACAAAACTGCCTTTGAAAGCGTGTTTATGTAAGTAAAGGTGCTGTAAAATAAATAAAAAACATGTCTTCCTCATGAAGGACATAAAACCTAGAAGCCTGATCCAACATAGAGCTTCAGGTTGTTTCCGTCCCTTTAACTGCATGCGTTCTGAAGCATTTAACTGCTTTGACGATAAAAACTACACTGCAGTTATGCCGTCAACACGGTTTGTCTACATGGTCAACAGACTTTATACCTGACGCGACGTACGGAGGCTGCTAAACGGTTTGCATAGCGAGCAGGAAGTCGTGGCGACACATTTATCTCCGTTGCTGAATGCCGGCTGTACAAATCAGAGACAGGCCTCAACGCCGGCATGATTATCTTAAACACGGGTACTATGGAGCTATGTGTAGTGCATGATTTTACATTAAATCAGTTTTTACCATTGAAACTGACTGGACAGAATTATGTAGAGATAAAATAAAAAAGGACTTCAGTCCTTCTCTAGTTTTATCTTTAGAATCTGTTACGCTTCGCAAAAAACAACAACAACAAAAGAAACAGCATAACGATTGTTGGGTGCTCAAAAGCCAGACGCCTCTGGTCTGGGTTTTTACAATTTAACAGACCTATTTCTGGATGTGATTTTCAACGAGTTATTTTAAGATAAATGTTTGTTAGAATAGAATAATCCTTTATCGTCCCACAGAGGGAAAATTAAGCTTTAACAGCAGCAGAGTAACTGAAGCATTTAGACTCACTCAAGAAAATATAAAAAATAGAACGAACAATAATAAGAACATGAATAATGCAGTAAGGACAAAAAAACTCAAAAGTACTGTGCAGTTAAGAAAAATGGCGTACTAATATTTGAGAAATGTGCAACTGAGCAGGATAATTTGAAACAATTTCCAAAATGTGCTTATTTATTTGTGCTGGGATGAAGGACTCACAACAACGGTCCTTCATGTATCTAGAATGAAACAGTGTGTCACTGAAGAAGTTATCCAGCTTACCTTAATAATAAGTTAATAACACAAGAAAACAAGCATAAATCCAGACCTAAAAGCAACCAAGTATCTGAAGCGAACATAACTTCCATGTTTTTGGACATGTAGGAAGCTACAGTGCCTGGAGAAAGTCCACATGAGGACAGGGAGAAGCCTGTGTTAGCTCTGAAGCCAAATTAATGATGAAGAGATGCGTTTGTGTGAAGAGCAGTTTTGAGTTTCAGGTTGCAGCTGCAGAGAATCATGCATCTTCTCTCCAGCGGGCACGATTTCTCTGCTAACCTGATTTTTAATAATCAGCCGTATTCCTTTTCTGTCGTTTGCCCGTATCTCTCTCCTTTGATAGCAGCCGGCAGCCGCTGTTGTCGTCCTTCTCATCCCTTCTTTGATCGCTTTATAAACCGCTGATAAACTCTCTTGTTCATAAACCCTGCGGAGCACGCCGGCTTTACATATCTGAGATTTCCATCTCTGATTTGCTGCTTTGTTGCGTGCAACTCTGAACCTCAACAGGTGGATTACGTTCCTGCAAACACCTGCCATCTGTCCAACCCGAGCAGGCCTCTCTTCTGGCGTAATTAGACTTTTGGCAGCAGGTGACGACCACCTCGTTTTATGGTTATGCAGGTTTCTGTACCGTCCTGCCAGCAGGCAGCTCACTGAGACTGAGGGCCCCCTCAGGTGAACAGCTCACCCTCGAGACGATGAGAGTTGTCTTTCATCTCTCTGCTCCATGTTCCCCATCATGTCCCTCCCAGCTGGAAGGGAAATGTGCTTCTGGAGATCTCGAAAAGATCAAATGTGATAAGAAGAAGAAAAGCTTAGACAAAAAGAAGAACGAGGGGAATACAATTAAAGAGTGATGTGAAGAGGTGAACGTTTAAGGATTTCGAGGCAAAACCGTGTTCTGAAGCAATAAAAAGTTAGATGAAGATAGTTTGTTAATTATAAAAACAACAATTTAGATTTCCAGAAGACAAACCTTTAGTATAGAGGAGTAAAAAGCCATCAAATGTAGTTTGTGTGCCTGTTTTTGTCCTCCTCCTCCTCACAAGTAGTTTTTTAAGAATGAAACTCACCATGAACCTTTTGAAAAACGTAAAATTTAACAAAATATCTGGTGGAAATGGGTTGTCACCAAGGAGCAAAATCTGAAGTCTACCCAGAAGTGACAAAACTTGCAGTTGCCCCCTCATCCACTAGGGGCTGGCTCCGGAAAGGAGCAAGTTCCCATTGACTCCTATGTTAAAAATGCCAACTTCACAGCAGAAATAAACATGTTTACAGATAATTCTTTTATAACTCATCTGTTTAGATGTAATTTAAACGTCTGCGGTGGAGCAGACGGAGTAGAAGCAAAATATGCACAATGAGCAAATAAATGGACGTCAATGCTGCAGCACAGAACATTTCGTACGGACTGTACCGTTTGTGTTACACGTGTTGTTGCCGTACCGGTGTTATCATTCCTGCTTCCTCTGTCGTAACTTCCAGAATGTCGGGTGCCCAGGCTGGTAATAGCTCGACAAACCTGGGATGTCGTTTATATGCAGAGGAATTCTGTTTTTTAACCGCATTATCTGGCTGTGTTAGCTCGATTAGGAGTAGGCCAATTCGATTCGACTTCAGCCAGATTAAGGCCTATACCTGCATTTTACAAGTCCAAATTTAGCCAGACTAAGGCAATAATTCAGTTTTCTCTAATGGCATGTAAACCCACTGAATTACAGTGGACCCATGCCCATTCATGGCTCAATATTCATGGATTTTTTAGTGGAACGTAACTCTGAAGTTATTCGTGGAAAATGTTTCTGCAGATTTGTCCATATAGCATATTTAAAATATTCTAAAGAAAATGCAGCTTGGGAAGCCGAAATAGCCAGACACAAAGATACTTGATACGCTACTCGCTGGCGCTTGCAAAGCAACCGATGCAGAAAGCACCATTTATTTTCCTTGCCACTGATTGGCTGTAACCCCAAGAGAGTTGCTAGGGCAAACCGTGGATGTTAGTTTTTAAAGCCCGGTTCACATTGTGCGTTTTTCATCCGTTGTAGAGAAATTTTTCATTGTGACGCAAAACAATGGATTTGAGCGTTTAAATGCATATTAAGAGATAATTGGTGTTTCAACCAATAAAATAGGCGACTATACGCGTTGACGGATGGCCTAACCGCCACGAATACCAGGGGCCAACTGTATTGGCTGTTGATGCTGATTGTGTGATTGTTATAGTACCATTTCTTTACCGATTCAGGAAAAATGGAAGTGTGGTCAACCGAGAGCACATTTTTGGGTGGGGTCAGAAGATAGAAATTTCAGGAATCACTAGTCTAGGAGACACTTTAGGGTCTTGTGCTTGGATATGTTTTTAGAGTTGCTGGTCTGATAGGAACCATCTGATAGCCCTTTTCCATTGCAAAGAACCGAGAGCCTGTTCGGAGCTGGAGCTGGGGCGGGAGCCAGAGCTTTCACAAAACCTCCTTCGTTTTCCATAACAAGGAGCCAACTTGGAGCCACCATGAGCTACGGCGTTGCGTCATCGAAGCGTCACTTCAGAAATCACACGGGAAGCCGCTCGCCGAAAATAAAGCAGACGCAGAAGAAGAAAACCATAACAACAAAGATGGATGACCTCGTCTGGTTGCAGATGCTAATCGTCGCTTCACAAGCATTTGTTGCGATCCAGCGGCAAAAGGCATCACTGTTGCAGTGACTGTCGAGAAGGCAACGTCGTAGTAGGCGACGTAGTCTTGATGCTATCCACATTTTCAACAACAACAACAGAAAACATTCCGAGCAGTCTGGATTTAAATATGGCGGCCCTCTATTGTGAAGGCTGTAAATCCCTCCCCCTTCCCCCTTGACGTAGTGAGTGCTTGGATAGCTCCGCTTTGGCCCCACACAAGAGTGGTGCCAGAGTAGCACCCGTTTCTGGCTCTCGGAGCTGGTGCTCATGGGAATCGAAAACGAAAACACCGGAGCTTAGTCAGCACGGGAGCCACGGGAGCTCCAGCTCCGCCTCAGTGGAAAAGGGATAAGAGACTCATTTACTAAATGTTCCCAATGCTAGAGCAAATCAAATAGAGCCAAGCTTTTTGTTGTTGTTGTTGTTTCTGTGGTAATCAGCTCTAGAGCCAACTCCCTGAGCAAGAAATTCAAAATGTCCACCGTTGTAATTTTGTTCAGGTTTGATCTCTTGATTGCTTTTTTTTAAATGTACAGAAGCCCCTTCATTACGTTCAGCGAGCCTAACCAGCTATAACTCGGTCTCCTATACCAGCAGCACAGTTCCTAAACATGCAGCCTGGATAAAAAGAACCACAATTACTGATAGATGTTACCAAATTACATCTGATGACTGGATATCAAAGGCAGACAGTGAAGATTATTGAAGGTGAGACAAAAAAGGAAGGCAGAGGAGTAAATGGAGACAATGAGAGAAAACATAATGATCCAATGTGAAGGCTAGAAACAGAGCGGTGAGTAAGAAGAAAAAAAAAAGCTGTTAGGTGTGAGACAACAATAAGGTTCACAATACAGATGGAAAAGTGAGAAAAGAGTCAGACTAAAGGCTCATTATAACAAGGTGACTGCAGATTAACACTGAAGTGTTCAGACATCCTGCAAACGCAAACACACACCTACAGCATTTATCTGTGCATCCATTCACACAACACCAGCATATAGTACAAACAGAAGGGTAGACAACACACACACACACAAATCTGCAGGACTTCAGTAACAGCTCCACAGCAGCACCTGCTGGCCACTCACTCTGCACCTACACAGACCCTGCCGCCCTGGAACACCGCAGCGCTTCACTTTCTTTCATCTGTCTGACCTCCAAGCACACAACATGCACTAAGCATACAGCCTCACACAGGAAGCAACATGCACGCCACATCTCCAGCACACTCAACCTGATAGGACACCGGGTCTAAACATGGCGATTTCCACATACATTATGCATGCACATGCAGGTGAACGTTCCCACAGTCTGAAGTGATTTATGAGCATATGGCCCAGGCCTGCATGATTTATCCTTCTAAAGCTGAACCGTACACCTGAGGGACTCAAACCTCCACTGCACGAACGCGCCGGACGCAAACTTGTTAGTCTGAAGGCAGCGCAGGGCGAGCTTAAAGGTGTTTGTTGCATTCGCTTGTAGCGTAACTTTGTGTAACAGCCCTTCCTGGATTGAAATTATGCATTTATTTTACGCATCAGGTCTGGGTGTGAAGTAGCATAATGCATGAACAGACATTCCTGCACGGAAGTTGGGCGTCTGAGTGGAGTGTGTGCAGCTGTTTCCACAGACCCATGAGGGACAACTCAGATCCTCAGCAGGCTAATAACCGAGGGCTCAGCAGCAGCAGCCGTGCAAACAAAAACTGAATCAAACTGAGCTCTTCTGCCAACATCCCATAGTTAGAAACAAACTCAATGTTTGTTTCGGCTGGTAAAGAATTAGTCTAACCTTCAGTTTGGGATCATCATCAACTGCAGCGAAATAAATGACATATTTTGATAGCAAAGAGGGTCTGAAAAGAGCTGAAGTATGAAGGTGTTACTGCGTGGAGGATCTTCTAAAAATCCCATTCAGGTGGTCGTTGACATGTACGCATTTTAATGCATAGAAATATTAATAAAGTTAAAATATAACTGCTAAGTCTGGATTCAGTGTGTTCAGTTTCTGGATGATGTTCAATGTCTGCTACTATTGTAGCCTTTTGCTGTTTGAGCCTAATGTTTTATAGGTGACAATCTCACAGGAAATAACCTCAAGTGGCCATTAATGGAACTGCAATGCTTGGCCGTTGCAACATTGGTGAAATATTGACTGTTACAAACGGACCGACGTATGAGACTGATGGATGGATGTATAGGTCGAACGTCTAGGGTCGTGTTAGCAGAGTAATTTGCAAAAAATCTGAAGGCCATCAATCATTCCGACAGATTATAATTCACACCTCTGACCACTTTTTTTCTTTCCACTCTGACCACATTTTCAACTTTAAAGTTCTGTTAACTGAATCAATCAAAATAAGATTCCTATGAGAGCATCTGAGCATCATCATCTCTGGACCTGGACACCGTACCCAATGCATCTCGCTAACTGCGCGTTGTATAGTGACAGAGGAACGGAGCGCATCTGTGACCGCACCAGACTCAGACCGGCGGTGACACATCGCTGCAGCTTTACCACCGACACAGAAAGAGCGCATGCCGCGGGATTTTTCTCCCGCTGAAGCGATCAAGGAAGCCGTCGTTTAGAGAGTTTGCCAAATTCTGATCACTTCGATTGGAGAAATGCTCCCCGATTTCAAAACTGTGGCTGAAGTGGAGCTCATGATCCCAGTCTCCAGCGTAGCAACAGAGGGCGGATTTAGCCTCCGTTACGCACAAGCACAGTTCAGCTCCATGCCGAGCATTCAGGCCACAGCAGGTGACATTTTAATCATTAATAAACAGACTATTAATCTGCTCGATGTGTGGTGGCACATGGATATGGATTTTCTGTTTTCATTTTTTTTACTAAAAAGAATGAAAATGAAATACTACTGATTATGTTATCATTTTAAAGATTGACGCGTAAAAATAGATTATGACCGGATTTTTTTATCCCCGTCAGTCAAAATGACCAACAACAAGAAATTGTAGTGCCACCTCTGATGGACGTATAGGACCAACATAAAGGACTGGACGGATATATTGGACTAATGGATCTATGAATGAATGGATGGACCGGCAGACAGATGGTTGAAAGGATCAATAAATAAATGGATGGATGGACGGCTGGAATAATTGATGAATGTGTAGGTTGTTTGATGGTGAGGCGTTTGGACGGATCAACAAACGGACGGACAAACAGACAGGCAGAAGGAAATTTTTAACAGCCGTATCGGAAATAGTCTGGAAATTAACCTTTTCTGTTTTCTATTAGACTCAATAACCAATAATGTGCTGGCAAATGCATCGAACTCCATCTGTTTCCAGGATTTTTTTCATTTTGGGTTGGAACTTTGCTTCCGTTTGCCAGAATATGAGCTTTCTCAGTAGTTTGAGTGATGCGGCGGATACTTTCAAAACAGAACCAATCTCCTCATTAAAGCTGAGCGGGCTACAGCTCTTCAGCTTTAATCTGGTGAGTTTTTACAGCTCTTTGGTGTTTCCGTCTGTCCGTAGGGTTGCAGCATCTTAACTGGAGGTTTTAGACAAACACAGCAAGCATCAAACAAAGACATAAATTGGTCATTTAAAAATACAAAGCCGACAAAAGCCCCGATAAAGCGTGGAGATTTTAAAAAAGCAGCTGAGTGGAAGTAAGAAATACGAGCCGACACGCTGTGGCACTTAGGGTAAACAGAGACCGCCGTCTACCCGCAGAAGTGAGGACTGGAGGCTGACCCAGACAGCCCCGCGACTTGTGTGTTGATTGCTGGAGGTTCAGCTCACCGACGCTGCAGGAGGCTCGCTGGCTTTTGACCTCTTCTTCTATAATTGGTTGATTTGCAATGCAGTCGAAGACTTCTCCGATTTTTTGACACTTGACGCACAAATCATAAAAACACACACACGCACGCACGCACACACACACGGATGCAGAAACGACTCCATAATATAAACAACACACAAACACACACAGCAGAGAAGGCCTGTTTTCTCTTCACAGCCGCTGCACCTCCAACCAGCTTTCATTAATACACACTCGACTGTCAGCTCCCTTGTTGCCATGGTGACCCCCAACCTGTTGCCAACAGGCGCTGGTAGCTTCAGGAGCCTGGAACGCAGCTCGAAACTATTGTCCCACCCCCCACAGTGCATGTCAGCGAGCTGCAGGCGCACAATTACCCACTTCC
Source organism: Valencia hispanica (assembly GCA_963556495.2). Taxonomy (NCBI): domain Eukaryota; kingdom Metazoa; phylum Chordata; class Actinopteri; order Cyprinodontiformes; family Valenciidae; genus Valencia; species Valencia hispanica. Next base: position 9,208,921 of record OY747712.1, on the reverse strand, counting down.
GAGCGGAGAGGGGATTCAGTCATTGCGGCACAGTTTTAGTGTGGGGATCACTTCAGTCTGCAAAAGCAAAGCCCTAACATGGAGCTAAATTTCTCCAGTAAAATGGGCATTCTTCATTATACAAGTCTCTATTCTGAAACTAGTCTGCTCCGTGTTATTTACCCTGGGAAGATCAGATGGAACTAACTCCAGGAAATTGCTTTGCCTAATTCATCATTCCCAAGCCGCTCTGTTCTAATTAAAATCACTGGGTATTCTATTCTCGGCGTCTGATTCTTCTTCCACTTACTGTTCTAATTTGTAGTCTCGATAAAGGTCTCCAACGCTGCTGGATAAAAGGCTCTCATGGCTCATTTCTGTTCATGTTCAGGGAGACTGTTGTGAAAAAAAGTCAGTAAAATAATCCAAAATTGGATCTCTTAGAAGAATGTAGCTAAATATTTCTTCTAGGGGTGCAACGGTGTACAAAAACAAAACAAAAAATATCACGATTCGATACATATTTGGGGTTTTGAAGTCACAAGTGAATGAGTGTGAGGCAGGGGCAAAGGTGAAGCCGGACAGAGCAGAAAGAGCGAAAGCGGCTGAGTTTAAATACCTTGGCTCAACCATCGAAAACAGTAGAAATGTGTAAAATACAGGTGAAGACGAGACAAGACGGCAGGCAGGGTGGAGTGGATGGAGACGAGTGTCAGGAGTCATGTGTAACAGAAGGATAGCTCCAAGAATAAAAGGGAACGTCTACAAGGCAGTAGAGAGACCTGCTAGACAGTGGCTCTGTCAACAAGACATCTGGGGGTGGCAGACTTCAAGATGCTTTTTTTTCCTGGTTGAGACCAGGATGGACAGGGATAGCAAAGCCTGGGCAGTTTGGATATAAAGTTAGAAAGCCATGGTTGAGATGGTTTGGAGACGTTTTAAGAAGTGGATACGTTATAAACAGGAGGTTAGCGATAGAGGTGCCAGGCAGGAGGAATAGGGTGCCTGTGTTATGCACTGATGGCAGCAGGGACCAAAATCTAAGACTGAAGAGCTAAGCCGGACCTGACGGAAAAAAGGGAACTAACCCGACACTAACGAGGAGTAAGAGTATGTCAACGTTTCTCTCAAATCTAGGAAAACACCGCATGGTGAGTCTAAGTCTCCTCCCCTTCCGGTCGGCCCATGGCTCCCCTGAATGAAAAAAAATAAAAAAATAAACAATGTATGAAAGTCAATGGAGCGATAAAAGTTGTTTTCTGGTCCGCTTTGCCTTATGCCCTGAATCACACATATGCTGTACCTCAATTTAAATAGCTAATGATGTGCGTTTCAACTGCGATTGTCATGTGATTTCTGATTTATGTGCTTGTAAAAATTCAGAGTTAAAATGACTACAAATCAGAAGTTGCAATTATGACGGTAGCTAACATTAGCTAGCACTTGAAATACTCAACGAGACCTTGTAGAGTTTGTCCCTCCTGCTGGCTCTCGCTCGACCAACTATTTCTCCCCCAGCATGGCTACCACTTTCCAACATGGCCAAATTTATAGTGGCTTTCTCCGCGTTTAATGCTCCTTGCTTCTTCCTGGAAGAAGGATACGAAGCTCGCCAAACTCACGGACATTTATTTAGACTTAAAGTAACTTTTGCCTCCTGTCAAAAATTAGCGCTTTCTCTGCATCAGAATGTGTTTTTAAAACTCACGGACATCCTATGTTAAATCCATGGCACATTTCAAACGGGATCAGGAACTTTTATCGCCCCGTACTCATACATTTCTTTTGACAGTAGGGGACTAATGGACCGGAAATAGACGGGTGCGACTTTGGCTCCCCATTGCCCCCACCTTACCCCAAGTCCTTTTCTGATTGGCTGATCAATATTCTGCCCCAGAAGAGGACACTTCACACGCAAGACTGAACCTCTGAACCCATCAAGAAGAGTTCCTGATCGGCCTCTCAGGACTCAGCTGTGATAAATGTTTTGTTAGCATGCTAACCTTTATTTACATGTTTGTGCGTAAAACTGTGCAAGATTTACATTTTCTTCCATCCACTGCGGAAGTACGTCAAAAGAAAAATCACATAGTATCTATATCGAGGGAGCCCGGTTCTGAATCTAAAGTGAGGAACTGCCTAGACATTTGACATGGGCCAGAACCAACAGCCTACTAGTCTGAGAATGACATGCCAGCTAAAACAGAGAGCTTACCAAAGGCTACTATTAGTTCTTGTGTTTCTTTTCATGCCTAATTATTTAAAGCAAATCTTTGTATAATAGGGGCGCCAGTGGCTCAGGGGGTAGAGGGGTTAGCCGTTGTGTCCTTGGGCAAGACGCATCACTCGCCTTGCCTGCTGTTTACGGTCAGAGAGCCGCGTGGCGCCTGCTGAAAGGCAGCCTGACTTTTATCAGTCTGCCCCAGGGCAGCTGTGGCTACAATCCAGGTGTGAATATGTGAATGAATCTTATTAATTCTTCCTATTGTCATTATGTAAGTTGTTCATTTTAGTGATATTTGTAAAGAAATCCTTAGGAAATCGACAGAGATCTGCTAACAGACGGGACTCTTCCTCTGCTGTTTTAGGCGATGAATGTGGAACAGCGGCAGCACCGTTCTCCTCATCAGTGTTGTAACATCCTTCCTGGAACAAAGATAGCCTCTCAATCGGTGAGACGTTAAACACTTACAGCAGAGCCTGGAAGAGAAGCATGGCTAGCTTGAGAAGCTGTGATCCATCACTAAATTTATTATCATATAACATGTAAAATGTCTTCAGATATCCGTCTTTACATTTGGATTCCAAGAAGCCAGTTTTTGTTTTTTTGGTTAAAAGTTGGTTAAAAGTTTATTATGCCTACGTTTTATTTCTCATGCTTATGTTTGTTTCTTGTTTCTATGTCAGCACAGTTAAATCACGACAAATTCCTTGTAATGTAAATTACTTGGCAATAAATCTGATTCTGATAAGGTGATTTTCCCCAAAAAACGACTCAATAGTAGATAATGCACCTCTCTTTTTTTCTATTTTAATAAAATTTTAACTTTATTTAAGTAATCATTTGTTTTCTTTTCATATGTATTTCTATTAAAAAGTAAAGTTTTTAATCCTAAAGGGAAATGCAACTCATCATCCAACTATCTTCAAACAGTCGTCATGGATGGTGATGCTGTGGGCAGGAAAGATCTCCAGTAGCAGTCAGTCTTGCAACAAATCTGATGAAGCCTCTGACTGAAGGCTGTCGCAGTGTGACTGTCACATGACAGTCATGACAGGCTAACATCTTAATATTCTGGAGATATTCCACAGTAACATGTCCTTGATGACAGCATCAGGTCTTGTCAAGCACTGCTAATCCACCTCATTTGCTTTTGCTACTCCTGTTTAATTCTCTGTCTGGCCATGTAGTTAGAAGGCTGGGCAGAGAGATGTTGGAGTTAAAGATATGATCCTGGTTTGAACTTCCTCCTTCTTTCACTGCATCCACGAAGCCTCCTTTTCAACTCCTCTGGGATTTGGGGTCGTAGTTCAGGTATTATTTGAGCTTTAGAGATGCTACTCAGCGGTTCTTGATTGTAAAACCCAAAATGTCTTGCCATGGTTGCACATAAAAATTGTCCAAAAATAAAAAAAGAGGAGCAAGGATCCTCCCAGCTGCACAGCATCCAAAACCAGAGAGAATAACTATCCAAAAGCAAAGGCTCAATGAAAAATAGATTAACAAAAGTCTACTAAAAGAACAAAATAAAAACCAATGTAACAGAGCTGCTCCAACATGCGCCATTCTAGAAATATATTATCACTTTTATCGTCATCACAATGAATACCACAAAATATCGCTCTATTTTACTCGTGTTGAGAAAGAACTGCAGACAAGCTCCTTCCGCAAAAACTCTAAGTAATTAGTCTGCTACAAAATAAATGACACTTGAATTTGTAAACATAAATACTGCATTTCAAACTGTCTTTTTAATATATAATATTACAACACTAATATTGCAATGGAGAGTCATTTTAGAAAGCTCTGTCTGTATCCGTTCACCAAGTTTTGTGTCTTTTAATCTATTTTATTTAGTGCACACTTCTGCAGATAAAACCCAAGAATCACAAGGCAGCAGAGATAATATTGGGTAGAGGAAAAACTTCTGCACATTTCTTTGACTTAAACTATATTTTCAGAGTCTGCCACATCACACTTCCTGTAAACTCTGTCGTCAAGCTGATTCACGTTGTCACACAGAGAAAGAGCATAAAAACAACCCCCACACGCGGATATTATTATAGGTGCTCATGCGGCTGTGAGGGTTGTCAGAGGGATGGGAAGCTGGTTGGAGCCAGCTTGAGTGTGGACGCGTTTGAGGAGGAAGTCGGATGGACTTCTGATGGACTTCTATTAATACTAACGACACAGTCCTGCAGTGAGCCGCACCATTTAACCTCCGTCATACTGAAACATGATGGAAAACTGATGAGCAAAACGCTCCGGATACATGGAGAAAACCCGCTCTACACCTAAACCCGCTGTGGGGAATATCATTTCAACATGACAGATACACAAAATAAATAGAAATATCAGCAGGTGTGCATACATAAGCCTCATTGATAACTATTATCTTACCTTCATTGTAAAAATGTGTAAAGGAGCAGAGAAAACATGAAACAGTGGTTGGTTTATGAGTGAGTGGGCACACATCAGCTTCATCATTGCACAACTCACTAAGCTGAGGTAATTTTTATTAAAATGGGAACTTCACTCTCGGTTTATTAGAAAACAATCCATGCAAACTTCACATCAACATGAGTCTCAGAACTAGATTGAGTAAATCTACCCCGATGAGAAAATCTAATCTAACAGACAGCTCATTAACGTCATCTTGACGTTATCTGTCTTTAATGTTGTAGAGGAGGCTTGGTCTACTCCAGCAGTGTTCAAACTGTTTGCCATAAAAGCCAAAATCAACAGGCTGAGATGTTTTCTTTTATTGTGATTTTCTTTCATACGTTTTCAAAAGTAAACTGCAATGCAATATTTTAATAAAAATAAACTTCCCAGATTTTTGTACAAACAGTATCTATGAATCACTGTGTAATAGAAGTATAACGATACATGTATTCGAATTTTTCAGTGCGGCCCTGTCGGTTCGGAACGCACATGTACCAAACAGATCCAACTGTTTTCTACCTGAACACGTGCAGAATTGTCATGTGCAGAACTCAGATTGCAGTGACACCAAAACAAAATAGAAAGGACTCCAAGCTATCGCTAAACTCTGCTATTTGGGAACATCAATGGTTACTCGCAGCTACAGTAGAAAAAGAAAGATGGACCGAACCAGAACTTTGTCAGCGAACGCATCTTTCAAAAGCAATAAGGTCCACTCTGAACAGAACTGAATGACTCACCTGAAACAATGTCAAGCTGAAAGTAAACATCACTGATACTAGAGAAAAAACAGCTGACGTCCCCTGGCTACCAGTAGCATCCAATCAGCCCAAACTCCTTATATTGTATAAAACCAAAGGGCAAATTCCGCCGGCCAAACTTGAGGCCAACGCGGAAGTGACAAAATTGCAGTTCCCCCCGCATCCACTAGGGGATGGCTGCAGAAAGGAGCAAGTTCCCATTGATTCCCATGTTGAAAATGCTAACTTCACAGCAGAAAAAAAACCTGGTTAAAAAAACTCTAAGGTTTGATAGGTCAAGTTTACCGTCATGACAACTCTGAGGGGGGTGAATTTTGTTTAATAACTCATTAATTTAGATGTAACTTAAGCTCGAAATTATTAATAATAAGGGGCGTGTCCTATTAATTGGCAGGTATCAGATGAGCTGGTGGCTACCAGCCTCAGCCTTATGTTAACAGTCTCTGCTATTTTGTTTTTCTGAACTTGACTATCAGTAGCGTCTGCAATGTTTTTTCAACTCCAAACAGCTCCAAAGTGATTTAGGCATGTTTATTTCTCAAATATGGGCAAAGTATTGTTTAAACATTTCTAAACATCAACACTGACTGTTTTCAAGTGACTATATTGTTTTCTACTTTGGCTATGTCTGCTTGTACTATTTTTTTTACTAAATGAATCTCCAGTCAGTTTCATAACTTTTTTGAGTTATAGAACATAAAATCTAATTTAAGAAATTGAAAGAAAGGAAGTGAAGAAAAAACTATTTAGTTTAATTCTGACCAAAAGTAAAAACTAAAAGTCCTATGTACATTTTTTTTAATTTTCTTGATTAAAGTGGACCGAAAACGTACCGAAATGTGACTTTAAAACCCCAAATATGTACTGAACCATGAATTTTTTTTGTACTGTTACACCCCTAGTGTAGATCCAAAATGCCTATTCAAGGGGCCGCTGCAGCTACAAAACAAGCCACAATCATCAATCCTCTACCACCGTGCTCGACAGTTGGTATAAAGTGTTTGTGCTAGGGCTGAGCGATAAATCAATTTTATCAATTTATTCGAATTTGCCGTTTAAGAAGATTTATTTTTGGGAAAATCGAGATTTACCACCCCCCACTGCTCTCATGGGCTTCCGTAGTTTGGAGCAGGGTGAGCCAGTCCGTCTCTCGCAACGCGTAGACGTCAAAATGGCAACTAGCAATGAGGAACTTGTTCCCAAAAAAGGGACAGTTTCTTCAATTATATGGAACTGGTTCGGTTTTGCGACTTCAGACTTGGAGCAACAAACAGCGCGCTGCAAAATCTGTTTGAAGGCTGTTGCTACCAAAGGTGGGAGTACGACGAATTTGTTTCAACACCGGAAACAGAGGCACTCCGTCGAGATGCTCAAGCAAGCAGCAGCTCACAAAACACCGCCAAAAGACAAGCCACCATCGGGGAATCATTTTCACACTGTGTCCCTTATGATAAGACGGGTGTCCAGTGGAAAGTAATCACAGATGCCATCACAATTTATATTGCCAAAGATATGGTGCCTGTTTATACAGTGGAAAAGCCTGGCTTTACTTACCTACTGAAAACTTTGGACGCCAGGTATGTGCTACCAACTTTTCACACAACTTTGAATTCAGGTAGACTCCCAAAGGAGATATTAAAATAAGAGTAAAAAAAAAAAACTGATTGTCATTTCTGTTTAAGAAAGTAAAGGGAGAAAGAAAAAAAATCGATTCAAATCGTTAATCGGATTTGGTGTGAAAAAATCTGATATTTTATTTTTAGGTCATATCGCCCAGCCCTAGTTTGTGCTGAGTTTGGTTTTATGCAAACATTTCGCTGTGCATCACAACCAAACATCTATCCCATGGTTGCTGTTTCAGGAGTGTTGTGGTTCATTCAGATGCATTTCTCTGCAGAATGATGGACTTCTGTTTTCTCAGATAGGTGAGCAGAAACGGCTCCCTCTTTAGGGTCATTGATGATGTCTTTCCACTTTGTTAAAACGACACCTGTATTTTCCAGAACAGGGAACTGGCAAAAGTCCTGCTTTTATTAAGGATTATGGTCCGTTATTCAAAGGGTTCTGGTGGGATAACTTTCACTTTCACATTCTATTGAATCAGCAAGAGAGTAATTAGATTTCTTAGAGTGTGTACATCTCAACACAGTTTTTTGGCATTAGTCGAACAGGTCGTATAAGACCAGCGCCAAAAGGAGTGTGGATAAGAATCCAGGTAGGGAAGTTTGTTAATTCTGGAGTTTTTCGTGTGCTTGAATGTGTTTACACACATACCTGTTCTTGTTTTTCCAGCCAGCGGTCCACCATGGGGTGATTGGCGCTGAGCGATGACCTGGCCGTGTCTCTCTGAAACTCTCGCTGATTGGACCAGGTCCCTGCGTCCCTCGGCAGACTGCGGTACGTGTCAAAACCTTTGCTCTGCAGGGAAACAAAGTTTTGATTTCAAAAGTCAATGTACTTTATAATGAGGCTATTTTTCCTAAGTTTAACGTCCGTATTTACTCCTTAAAGTAAATCTTTGATAAAAATGTATGTAACCCACCTTCCTCTCTAGGCTGTTTGTGCCGGAGGAATGGCGAACCTTCAGGAAGCCGGCGGTGGTGGACCAGCGAGTTGGGTTCTTTCTGGATGGGGTCTCTTCTGTTTGGACCCTTGACTCCAAGGCGCTGAACGGTCCGTTGACGGTGATCAGGGCGGGGTCGCTGCTGCGCCGGACGTGGAGAGGCATATCTGAAAAAAAGCACAAATAAAGCGTAAAATACATCTGGAAAAATGGAAAATAAATCTGGAAACGTTCTACTTTATTTGGCATCGCCAACAGGTTCCTGCACCTAGCAAATGTCAACATTGCCAACTTGTTCTGATGCAAATTTACAGAGTTCTCTGATAATTTTTGTCCTTTTTTCAAGGGTAGAAAACACATGTTGTCAGTGGTCAGTCTTTACATATAGATGAAAATGTTTTTGAAAAAAGGACATATAGACTGAAAGATGGAGCATTGACAGATAGAAGGCTAGGTTGGTGAATGCATGAAGGACAGGCAGAAGGATAAACGGACAGATGGAAGAACCAAGTGATTACCAGATGTAAGGACTGAGCGATGGATGAAAGGATGATAAACTGATGGAGAGTTGGGGAGGATGGACAGCTGTCCCAAAGGATAAATGGATTGATGGCTTGAAGATTTGGTGAACGCGCAAGTGGATGAATGATGGACGAATGGGTCAGTGGATGGATTAAAAATCGATAACAGGAGGGATGGTAAGAATTCGTAGAGCATATCTAAAGTATTCTAGAGCAAACGCAGCTCGGAAGCTGAAATACCTGCGCGCAATCCTATGTGACACGCTATTGGCTGACGTTTGCAAAGCAGCCAATTAAGAAGTCGCATTTATTTTCCTTGGGCCTGATTGGTTGTACCCTCTAGAGCAGAGATAAGGAAGACTGCAAAAAATAGCGGATGCGGTAGTGCCAAGGCCCTGTCCAAATGAAACCAGGTGTAGAAGCAAAGATATTTCATCGAACAGGCGTCACATCCACAAGGAGTGGGTGTTTCAGGACAACGTAAACGATGTTTGAAACCGGGTCCCAGAGTGGAGAAATCTCACAACAGCTCAGTTGTCTCTGTGATTTTGAGCTCTCCGACATTTTTTCTGAGTGGATGATGTCGCATAGCCAACTCTGTAATAAAGTAAACAAGCATGGGGCCATACGGTGTTGCGGTCCTAATTAAGCGAATACTGACCCTAATATGGATCCTAGAATAAGATTTACTGTCTCTCCACTATAGCCAGCAGCAAAGAAATTGATCCAGAGAACAACAGCAACACAAGATGCTTTTGAATAATGCTCTCATGTAAAGCTAGATTTGTCGTGTTTGCCACCGGCTTGACAGCGCATGCTCAGTGTTTTTTGTTTTTTTTAAAGTTTTTTGTGGCCACAGTGGCCTTTATTCAAAGTGGACAGGCTTACAGAAAGGGGAGAGAAGCAGGGGGAGAGACATTTGGCAAATGTCCCTGGGCTGGAATCGAACCTGGGAGAACCGCATCGAGGACTAAGGCCTCTGAACATGGGGCGCCTGTCTTGACCCAATTCGCCACGGCCCCGGCATATGTACTGGAGCATTTTAAGCTGGTTTGTGGGAATTCATGTGAACAAGGGTATTATATATTGTGGTGTTGTTTTTAAAGACTTAGTTTTTCAAACTAAGAGTCCCCAAGTCTTGTCAAGACCAAGACTTGACATTTAAATCCCATATTAAACAGGTTTCTAGGATTTCTTTCTTCCACCTCTGGAATATTTCTAAAATTAGAAACATCCTGTCCAGGAGTGATGCTGAGAAACTAGTCCATGCATTTGTTACCTCAAGGCTGGACTACTGTAATTCTTTACTATCAGGAAGTCCACAAAATGTCATTAAAAGCCTTCAGTTGATCCAAAATGCGGCAGCAAGAGTTCTGATGAATATTAAAGAGAGATCACATTTCTCCTGTTTTAGCTTTCCTTCATTGGCTCCCTGTTAAATCCAGAATAGAATTAAAGATCCTTCTTCTTACATACAAAGCCCTTAATAATCAAGCTCCATCATACATCAGAGATCTAATTGTTCCTTATGTTCCCAACAGAGCACTTCGCTCTCAGACTGCAGGTTTACTTGTAGTTCCTAGGATCTCTAAAAGTAGAATGGGAGGCAGATCTTTTAGTTATCAGGCTCCTCTCCTGTGGAACCAGCTCCCAGCTTTAGTCCGTGAGGCAGACACTCTGTTTACTTTTTAGGCCAGGCTTAAAACTTTCCATTTTGATAAAGCTTATAGTTAGAGTGGCTTAGGTCATCCTGAGCTATCTCTGTAGTTATGCTGCTATAGGCTTAGACTGCTCGAGGACAGACTTACCAAATTACTTCACTCTGCTACTTCCTTTTCTCCTACTACTCTCCAGTTGTATTACAGTACATTCTGCTATTTCGACTGTTAACTTTGTGTTCTCTCAGTGTTTTTCTCTCCATAGAAGATATACCTGGTCTGGTATCCTGCTTGGCTGCAATGCCCTGTTGGACGGGGGGCATCGACTGGGATGATCCTCCCAGTAACTGAACATCCACTGTGTCCTGTTATCAACTTTTTACTTTCTGTAACATAGAAAGTTCTCTTATATCAGATTTTCTGTTCCTTCTGTGTCTCTGCTCTGTCTTCTCAAACCCCCAGACGGTCGTGGCAGATGGCCGCTCCTACTGAGCCTGGTTCTGTTGGAGGTTTCATCCTGTTAGAGGGGAGTTTTTCCTCTCCACCGTCGCTACATGCTTGCTCAGTATGAGGGATTGCTGAAGGATTGCTGTGGTTGGAAAGTCTGCATCAACGGGGCCCAACCTCACGCCAATGAGTGACGCAATCTGCTGGGATTCCTTAAATAGGAAACGTTTTAACTGATTGGAATGTTTGTATAAATGCATTGAAATGACTTCTTGTTAAGTGCCTTGAGATGACATCTGTTGTGAATTGGCGCTATATAAATAAACTGAATTGAATTGAATTGAAACAATGCCCGTTTTGTTTCCGTGTAGAGCAGGCCTTAGACAGTTTCCAATGCGCCCATCTATGCATATTAAGGTAGTAGCTCCCAAATATGGGGCTGGGACCCCACTTGGGGTCACAACCATGTAGGTGTGGGATCTCGAGATCCTGTTGAGAAAGTAATGTAAATACCAGAAATAGCATAGAAAAAGCATTAGCATTTTACAAATCAAGTAAAAGACAAGAAACGGGACTTAAATTGATCAAAGTAACATATTAGTCAATATATTGGCTATAGATGTTGATTGTGTTGCCATAAACAAATGTTTACCAGACTCAGAAAAATCAAGAGTCAGGGCCACGGGCCTTTTAAATCTTTATTTTGTGGGTCAAAAGTTGGAAAGTTTGGGAAACACTGTATTAAGGTATGATCTTTGAAGCAATAAAATAGGCAGTTATGAGCCTTTTAAGAGGAAGACTCAAGTATTCATGGGCAGCTGTGGCCCCTAACCCTGGAAATACCGAGGGTCCACTGTAGTTGGAGGGAGTTAAAGATAGGTGGATGGACGGGCTGACGGACTGAAGGACTGATAGGTTGAATAATGGGTGGACAGACTGAGGAAAGGTTAGATAGAAGGATTGCAGGAAGGTGGATGACCTGTACAGAGAAATTAAGTGATTGAGGGAAGGTTAATGAAAGGATGGCAGGAGGAACCAAAGATTGGTTGACCAGATGGACAGACAGAAGGTAGAGGGTTGGATGGGTTGACGGATGGAGGAATCCAGTTATTTGTCTAGTAAAAATGTGTAAAAGTGTAAAATCGACACTGGTTGGCAGAGCTTACCGAGAAATTTGGATATGCATTATGCAGTCAATGGGAATCGGAATAAAGTCTGGAAACACAAACATTTTACTGGAAAATTTATCAAATGTACTTTTCTGTGCTCTTCTGGAACATGCAGGTTTATCGGAGCCCAAGACTGTGTTTTACTCAATAATCAGTCATGGTTCTGTCTGATGAGACTGAAGGGTAGCATAATGAAGGTATATTAATCACAGATTCAATCACAATCCTTTGGTGAATTAATTGGATTTGTTCCTAAAAGTTTAATCGTGCAGCTCCAGCTTCTACTTCCTGACAGAGCAGCAGAATGTGTGGGAACAACCGTCCAACGTTGGTGTTGGGCTCCCATTAAAGCTCTTCACTCTGTTTAAAAGTCACATCGCGTGGGCTGCGAGCCAAGGTCCAAATAATCATCCCAACAAGGACAGCAAACAGAACACCATGTTACGGCAGCAAATAAAAATCTGCTGCTTCTCAGACTTGAGGCACCAGATGGACAACCCAGAAGAGACGGATTATAAAACGAGTGTTTTAAATAAAAGTGTTGTCTTTTGGTAGCCAAGAGGTCCAGTTCCCATGTTCTGCTAGAAAGCTGCTCACACAGGAAAACACTGATCCGTGTACTGGGTCAGCAGTTCTTCAGCTTTCACCGAGTCCATCTGTGTATTTGTGCTCCTGGCTGTTTATTTCCTTGTGCTCTCATAAAGTGATGAGTCTGTACATCAATTCCGCGTTTGTGTTGCAACACTTCCTGCTTTTGTTGAGGTGTGTGTGTAGGTGTGTGTGTAGGTGTGTGCGTAGGTGTGTGCGTGTGTGTGTGTGAGACAAATAGACGGTCCCTTTATTTCAGGATTAGTCGTAGAGTGTGAATTTATTTTGGTTGAAGTTGAGTTAAGTGTTATTGCTTGGCATAAGTACAGTACCTAAATGAATAGAAGTCAATACAAGGTACCAACATGGCTGGAAATACAACCTTTTATGCGTGGGACCAGAACCCTTCAGAGCTGAGGAAGGCAGCGAGGTTCAGACTCCCAGAAAGGTATTCTAATGCTTATTGTATCAACGTGAATTTTTTTTGTTTTGGTTCCAAAGTAGGAGGGGAAAAGTACACAAAGATTATGGTTTGGTAGGTATTTGGGGTTTTAAAGTCAAGGTTTGGTGTCTTTTCGATACACTTTAATCAAGAAAAAATAAATACAGATGTGCAAATGACTTTCTTTTTCTTTTTTACTTTGATCAGCATTAAACAAGCAACCTTTGTTTCCTGAATTCCTTCCTTTCAATTCCTGAAATTAATTAGATTTTATTATATTCTACAACTTAAAGTTGAAATTATGGAACTGAATAGAGATTTAAATGATTTAAAAAAATTAAATAGTACAAGCAGACATAGCCAGAGTAGAAAACAATATAACCACTTGAAAACAGTCAGTGTAAAGGTTTAAAAACATTTTAGTAATACTTTGCCCATTTTTGAAAATAAAACATGCTTAAATCACTTTGGAGTTGTTTTGATATTTCAACAGCCTAGTTTCCCAGCTGTATTTGAATGAAGCTTGGGCAGCTGTTGGGAAAAGCCCTTCTCATAAACGGGGATTTCGCCGACTTGCATTTTATACAAAATAAGGAGTTTGGACTGTTTGGATGCTACTGGTAGCCATGTGGACGTCAGCTGGTTTTTCTCTAGTATCAGTGATGTTTGCATTCAGCTTGACATTGTTTCAGATGAGTCATTCAGTTCAGAACAGAGCGTGTTATGGACTTTATTCCTGTTGAAAGATGCCTTCAATGACAAAGTTCTGGTTCGGTCCATCTTTCTTTTTCTACAGTAGCTGCATGTGAAATCATTAATGTTCCGAGTTCAGTGATCGCTGAGAGTCCTTTCCGTTTTGTTTTGGTGTCACTTATTAAGGTTGCCCTGCCGAACGTAGCACTGCAGTCCTCATAAACATCCTCCATGTGTTCCGGTAGAAAACAGCTGTATTTGTTTGATACACATGCGTACCGAACCAACAGAAGTATGCACATTTAGTTGTTTTTTTTTAACCTCCAGATTATCTAGACACACAGGATATTTTGAAACCTTATCATGGCAGAAGCCTCATAACTAGCAGGTTGGTTAAACAACCCAGATACTGTGTTTAAATAATGTGAAAGATGAAGGATCAAAACTACTTTTTTGTGCTGCCAACATTAAACTTTAAATCCTAAAATCATTCCAATAGCAGCCTGAAAACTTAGCAGTAAGGCTTTGGTCAACGTAAACCTTTTCTAAAACATCTAAAACAGAAACACAAGGTGTATTAAAGGCATTATGACCGAATTAATGTCTAAAAATGTGTGTTTTCGTTGAGGTAATGTCCTTTATTTGCAGCTTGCACAGCCCGTACCCTCTGTAGTGAGCTCATCTGAGAATCTGGGCCAATGAAGCTCAGAGTCCAGCGACTGCATCTCCCTCAGCATAAATCAGTCACTCTGAGCTGTTCTCATTAGGAACTCGTTCAAAAAAAGAAAATTAATCACATCCCCTCTCTTCCATGTCAGAGATTTTGCTTAACACGTATTAAAATTCAGCTGATGAGACTCCGCGTAGTCAATTAGGCAGGGTTGGAATTTATTACGAAGGCGGCTAAATTAGATGTAACTGGCAGGTGTAATTATGTCAAAGATTTCATGTTTCTTTCAGAAAATTCATGATCAGCATGTCATCCAAAATTAGAACTCCAGTGACCAGCCTCACACTCCGGGTGTGTTGTAATAGATATTTTTATATGTTGTTCTTAAATCTTATTACGGTTGCTACATCTTAGACAGGAAAATCCAAAACCTTTAATATTAGTAAAGTTATGAGGGAAAAAAAAATTGTCCGTTTAAATTTTTTTCCACCAAAAAATTACAATCATTTGCCACTAAAATTGGTAAAGTTGATTCGATGCTTGAGAGCTTTATATCTTTAATCCTTGACCTCTGGCAAAATTTAATTAAGTACTCTTCTAAACGTTTCAAAATCTATCATGAAAGAAAAAACTAAAAAGTTAAAACACACCTGGAACTGTGACAAAAACGGACGAGGAGGCTCGTTTATTTTCCTGGCAAGCTCAGCACTGAAGATGCTCTGTTATGTCCAGTTCACACTGCGAATTTTTCGGCCGTCGTAGGTGAACCTTCGTCGTGACGAAAGACGATGCGCGTGAGAGTGATTCTCTCCAGAGTGATGGGAGCCTCCGACTGCTTATTGAGCACTCTCACGACCAAATTCAGCCTCCAACAGTCTTCCAAGCAGTGTCAGAAAATCTACGACTCCCGTCTGCAATCGGCAATTGAAAATATCAAATCTGCCTTTTTTCTCAACACCCTTTCTATGTACATAGCCATATCATACATCATTTGAAAGCTGAGATTCTCATGATTCCAATGATGTATGCTAACCAAGGATACAATCATAACTGGAGACACAGCAAGTGTTTTTGTCAAACCATCGACATAACATTTGTAGCCTCAAATCAATGCCATCTCGAATAATAAATGTCCTCCAATAAAATAGTAAGGCCACAACAAGTCTGACGTCCACAATCAAACACAATCTACTGCAGAAAACCTTTGGAAAATCCTTCCTTGCACGCATTTACCACAATGTTTTCATTGTAGTTTCCGTTAGCATGCTCAGATTAGCCTAATTACACTGGACACGACAGGAAATGTCAGCTTTTGATCACCTTACTTGATCCAATATGTGAAGGGTTACCCTGCTGTGGCAAAATCGGCAACTATTGGCTGATGGGTGAAAAGTACCTTGCTCATTCTTCATGTGTAGTTCAAACCAATTGCAGCGTAGTTTATGGATGATTGAAGCATTAAATGTAAAATGGAATGCTGTAAACGCAGATATTTCACATGAGGAGCGGCCTTTATCACAGACCTTGTAACAGCCATGCGTAAAATGACTTATCCAAACACAGACGTTAGATTCAACATACCAGAGACTTTTCTTCGTGTCGACAGTTATAGGATATCTTCAATACATTGATATCACACACAAAAAAGGACATATTTTGGACTTAGTTTGTTGTACTGGTCTCACCCCCTCCAACTGTACTGTTGCTGAACTTCACATAACTTAATTTCTCTCATTCAACATCCCACTCTGTCTCTCCTCAATAAACCCATCTCGTCTCATCTATTTTCGGAATATCACAGGCATTAATGTTGACACTCTCTCCTCTAATCTTTTCTCTATTAGTTTTCCAGACAATCTCTCTTTCCCTGATGATCTGGCTGGCTACTATAACGCTAGTTTGTACAATATCTTCAATACCCTTGCTTCACCGAAAACTGAAATTGTCTCCTTCACCTGTTCTGCCCCCTGGTATACCTCTGAACTCCAGACTTTAAATGTCAAAGGTCGCCAACTTGAGCGCCTCTACAGGAAAACAGGTCTCACTATTCACAAAGAAATGCATTAAACTCACCTAGCTCTCTATATGGACTCAATCACTCGATCTAAATCAGTTTATTACTCTAGCCTCATAAACTCCAATGAAGGCAACTCTAAAACCCTGTTTTCACTACTTAACAAAATCTTCCAACCCCCAGACTCCCTGCCCTCCCACCTGTACTCAACAGACACCTCTAATGATTTCATGGTGTTTTTCAACCAGAAAGTTAAAAAATTTCACCACTACCTTTGTTCTCTACCTTTGGCTAATTTTATATCCTTACTACCTTCTAGCTTTTATATCGCCTACTACCAACTGACTGTTTTCAAGTGGCTATATTGTTTTCTACTCTGGCTATGTCTGCTTGTCTCCCAGAAAGCCTCAGATCAGCTGAAACACTCCAATACAGGTTAAAGACCCACCTGTTCTCAGCTGCTTTTGATTAGGTTTTTATTCTAAGTTTTAAATCTGGACGGCTTCTTTTAAGATTCTTTTAAGATTTTTATTTTTCCTTTTTTTTCCGTCATTTTAATTCATGGTTTTTATTCCTGTACTTTTGCTTTTTCTGGACCCTGCTGTAAGGCTTTTGATGTTTTATGTAAAGCACTTTGAATTGTCTTGTAACATGAATTGTGCTATACAAATAAACTTGCCTTGCCTTGCTTGTACCATTTTATTAGTTAACATTTTTGTTCAATCAAATAAGTTCTATACGTTCAACTTTTTAAGTTATAGAACATATCCAATTTCAGGAATTGAAAGGTAGAAATTCAGGACAAAAGGTTCTTTGTTTAATGCTGATTTGATTTATTTTATTTTATTGATTAAAGTGTACCGAAATAGTACCAAACCGTGACTTTAAAACCCTCAAAAACATACCCAACAGTGATTTTTGTGTACTGCTATACCCCTAGTCCCAAGGTATATTTTCCCCAGCCTATAAAAGAGACAGAAACAGCAGATGGATGTTTTTTCACTCAGGATAATTCTGCTTAAAATTGTTTGCTTGATCCAAAGTGTAAGAACCAACAACAGAAAGCTGCTTCATGTCAACAGCTTACGGTAATTAGAGCCGAAGCAGCAACCTGGAGGGGAAAACCGCAGAGGTGAGCGCGCTCAGTGACAAATTTGATTTAGGAGGCTTTGGATTGAACCAATTAGCCACTTTGGCCCGAGATCAAACTGCTAACTGTGCCTGAAAAAAAGCCACCTCCTGTCCAATTACCTGAATTTATGAACAATGCTACAGTGTGAGGTTATAAGGTGATTTGTTGGGTTATACTGTATACTGCTGTAGCTTCTGACATTTAACTCAATAAAGACGACAACATGGAGAATATACGGTGAGATTAATTGATCGTTTTAAAGTAATGGCTTGGTTTCTAATTGTACCTACACACTTCTCTGTTCCTAACAGCCTTTCCTGTTCTTGTAACGGTACTTACTGGTGCGCAGGGCCGAAGGTGTGACTTCGATCTCGCTGGCGTTCTGATAGGGTTGGAATGCCGAAGCCCCGCTGCCGGCACCGAGGTCTGCGGCGAACAAGTCTGGGCTCTGCGTCCCCGTGGAGCTGGCGCTGGTGCCGTCGCCTCCATGATGGGGCTCCTGCTCGTCGTAGACGGCTATCAGCTGCATCAGGAATGAAGAGGAGAGAAGAAATGAGAATGAAATTCACAAACTGCTTTATTGCTTAAAGTGTAAACTTTTAATGTTGGGGTTTTATAGATTTTTCAGATTTCAGAGCACACAAGGATGGATGGAAGATGAAGTTGAGAACAGAAAGAAAAGAATGGACGAAAAATGAATTTAAAGACAGGAAGATAGACAGAAGATAAAGTTATGGACAAAAGAATGGATGGAAGATGAAGTTGAGGACAAAATGAAAGACTGAAGATAAAGTTGAAGACATAAGGATGGGCAGAGTGATGGAAGATGAAGTGGAGAACAAAACGACAGAGGGAAGATGAAGTTTAGGACAAAGCGATGAATGGAAGATAAAGTTGTGGACAAGAGAATGGACGAAAGATTAGGTTGAGGACAAAAGGATGGAAGGGAGATGAATTTGAGGACAAAAGGATAGACGGATGGTGGAAGACAGTAACTTGTGGACAGAAAGATGGATGAAAGATGAGGTTGAGGACAAAAGGATAGACGGATGTCTGAAAGATAAAGTTGAAGTAACAAGATGGACGTTGAGAATGATGGAAGATGAAGATGAGGACAAAAAGACGGATGGAGGAAGAAGTTAAGGACAGACTGGCAGACGATGAGAACAGATGGATGAGGGGAAACTAGTGAAACCATTAAATTAACCACAAATATCTAAGTATTTAAAAACTACGGAACATTTTAACCAAACAATCACTGAAAACTATACTAAACTCACTATTATTAGACTATTTACCTTCCTAATAAATCTAATTTATTCTTCAGAAGAGTAAACGAAACTAATATTTAGAGAATAGGATTCCAAAGTAAACTCCTAAAAGAGATTTAGTCCAATCTATTCTTATAAAACCATGCTTTATTTACAGCGGGAAATGAAACAAACTTGTTTGACATCAACGCTCTGACAGAAGAAGACCTGGTGGTTCCATCGTAGCTTGAATGGATCAGGACCGCACACACAGCCTGAAGGGAAATTCACAAGCCCCCCCCCTCATCTTTCAATGCTGAGATTGTTCATTATGTCCAATCATATTCGCTCTTCACCCAAAATGCTTCCACACTTTTTTTTTCTCCATGATTCTCCTGTTCAAAGCTCCTCTCCCCAACCGGTCTGATTAATTCCAGTCTCCACAGAGCCCCTTTATTAGCTTAAAGATGAGATTCGTGCCGTCGCTCTGTGACTCCCACCAGGCCCAGCTGGCTCTACTTAAATGAGGAAGAAAATGAAAAACTCATCCAGCGTTTGCCAATTCAGACCTTCAGCTGTCCCTCGTGGTGAGATCTGATAAAGAAGAGTCTGATAATGTCAAAAGTTCACGCCGTGATCAAGAAAATGTTAAGCAACATCCATAAAAGCTGCTCCAGCCTGAAATTTAAAGGAAAAAAACAATAAAAAAAAGCATCAAACATCTCGCGGCTAACAGGAAAAATATACAAAACCTTGTGAGGCTAATGAGATGTTCTGGTGTCTCCTTTGAACTGGATATAGTTTACAGCTCAATTTTGCTTTAGAGTCTCAACCATCAACGATGAAAAGAAAAATCCAATGTATAAACCAATTATCCACAACAATTTCATTCCAGAAAGCACTCTGAGAAGTTACACAAAGAACATCTGTGGATGACTGGGAGAGTTGGGTAACTTTGGGTCTGGTGGGCTAGGATCTATTCAAAATGGTCGCACCACCAGGCCCTATGGCCTAACGAGGATTCTAAAGAAAAAGTTCTCACGCTCAATGGTTGCTGCTATTTCTTCTGAAGGCATTTAAACTGGACAGGCTCCGACACAACAAAACCTTCGCAAATTGGAGAAAAATAAGAAAGCAGTGTAGGAGGCTGAGATCTACTGCTAGAGAGAATCCACAGCTTCAATATTCATGCACCACCAAGCGTGTGTTTGGAAGAAGCTCAACACCTGCGCCTCTAGACAGAATCTGCTGTTACTTCAGTATGGAACAGTCAACTAAACCCCAAGGTGTCTGAAACGTTTCTCCATCAGTATATCCAAAAAATACCATCTGCTGGCTACAAAAGAACCAGACTACCACTCAAGTCCAGGAACGTAGACTGCAGGGGTTCAGCCACGCCTGGACATCGATTGATCAACAACTGCACCAACTACTCTAGCAGCATCGACAGACAACGTAGGGAACATTAGGTGCAAACAAATGCTACCGTTTAGTTGAAATGTAAAATTTACAAAGAGGTGTCACAATTGCTTTAATTTCAATCAGCAAATCAACAGCTATACCTACTGTTGCTCAAATAATAAAACATTCATCATAATAGCAATGTAATGGATAATCATTGACAGTGTTTTTTTCCCCCAACCTGTAAATCTTGTTATTGCTGTAAGAGAGGCAAACGTTTAGTACCTTTCTTTCAAGCCCACTGACTTGGAGTGCGTAGACACAGGTGGCGGAGGGACTACTCTACGCTCCAAATACTCGCCCAAACTTTAGGTGTGTTTTCACTGTCGGAAGTTCGGGTAGTTTTACCGGAACTTCACGGTACGCACTACGTCTCCACTTCACTGGGCCAGCGTGATAGAACTCTTCTCGGGGCCAGGAACCAATCGAGTACCAGCCTGGGGTATGTACTCGGAAATGGCCCGGTAGAGTCGCTGAGCGGGACCTGGGGGTAGGTCATGGTGATTGGTTGTAATTCAGTGGGAAATGAGCAGACAATGCCAAAAAAAACATCTTTGTAAAATAAGAAGAGTTGCTGGCGATGCAGTTTATAACAGCAAACAGAAACACGGACGCCAGCGCTGCTTCTTCCATGTCGATCTCTTGTTATTCTCTGCTGCTGTGGGCGCCGTTTAATGCTGATCAGCGATGCCGCGAGACATAGGAAACCTACCCAGGTCGCTGCTAACACCTGTGGCTTTTAAAATGTCCCCTCGGTTCTGCCCCCGGTCCTCAGAAGCGAAAAACGCTTTAAAAAACACAACAGAGTTGGATAGGCCAGCCGGCTGAAATGAATTAGAATAAGCTTTATTGACAAACTAAACCAAAGGTTTCAGCCATTAATATTTTAAAGTGTCATAAAATGTTTAAAAGATTTAAAAGCATCAAGATAAGCCTTTAATTTCAATTAATAACAATTAAACAATATATAATATAATGGTTAATAATATTACTTTTCTTTGTATTTACTGATGTTACTCAGGTCTCTGTTTCTGTGTCTTACAAACTTATTTATGATAAAAAGAGGTGTTTGAAAAATGAATTTATTTAAATCTTAGTTAAAATTAGTTCATTCAAGAAACAAAATGACTGGGGAGGCACTTAAAAAATATTTTTTACATTTTGTGATATTTATCGATAATTATCAATATGACTATTCCCTTTATCGAAATGCTCTTTTTCTATATCGTCCAGCCCTACGCCTTAGCGAATTCCTTAAAGGGCCTATTTCGTATCGAGACGCGACAGCTGAGAGGAGTGGGCCAACAAATGTACCCCGATGGATGAAAGTCCGTAAAATGTTCAAATAGTGGACACGCGCCTATTGTCTGGCTTTTCTTTAAAAAGGACTTCAACTTGTAGGAATAGCGTGGCGGAAAGTTTGAGCAGTTTTCAAACCGTAGCATTTTAAAAACATTGCCAGACCTCGATGCTGGTAACCTGGTAACCATTCATAGCAGCCTAGGGACAGTGAATAAAGTTCCCACAGATGATCTCATATCCAACCAGAATGTAAAGTGATCAAGTGAACAAATTTCCAATTTATTTTAAGCATGTTTTATTATTTTGAACATGCTACCGTGTTAGCCTGGTGATAGAGTAGGGGGATTGAGTAATTTTTAATTTTTTTTTAATAAAGTAAACCATGTATGGAAGCCTTTGTTCTAGTCTTAGAATTTACACTATGCTTTCCTGAAAACCAAAGAAAGTGTTTTCCATTTTCTTTTTGTGTGATTTGCTATCTATTTAGGCCAAAAAGAACACCTTACCATTAAATAATTTTAAACATATATTTAAAAAAAGAAATTTACAGCATGTCCACTGTAGTGGACAACAGGACGATTCACATCTAAATACAACTAACAAAAAATTAACAGCATCTCTTGAGATTAACCCAAGAGTCCATCAAATTTGATCAAAAAACTAAATTATTCATGAGCTTTTTCTTTCCCACAAAGCACAAGCGACTTTCGTGCTCCCTCTCTGGCTCTGAGTCTGTCCCTTCATCGGATTCTCCTGCATCTTCTTCCTCTCTGTCTTCAGCATCTTCCCCTATCACAGGCTAATATATAGAAGATATACATGGTCTGGTATCCTGCTTGGCTGCAATGCCCTGTTGGACGGGGGGCATCGACTGGGATGATCCTCCCAGTAACTGAACATCCACTGTGTCCTGTTATCAACTTTTTACTTTCTGTAACATAGAAAGTTCTCCTATATCAGATCTTCTGCTCCTTCTGTGTCTCTGCTCTGTCTTCTCAAACCCCCAGACGGCCGTGGAAGATGGCCGCTCCTACTGAGCCTGGTTCTGTTAAAGGGGAGTTTTTCTTCTCCACCGTCGCTACATGCTTGCTCAGTATGAGGGATTGCTGAAGGATTGCTGTGGTTGGAAAGTCTGCATCAACGGGGCCCAACCTCACGCCAATGACTGACGCAATCTGCTGGGATTCCTTAAATAGGAAAATTTTTAACTGATTGGAATGTTTGTATAAATGTATTGAAATGACTACTTGTTAAGTGCCTTGAGATGACATCTGTTGTGAATTGGCACTATATAAATAAACTGAATTGAATTGAATTGAATTAATACTCATACTCATAATTTTCCTCATCTGAAAGTTCCAAATCTGAACCTCCCCCGACTATCTTGTATAGAATCCCTTCTGCTTCCTGTATTTCTCCTACGACGATGAAGTCATTCAATTCAATAAAACCGTCTCGGTGTCCTTCACAATAGACATTCATAAAAGCACTGTTAATTCAAAAGATAAATCATTAAACTGTTTTCAGAAGTCAAAATATTGTTGCCATGTTAATTAACAAAAAAAAATATATAAAATTATCATGGCAAAACTAGCAAAGGATGAAGGTTATTTGACTTATCTTTCATCTTTCCATAAAATGTGGTTGCTGGTAAGCCAGTCATTTTGACTGAGGAAAAAAAGGGACTTTCCAGCATATAAACCTATCAAATGACACATCACTGCAAACCCCAGGATTGTCCTCTAAAAAGTATGGTAGGGCTTAATAGGATAACACTAAATAGTAAAAGAAGATACAGATGAACAAAACGTCCACTATAAAAGACACAAATGAAAATGCCGGGTCTCAGGAGGTTATATCTGACTTGGTCTCAGGTGATGAGGACTTGGACTGAAAGATTCTTTTTGGGACTTATCGACTACACTTGGACTCAACTTGGACTATTCCTATGTGACTTGCACTCAGACACTAAGGACTCAAGTGTGACTTGGAGTTGAGAGGTGGTGACTTAACTACAACACTGACAATCATGTCATGACTCGAAATCATTGCAATAATAAACTCAAAATCCAGGTGTTTTCAAGGTTACCGTTTCACGAATATCTCGATTGAAACTTTAAAATATGAGGATTAGAGTAGATGTGCTCACACATAATGCATAAAACCCCACACACTCATAAGCACAATGTTCAACCCCCCAGCAGCTGTTTTCCGGCACATTAAACCCTTTTTGCAGCCACATTTAGTCCGATAGCCCGGGAGTTTTACAGCGTGCCGGACAGCCTCCCCGATGAGCGGCAGCAGCTCTCCAGGGCACCCAAACATTTTTCCAATTAGCTCCTTTATGTAAATATGAACACATTTAATTCTAATTAGTGAATTATGCAGCTTGGGGCTGTACGTGTAGATGCGATGAGAGGTTGGGAGTGTGTGCGCATGAAGGAGGTGAAGGGGGAAACGGTAAAACATAACGGTAAGCATGTTTGCTCAGGTGTGTGGTTCGCGTTTTAGCAAGACACGAGGGAAAAAGCAATAAAAAGCGTTCTCTTTGTCTCGGATTGTGTGTTTTTATCCGTGCAATATAAAACTTGTGTGACTGACAGAGGACTTCCACTCTTCCCTCATTAGAGCTCCACTCAGTCCAGAAGAGCTGAGTCAGGGAAACATTCCCTTCCCCGGACCTTTCCCCGAGGACTCCACAGCCAGCCTCGAGTGCTTCTGCAGCCCATGTGGTCACCATTACAAGGCAATCAGTTCAGCTGCAGTGCGCTATATAGAAAAAATGTGTTCGGGCCGATCCAATCTGATCTCAATTAAAAGGCAAAAACAAAATGAACAAAGCAGAAAACACATCCAGAA
The DNA here is from genome assembly GCA_963556495.2 of Valencia hispanica. Lineage (NCBI taxonomy): Eukaryota > Metazoa > Chordata > Actinopteri > Cyprinodontiformes > Valenciidae > Valencia > Valencia hispanica. Next base: position 9,184,746 of record OY747712.1, on the reverse strand, counting down.
AGCCTCATAAATTCTCTTACAAGTTATAAACCCTCAAAGTAATCAGAACGTTGAATTCTTAATCATTCTGCGGCTGCAGAAAACGCCCGTAGGGATCTGAAAAGTTTCTGCTTTATCCAATTAGGTCTGACCAGAAACATTCCCTGAAAACGTATGCATTTAATTGTTTTCAACATATGAGTGTTTGAGATAATTTGCTTACAATATGTGCACATTCAGATCAAGACACCGCAATAAGTATTTTTCCAATAGGAAAACAAATCCTCGCCGTGGGGATGCTGATAAAAAACAAATGTTCCAACGGTGATAAGTCCAGCATGTGCAGGAGTAAACATGCCTGAACCCTTTATAGCCCGGTCAGAAATAAATGCCCCAAACTACTTTTGTATTAAAAAGCAAAAAGCATGAGCCATAAAGAAAATGTTTCAAGCGCTCTCTGTTCAGCAGACTGTGATTTTATTATTATTTAGATGGACTTTTAGGGAGAAAATCATCATCTAATATGACAGAAACCTGGAAATATGCTAGTTCCATTAGGGTGGGCAGTAATCAGGTGTTAAGGTATATATGAACGCCCATTGCACATTTGATGTTGCTCAAGCAAAGTTTAAATTGTTCAGTGTCTTAAGGATGTACTTCCTAATAAATCTGCTGCCATTCATGCCGTTTAACAACGTTATGTCACCAATAGTGGCACCTTGTGTTTGGTAGAGTGACAGCAGTCCGATTCCCAGGCGTAAACAATCAGGCCGCCATGCCATGATGATGCAACAACCCGCTCCAATGCTCGACTGTGTTCTGCAATTATTTTCAGTCGGATGAAGATTATTTATTGTCACAGCTTTTTAAAAGTACAAACTCCAGATCCACCAAACCGAAGAGCATATCGCTGTGTTCAACAGGAAGTAGAAACAAAAGCAACACTGACTGGAAATCGGGGAGAGCCTGAAGATGAAATGTGACGCATTTTTACTTTCTCTCTGCGCTGCATCCATGCACATGTGGACTGTTCCTTAGCTAAATCCCCTGCAGTGACAAACTTTAAGCAAGGGAGACTTCTATTTTTAATCAAAAACCTTAAGCAACAGTGGCAGTGAGTAACACAAAGAAAGAACCGACTGGATATCATAGAGATACCGTGATTAACGGCGATTATCGTGATCTACCAACAGCGTTCTCTTCCCTTGGATCAGACCGTCAGCTGGAAAGGCTACAGCCTGCTGTGTCCCCTGCTCAGACTAATCAGAGCAAAGTACAGACTGATTTTTAAAAACAATAAACAACCTGTAGGTTTTTCCACTGCTAAGCTAGTTAGTTCATTTCAAACAAGCTCTGGTTGAGTTCCACACTCGGTGCGGTTCATTTGTGTAGATATAAAAACAACAATCCCATCTAGGATGCGGACCCTACCCAATTGTCCGTTCTGGGCCTATTACGGTCTTTGCTGTATCTGCTCCCTCTTGGTCCCATTTTGTCTTTGTTTATGGCCATCCATCACATTGTTATGTTGATGATGTCTTTTCTTCCAAATGAAGTTCAAAACGGCACATTTTACTAAAATGCCTGAATGAAGTTATAACCTGAATGGATGAAAAAAAATTTCCAGTGAATTAAGAAAAAAATTGAAGGGATCATCTTTGCATCAGAAAAAAAAGTCTGTAAAGTTAAAGGAGATGGTTGAGTCTTTGGTTTTTTTTGACTAAATCTAAAATGTCAGAACTTTGGGATTACTCTTGACTCGGCCTTTACACTTGTTATGTAATCATGTTAAATCTTTGGTTCGATTCTCTTTTAATCATTTGAAAAAAATTACCAAACTATGCCTTATTTTCTCCTGTCCTGAGATAAAAATCTTAAATTATGCCATTACACATGTCTGATCAAAAAGATTTAACTCCTCTACAAATGGATCTTCTTTGGCTCTCGGTTTATTATTATGTGCAATTCAAGATTTGATTTGAGGAGCTCTGCATGGACAAACACCAGTCTACATCTCTGGACTATTACACCCTTACACCCCCACCAGGGCACTTATGTCTTGTGAACAAAACCCACTGATTGTCCCCCATAGAGAACTGAAGGCTAAAGGAGGTCGAACTTTCTCTTCTGTGGCTCCAAGACTCTGGAACTCCCTTGCTCTGCCTCAGAGATCTGCAAACTCAATGGTTTCTGTTAAAGGCCAGCTAAAACATGTTTTTAAATCTGTTTTAGTTTAATTTAGTCTTTTTCCATGAAAAGCATTGATGTTAAATGAACAGAAGAAAGCTTCGACAGACAGCAGCCCCCTTCTGGACTTCATGTAGTTTATCTCCGGTGTTTTGTCCAGCGAACTGTTGTCCGTGAGCCATGAAACAGCTCCAACTCAAGATGTAATGGCTGGGTTCTGTTGACAAACATAACCCTGACCAGGCCACATGAAAAAAACAGCACACACAGTGTGATAGCCAATCAACGGGGCCATGGCTCCCCCAGGAAACAGAGGATGTGCAATAAGAAACAGGTGTTGATTGGCTCATGCTGGTGTGATAACGAGACATAGAAAAAACTAAAAATAATACCACTGAATCATTTATATCACCAACTTCACAGCAAAAAACATGCTAACATTCACCTGAACTGTTACCATGGCAACAAATAGGGATTAAAAGGTTAATCTGTTTTGAAGAGGTACAATCCTTTAAACCTCATCAAAAAACCGACCGATATCCACGTCAAAGAGTACAAAAGTCTATTTGGTTCAACCTTTCTCCACTTTGCTGCGCAGAAATTTCTCTAAACTACAAAAGAAAGAAAAGCATTTAACAATAATCGAAAAAATAAACTACAATGGAAAGTGAGAGTCAGTCCACTTCTCTTGCAGCTCATAAATCATCGTCATAGCTCTGGCTCGCTCCAACAGTGAGCTGGCAGCCAGGCCGGCGAGAGGTGAGCGCGGGTCTCCCAAAGGGGAATTAATCCTCAGAGATTGGTGCTGGAGCAGGGATGGGGTTGGATTTAGCAAAGGGGGAAAAGTCACAGCTTGCACCACATCAGCAACTACTTGCTTTTATTTCATCACAAACCACAGAGCTTGTGAGTAACGGCCGTTAGAAAAAAAAAGACAAGAAATTAGATCCGCCTCAGCTCTGCTTTAACCATCTCGTGATGCAGAATGACTGATTCATTTATTGCCTCGTCATAGAAAAAAAAAACAACAAAAAAACGCAATTTCACACAAAGTGGCACAAGTGGTTTTCCCTCGTGTCAAGCTTAATGTTGGATGCAGCTTGTTGGTTTATACTGTAATTGTAAATGGCATTTGAAGCGGACATAAAATCCAAAGAGGACTGCTGATTTAAAAGGGAACATTTTCCCTGTCGTTTACAATTTAAATTAAATCTGGAATGGAATTGCAAGATAAAAATTAATGCAGGACTAAAGATAATGTTCAATTAAATGCTTAGAGTAATACTGAGTCAGGAATAAAACAACTTATTGGAAATGTTTTAGGGCAAAGCAATTACAGCCAAAACTTTCTATAAATCTGAACTTTGTGTAAATCTACTTAATTTGTGTAAATGGGTCTGAGCTGGGAAAGTAAAGAAGGAGATGTAGCCTTTCTTGACTTGTACATGAATTACTGTGATCTCATCTAATGTAAACAGTCATTTGAAGGGTAGAGAAACTGGATGCAAATAGCCTGTAGTTTCTCAAGTATTTGCCTGATAAACCCACGCACAACTCCCAATGAACCCAGTCAGAGACAGAGTTAGTGCCAGACAAAATACAAATGTTCCGTGTTTGAAAAATTAGGTTTTAGTGGAAAACATTAACAAAAACCGATGAAACTTGGCTATTGCAAATATAAAAAGCCTCATAAATATCGCCACTAAAGCAGAGCTTCGTTGTGGTTTTGTATGTAAAAGCAAGAAAACAGGAATTAAATTTAAATTGTTAAGGGTTCAAATTCAAATTCAAAAATACTTTATTGATCCCAGAGGGAAATTAAGTGTTGTAGCTCATATAATTAATTCTTTAAGGAGTTGTTGTAGATGATGATGGCTGTGGGCAGGAAGGATTTCCTGTAGTGGTCTGTGTTGCAGCGAAACTGAAGAAGCCTCTGACTGAAGACACTCTGTTGTTGTATGACTGTCTCATGAAGAGGATGCTCAGGGTTGTCCATAATTTTTTTTGATTTTATGAAGAATCCTTCTTTGCATTATCATCTCCAGATGTTCCACAGTCGTCCCCAGAACAGAACCTTCTTTATCAGGTTGTTTAGCCTTTTTAAATCCCTGGCTCTGATGCTGCTACCCCAACAGATGACGGCAGAAGAGATTACACTCTCCACAACAGAGTCGTAGAAGATCTGCAGCATCTTGCTGCAAACCTTTAAGGACCTAAGCTTCATCCAGAAGTCCAGTCTGCTCTGTCTCTTCTAGTAGACGGTTTCACTGTTCAGTCTCCAGTCCAGTCTGTTAGGTGAACTCCGAGGTATTTATACTCCTCAACCACCTCCACTTCTTCACCCATGATGGAAACAGTGTTTGACTTATCCCTGTTTGTTCTGAAATCTACAATCATCTCCTTTGTTTTGTCCACATTCAAAGTAAGACGATTGTTTCCACACCATGTCACAAAGCCGTCCTTGACTACAGCCGTTTAGCTTAATAATGTGTCGTGCATCCTGTAGTATACAGGGGTAACAAGAAGCAATTAACTCCTCATAACCAGTTCCCGATTAGCAATCATACGATCGCATGAAAATCAAAACCCGTTCGAAATTCACGAAGTCGCCCTTCGTGAAGACATCACACACGTTTGCTTTTGTTGAGCATTCTTTAGGACAATCTTCTTGTGGGTTTTCCCCCTCCTCCTTCTCCTTCTTTGGATCCTATCGGCCAATGGATGGAACTATCAGTGTATGGATTAAACTATCAATTTATCAGTCCATGAGTTGGTTGGTGGATGGATCTCTGAAATGATGGGTGGAGAAATGAAAATTATTGCAGCATATTTTGTGTATTTTTAGTTTTATGTAAAGACCTAAAGAGTGGCAGCAGAACAAAATGTACATTGTACAATGCTAGATGTTTTACTTCCCCTGTCAGGGCTTTAATGTTGCAGCTGATATATGTAATGTCTATGGTAAATGTTTTGAAACAGCTATTTTTCCAGTATATTGATTTCCCTCTTTTGGGAAGTTTGCACCTCAAATGAAAACAAGTGAAACATCTGTAGAAAGTTCATTATTTTAAGCAAATAATTGGCTGTCTTTCTTTCTGGACCGCTCCGTTCCCCCGAAAAGACACACAATACATAGAAAAACAGTTTGACAGAACCAGAGCAGTCATTCTAATAGATTGGCAAATCTGAAGGTGCAAAAAAGCAGCCCAACAACGTGACATTTAGAGTGCTTCCCAAAGACGTGGAAAGGTTTTCATCTGTGTTTCTTGAAACAGAAACAAGCCGTTTGGCTTGGAATAAAGACGGGCTGCTGGTACAAATCCAAGACCTCCGGGATGAGCCGGCAGAGAGACATGCCAGGTCATCCTCCATAAAAAGGGATAATAAATTAAAAGGAGAAAAAAAATGTCTAAACCCCTCAACTCATTTACTCTTACAGAAACATCTCAATCCAAGAGTTTTAAACTCCATAGCAAAAACACAGACAATCCCGTTTCTCGTCCGTCACATTCCCTGAAGCATTACGGCTCATTTCCACCTATTTTTATTCATTTCATTCCAGCAAATAATAAAAAAAGACATTTGAAATCGGATCTCGCTAGAGCACTATCATTTTTGCCTATTACCTTCACAGTCAAGATAAACAGTGGAAATCTATTCAGACAAGCAAAACTTACAAGTTACAAGAATACATGTAAGACTATCACTAAACTCTGCTATTTGGAAACATTAATGGTTTCTCATCCAGCTAGACTAGAAAAAGAAAGGTGGACCGGACCAGAACTTTGTCAGCGAATTAATCTTTCAGCAGCAACAAGGTCCATAACACTCTCTGCTCTGCACTGAATGAATCCTCTGAAACAATGTCAAGCTGAACGGAAACATCACTGATACTGGAGAAAAACCAGCTGATGTCCACATGGCTACCAGTAGCATCCAATCATCTCAAACTCCTTATTTTGTAGAAAACGCAAGTTGGTGGAATCTCCGTAAATGAGAAGGGATTTTCCCAACAGCTGCTCATGCTGCCCTCAAGTACAGCTGGGAGACGAGGCTGTCGAGATATCAAAAAAAAAACTTATCAAATATGGGCCAAGTAATATTCAAACATTTTTAAACAGCGACACGGTTTTCAAGTAGTTCCATTGGTTTCTACTTTGGCTATGTCTGCTTGAACTATTTATTTATTTATTTTATCCAATCAAGTCTCCAGTCAGTTCAATATTTTTACTTTTTTATGTTACGGAAAATAATAAAACTAATTAATTTCAGGAACTGAAAGGAACGAATTCAGGAAAAAAAAAAGGTTTGTTTAATGCTGATCAAAGTAAAAGAGAAAAAAAAGGTCATTTTTATATTTTTTTCTGGATTAAGGTGTACCAAAAAGGTACGGAACTATGATTGTGTACCGTTAAACCAATAATGCATTACAATACCCACTACACAATTTGTTTTTCAAATTTTGCCTGCTTTTATTGATAGAGAACCAAAGTAAAGTCTAAAGGTGACATTTAGATGTGTGTCTAAAGTTAGCTGAAGGCGGTGGAAGAGCAGCGCAACCCCAAACCCCCACAGAGACCGTTACAGAGTGAGCAAAGGCAGAGCAGACAGAGCCCTCGACATCGGTGAGCTTACACAGAAACCCTCACTAAGACGACAGAGGAGGGGGAGGAGGAGGGGGAGATGGATCAAATGAAGGGGAATTAGATAAGACATTGCACAGGTGTGAGCTCACCTTTCCAGAAACTTTGCAAACACACCGCAGTGGTGTTTAATTCAAAACTGTCACTGCCTTTAAGCTCCGTCTGAAAGCACATCTACGTATGTGTCGAAGCAAATATTATGACCAAAATGAGACGTGGCGGAACATTTAACGTTCTTCCAGATGGGGGAGAACATGTAGGAAACCGAGGGCAGCCTGGGTCGGGGCCAAGGAGACACAATGAAAATCAGACGGAGCGCTCACAGAGTGTGAGAGAGAGGCACTAAATGTAATTTAATCCCCAGAATGAGAATTGTGCTGAGTGGTGAGTCAAGTCCCCAGTTAGATATTTCTCCGGTCTTACAGCAGAGATTTACAGCTAGACCTTGGGCTGGGGGGGGGGGGGGAAGGAGAAGTCACAAAGAGTTAGAGAAGAAGTGAAAAACGTCATACTGGGAGATGATATTTACTGCGATAAACTCACATTTTCTCTCCTCTTCTCCATCATCAGGATATTCCCATGACTCCTCTTCAAGTTGCTGTCGCGCTGCTTCTCATCTGGCCAAGCATTGTGGAGCATCTAGAACAGGCTTTACAGTCTAACAGGGTTCCCTTACTTTAGTGTAGATGTTCCAGACTTCCTAGTCCTTTATATTCCCTTTAAACTACAAAACACTAAAGTTTAATATGATTTTAGGGGGCTTAATTCGATTATGGACAGGGTTTAAGTAAGCACCAAAAAGAAAAGGGAAGGATGAAAGGAATAAAGTAGAAAAGGAAACAGACAGGCAGGCCGGTCGGTCGGTCATGGTCAGATCCGAGGTCACTTTAGTACAGTACTGAAAAAGCTACATAAAACCTCCTGGAAAATATGAGAGGGGTTTAAGCCAAAGAGTAAAGAAACATGTCTAATTAAATCAAGCGGTTTCTAATTTAGGTTTAAAAAAAGAATAATTAAAGCTGAATTGTCTTATTTTCTTTATCTTCTTATCTTTACTCAGTAATATTAAGAAGCACTAGTCCAAGTTTAATCCCAGCATCACTTTTCACTGTCATGGGCATAAAAACACAGCAGATATTATGCTGAGAGGACTACCACTGGGTGAAAAGTTGATTTAATTCAGGATGTAATTCAACATGGACATCGGAGAGTAGACGGCATACAAACAGACGCACAGAAAATGTTCTTGTGGCCAAAACCCTGATATTGCGTTATGAACCCAGAGGATGTTGTCGTCTACCTTGATCAACAGAGGCAAAGCGCCACCATAGCAATGAGAGCAGGTTTGTTTCCCACTGAGGCTGTGCAAACTGAAGATAAATGCACTCAAGTTAATGTGGTTTTCATTCTGAACAAACCTTCATTAAATCAGCAGCATTCACTGAGAGGCTCTCCTTCGAAACTGAAAATAAATCAACAACCACTAACCACTAAAATCTGTTGGATCTTCCGTTGTTTTGATGCATTTCTTCATGCAATTCCTTGAGTTGAAAGCAATAACCTTATGAACTACACACACACTATAATTGCGTTACAAATACACTACTTTGTATGCAGAAATGCATAAAGAAAGTATACAATTCCACGCCCAATCATTTATGTCCCAGAAAAACCCAAAATACAGAACAAGCAAGCATTTAAAAAGCAGTATGTTTGATCAAAGTTAAACATAGCTCTCATTTATTTCAGAATTTTATTGTTTAAAAAGGGTAAAGCTGAAGAAATAAAAGATTTTGCTGCCTTCGGCCATGACTTTAAGTGCAATTTCCGTTCTTAGTCTGGTACATTTTGATTTAATCAGGTTTTACTCCAAGTTCAGATAAAGGTGAGCAACATATGCTTTCACACATGAATGGTTCATTACTATAGGATTCACCTATTCATCAGTTTTTCTGTGGAAATCAACTCCAAAAGATTTGTGGAAAAATGGCCAATTGATGGAATTTTTTCATAGAGCTTGATATCTACAATATTTGATAGAAACTGCATCTTGGGAAGCTAAAATACTTTGGAGCAACAAGCTAATGGCTGGCATCTTCAAAGCCACCAATCCAGGTGTGGCATTCACCATTGGCTGTACCCCCCCCCCAATATCAGAGATGAGGAAGACCGTGGATGTTAGCTTCTGTGGTAGTGCCAAGAAGGTTTCCTGTGTGTGTATTAAGGCATATTGGATTCTTCAACTTTTTAAATAGGCAATTAGAAGCGTTTTAGAGAGGGTCTCAAGTATTCGCATATTTTAGCTATTCACAGGCGGATATGGTTATTAAGCCTCGGAATGCCGGGATCCCATCCTAAGTTCCTGCACAGTTTTGTTTGTGATCAATTTTTACTAAATTTAATTGCTTTATCAATACAAAGTTTGGACTGTTGTGTTTAAATGTCTTAAAAGTCCTCACAGCAGAGAACATCAGAAACTGCCAACACTGAAATCAGGAGGCCAGGATCCTAAAGAACGGGAAATATCCAGAAAGATCAGTAAAAGACTGATTGGTCAGTCTATTAGCAGAGACCTTTCCCACATGTGGAAAGATGTATCTACACTCTCACTATTCTACATTGATTTTATGCAGAAAAGGTTCACTATCAAGATTAATTTACATGTAATTAATCTGCATGTTATCGCCACTTATTGGCTCGGAAAAGGTACATCTTTTTGTTTTGTTTTCCAATCCTGTCTGCAAGGAAATAATATATTCAAGGCAATATGCAGAGCTGGGAAAGTTCAAAGTTCAGTTTACACATTTTAAAATGAAGTAGTTCAGCTCATAGTTTTTAAAACTAAGGGCCCGTCCACACGGACACGCTTTTCGCAGTATACGTATACATTTTTTATCGTATTAGCGTTTCGTCCACAAGGATCCAGCATTTTCGGAGACTGAAACCGTTATTTTTTTTAAACCGGGTCCCAAAGTGGATAGATCTGAAAACGACACCCTTGCGTTTTCGTGTGTACAGCCAATCCGTATATTTTGTGAAACGATGATGTCATCACATCATGTGTCGGCTGCTTCACTCGTAACTGCAACAACAATAATGGCGGACTCATGATTTTGTAATATTTCTTGAGAAACATTATCTTTCAATCAAGTCACTTTTCAATTTTTGTGATGAATTTGTCTGACTTGTTTTCTTAAAAAAAAGAAACCTTATAGTATTCAAAGTGCAACAATCAGCCTAAATGAAGTAAAAAAACAAAGCAAAAACCCCAATAACTCAAAATGAGTCTTTGAGTCCAAGGTCATGGACATAAATTACGTCATACAAAGATGCTGCATTAATCGTTGATGGAGAAGTAGCGCTGCTACTGCTTTCAATGGATTTTGCCTACATGCTTCGCAATTTGATGATGCATGCACGGTGCGACTCGGTGAATAGTGTTGCCAGATTTGATGTTTCCCCCGTATTAAGGCCTGTTGTTAACAGCATAGAGTTTATAAAGAGTAGACGCCGCATCGAACGCTACTGCCTATCGGCCAGGAATACGCCACACAGTACTCGGGCATCTTAGATCGACGACTGCTGATGCTTTGGTTTCTGTTTGCAGATGCTGGTCCATGATGGCGGCTGCATTTTTGCGTCCCAGCAGCCGATGCGGGGTCTACTCTTTACAACGTCTATGGTTAACAGTATATTTTAGCCACGGCTTTAGCTGGGCTTTTGTCTGGAAGGATCCATGGCAATCTGACACACTCTCCAACAAAATTAAACTGCCGAGAGCGCCGTTCACAAACACCAGAATTAGCGCGCCCACTGTAACGTTGATCTGACAAAATACAGTGAGTTCAGTTGATGTTCACCAAATATATGAACGGGTTCATGAACGACCGTTCAGCGAACTTGTTCAGGCACAACACTGCCAATATACATTTTATTTTAGCACTTCAGTCAGTTAAGTTGAAAATTGAGTTGCCACTGAAAGTCTCTTCCTTTTGAAACCTATAGGTACCATTTGCTGTGTGGTACCAATGCAACTCTTCACTTTGAATTAAACTGAAGGTTTGTCAGGTATAACCTACTTAGACACCTACACACCTTCACGAAGTCTACATTGCTTTCACATTATTAGTTTTGGCAGCTTGCACTGATCTCGAGGCAGTATTTATAGTGCATGGAGATATGATTGAAAAACAAGCTTTTTCTCTAAATTAATGGAGAAGACATCTCTGTGTGTGTGTGTGAGAGAGCGATCAGTTAGTTGGGGTGAAAGTGTTGTTAGCTAGAACACTAATGAGCATCATATATCACCTTCTATCTGCGCTAGTCACCCGTAGGGCTAAATTTAGTCATTTAGCTCCCATTACCTGTTTTCTGTGGGAGTAATCAACACTTAGTAGGCGACAGCACTGCTGTAGATGTTAATGCAGATTTGTGGATGCTTTGTGTAATTAAGAAAGCAGAGCTGCACACAAGCATATGGACCCGATGGCTCCAGGAAGAGAATGGAAGTCCTCACCTTGAGATCAGGTCAAACTAAGACTTCAGCTCAGCTAAAACTTTGATGCGATAACTTGTTTCCCTTGATGATTTTATTCAAGAGAAAAAAGGGTTTTCAAACCAGCCTGGTCCTATGTGAAAAAGTAATTACTCCATTTTCCTAGATTATGCATTAACTGGGATTAAACTGCATTTTTCCATGCAGGTCTGAATATTGTGTGACCTGTAAATTCAGAATCAATTAAACTGGACCTGTTTGATGACAGAAACTAGGCTGAAAGATTTCAAAAAGCAACATATTAGACCAACAGGTCTTAAGACTACATCAAAACACAGTGTTAGCCCTTATCATAGAGGGAACATGGAACAATGGTGAATCTTCCAAGGAGTGGCGGTCAACCAACATAGTCCAAGAGCACATCGGCAACTCGTCCAGGCAGCCACAAAAGAATGCAGAAAAACATCTAAAGTAGGACTCACCTAACTCAGACAAAAGTAAAATATCCAATAAAGATTGGGCAACAATGGCCTCCATGAGAGGGGTCAGAGTCCAAAACCAACAAAAAAAGGCCAGTCTTACATTTGCCAGAAAACATCCGGATGAACCCAAAGATATATGGGAAAATATTCTGTGAACTGACGAGGGTTATGCATCCTGCTACATCTGGTTTAAAACCAACACACCAATGGACCAGTGGCTGAGTCCCGCTAAGCCCCGCCCTCCTTAGTTACTATCGCTAACTCAGACTCGTCGCAGCTAGCGGCCTGTTTACAATGAGAGAGGTCAGTGCCGAAACAATTCCTCAAAAGGGCTCTTGACAACTTTTGGAGGCAACAACAATTAATATCTTTGAGAAGCCTTCAGAAAAGGTTGGCGTAATGCAATGGTGGGGATAGGTCCAAAACTTCAAACTGGAATTATATGAAAGAAAAAAAACTGAAACTAAAGGCATGGACAAAGCAAGAGGGAATAGCCTTGTGTGGTATCAATCATCTTTGATGAGTGAAACATTATTGAATCCTTATCCTTCCTTGCATCTCCGATGTTCAGTTTTCAAACTGTATGCTAGTATCGATTTTTACCGCCTGGTTTGTTTGTCCCTATTTTAGCTCCTTGTTTTTAACATTTGTTATGGTTTCTGTGCCTATTTTTGCCTATGTTTTCTTTTATTTATGTAGAACACTTTGGTCAGTTGTAATGCCGTGTTAAAACAAATACATTGGTAAGGTAAGAAACTATAATCTTTCATATTTACTATACTAACTGCTGGCTGTACAGCATGAGATGGAGCTCTTCGATTTGCTGAAACGTTGATTACTAAAATCTGGGTGGCTGCTAAATGCTTTTACTTGGGATTCTTTCTAACAATAAAAACAGACGTTAAAATGTTTGAAACATACATTGCTTATTAGATTGTTGTTTTCTAATCGATTTAGGTGCTTCTAAGGTCATTGCTTATGTCTTACCTTATTGGTATCGTGTTAACTCACACCTCGATGCTTCCTGCTTCTGAGAACATGTTTAATTATCATCTTAACTCAGACAAAATGCTAATAATTTATTTAGTTCATGTATAACCTGTCTGGAAATGGTCTTAAAATGTAACTTACAAATGTATAAATATTGAGGACTGAATATACCATATGGTTAAATTTAGATGAACAAGGCAAGAAAAGAGAAAAATAGTGAATAGATTTAAAAAATGGAACAAGGAGGGGAAGAGGTTAGATTGAGAGTGAAAGGGAGTGAAGAGGGGTAAAGAGGCTTTCCCAATTCTCAGTAAGAGCCTGGACGGGGACCAAGCTCTCAGGATGAGACCAACTGTACTCCTAAACCGAGTGATTTCTTCACAGATTCTGGCTGTGACACTTAGAACATGGAGAACTGGAAAGCTTCTCGCCTCTCCTTGCTGGGAATCATTCCGTCACTCCCCTGGCCTGGAAAAAGCGGTGCTGGGGAGAGCGCGACCGTGTCTCGAGAGCAGATCTATGCGTGAGTGCGATTGTAGCAACACAGCTGGCAAAGCTCACCCTGGCTCAAGTGGCGGGGGCAGTTTCTGTTGCACAACACAACGGCCATCAGGCCAGGGTGAGCTGCTCTTTTTATAGCAATAAATAAGCTGATTTAAAGACTGTGGGAAAACGCAGAAGAAAGGAGGTAGAAGAGCATGCAAGTAAGTTAAAACGACAGTTTGGCCACGATTTCTGTTGGTCATCAGTTAACAGAAATCCAAACAAAGGATTTCTTGTTCAGTTCATACAGTGACTGCACTGTTTATAAAAATGAAAAAAAGATATTGCTGTTTGCGAGTTTTAGTTCAGCACATCAGGAGAATGGTGTCCAAACATTGTACCCAGGTATTGTTAGGCTTACGTCACGGGGAAGGTTGGTACAGCATCCTTCCAGTAATCATATAGTTTAACCTAAAGCTGCATATTTTAGATTGCAGGTTTGACTGTTTTACAAGGACTGTGGCTTAACGGCCAGAATGACTTTGGTCATAGCCATTCACCCCACACCCGGGGCTTACATTAAACACTGCCAGTAAAAACAAGACATTTGTTGTTATGGGGATTATAAAGTTGTTTAAATTAGCATAAATATAATCAAAGTTCAATTAGTTCTGATGTTCAAAACAGGCGTCCCACAGGGTTGTGCATTTAGTCTCTTGCCGTACCAACCAAAATAGAACAACAAATACAAATATGACAACTGTGTTTGAACTTAATGAAACACAGAAAAACAATAATGCATGCAGTCGTGTGAAAGAGACCAAGAGGTCACAAAAGACCCCAGAAAACATCCAAAGAGTGCCAAGACAAAAACCACTGCTGAGCAAAAAGAACATCCAAGACTCGTCTCAATTCATCCAGAAAACATCTTGATGATCCCCAAGACTTCTGGGAAAACCCTCTGTGGACTGACGAGACAATAGTTGAAGGTTTTTGAGTGGTGTGTGTTCCGTTACATCTGGCGTAAAAGTAACACCGCATTTCAGAAAAAGAACATCATACCAACAGTAAAACATGGTGGTGGTAGTGTGATGGTCTGGGGCTGTTTTGCTGCTTCAGGACCTGGAAGAATTGCTGTGATAAATGGAACCATGAATTCTGCCATCTACCAAAAAATCCTGAAGGAGAACGTCGAGCCATCTGTTGGCGACCTCAAGCTGAAACCAACTTGGGTTTTGCAGCAGGACAATGGTCCAAAACACACCAGCAGGTCCACCTATGATTGGCTGTAGGAAAACAAAATGAAGACTTTGGAGTGGCATAGTCAAAGTTCTGCTCTGAATCCTATTGAGATGCAGTGGCATGACATTAAAAAGGTGGTTCATGCTGAAAACCCTCCAATGGGGCTGAACTACAACATTTCTGAAGATTAGAGGGCCAAAATTCCTCCACACAGGATCATGTAGGTTTGGATTTTTTTTCTCTCTCTCTTAATAAAACACACCTTGATTTAAAAAGCGCAATTGGTGTTTACTTGTGTTGTCTTTGACTAATATTTAAATTTGTTTGATCTTTTTTTATTCTTGGATTTTTTTAAAGTAACATATGTTGTTAGAACTCTGATGGCACAGCAAGGAAGCAATTTCACATTTCCAGGGACACATCCACCGAAATCTTGTAGAAAGTGCCAACACAGGCTGTGAAAAAGTCACTAAAAAGGACCGAATCTGTCCCAGCAGCTGCTACTGTGTCTCTACAGAAGTTTCTTTTTGAAGTACTCTCTCAAACCACCCTGGTTCGGGTCATAAGCTGCACTGTGGCTCACCAAAAGAAAAAAGAAAAAAAACACTACAGAGGGTTATTAAATGGGAAAAGAACATCATAAACCTACAGCTACCCTCTCTAACAAACATACACAGAGCCCAAAGCTGCAAACGTAAGAAAGGATTCAGCTCACCCCGGTAACCACATGTTTACACTGCTGTCTTCTGGGAGACACTTTGGGTCTATTTGGAGCTGCAACTCTTAACTCCTGCACAGTTTCATCCAGGTGCCATAAAACAAGCCAACTCTCAATGGAAAATTGCAGCATCACAGCTAAGTGCAATAATTTTATCCTGTGGGTATTGTGAAATACACTGACTCTGCAGTATCTATTTATTATGCCGCTAGTGGATTACATGGTCTTACTTGCACTTGTATGCACTTTTTGTTGTCTTTGTCTCGTGCACTTTTAATCTTTTTAGGCAACTGAGAACAACTGCAGTGAAAAATCACTGCATGGCCATGCAATGACAGGCATTGGATTGTAGTTCAATTTGATTTAAAACATGTAGTACGATTTTCTTGCCAGGTCAAACGGAAAATTTTAAAAATGAAAACATTTTTTTTTTTTTTTTTACCTTTACTACATAATCAGAAGTAGCTTGTAAATCCTTGTGCCTCAGTTTTTGTATTTGATCATTTGTTCTATAATAGCCATTATGTTTTACCTTTATTGTCAAAATTAATTCAACTGTACCTGCTGACTTATTTTTAGGGCAAGACTTTTAAGACAACCAGATATTGGAATCTGTCGAAACAACTAAGATCAGTCCATCCCTGGGAAAGATCTGTTATGGTTAAGTTGTGATATTAAATAAACAAAGTTAAGAAAGTTTGAGCTCACTGATATTTTAAAATTTGCTGCAAAGGATGGTTTAGTCAAGGTTTTCTTCTACCTTTCCTAATTAAATGCAATACTGGTTTCTAGGCCTGGGCGATATGGCTTAAAAATAAAATCTAAATAAAAATAAAAATAATGGCCGAAAATATTTTTAAAACTTGCTTTTATTTCAGGCATCTCATCACTGATCTGAATTTAAACCCCAAATAAATACAAGCTATAAAACCTGCCTACTAAAAGATGGTGGGCTCTGGGCGGGCGGAAATCACTCTGAACTACAGAAACCCAGATGTTCCAAAAAGCTTTTGTCGTCTTTTTACACTGACTCAGTTCTTCCCGCTGCCTCCTCCGATGTTTCACCATCGATTCATTGATTACAAGCTTACGTTTAGTAGCTCCATCTCCTTCTTTAACGGCCAGCTCAATAACCTGTAACTTGAAAGCTGCATTTCATGTGTTTTCCATGATGAGGGTGTGTGCATGTCTTCTTTGATGCATAATCTTTCCCCACATATCTGTCTCACTGTTGCGGTTCCTGCTATAGCGCCCCCCCCCCAAGGGACGTTAGCCAGTAAAAAAAATCTATGAATTAGCCGCATCGTTGTATAAGACGTAGGGTAACAAAGCGTGTGAAAAAAGTTCATCGGCTTTACATTTGAAAATTACAGTAATTAAAAAAGATGGATGGATGCAAACATTCTTAAGGACAACAGGACAAGGAATAAAGTGTGGAAAGACAATGTTTTTGGACCTTGGAACTAGTTTCCCAAACTTTGAAGGAACCACAGTCATACCTTCAGCTCTGGTCCTTAAAAGGACTTAGAATGCACTGAATCTGAGCAGATCCAGTCTAAAAGCATCTGAACAGACAAAATATGGGTCAACATTTAATCTGCTGGATGACTGAACAACTTCAGGTTCAACTTTCTGACTCAGTGAAGGAAATGTTTGGCTGACTTCAGCTTTTCCAAAGCTCTACGCTCTTCTATACTGAGCCTATCTTGATAGTCCCCCAGGAGCAGTATTTGTAACACTCAGCTGTGGTTAAACATGCTGACAGTTGGAAATCCTCAGGCCTTTCTGGCATCGTGTTGCAGTTACATGCGTCCTGTAATCAAAAGCAACAATAATCGCCTATAATAGCTTTCACAGACCGCCACATGATACGCTCTTTAAGTACACCGTGATCAATTTCCAAAACCACACCACAGTGATTGTTCCTCTGAAGACTTTATTACAGAAAACTTGCAGAGCGACTATTAGAGCCGAGTTGTGGCGGCACCATAAATCTACAGTGGATTTGTAAAAGAGAAGCACCAGTAGGAACATAAGTGCTAATAGCAGACATGTTAACTCCTGGAAAATCACTCTGTGCTGCACAGGATACATGGAAAACAGACTAACTGCCCCTCTGCAAATCATCTGAGTTTATATGCATTAATGTCTGGCCAAGGGTTTTAAATCTCAACATGTGGAAATGACCCAGATTTACTGTCTACTTCCAGCCAGGCATAGGACTCAGAAGCTCCGCTGTAATTAAGGGCCAAGGGAGCACCTCAGGAGTGGCAGCCACTTAATGAGAAATTACGGTTTTGCTTATGCTTTCAGAAAAACCTGAGTCCATTTGATAGTAATTACATCTCAAACAGTTTGATTGCTCCTAATTTGGATTAGGAAATATTACAACTGAAATAGTAGATGAGCCCAGAGAAACCCATCTGAGAGAACAACGTGCAGAACAGAAACATATTAAGTTTTGAAAAATGATTGAAGACAACCAGATATTGGAATGACATAAATATGTTATTCTGGTAATTTAGCCAAATTACTGACTGAATCATTGGTTTTCTGTCAACTGTGCTTCAATTAGTCCCATTGTTCCATGAGAAACACAAAGCGGACGGACAAATAGGCAAACAAGCGGATCCGAAAATGGTAAAAAATGCAGAGGGCCGGACAGAAAAATGATCAAACAAGCGCACGGACAAATGATCAAACGAAGATGGCAAAATGGTCAAAAACGCGGATGGGGGGACAGACAGATGGTCAAACAAGTGGACAGAAAAATGGTCAAACAAGCAGAGGGGTGGACAAACGGACAAATGGTCAAACAAGCGTTTGGGTGGATGATTGAATTGAAGTTGAAATGGAGAAAAAAAAATGGAAAGGAAAATCTGAAGAATGGGCAAAAAAGAAAGATGGATTTAGGCAATGGATTCTTGTGCTGGCAAGTGGGAGGTTCGGGAGTTGTCCCGAACGTTTGCTTTTGTACTCCAAAAGGAGCTGCGGTTGAGCCACTGTCATGATCCTGCTGTGTGTCTGCTTGTGTACGTGAGTGAGGCATCTTCCTTTATAGAAGATCTTTGTAAGCACTTCTTGTGCTGCTGCGGGTGATTAGTACCCGTCGTTGCTGCTCGATTGTGCTGTCAAGTATTTTGATATCGTTTGCTAGCTGCTACCAGACGTCAGTAGCTCTCTTCTGCTTTGAATGGAAGCCCACCTAACCTCACAGTGCTTCAAAATATAGGTCGCCTTAGCACTTGAAAGTTTTAGGTATTCACAAAAATAATTTTCTCATCCACAACCCACCCACAGTTAAAAAATTTCCAAGCTCCCTGGCTGAGTTTCCCACCCCTGGACGGATGGATGGATCCAACTTTTATGCAATGAAACACTGAATACAGACCAAGTAGGAACCCTGGGATCTGGATTGGACCATCTCTTGACCAAAATCTAAAATAGCTGGGCTGACAAAACCTAGAAATGAGTTCTATAATGATCTATACTTTAAAAACACAGTTTCAGATATACACAGCTTTTATTTAATATGTAACAGAACAGAAACAACTATTGTTAGGACTTCTTTTTTTGCATCAGGGCCTTTCTAAATCGAGGACAGGATGAAAACCATGCTACGACTCCACTCCCGTCTTCACCTTTATTGCAGTACGGGCGGCATTCTTGAATCACACCAGCAGCCTTTTAGACCATCGTTGGCACCAAGTGGAGAACCGAGAATCCTGCAGGCAGCACAGACTTTCTTTTTACTTTAAATATTGCCCTTGCAGATTAGGAGCGGCTCCTTTGAGTGAGAAAGAGTAGACTTAAGGTGTGATGGTATTAGCCTTGCTAGTTTAGGCTTTAATCCAGCCCAAGGTGGAACGCATGTGAATGTTTGGCACGTCTCTCTCTCACAGTCATGAACATACGCTTACGAGCTTCAACACACACTCATGCCAACACAGAAGTTAGCTCCTACCTCAGAAGTTCCCTCATCTCTTTTCACACAGACATACGGGGCTCTCCAAATCCATCATCAAATCCCCTTTCCACACCTCCTTCCCCAGGAGAGGAGACCCGGCTCTGAAATCTAATTAAACACTCCGAGAGCGGAGCTCAAATGAAACTGTCACATCAAAGTCACAGCTGGGACAGAATGACACAAATCAATAAGACCGAGAGCTTCGGCATGTCCCCGCACACCCCGGAGACTTTGGAGTCAACCCGGGCTGGGATTAGAGCTGTCACACTATACTCTGACTGGAGGTGGGGAAGCGAAAGGCTGAGGTGAAGGGATACCTGAAGCCGCCTGTTTGTTCACACATCAGGTTCTGTGCAATTCTGGTTTTGGTTCGCAACGGCTGATTCTGCTCTCTACAGGGAAACGGCACAGGTGCAGCAAATTACTTTAACAGGACTACTTCGACTGAAGGAATCTGCTCTCATGCTTTAATTAAATAACTCCACAACAGGAGTTTTATTATTACAGAACCCCAAACAAAGACAAACCGTACTAAGTAAGAAAGTGCAGATTCCTATGCTGGTAAATCTGGTAAAACAGAATCTGCCCAGTTTGACCATAAATAAAAAAACTGGTTCTGTAGTTTTATGCAGATCCAATTAAGATCTGAAAATAGCAGCTACAAGAGACATTAAGAAAACACAGATTTTTTTTAAATGTGTTTTTAACTGGCTTTTACAAAAAACCACATAGTCCACAAGGCCCTGGTCACAGGCCCTCAGGGAGAACGGCAGGGACATATGGGTGCAGAAGTCCTCTGATATAACCTGATGCCTGTAAAACAAAGAGCTCTCCAAGTCGGTAAAATAATCTTAAATTGCTCTTTAAAATAAACCAGTAGCCTGTGAAGTTGCATCAAGACCTAAGTCACATGTGGAAACCTAGGCCATTTGGTCAGAAGCTTGGCAGCAGCATTTCTGAACAATCGTTCTAGAGAGACTCGGATCATAAAAACAGGAACAAATCAGAGACTTGACATGTGGATCCAAGGTGAAACCAGAATCCAAGGTCATGCCGAAGGTCCGAACAGATGATTTTGCCAAAGAACCAAGACTTCCAAGCATCTCCTTTATCCTAGACATAGACATGTTAGTCTCACACTAAAATAGATCAGCACCATTTAAAAATTTGTAACACTTCATCTTCTTATATAAGGCTTGGAGCATTCAGCTCAAACTGCATCCTCTTTAATGAAGAGTAAGGATGTGTACTGGCAAGAATCTGGTGATACGATATGTATCACAATACGGGAGGTGGGGATACGATATATTGCAATACTATGAGTAAGACTATATATTGTGATTTTTAAAACTTAATTTAACCGTAGAAAAACAGTCCCAGCATTCTAAACACTCCACCCTGTTTCATACTTAAACACATCCAGTTTTATTACTAGAGCTAGTTGATCCACTGGAACTAAGCAGGTGAAAAGACCCACCAATTAGCGGTCATACTTTTATTTTCACTATCAAAATTATTGTCATCATTAGTGGTTCTATTCAAATTCTAAAAAAAAAAGGCAAAAATACAAATCAATAAATTGCTTTTGAATATCGATACAGTATTGAAATTAAATATTGCAATATATCGGCAATCGTCAATAATGGTATCCTATTTTCAAAAAGAAGGTTATGAAGCTTTGGGATTTAAAACAGTCAAAAAAGACAAATTGATGAATAAGACATTAAAATTAAGGTGTGATGTGACAAATCATGAAAAAAAAAACTGATTTTATTAATCTTATAAGTTTTATCTTTTAGAAAATGGACAAAAATTCCATATCATTTATATTTTTTTCCATACTTATCCAGATAAGCAAATTCTATATATTTTTCCAGATGATTCAAGACTGCTCAAGATCTGTGTACCTGCCACACATTGAAAACCAAACACCAGTTTATTTCCACTTCTCAAAGATTCCCTACTTTGTATTGCTCCATCCAATAAAGAGGCAACAAAAATGACGCTTGTAGTTGTAATACGACAAAGCGAAAAGTTACTACTTTTGCAACACATCATCCACTTCTTCAATTTTATTCATGCTTTTCCTGATTTTGTTCCTTTAAAATCAGTTCCTGAATTCACTCTGCCGTCTTTGAACCTCTGTTTCACCTCACCTGCATCTCCAGCAACTTCCCAATAAATCCTGTGCTGTTCTGCATTTTACGGGTCCTAGTAGGATTTAGTGTACTATAAACCCTGTGCCCGAGCCGAGAAGGTGAAAATCCTGGGTGGCTTAAATTCCTCGCCATCTTTCACCCTAATACCTTGCTGAGGTAGTTCTTAGGGCTTAATGGAGATGCTGGGCCTCAAAGTTATTTTCTCACCTATTCAACACCAGAAACAACGTCTAGGCTGGAAAAATATGAAAAAGCAACACATTAATGTGCACAAGTGGTGGAGAAAAAAGAAAAAAAATTATATTAAGGGTAAACAAACAAAATAGAAAAGCTGAACAATTAGGTTTTTTCACCATTTTTCATACCATGAGATTATAATACCTGTCGGGGAACAATAATTATCACAATACACTTGACTGATGATATTAATGTGTCAATCCATTCAGAATAGATGGCAACGCTTGCTGTTGACTGAGGATTCTCAATTCGCCAGAGTTTCAGATTAGGGATGGCCTCAACACTTTATCACAATATCTTATGGTATTTCTGTGACAACAATAAAAGTGACCCATAAAAAGGTGCTTTCATTTTGAAACAGGCTTCTTCAGGACACCTGTCACTTACAGAAACTTGAGTTTGATCATGAA
Organism: Valencia hispanica; assembly: GCA_963556495.2. Lineage (NCBI taxonomy): Eukaryota > Metazoa > Chordata > Actinopteri > Cyprinodontiformes > Valenciidae > Valencia > Valencia hispanica. The sequence continues at coordinate 9,162,754 of OY747712.1, read as the reverse complement.
ACTGCACATAGAAAAACATATGTGTTGATATTTATTGATGCTCTTATGGAACTAGCAGTGGTTCCATAAGAGCATCAATTCTCAGACATCATCTGTAATTTATCAGTGTTACAATAAATAAATAAATATGCATCTTCACGGTAACAATACAATAAATACCTGGCACTCTAAATACTGTTAACACAGACAAAGCTTGCATTACAGTGCTGTGATCCATCCAAATGTGTTTGAATGAATCTTTAAGCCGACAGAACTCTGACGAACTCGAACCTCAGAGGTATTTTTTGCAGCTCGATTCCCTCCATCCCTCTCAAAACGAAACACTTCACTGAGCTGGAGCCAGGAGACGTTTGCCACAACACCAGTTTGCATTAGCAAATCCATTTCATTTTGTGCTGAATGAGCTGAGCCTCCCCCTGCCGGCCCGAAAACTCAATTATGCAGAACACAAAGTTAAACTGCCAAACAACAAATGTGTTGATTCGCTTGTTTACATTCAACCACCAAAGCATCCGGTTTCTGTTAAAATAAAAACATACAAATGTCTGCTTTGTTCCCGTTCAACGACTGATCCCAGATCTGAACCGGATCCAGATTAGTTTTTTAGGGCTTTGGTTTCACTTTTTTTCCTCCGAACATTTTACACTGCTGCTGTCAGTAGATGGTTACTGGATCTCTTGAAGAGAGAAAATAAAACATTTTTAATCCTCCACAGGCAGAAAAAAAAAAAAGTGACAACGATACCTTTCACAATGCACATTGTTAGAGGCGAAGCAGAGAGGCAAGAGCAAGCAAACAGGCTTATTTGCTATGTGAACAAAGGGAAGCATGTGACAGTTCTGCTGTGACACACTGCCGTTGCATTAGGGATAAAGAAAGGATTAGAAAGGAGCGTGTGACCCCGCCTTGTACGGCTGTGATCTTCGTTAAAAAGATGCTGCATGCTTGGCAGAAATGTGTCTGTGGAAAGGAAAATAGTGGGAGCTACAACAGACATTTCTATCCTCTCCACAATGTTTGTCCTTTATCCCGGCGAAGGAGAGGCTGTTAACAAAAAGGTGTCGTCTCACAAGTTCCACAGATGAATCGCATAGTTTTCCTTGTATTCCTACAAAGAGGATGAGACTTTTTGTTCTTCGTCACTGGTACAGTTCGAGTTGAAACCTCTTTAAAAGTCGAAGCCTGAAAAGAATGTGCAGTTTTAGTTACATTTGTTCAAGGTGCAAAACAAACCTCCAAAAGGAAAACATCCAGAAGAGATGAATTCTCAGGACAAGGAGGATTACAGCTCCAGTCAGTAGCTGCCACACAACTATCATCAATACGTTTAAACTACCTTTGGTCTTTTTAACGATTTATTTAAATTGGTTTTTTAAGGATTCAATGACTGCTAACTGGAGACCAGTTGTGAATTTATTTTTGCAGATTCATTCATTTCAGACAGCTATGTGCAAGTATAGGTTATTTAGATGAGAGGTCTCCAACCCCCGGGCCCTGTACCCGTCATCTGGTACCAGGCCGCACAGAAAGAGTAAATAACTAAAGAGTATTTCCGTTTTATTTATTTTCCGAGTCTGAACGATGTTTGATTTTGAAAAATGACAGGATTCTCTCTGTTACATCCTGCTATAGCTCACTCTTGACGCATGTCAAGACGCTTGCCTATCATGTGACACGTCACCGCTAAAAACAAACCCGCAAGCTAGCAAAATGAAAAGTTTGCACTTTATATTTGTATTCGTGGTAAATCTCATTTTAAAGGCTTGTCTAAACGTTACCATAGCGATCAGAGATGGTTAGGGGTCCAGAGAGGATGTTACTCATGTTATGATGCTGGCGCAATGTTAGGGGAACGCTGCTAATTAAGTTACAACTACACTCGTTATTTTAAAATAACCCAGTTTTTATGCTTTTTATTTTATTGCACTTATCTGCCACACCTTAAAGGCCGGTCTGTAAAAACACTGTCTCGTATTAAACCGGTGCGTTTGGATGATTCACCTATTTGCCGAAGTCCGGAAGAAGACCCAAATTGTCTCCCTCAGATGAAATTCAGGATCAACCGAGGTTTAAGTTTACCATGATTTGGAAAACAACACTACTGCTCCATTGAACAAACTTCTACTCTGTCTGTTTTAATCTGAACATAATTCGTTATTCCAACAGGACAATGATCCGATTTGGTTTTGGGAAGGATAATACAGACCAACATTAAGGTTCTGAAATCCTCGTTCCAAAGCTTGTGTATTTTCAAGCCTGTATGTATAGTTTTGACCCTGTAAGGATTTGAGAAGATGCAAAATAAATTCAAACTTGAGCACAAATGATTGAATTAATGATTGTTTGCTGGGATAATTATAAAACTAACAGCTTAAGCGATGATGACTGAGAGATATTTATATATATAAATAAATAAAGGCAGGGAGGGAACATTTCTACAACTGAGACTGGGGCAGAGCTTTGGTCATATTTCTTAGTCCATCAATTAAAAAGCATTACAAGTCCTTTACTCACACTGTAAGGAGTCCTTAATGGGACATAAATAAAATGCTTTGCTTGTTCTTATTCTGTAAAGCCTGAATGCAAATTTTTAAGAGGCTTGTTCCGGATCTTGGCGGAGCGAGACGAACTCAGCAAGACCAGCTTTGACAAATGATGCTCAGTACAAACAACAAGGAAGCTACACTGGCTTGGAAATCCCTCTGTCTTTCTCAAAAATGCAAAACCTTTTCTGAAAACCCTTAAAAAAATAGTCTGAATTATGTATTTATCCTCCTTTTACAGCAGTATCTTTATGTAGAGGGTTTTTTTAGTGGTACATAAGAGAAAAATAAAAACAAAATACTGACTTTAGATCAGAGATGTCAAAACTTCTTCACCCAGCGGGTCAAAATTGGCATGATAGAACAATTATGGGGCTAAAATAGAGGTCTGAGAAAGGCGGGTTGAAGCAGGCAAACAGCTAAAACATGCAGGGCACTGTGCATTGAGGAGCAGGGTTGGCAAACACTGGGCTAGAAAATGCTTTTTTTTCCCAGCAAAAAAGTGGGAACTTTCTTTGATAACCCTTGCTGTTTTTAGCCAGGTTTAAGGAATTGTTAAAAAAGTCGCTGGATATTTGTGGTAAAAAACAAAAAAAGATAGCTAATAAATGAATTATAACTAACGTTTTCAATTTAATAAGATATAAATTGTCATTAAGAATCTATAAAAAGTGTCCATGTGCATCAGCTCCATTTGCTGGGAGGGCCAAGCAGTTTAGAGCCTCACAGAATTATTCCAAATGCTGCAAATGGCCCCCGGTCCGCACTTTGGACACCCTTGTTCTAGATTTACTATTGTATAAACCTGTATTGAGTTCATTTAAACACCAAAAGCAAAAAAAGGAAGGAATTATGTCAATAAAACCAGTTTTTTTTTCAAGTTCACTTTGTTTGAGTCATAAACCCATGAGCAAAAAAGAAACCCGTGATGCACAATCGTTTAACAAAACTAGTTAAAATGCACAATATTTAAATGTTCAACATAGCGAACCATTCCCAAACATTCCCAGCCATATCCTCTAGATCTCCTCCCATCCATGAGCCTTTTCTTAACTCCCTCATAAAGCTCCAGAACTAAGTTCCCATGACTGGGCTAATACTCATCAAAACTCTCACATTACAAACATTGCAGAATAATTACATCATTTTCACTGTACCATAAAAAAAAAAGCAGCTTTCTCTTCGGTTGATCCTAGATAGATTCCGTCTAAATTAGCCTTGATCAAGAGAATTTCCTCCCTCTTTCCCAGTGGGATGATGCCAGCTTCACAGGAAATATTCTCAGACCCTGGTGGCATTAAAGGGTTTATCACATAGAAATGGATGAAAATAGTATGAAAGGAAAAAAAACCGACATGAATCTCACTGGCTTGGTTGGAACATGACTGCTCAACTGCTCCGACATTAATTCAACTAAGAGGACAACAAGTGCTGCTCTGCTCTTCGAGGCAATTAATCTTGCATGAGCCGAGCGAAGAGAGATTTCAGAGAGGACTAAATAAGTCTGCATAATTTTTCTCAGCCAATTATGGTGACAGGATTTGGGGGGGGCAAGGAGGTTAGGAAAGTTGGAGAGGGAAGAGGTTAGCAATACCTCTGAAACGACAAAAACAGAAAAGACGTAAAGGTTTAAGTGTGCAGAGGTGCAACTTATTTTTTATATTTTGCTTTTAAGGAAACAAACTCTCATGCAAACTTGGGTAAGGCAAGGCAAGGCAAGGCAATTTTATTTGTATAGCACCCTTTCAACAGAAGGGTAATTCAAGGTCCTTTACATGATTTGGTGATTTAAAACACACACACATTACACATGATAGACAATAAAGTAAGAGAAAGATCAAAAAAGCAAGAGAGCATGAACACATTTCATACATATGACATCAATAATTTAATCGAAGGCAATTCTAAACAGATGGGTTTTTAGTCTCGATTTAAAGCAGTTCAGAGTTTCAGCAGCTCTGCACTCGTCATGAAGTTTGTTCCAGATAAGGGGAGCATAGAAACTGGAAGCTTCTTCTCCATGTTTAGTTCTGAGTCTAGGGATGTTTAGTAGGCTAGAGTTGGAGGACCTGAGTGGTCTTGGGGGTTGGTACCGTGACAACAGGTCTTCAACATATTTTGGTGCTAGGCCATGTAATGATTTATAAACTAGTAGTATTTAGAAGTCTATTCTCTGAGCTACAGGGAGCCAGTGTAAGGACTTTAGAACTGGGGTGATGTGCTCTACTTTCATGGTTTTAGTGAGGACGCGAGCAGCAGCGTTCTGGATCAGCTGCAGCTGTCTGATTGACTTTAGTCATAGGTAATAGTTGTGTCGACAACTGAAGACCTTTGACAGCTTTTAATAAATTCAGTTCTCCACTCTAGTGTATTTACACTGACCTACGAATCATCCAGGTATCAGGGTGCCGGTTAGAACCCCCTTTAAAATACTGTTTAGAGAAATATAATAATTTCTAAATAAAAATGTACTCATACATTAATTATTTTAGTTTTTAAGAGTCGTTTTTGTGAGAAGATTTGAACTCCGCCAAACCGGAATTGAGAGTCTGATAGATCCGTGATCGTGTCTCCCGCCTGTAGCAGGTCCAGAATGAGCCACTGACAGCGGTCCAATGAAGCTGTAAGCACCGAAGGCACTGCTGCGCCTTGTGTGTCGCACCTGAACTTTGCTTCAGTGTCCCAAATTAAACTCCATCACATTGCTGGGATTTTAATCCTTCAGTCTGAAGAGGTCAAGTGCAGTTTCAGCTGCACAAAATGCACCCAGAAACATAAGATAGTGGCGTTTTTTGTTGTTTGTTTTTTGGGAAACCTGTGGACTCGATGTCCTGACAGGCTGGTGTTTGTACAGCAAACACAATAATTTACCATTTTTAATAAAAAATGAACGCAATCCAAAACTAGTGAACACACGGACTCTCGATAAAATCACCGCTCCACCTGATACCTACCAACTGAGCCGAGGCAGCGCATATGAATACGACTCCCCCCTCTTATGTCACAGGTCAAGATTATGAAACTTTTTTATCAAAATTTGTGCCTTTATGCATCTTAAAATTTTAAATACCACAAATTAAAGGTATGCCTGGAGCTTTCATGTTTAGCTGTCTCTTTGCTGACTTTGACTATATGATTGTTTTTTCCTTTCTCATTGAAAAGCACTTGACCCAGTGCTTAGCCGTGCCTCTTTCCTAGACAGAGCTGATGAGAAATTGCAAATTTAGCCGTTACCTTTTTGTACTTTGTTTCTCCTTACTCGTAGAAAGTACTCCTAATCCGGGGATTCTATGTTTAGCTGTCTCTTTTCTGGTTGAAGTGATTGACAGCGCAATTTCTGCCACTATCTATGTAAACTCCCTTGGATTTCTTCCCCAGAGAAAACACCCCTGGTTTAGTGCTAGTCTCTTTAGCTGTCTCTTTCCCGGATGGAGCAATTGTTGAAGCCATTGCTGACTTTGTCTATATATATTATTTTTCTTCTCATAGAAATTACACCAGGTCCATGTGTTTGGCTGTCTTTCTTAGACAGAGCCAATGACAAATGGCTAATTCAGCCCTTTACTACATGCACTTTGTTTCTCCTTGCTCATGGAAAGTACCCTTAGTACAGTGATTCGTTGCTTAGCTGTCTCTTTCAATTCAATTCAATATTACTTTATTAATCCCAAAGGGAAATTAAATGTTGTTGTAACTCATTATGAAAGTTTCTTCAAAGATTTGTTGTAGATGCTGATGGCTGTGGGTAGGGATGATCTCTTGTAGCGCTCTGCAGATCTGAAGCCTCCTCTGACTGAAGACGCTCTGTAGTTGTATGACAGTCTGATGTAGAGGATTCCTTGTTGGAGCAATTGCTGACTTCGGCTATATGTACTTTTTTCCTTTTCTCATAGAAAGTACAGCTGGTCCAGTGCTTATTCAATTCAATTTCTAGTCAAAGCCAATGAGAAATGTGGCCGTTACCTATGTGTACTCTGTATTCCGTTACTCATAGTACTCCTAATCCAGTGATTCTCTCTTTTCTCGTCTCTTTGCTGGATGAAGCGACTGACTATGCCATTTCTGCCACTATCTATGTGTAATCCCTTGGTTTTTCTTTCCTACAGAAGGTACTCTTGTTTCAGTCGTTTTTTAGTTTCTCAAAGAAACTGAATGGCAGGATATCAGGGCAGTCCATCACATCTGACAGACTCTGGCTCAAACTAAACTCAGGAAGGTTTTTCTGCTTTGACTGACTGCAGAAAGGAACCGTTTTAGACCGTATGTTTTATCTCCACCATTGTCCCAGCACACTATCATCTAATCAGTTACACCTTTTAATGTATTTTTTATATCAATGCTCTGGTGGGGAGTAAAGAATGACAAATAAACATGGGCAATGAGGAATTAAAGAAAACATGTGGAATCTTGCAATTGTAAAACTTTTTAATTTCATTAAAATCCAAAATACTTTATCAATCGAAGGTGAGTAAATGTTGTACCCTCAAATTATTAAATTATCTAGCCAAGTGCATCTGTATTTAGTTGTCTTTTCTTGACAAACCAATTAACGGAGCTATTGCTGTCCCCAACCAGACTTTAATTTCTATAGAAAGTTCTCCTGACTCAGTGCTTCTGTGTCCTCTTTTCTGTCCTCCTAACCTCCAGCCAGCTACGTAAGATGGCCGTTCAGGCTGAATCTAAAACTGCTGGGGGTTTCTTCTCGTTAAAAGGAAGGTGTCTCTCTCCACTGTCACCTGATGTACAATCAATAACTCAATAACTTTATCTGCTTGTACTGAGTTGGTCAAAATATGATTAAGACCTATGACTATAATAAACTGGACTGATTCCGATCTGGACCCAAATGGATTCAATATAATTAGATGTGGGCCTTCAGATAACATTTTGGTTGAATTAGTTCTTTATAAAGAATGAAAGTCAGAAAGTAAACCCTGATGCAGGGAAAAGCCCAGTAACAGCTTCTTCTTTTTTTTTTTGGCTGCCTCTATAAGCTTAGCTGTCAGCGATGCACTTATGCTGACAGATAACAGTCATTACTGAAGCCATAAACATCCAATGATGTCGCTATCAGAGGCATAAACTCATTTATGGGGACATGTACAATAGATGATGATGTTCCCTTCAATGAAAAAGCAGTTAAATCTCCTTTTTGAGGCGTTATGTGACAGCGCGGAAGTAGGACCATAATACGGAATGAGACCATAAAACCCATCTTCACCCAATAGGGACTAAAATATCAGCCTGATTTTATGAAACCAACACAGGCTGTGGTTTCGTTTAATTACTTTCTCTGATGATTGTTAAGGTCAAAAGCTGACTCACTGGTGAGTTAAGAAGGGAATCGGTAAACAGCAATGAAGCTGACAGAAAAAGCGAATACGGAGAGATGTGAGTCTGATAAAATTCAGTTTTTTCAGTTAAACATCATAATGGAGGGTCACACCTCTATTTAAGGGTGCCAATGCAGTCCTCTATTTCCATGGTGCTTTTCTCTATGCTTCCCTACAGGTCTTAGCACTACAACAGAAGGTGACATCTACAGTCTTCCTTAGTTCCGCTCTTTGGGGTTCAACCAATCAGCGCCAAAGAAAATGTAAGTGAAACTCTAAAAATCTGAATATCGTGCAAAAGTTCATTTATTTCAGTAATTCAACTTAAAAGGTAAAACTAATAAATGATATAGACTTGTTGCATGAAAAGCGATAACTTTCAAGGCGTTGTTATAATTTTGATGATTATGATTATGGAGACATGAGACGGAACAATGCAGAAGAGCTGAAGGCCACTGTTGAAGCATCCTGGTCTTCCATAACACCTCAGCAGTGCCACAGGCTGATCCATGCCCTGATCCAACATCCATGCCACGTCGCATTGAGGCAGGAATTGATGCAAAAAGGACCCAAACCAAGAACTGAGTACATAAGCATGATTATACTTTTCAGAGGTCTGAGATTTCTCAATTTAAAATCCTTGTTCTATTGATCTCATGTAATATTCTAATTTTCTGATATTTTGAATTTGGGGTTTTCATAGACTGTATGCCATAATCATCCAAATTATAATAAATAAAGGCTTGAAATATTTTTGCTTTGCATGTAATGAGACTGTTATTTATTAGTTCCACCTTTGAAGTTTACTGAAATAAATAACATTTTGCACGATATTCTAATTTTTCGAGTTTCATCTGGAAATAGCGCGTCTGGATTGGCTGGTATGCAAACGCCAGCCAGTAGCATGTCAAGTAGCACTGTATCATTACCTTACCTGGCTCATCTGTACTTGGCCCGATGTCCTTTTAAACGTTGCTCTTCAATATCTGTGCGCGTGGGGGTTGGGTTGAGGGGTAGGGGGGTATAAATGTGATCATGCTTTTAAATCTGTGGGGGAGGGATGGGAGGTCATTTTAAATCTGTAAAGCACTTTGGGTTGCAATTTCTGTATGAAAAGCGCTTTATAATTAAAGTTTGATTGGTTGATTGATTAGACCTAGGTAGTACTGCTTCCCAAGCTGCATTTTCTTTCGAATATTTTTTACATATTGCATGTTCCACAGAAGATCCGCAAATGGTCCACTGTATTTGGATTTCTCGTCACAATCATAAATTTCAATTAATGATATTTGTCAACTCCAAAAAATGTGTTCTACGAGAGCATAATTACCTTCCCAAAAACATTAATGTGTGTCCTGAAGAAGCACATTTCTAAATGAGAATGTTTTCTAAAAGCAGTATTTCTGTTTGTGTAGCTGTGACAGTTGGCTAAAAAAAGACTGAAAATAAAAACCTCATGAATAGGCGGTGTTGTTGGAATTGTTATTTTTAACATTGTATCCCCTGTTGGAGAAACAATAAATATGAATATATAAAAAAATATGATTAAACGCAGCTACTGTGTGCAGTGTATGCCACTGGTGTCCTGATGAAGATAATTTTAAAATGTTATGTTGTCAAAGAGCAGTATTTTGGCTAAAAAGAAGTTCTAAATTCCACAAAATATCGTGACCAAATCTTAGGTTGATACCACCCACCCCTATTCCCTCATAAAGCATTTTATTACCCTTTACAGTTTTGTTCCCTCCAATCAGTGGAAGTTTTAGGGGGAGTTTTTGGTGATTTTCACCACAGAAATTTACATTCTCTAGGTCTTGATCTTGTAAAATATGTTTGTTTAAACTACTTCACTGCCCTGATTTTATTTCCAAGGTTCCTTTTCAATATGACCCCCCCCCCCCCCAAGTTCTTATTTCTAGTATTTCATTATAAATAAGTTTCTTGGGCCTAACAGAAGAAAGTTTAGCCCTTTACCTTCCATCCTGAAGTTAAAGTTAAATAAAAGTCAGACAGAACCCTGGTGCATGTGCCAATTAATGCCCGGCCTACTTTCTGTCGCTGTGCGGCCACACACCTTTTCTCAGTTAGGTGCATCGCTGGCCTCAAGTGTGTATGCACTCTCCCCTGTTGCTCTGTCAGAGATTGCAGAGGTTATTTCATAAAGGTCCATCTGCAGGCCTGCCTCAGACCCAATCATCCCCCCAGCAAATCTCATTTACACCAAACCCCGGGGACACTGCAGCCATTTCTGCTGCTAAGTCTGTACAGCAGCAGCCTGAGTTAAACCTGTAAAAAAAAAGAAAAAAGAAAAAAAACGGCAGTGGTGGCACTGAGACTGTCTTTCCCATCACGCATCTGCTAATAAAACAAAACTGCTTAGTTATACCATAGTATATTTATAAATATATAATGTATGTATGTATATGGATGGACGGACAGACCAAAGTTCTATACAACAAAACAAATCAAACAACAAATAACTAAAATCAATACAAAAAAAGTTAAAATCTGATAGAATAAAAATAATCTAACTAAAAAACAAACAAAAAAAAAGGATAAAAACAAAAAGTTCACATGAAGATGTAAAAACTCCAACTGTACTGAGAGCCAAACAGAAAAGGGGAGTTTTTGTTTGAGCGCTCTTTATCGGTACCATAGCGGGGTTCTGTAAAGGCCCAGTCACCGCTGTTCTGGTGTCTGGTTCCCGGGCCATGCAGGTGGCAGAGCAGTTTTTGGGGTGGATTTCTTTGACTATAGCGCATCAGAACGATGGCTGTTTTTTTTCTTCTATTATTCATGTAATCCTGTTAAAATAAATGTAAATTTAGTGCAAATGTGACATGTAAAAAGCTTTGTGACAAATGGATCCAATGTTTCTTCAAAAAGGCGACATTTAAAATGTTATCACTTATTCTGAGTGTTTTTATGCAAATGCAGTGAGCACATAGTGATTAAAGATACACTGTGCTCTCTTTAGATGGTGAAATTAGCTTCTTTTTTTTTTCTTCCCCAAGCTGAGGGAGACGGCAAAGAGAGACAACAGTGGAATTGATGAAAATGCTTTGCTGCTCCCTGCTGGGCTGGAGATCTTAGAGGGCATAGAAAGATGGGGGTCTTTCTTCATTGCTTCAGACTTATCCGTGTTATGGCAGCCACACGAGACCAAGTGTCCTCCTGTGTGTTATCTGCACTTGCATCATCATCATCATCATCATCATCATCATCATCCAGCAGCGTCTCTGTTATGACGACCAAACATTCTGTGTTTGCAAATGAGTTTTGGGAGCCGAGCAGCTTAAAGGTTGCTCAACATTAGCTCTGAGTGAAACGTCGCTGCACAGATTCTCCATTTAGATCATAACTGAGAAACAATTGATTCCCCCGTTTCTTTGAGCTTTTTTCAAGCCAATGATTCTGCAGAAGTAAAAGCCTTAGTGGAGATACATCTGGAAATCTTTTAAGAACCGCAACCAAAAGTGGTATTGGAAAATTGCAAACTACTTTTTATTCTGTAATTATGAGAAGACTTTTCCTCCAGTGCTGCAGACTGGAGACTCGCCACTGTCTGCAGCTTTGGGACTTTTCAGTTTTCCAAAGAAAACCTGACTGCAAATTTCTCTCTCATGCATTCACTTTTCAAACGTCACACAGAGAAGACTGTCACAGGAAATACGATTGGTCAATTGTGAAGTAAACATCATGCTTAAAGGCCTTCACGGCAGGAGTTGACCCTGTAAACGGAAGCAACTCTTTCCCCAACACCTCACATCCTCGCCTCTTTAGTCACATCAGACCATAAACAGGATGTCTCACTGCTCAGGTCAACCGTCGCCTTCAGTTTTTTTTCTTCGGATCTGATAAAGAGTCAGAAAGTGGAGCGGCTGGCCAGGAGTCAAGAATCCGCTCGATTCAGAACACGAGGAGGGTTCCTGAGATTTAAACTTGAGGGAGGAAGACACGCACTCACACATACACTTCCGCGCGCCAGCCAGCGCCAACTTGGCCCTTGCAGATTAGAGGTAATGGATTTAACATGTGCTGAGTGCTGAGAGGCGGTCGCCCTTATCCCAGCAGGTCAGAGCCAGTCAATGAATGAAAGGATGAATGAATGAATGGCAGGATATCAGGGCAGTCCATCACATCTGACAGACTCTGGCTCAAACTAAACTCAGGAAGGTTTTTCTGCTTTGACTGACTGCAGAAAGGAACCGTTTTAGACCGTATGTTTTATCTCCACCATTGTCCCAGCACACTATCATCTAATCAGTTACACCTTTTAATGTATTTTTTATATCAATGCTCTGGTGGGGAGTAAAGAATGACAAATAAACATGGGCAATGAGGAATTAAAGAAAACATGTGGAATCTTGCAATTGTAAAACTTTTTAATTTCATTAAAATCCAAAATACTTTATCAATCGAAGGTGAGTAAATGTTGTACCCTCAAATTATTAAAGTATAATTTAAATAGTTGTTTTAGATGGTGATGGCTGTGGCCGGAAAGCATCTCCAATAGCAGTCTGTATTACAGTGGTCCTGATGGAGCCTCTGACTGAGGCCTAAAATGTTCGAAAGAAACTGCAGCTAGGGAAGCTAAAAGATGTAGAGGTTAGCTTTTTCAGTAGTCTTACGACGGTTTCCATTGTGCGAATTATGGCATATTAAAGTAAAATTAGCATTTGAACTATTCAAATAGGCCTTTAGAAGCGTTTTTTGAGGGGTCTCAAGTATTTGTGGATGTTAGCTGCTTGCCGGCGGCTGTGGTCCCTAACCCCCGAACAAATACATTTTACTATTAAAAAAAGATTTTTAAAGAAAAAAAAAGTACTTTTTTTTTCCAGGAAAATAAGGGGACTCTGTCAAAGGAAATAAGTTGGATACATAACATTTTTAGCATCATATCTTAGGCTCGTCAAACAGGACAGATCTGGGAGTAGAGCTTTGCTAATACTGAAGTCATAACATAGCATTTTTTTATTGGGAATAATAACGGTAAACATGTGACAATATGAGAATTTAGGGGGCCATTACATTAATAACAGAAGGTGCTTACAGTAATTTTCGGACTATAAGCCGCAACTTTTTTCACACACTTTGGAGTCTGCGTCCTATACAACGATACAACTAATTTATAGATTTTTTTTTAAGGCTGACAGCCTCCGGAGGGCACTGTAGCAGGAAACGCAAAACTGAGACAGACGTGGGGAAGGATTATGCGCCGAAGAAGACACTACCGGCAGTTTTCATGCACACGAAGAATTGCAGCTTTGAGCGCAGACTGCAGGTTTACTTGTAGTTCCTAGGATTTCTAAAAGTAGAATGGGAGGCAGATCTTTTAGTTATCAGGCTCCTCTCCTGTGGAACCAGCTCCCAGCTTTAGTCCGTGAGGCAGACACTCTGTTTACTTTTAAGGCCAGGTTTTTAAAACGTTCCTTTTTGATAAAGCTTATAGCTAGAGTGGCTTAGGTCATCCTGAGCTATCTCTGTAGTTATGCTGCTATAGGCTTAGACTGCTGGAGGACAGACTGAACACTTTTCTTCACTCTGCTACTTTTCTCTTCTACTACACTCCAGTTGCATTATTTGTTGTTTTCTCTCCATAGAAGCAACACTTGGTCTGCTATCCTACTTAGCTGCAATGCCCCGTGTCTTGTTATCCACTTTTTAATTATTTTAATATAGAAAGTACTCTTACATCAGTTCCTTCAGTGTCTCTGCTCTGTCTTCCTAAACCCCCAGACAGTCATGGCAGATGGCCGCTCGTCCTGAGCCAAGTTCTGCTGGAGGTTTCTTCCTGTTAAAGGGGAGTTTTTCCTCTCCACTGTCGCTACATCCTTGCTCAGTATGAGGGACTGCTGTGGTTGGAGTCTGCATCAACGGGGCAAAACAGGAAGTCAATGACACTACATAGAAAAATGGCTAAACCTTCAAACTGATTGGAACGTTTGTATTGAAATGACGTTCCTGTAAAGTGCCTTGAGAGGACATCTGTTGTGAGTCGGCGCTATAAATAAACTGAATTTAACTGAATTAAGTTAAAGGTAATCGAGCTGGCCGTCAAAGAAGGAAATAGAGCTACTGCATGGAAGCTTGGTATCAATGAATCGATGGTGAGATGTTAGAGGAGGCGACGGGGAGAACTGAGTCAGTGTAAAATGATGACAAAAGCTTTCAGACGACATAAAGACATTGAAGAAGATGACATCAGTGGCTTTAGTGAGGAAAAGGAGGATGAAGAAAGCAACCAATGACTTTTCTGGTAGGCTAAAGTATGTTTTATTTTCTAACCAGGCATGTTACTGTTGTGTTGTGATGATTCTGTGTTTGGGCCCTACTCCCAATTTTCATATAGAGTTTGAAAAATAAGGGCACATCTTAAATTAAAACCAGAAAAGAACTCAGATAGCACAGACTTCCGCCAGGGCCAGGGCCAGGGCCAGGGCGAGGGCCAGGGCCACCCCCCACCCAATCCCCATGTTGTTCTCTATATTTCTAACTTTCGGTACTTTTCCCCCCAAAAAAAAACCACTCTTAAAGAGACGCACGGCTGCATTTGTGCTGCCACTGCGCTCTTCAAGCGGAGAGGAGATTCAGGGCTGCTGCATGAGGGCAGCCGCATGTGAGCTCTCTGACACGAGAGAGGAGTGGAGGTTAGCACCGCAGGTCGCTGGGAGGATACGTTCTTCATGTCGGATCAACCCCAAAACTGAATCAGTTGTTCCTGGTCCCATTGTGGACATTTCCAGAAAATTTCATAGAAATCCGTCCACACATTTTTGTTCTTAACAGACAGACAGACGGGCACGAAAACGTTACCTCCTAGCAGAGGAAATGAAAAACATATTCCGTGTACCGTCTTTTATGTGTAAATATCTCATATTTTAATATGAAAACGTGCAGGTTATATTCAGGGGCGGCCTATATATATACAAAATGTATTTTCTTTTCAAATTTAGCTAGTGTGGCTTATATTCAGGTGCACTCAATAGTCCGAAAGTTACGGTACATGTGGTGGAGTGAAGGGATTGATGAGAAAGGATCCCTTTCCTTAGAAGTCAGGGAGTTTCTGATGAGTGGAGTTGAAACCTAATGTTACGAGAACATCTACAGGATATTCTACATGCTGGTATCTATCATGTTTATGCATTAAAGCTGCTCTGCGTGGCTGTTCTGTTCGGACCAATATTACCCCAAAATAAATGGAACAACAACACCTACATGCCACAATGGCAAAAACTACTACAGTCAATCGTATAGTCAGGACATGAAGAAAAATTGTCTATAGATTACAAAAACGCCTTTATTTTAACAAATATATTTACATGATGGAGCTTTAATCATTTGTATAACCACTAAATTACCTCTCAATCAGTCAGTTGCTTATTCAACCAATGAATGTCTGTTTGATTTCACATCACAGTAAAACAATCGAAAAAGCAACGCTAGTTAAAAATCCCGCAGCCTGCAACAGCAGGTAAAACGATGTGGTTTATTTTCCGATTTTGATTTAGTCCCGGTGACTCAGTGTTACATCAAAGCAAGCACGGGTAGAGGAAGTGACTGCACCGATCACCGCACAACATCCTGTTTATGCTCCCCTTAAAAAAAAAAAAGAACACATTCATTTCCTAGCTGCTTCCCTGTCTCTTCCTGAAGTAGGAAGTAAAACCTTTAGAAGAGTTTCAGAAAAAAAACAATTTAGACTGTTCATTAAAAATATGTCTGAAAATTATATTTTATTGGTAAGATAGGAGTTATTTAATGCTACTGCATCCTGCTTGCATCTGCCCCACACCACTCGATCGGACCAATATAAGCAGGCAACACAAAATATGACTTGCTTTCTGTCAGGCTGATGCTCCCAGATACTGTAAAAGAAGCTGAACATTAAATACATTCCCAGCAGACACAGAAAGCACCCAGGGGACATGATGCAAGGCCTTGGAGCCTTATTAGGAGTCCAGCGTCCTCCTCCTACTCCTCTGGACCTCTCTATAAGCAGCAGATTAATGTCAAACTTCCCAGAACAAGTGTTTCTAAACTTGAACCCACACTGCCCCCCAGTGGCGGAAGAGGAAAATGAATCCCGGCGAGTGCATCGAGATTTTTATGTGCACTGCATGAGGATTACTGTAAGAGTAGCGGATCTGCTCTGCAGTCCTAAACTGTCAGAGACAACAGATCCAGTCTGTTTAACATCTATCTCAGCCTCCCTTAAATAAGAGAGAAGGCAGACACCGAATGCAGAACCGGACACTACACACAACGTCCAAACCAAAGCCAGCTGGTCCTGCATCATCATGTCCAGTATTCCTTTGGTTATGCAAGTCAAACCAAGCAGAACTTTGTCTTTTCATTTGTTTTGTTTTTCTGTTAGATGAAACTGCAAGGCTAATTAGTAATTAATTTACACTCAATGACGAGATAAATGTGAGAATCTGAATCAGGTATAATCCAGTCCATTTGTAGAAGAGTCAAGACAATGTGCACACAGAGTTTCACCAGATTTTTCATGCCAAAAATCACATCCAGACTCAAATTTCTAGAGTTCTCACTCCAGGTTTTCTTTTTCAGCTCTCTAAAACTCAAGACATTTCCGAAGTCCAGAGTCTTGTTTTCTGGGTTCAAATTTTCAAAGTTCTCAACTGAGTTTAATTTTTGCCAGACTCTTGCCTGCTTTACTTTTCCAGAGTTCCCGGTCTAATCTTTCTTTCAAATTCTCATTAGTTCTTAGTTGGAACTTTACTTTTCAAGACTCAACTTTCCCATTTTATCTGTCCGGTTTTACTTGTGGCACCCTACCAGTGCAGCAATTAATGACTTCCTCCATTCTTCGGGCCATCGCCACACTTTGACCCTAGGATTCAGCTGCAGGTAGTTAAGCACCATCTGGACACATCAGGTTCCAGTCCAAATGTAGGCGACAGCAGTTAGAACGGGCCTGGCAGTGAATGAGCAGTCATGGCAGATCTCCAGGCAGCCCTATGAGCCCAGAGATTGGGTGTGTGCAGTCTGCTTCAGACTGTCCGTCGGCCAGATTGTCCTGCAACCCTAAGCTCCAAATCTGTAGAAGACGGCCTACGGCTCCTAATGTCTGGCAGGGAGAGGAAAATATGCTCTTGTCATTTCACTGCCTTTTTCTAGTCTCCTACCCTATATTAAACTGACGGCATCAGGACTCCCGCCGGATCATGCTGCACCAGCTTGATGTTCCCCTAAGGCACTGATCCTGTCCAGATCAGTCAAACCAGAAGCTCCAAACAAGAGTCAAGAGCAGAATGAGCTGCTTGCCATTGGCAAAGAAGATTATGCGAGTATTTTATTGCTGCAGACCAGACACCCAGCTCTGCTGCTCAACCCACAAATGTATTTTTTAATAAACAGGCTTGTTACAACAAAGAAAATATTCAGCCAAATTTACATTTTCTTACTTTTGTGCTAAGCTCAGTAACTATTGTGTATGCATCTTTGGTTTAAATTTAACCAGTAAAACTCATACAAGTTGAACCAACACATTAGGAATTCAGATGTTTATCATGGAGACAAATCAGGTTTATTTTTCCAAATGTATCCAGATAGCAGAACTTTTTCTAGAACCCTGTAAATGTAACAAGTTGGAAGAAGCATCAATGAGCAACAGGGTCAAAAAATTAACATACAACCAAACACAAAGAAGTCAGTCGTTTAAAAAAATAAAAATCTTTCTCTGGCTCCCCCTAGCGTTTGAAATGTGTCTAACACTGGCAGATTCGGATTCCCAGTTTCAATTAATCAGCCAGACCATGGGAGACTAAAGAACCAGAACTGTTCTATCAGGTTGAGACTCATCTGATAACTTCTATAAATATATAGCTGAAATAGTTCATGTTATTCACCATAAACTTCAGGATCTCTCAAAGAGTCTATCATTAAATACATTTTAAAATCTATTTATTTATTTATTTTTCTCTTCTTTTGTTTTTTGAAAGAAAAAAAGGGAAAAAAGAAACAAGAAAAAAAAATTAGAGAAAAAGGGGAAAAAGTGAAAAAAGTGAAAAAGAGAAAAAATAAAAAATTGAATAAAGGTAATGAAAAAAGGGGAAGAAAAAAATGGGGAAAAAATAATTTGGCTTGTTAAGCCTAAATAAAAAAAAAATGCTCTATGTCGGTGTCTCCCAGTCCAGCCTAATTGGCCTTCAGCTTGTCCAAACTGCAGCCGCTCGCCACGACGTGCGCACATTCCCACCGTTTTATATCCTTTGCACTGGCTTCCTGTTCTTTATAGAAGAGATTTTAAACTTTTACTGTTTGTTTCCTCCTAATTTGTCAGAAGTGTTTGTGTGTGTGGCAGGTCCCTGAGGTCATCTAACCTGCTTTTATTAAATGTACCGCAGACTAAGCTTAAGCACTAGGGTGGCCATTACTGAATTGGGCCTTTTTAAAAGTACACTGAAGACACATTTGTTGGGAAAGGCTTTTAATGCTGCTTAGCATATTCTTATAACGTTTGTGGTTTTCTTTTATGTCTTTATGTCTTAGGTCTTCCAATGTGGATGTTTTAAAGCACATTATAAAATCAATCAATCAATACTATATCACAAATACACCAGGGGCAAAGAGGGCTGGGTGGTTAGTAATTCTACCTTTTGATTTTCACCTCTTGTGGTCTCATAGCAAACAAAAACAAGCAAAACTTACATTTGTCAATGTCTATGAAGATTATGGAGAGAGATAAAAAGGTAAATCACCAAAAGCCCCCTGCAATTACAGAACACCACCACTAGAGGGTAGACCAAGCCTGTTGAATCGAATTTCCTTCAGCATCATAGTAACAGGGGCTTTGGACTGAGGTTGAATCAAAGCTACAAACCTTGGACTGTTAAACGTATTTAAAGCTCACAAAACTACAGATGACAAAATAGATGTTTGTAACATAAATGTATTTTAGAGACTGGAACAAAACCTCTGATCCAATGAGGGGGTGAAGGGTGGGCATATAAAACGGATGAAGAAAAGATGAGAAGAAGAATAGGCAGAGAGGATAGGAGGGAGGGGGGAGTCCTAATCTCATTACAGCCAACACACACACAGATATATCTGTTGTAATCCTGACGGTCCTGTTGGCTCCACATACAAAGGCTTTGTCTTCTCCTGACACCTTCCTCTGCATAATTAAGACAAAGCACGCTAATTTAGAAAACCCAACATCTGTTCTTCTGTTTAAAACAAGATTTCGCTCCACATCATCGTACATCGTCACAATGCAAACAACTCACCAAAGATATAGGCTTGAATGCCACAAATACAAATTTAAGTTTATTCATTAATTAAAACTTAGTCAGTAAAAGGTTGACGTGTTCACGGTCTTTAAATGCCTTCAAAACCCAGAATGGGAGTATTCGCTTAACAGTTGATCTAAAACCTGATACCGCTGGTTTATCTCTCCATGTAAGGTGTTCTCGAGCTAGAAGGTGTTGTTGGTTGGCTAGTCTCTGAGCCCTGACCGTAACCAAGACAGAACGAGAGTTTCTTGTTAGGATCATTTAAAGTCAAACCCGCAATTATGTAGAGGATCCTGGCTCACAGAAAGCCATGTATGACACACACAGGCAAAGAACTGCGTAACAATGACTCAGGCTGTGTGTGGGTGACAATTATCCAAGGTGAAATGCTGAGGCGGCTCAAGTGCGTGTGAGTAATCACTTCAGAAAACATTATAAAGGTGCGATTCTATATATTTAAAGCTTCAGTCATATTATTTGGTGTTCAACTTTAGAGGATAATCCAAACTCCAGAATGATGAGATGATGGGCAACTCTGGGTCTATTTTAGCCGTCGTCATCCTCACTGCTGTTGCAGGGAAACAAATGGTGATTCTGATCAACCGTGTCACAATCAAGAGCAATTCTTGCAAGTTTCAATTTAGCAAGTTGTCGGGTATAAGCACCTATTTTGGAACAGAAACTGCCCACATGTTCTTCACTAGATTCCAGTCAAGCATTTGGACGCTCCAAGCCGCGTCGTCGTCAAACTAACAATGAAACAGGTGCGTCAGTCCTTGTATCTCACCTCACAACAACCTCCCTCTAGAACATCATGTGATGATAAAGATATTATATTGCCACTCAGTCTAAATCCACAGTTCTAAAATTCAAATCAATTTAATTCAGGGTGGGCGATATAAAAGGTATAAGGTAGAAATGATATAAATTTAGCCAAAGGCAGAGATTTTGACTATACCGGCCTACAGCGATTGCTCATTTTGATGATGTCATCAAAGGGGATAAACACTGATGTTCAGTGTTCGTCTGTACACTACATATTGCAAGTTTAAAATGTGTTGTTTTACATTTAAGGGAAAAAACAACTGTTGAACTTGAAGCCGTTTTAATTCAAATATGTGCAGCTTTATTTTTGTGCGATATCAAATGTATAAATACGTAACCAGGAAAGTGGACAATTTTAATTTTGTGTTTTTAATAACATTTAGATTTTAATTTATTTAAAATATTTTCAACTTTATGTTGTGATAATTTTTGTGTTGCATATCTTGGAAAAAAGATTTGAATATTTTTCAAATGCATTTTGTACAATACATGTTCTTTAAATTGCATTCTAAACTTTTTTTGAACTTGTCGTTCAGCTGCAATGTATCTGGAAAGGGAGAATGTTAATCATTTTGACATGTATAAAGAAAAGAAAATAATAAATAGCAATTGATATCGTTTCCGCACATGCTTTAGATCATATCGCAATATAGATTTGAGGTCATATTGCCCAGCCCTAAATTTAATTGAAAAACACTAATCATTCAAAAATTTAGATAATGTTTTAACTCTTATCATTCAAGCAGCGTCAGAGTCATTGTGGACAGTGATGCTGTGGGCAGGGAGGATCTCCAGTAGCAGCCAGTCTCGCAATGAAACAGAAGAAGCCTCTGATTGAAGACGCTGTTGCTTACTGTCATGGCATGCTAATGGCTGAATATACAACAAGCAGAGACGATGTTTCACAGAAAAATGTCCTGGACAGCACCATCCTTTGTTGGCCAGCTCTGCTAATCCACCTCACTTGCTTTTGCCGCTCCTCTTTAAACCTCAGTCTGACCGTACGGTTAGGAAGCCGAGCAGAGAAATGACATTGTGTTCGATTGAAGAGATGGTTTGAACGTCCTCCTTCTCTCTCTGCATCCATTAAGCCCCTTTTCAACTCCTCTGGGATTTGGGGTCATAGTCCAGGTATTATTTCAGGTTTTGAGATGCTAATCAGCTGCTCCCGGTTGTAAGAAAAAACTATTTAAAACTTGTGGCCACGGTTATGCATAATAACTCTCCAAAAGTATAAAAAAAGTATGAGTAAGACTCCATCCAGCTGCACAACATCCAACACCAGAGATAATAATTCTTAAAACCAAAAACAAAAAGACAGAGCTGCTCCAAAGCTGCCACCATGAGTGGTACAATTCTAGAGGTGTAGTGAAATACATGAAAACAAGTATAATTGGGACCAAGTAACTTTGTACTTTATGCATGCAGGACCATCAAGTGACAGTTTGACACCCGGTAAAATTTGACATCTTTTAATACAATATTAGTGCACTTGCAGAATAAAGCTAGACGTGTAGATTTGAAAGGAGCTGGCGCATCCACAATGGGCACTAGAGGGCGTTAGTGGGGAAACTCTTACAGGCAGTTGCAGGATCATCTAACAATCAAGGAAGCAGACGCAGAGGAGGCCCTTTTCAGATGCGTTAGGCCGGATTAGCAGAAACTAATGGAGTCTAACAGAGGTCACTCTGCAGGTTTGCATGGGTCCGGAAGGTGACATCATCTATTTACCCTCCATGTAACTGGACCGGGTATTGGAACTGCACGGAGACATCCTTGGGTTCCTAAGTAGTTTTCATGTTCAAACTCTATATTTCTCCTGACCTGAATTTCAGTCCTTTTATAGCTCATTTCTAAGCCTGTATGCAAAAAGTTCACTATAACTTATAGTAGATAAGTCCACAGTCATCAGGTTGTAATGTCTAGAAAATGGGATAAGAAAGTAAAGTCTAGAAATTCAAAGGTTTCCCAAACCTGGGAAATACCTAAATTCATTACTTTTTTTCCCTGGAACGTGTGGGAATATGTTCCCTAAGTTACAATCAACTGCAACCAGAGCTGCAAAAATATCTTCAACTGCAATCATCAACCCAACATCCATGTGTGCAATAAAGGGATGCTGGTTTGCAGGATTTGGTTATTTAAAATCCCAAATATTTGCACGCCAAATGCGTATTCAGCGTCTTGGATGGATTTCCAGTGACCTCAATGCCCATGCTGATTTATATCTTTATTCAGCTTAAAAAGGAACGTTTTCCTGACTGCTGGAACGGATGCTTATCCATCTCAGGTTAAGTTGGATCTTTTCTTTGAGGTTTATCTTTCAAGACTGACCAAAACAAGCTGAATGTGTCCCAGAAGTTTGAATACAGCAGAATAATCTGAAAATTTAATTACTAGACTAAAAAAATAACTCTTTGCTGTCAGCCCAAGTGGCAGTAAAGTCCTTTTGTTTTTAGATCTGAGGGACCTTCTGTTCCCTCCACTGATTGAAGCACACTTCGTTCAATAAATCCATTTGTTTTATGAGTTAAAAACATCCAAACTTGACAGGTAAAGGCTGTGGCAGTCACAGTTCAGACCAAGACGAGCTCTCCTGTTGCCTGGTATTCATCAGGTGGGTGAGTGGAGTGGCTGGCTGCAGAACAAGAGGTGGGATGTTGGAACACGACCAGCCGGAGCAACAGAAACACACCTCCAGGTTTCAGCAGCTTTGTTACATGTGTTTAAACATGCGGCTGCTTCTTTTTTTTTTTTCAGCCCCCGACAGAGCAAGCTGCTAATCAATCTGAACACAGAGGCACAACATGTCGTATCCTGCAGCTGCTTAGACCGCTTCTGATTGGCTCAAAGGCCCTTCAGATAAGGCCAAGTGGTGCAGGCTTGCTGACAGATGGACTTCCTCTGAATCACGTTTTAAAGCACTTATTAGTTCATGTTTCCTTCAAGTCAAATTGACAAATAATTGTTTTACCAGTGGGGGAAAAGAACAAGAATGTCAAAAATGCCTCTTTACTGCTTTCAGATGAAAACTTTGTTCATTATCCAGAGTTGTACAGTGTCGCACATGCAATGAAAAAAAAAAAACTGTCTGTGCGATAAACTTAATTTCATACGTAGCACCCGTGCGACAGCTTTGCAAGCTGCTTGTTTTTTGTTTTTTTTTACTGTAAGGAAGATTCGACCGCGACGGATGAAGCGATGGTACATCTCAAGGCTACATAGTGGCTGTAGTCGATTGTGATACTATACCAATGTAATTAGCCTTATATCCTACAACAATTCCCACAATCCTTGCGTGTTTGTTACCGGTCCACCGGTAGACGGTATGCGCATTCTTAGAGAATCCGACGGAGTTCGGAAGCGGGATTTTCAGCGCTGCATCCATCTCAAAACAACAACAACTGGAGCGTGCTGCTACTGGGAGATGATTACCGTCGTGGGAGAAATGAAATCCGGTCTGGCGGAAGATACTTTAACAGACGAGCCCGCTATAGTTCGGTCACGACTGACGGCGATACAGACGCTTCCAACAGGGAGTGTGAGATGTTTATGTGCGCATGATTCAAAATGAAAAACCTACAAAGAAGCTAGTTGGGCAGCAAGAGCTTAAACACAGCCATTCAGTTGGTGAGTAATATTTCTAATTATAGCAGCTGTTAGAATGTATAAAAAATTAGGGAAAATTAAGTCTGGTTGTAGCTCACACTGTTCAAATTTCTTCAAGGAGGTGTTGTAAACGCTGAGAGCTGTGGGCAGAAGGGATCTCCTGTAGCGGTCTGTGTTACAGCAAAACGGAAGAAGCCTCTGACTGAAGACAATGTTGTTGAAGGATA
Source organism: Valencia hispanica (assembly GCA_963556495.2). Taxonomy (NCBI): domain Eukaryota; kingdom Metazoa; phylum Chordata; class Actinopteri; order Cyprinodontiformes; family Valenciidae; genus Valencia; species Valencia hispanica. Next base: position 9,138,956 of record OY747712.1, on the reverse strand, counting down.
GTCTCTCTAAGAGGATGCTGAGGGTTGTCCATTATTACATATCTCTGTTTGCACTGTTTTTTATTTGTCACTTTTTGTAAACAGCCTGTTCTGTAATGCACCAATAGATGTGTATTTTGTATTATCCTGCTCAGTTGCATAATTCTTGAACTGGAGTATGCTGTTTTTAATAATAGCGGCTGCGAAGCAGTGTAACACACAGGTCTAAGCAATGAAAGCTGCAATGATGCTACTAATTGTTTGCTTTATTTGCCAATGCATGGCAACTTTGGCTCAAATAAAGACCTAAAAGTACACCAGGCTCTTTCCTATCTACAGTTTTTGGCTGATTTTCTTGAGATGTTGCTTTAATATTTACTCATAATGCCATCTGTTTTTTTTTTAAGTGGACCAGTCTTGCATTCTCATCTTGGAGCGGGTTTTGACCTAGAGAGTTTGCAGTGAGCTGAAGGAGAGGATGCGAAACCTCCAGCCAGATAAAAAAAGTTCTATCATAGAAAGAAGTAACATAAAAGGACAACAAGCAAAGCCGACTTGATAAAAAAGGTGAATCAGTGATTCACGAAAATAACCTATTTAATATCCCTTTGGGATTAATAGTATTTTTGCAAATATAATACATAATACATTCCCTGCTCTGAAAACACACATTTTAAAGCAGTCTTCAGCTATTTCTGATCAACTTTTTATATATTTATCTGCTGCTCTGATCATGTTGCTAAATTATGCAATTTAAGTGACCACCCCCCCCAACAAAAATCCGTTGAAATGATTAAAAAGCAAATAAAGCCTTAAAATGACCTAAATTCAAAGCAGCAACATCCCAAACCGGTCTATACAGCTCAGGCCCCGCCTAATATTGTACCATATTGGCAGCTAACACCCTATTGCCTCTCAGATATAGATATACCCTATTGTGCACATGATGTGTTCATATAATCTCTAAACCAGTTTTAAACAAATTGTTGCAAAAAAATATTTATTTAAACTTATTTCAACCTGGTTCCATCAGGGTGGGTCCCCCTCGGCGAAGGCCCTTCCTAAAGCTTCTCTATCATGCAGCTGAATCTGGTATAAAAGTTGTCATCCGGTTCTCATTAGGAGGGGAAAGAAAGGTGGGGAAAGGAAAAGAGGAGGAGAAAGAGGAGGGCCAGTGTGGAAGAAATTAGGTCATCACCAGTCCTGCCTCCGGAGGGATACTGGGGGGGGGGGGTGGAGTGTTGTGGTGAGAGATAAGACAGGGGGAGTCATCAGGCTTTGTGGGTTTCATCATGAATCACATCCTGCATTATTCACCTTTTATCCGCTGGAACGTCGCGGGAGGGATTTCCTGGTGAACAAACTCCCCAGGAATGGATGCAAACCGGAAACTAGTAAAAAGCACAGCGTCACCTCCCGCGCTGCAGGAATATCTTCCAAACACGTATCGTTCCAAACATGGTTCCCCTTCTTTGAACCACCACACATGCTCTTGGCTGACCTCTCATCCATCACAGCACTGCTGTCGTTAGAGGAGCTCCACACCGGCACCGATCCAGGCCACAATCCCATCACAACGCCTCGATCTATGGTCTCCATCGCCTTAGATGGGCTTTGAGGAGACGTGACTCTAGTTTGTTACCTTTTCATCCAGGCAACAGCGAGAAATTGGGCTCAGGCGGCGCCAAACTTTTATGATCAAAACAATCAATTTTATATAAAAAACTAGGGCTGGGCGAAATGCTATCCCGATATTTTTCATATCAGTCCATATCGATATATATCAGGATATAAAACAAATCACTATTTTTGTCAATATTTAACATTTATTTCTTAATTTAAAGGTTTATATTCAAAAGCTGAACATGTCATAAAGGTGGTTAGGGCCGGGCGATATGGATTAAAAATAGAGTCTTTGATTTTTTTTGATGCCAAATTTATTTTAATTAATCCGAATTAATTAATCCGATTTTTTTTCTCCCTTTCCATTTTAAAAAAGAAAGGAAAAATTACCAAAAAAATTACAGTTTTTTTAAAATGGGCTTTTATTTAAATAATTCCTTCTCGGAGTTGACCTGAATTCAAAGTCCAAATAAATACACGCTGTAAAATATGCTTCTAAAACAAGATGGGAGGCCTTGGGCGGCCTATGGAAACCCAAGAGATGCACTGGTGAAATTATTTTTCTATATTCTTGATAGTCCAATAATTTAGTCCTCATAAACAGAAAGTTTGATATATTGATTTAATCGATATATTGCCCAGCCCTAATGAAAACTGTGGGAAATATTGACCAGACCGTCCAAAATATGAAAGCATTGAAGTATTTATTTGTAAAGACAAAGTATCCAGTCAGCACCTACAGCTCAGGAGGCCCTGTGGGATTCATTTTCACCGCGTCTCATTGTCTAAGCACTTAGAAAGATCAATACCAACCACAGACACAACAAATGGGTCAAACAGAGAGACACCCAGGTCAATAAATGTAGAGAAGCTCCTTCTGTTTTGGTGCGTCAGCCTTTCCATCATCCATATATGTTCACAATTATTACACCCTCTAATTACCAGGCTCATTATTTTATTACCTCCGTACCTCAGCAGCCGGCCCTGACCGGCCTGAAGTTTATACGGAGACGAGAACAGAGCACAGTGTGCGCCTCGCAGCCTCCTTGTCTGTTGATATTCTGTGACGAGGTAAACGGAGCAGCCGCTTTGGGAAACTCCTCTGGGTTTATTTAACCTCGCGGCCCTTCCCGACTGTCACTCCGCCTGTCTACTTGTCTGAAGCGCAGGGAGGCTGCTCTATATTCAGCTCATACCAAGACAGGGCTTGGAGCAACCCCAAACACACCAAAGAGGAACTGGATCATTCAGCTGGTAAAAACCTGGTGCTGCATCTCTGCAGGGTGCCTAGGTAGGTGGGTAGGTAGGTAGGTAGGTAGGTAGGTAGGTAGGTAGGTAGGTAGGTAGGTAGGTAGGTAGGTAGGTAGGTAGGTAGGTAGGTAGGTAGGTAGGTAGGTAGGTAGGTAGGTAGGTAGGTAGGTAGGTAGGTAGGTAGGTAGGTAGGTAGGTAGGTAGGTAGGTAGGTAGGTAGGTAGGTAGGTAGGTAGGTAGGTAGGTAGGTAGGTAGGTAGGTAGGTAGGTAGGTAGGTAGGTAGGTAGGTAGGTAGGTAGGTAGGTAGGTAGGTAGGTAGGTAGGTAGGTAGGTAGGTAGGTAGGTAGGTAGGTAGGTAGGTAGGTAGGTAGGTAGGTAGGTAGGTAGGTAGGTAGGTAGGTAGGTAGGTAGGTGGTGGGGTGGGTGGGTGGGTGGGTGGGTGGGTGGGTGGGTGGGTGGGAGGGAGGGAGGGAGGGAAGGAAGGAAGGAAGGAAGGAAGGAAGGAAGGAAGGAAGGAAGGAAGGAGGTAGGTAGGTAGGTAGGTAGGTAGGTAGGTAGGTAGGTAGGTAGGTAGGTAGGTAGGTAGGTAGGTAGGTAGGTAGGTAGGTAGGTAGGTAGGTAGGTAGGTAGGTGGGTGGGTGGGTGGGTGGGTGGGTGGGTGGGTGGGTGGGTGGGTGGGTGGGAGGGAGGGAGGGAGGGAGGGAGGGAAGGAAGGAAGGAAGGAAGGAAGGAAGGAAGGAAGGAAGGAAGGAAGGAAGGAAGGAAGGAAGGAAGGAAGACAATGAAAGGGACTAAAGAAAGGGCACATGTAAAGAAATGAACGAAGGAGGAACCAAAGGACACAGGAAAAAATGTAAGAAGAAAAACATGAAAGGAAGCAAAGACATGGAATAAATAAAGGCAAGAACATTAGTGGGAAAGAAAGGACAAGAAGTGACGAAGCAAAGAAAGGTTTAGACAATGGGATAGGGAATAAAGAGCGGAAACACTGAAATATGTAACATATTGAGAGCTGGAAAACACTGAAATCGGACTTTTCCAGAGAGCGAAGGAACCATGTTTACACCACAGGAACATCTGAACTGTGCAGCGACACAATCGTGTGACAATTCTCAGCTTGACATCCTGAATATTGATTAAATATGCATCAATAAGCATCAGAGTTCCCATTTACAACATTAATCATCTTTACACCACTAAGCAGAAAAGATACCGGCCAAGTTCGACCATTTCACCTCAATCGTTTCACACTCCCTCAAACCACAGATTGTTTGTGTTTTCCAGGGTGAACAATGCAGAAACCTACAGAGTGTGCATCCCAATCTGAAAGTCTCACCTAATATAAACGAAGTATCCTCAATGCGTTTAAGATGAAGTACTCTTGAAGAGGAAGCTACCTCAAGCTTAAATCCCCAGAGTGTAGAGGTAATAAAAGGTCACAGATAAGTTGGTTTTGCCATAAAAGACAAGCTGCCCTCTTATTATAAAAATAATACGTAAAGGGAAGGAAGGAAAAAAACGAGCAGGGGGAAAAAAAAGGCATCTGGGAAAACAATCAACAAGTTCGAGGACAAGCTGACGCCTTCCCTGGCAAACATCACACATTCTGAATCCGTATAAAAGCTGATAATTTAAGACATGACTGGGCTTCAATAGCCTCAAACACGCAGCAAAAGTACTACAAAAAGGTTCTGGATATTATATTGCGAAGATTCCTGTGTGAGCTTATAAATGTATCCCTGTGTGACGGGCCAGACATTCCTTCCAGTCTTTAAAAAGCTCCTGAGGAATATCAGAGATGAGTCAGCGCTGCCAAGAGACCACCAGCCATGTTTGGCAAGGGCAAACCGAGTCGCTCACACCGCCGTACGTGTTTTATGCCCCCCCCTGCTTATCTCGGTCCAAATCTCCGCCGGTGGCGATCAACGGAGAGACACGGACGCTTGGAAAGTGACCTCACAATGAATACGGTTTACATTTACTCCTCAATCTAATGTTGATTTGAGGATTTTAATAAGATATACAAATGGTTCTTTTTTCACGTTGGACATTAACAGAGTCAAAATTAGGGCTGGACGATATAGAAAAAGAGCATATCGATAAAGGGAATAGTCATATTGATCGATATTGATAATTATCGATAAATATCACAAAATGTAAAAAAATATATTTTAAGTGCCTCCCCGGTCATTTTGTTATTCTTCAATGAACTAATTTTAACTAAGAATTAAATTAATTCATTTTTTAAACACCTCTTTTTATCATAAATAAGTTTGTAAGACACAGAAATAATCAAAAGACCTGAGTAACATCAGTATATACAAAGAAAAGTAATATTAACCATTATATTATATTTTTTAATTGTTAGTAATTGAAATTAAAGTCTTATCTTGATGCTTTTTAATCTTTTAGACATTTTATGACACTTTATAATATTAATGGCTGAAACCTTTGGTTTAGTTTGTCAATAAAGCTTATTCTTAATCATTTCAGCCGGCTGGCCTATCCAACCCTGCTGTGTTTTTTAAAGCGTTTTTCGCTTCTAAAGGACCGGGGGCAGAACCGAGGGGACATTTTAAAAGCCACAGGTGTTGTTAGCAGCGCAACCTGGGTAAGTTTCCTGTGTGGCAGCGAGCCGGGAGAGCGGAGTCCTGCTTAAGACAACAGATCGTAGCATTTTATTTGGTTTATTATTGCTACGATTAGTGTTTTAGTGCGTCGAGGATCGGTTCAAAACGGGATGCAACCATTACCTGAGTCACTGAAACATTTATCCGGAACAACTTCTTCCGCTGCTCCCTTGCTGTGACATCTGACCGACGTGAAGTTACGGCGATGGTTCGCTTAGGGACTATCAAAAAATTATGTTTCAGCTCAAATAATTTCATCCTTTTTTTGGTTTGAAAGGAGAGAGGGGTGGCTGACAGAGCTGCCTATCAGCGGCAATGATTTGTTCTGAGTAAGTCATGATTGTTGTATTAAGCTACCCGTTTGTTTTTCTATCAAACTTTTTTATGGACCCCTATATTTATATTTTATATATTATATTTTTTATATTATATTATATTTTCTATCACACCACACCTCTATCGATCGATATATATTGCTATCAAATTATCGTCCAGCCCTAGTAAAAATACACCAACAGACTCAAATAATTAACATTTATTTGAGTCACTCTATAACATATTATAGAGCGTCGTCAGTCGGAGGCTTCTTCAGTTACGCTGCAACACAGACCGCTACAGCAAATCCTTCCTGCCCATGATCTACAACAATTCCTTAAATAATTAATTATATGAGCTACAACAACACTTAATTTCTCTCTGGGATCAATAAAGTATTTTAGAATTGAATTGAATATATTGACCTAAATCTATTAATTAGTAGTGCTGAGGTTTATAGTAAGTCTCAACTTGACGAGACCTGTTGAGCTGTTATTGGCAGTGAAGACTGGGTGTGAGTGAGTGAAGGAAGGAGTGAAGGAAGGAGTGAGTGAAGGAGTGAGTGAGTGAAAGAGTGAAGGAGTGAGTGAGTGAAGGAGTGAGTGAGTGAGTGAGTGAGTGAGTGAGTGAGTGAGTGAGTGAGTGAGTGAGTGAGTGAGTGAGTGAGTGAGTGAGTGAGTGAGTGAGTGAGGGAAGGAGTGAAGGAGTGAGTGAGGGAAGGAGTGAGTGAGTGAGTGAGTGAGTGAAAGTGTGAGTGAAGTGTGAGTGTGAGTGAGTGAGTGAGTGAGTGAAGAAAGGAGTGAGTGAGTGAGTGAGTGAGGGAAGGAAGGTGTGAGTGAAGGAAGGTGTGAGTGAAGGAAAGAAGGTGTGAGTGAAGGAAAGAAGGAAGGAAGGAGGTGTGAAGGAAGGAAGGGTGATATAATGAATGAATGAATGAATGAGTGTGTGAGTGAGTGAGTGAGTGAAGGAAGGAATAAGTGAAGGAAGGAGTGAGTGAGTGAGTGAGTGAGTGAGGAAAGGAGTGAGTGAGGAAAGGAGTGAGTGAGGAAAGGAGTGAGTGAAGAAAGGAGTGAGTGAAGAAAGGAGTGAGTGAGTGAGTGAGTGAGTGAAGGAAGGAAGGAGTGAGTGAGGGAAGGAGTGAGTGAGTGAGTGAGGGAAGGAGTGAGTGAGTGAGTGAGTGAGTGAGTGAGTGAGTGAGTAAGTGAGGGAAGGAGTGAGTGAGTGAAGGAGTGAGTGAGGGAAGGAGTGAAGGAGTGAGTGAGTGAGTGAGTGAGTGAGTGGGTGAGTGAGTGGGTGAGTGAGGGAAGGAAGGTGTGAGTGAAGGAAAGAAGGTGTGAGTGAAGGAAAGAAGGAAGGAAGGAGGTGTGAAGGAAGGAAGGGTGATAGAATGAATGAATGAATGAATGAGTGTGTGAGTGAGTGAGTGAGTGAGTGAGTGAGTGAGTGAGTGAGTGAGTGAGTGAGTGAGTGAAGGAAGGAATGAGTGAAGGAAGGAAGGAGTGAGTGAGTGAGTGAGTGAAGGAGTGAGTGAAAGAGTGAGTGAGTGAAGGAAGGAGTGAGTGAGCGAGTGAAGGAAGGAAGGTGTGAAGGAAGGAAGGGTGATAGAATGAATGAATGAGTGAAGGAAGGAAGGAAGAAAGGTGTGAAGGAAGGAAGAAAGGTGTGAAGGAAGGAAGAAAGGTGTGAAGGAAGGAAGAAAGGTGTGAAGGAAGGAAGAAAGGTGTGAAGGAAGGAAGGTGTGAAGGAAGGAAGGTGTGAAGGAAGGAAGGAAGGAAGGAAGGTGTGAAGGAAGGAAGGTGTGAAGGAAGGAAGGAAGGAAGGAAGGAAGGAAGGAAGGAAGGAAGGAAGGAAGGAAGGAAGGAAGGAAGGAAGGAAGGAAGGAAGGAAGGAAGGAAGGAAGGAAGGAAGGAAGGAAGGGTATAGGATGTCTTAACTTGACATGGTGGAGACCAATCCAGCATATGGAGTGTAAATGGATAAGTAAGAAAAATTCATGCCTTTACTGTTTCATAGTTCAAAAACTTAGCCATTTATGCTTAAGTTTCTCCCCAAACTGTTCAGAATGTTTTTGGGTTGGCTGGTTAGCAGAATTTACTTGTTTGTTAGTCCCAGAAGACTAGCTTTTTCAAAAAGTTATATTTGGTTCTAACTCTTGTCTTTCATCCCCTTTTTTCTTTTTTCTCTTTTATGTCCAACCCTATGCCAAAATACGCCAAAAGCTTGTTAAAGCCAAACAAACCGGTAATGCCAGGAGTTTTATGTCGTTTCTGGTGTAACCTGCTCCACATCATCGGTAGCAGCCACCCAGATGCTCTTTTAAAACGTGCGATGACAATATGGCTAAATGAGATCTGGTAACACGGGCATCGGTCAGTCACAGTCGGGAGACAGTGTTCAGCTGCCTCGCTTCGGTCAACGTGCCCCAGGGCAGCTGTGGCTACCAGGTAGCTTACCAACACCAGTGTGTGAATGTGTGTGTGTGTGAACGAATGTAGTGTGAAGCGCTTTGGGGTCCTCAAAGACTAATAAAGCGCTATACAAGTACAGGTCGTTTACCATCATTTCCAAAACTAGAAAAGAACCTGGAGAGCACTCTGATTCTTTGTTTTAAAGCAACTGTGCACAGAGAGTTATTTAAAATGTATTGAAAGCAATTTAATATTTATATAGTGCTGACTTCACAACAGGTGTCATCTCAAGGCACTTTACAAGAAAAGTCATTTCAACGCAATCATACAAACATTCCAAGTAGTTTAAAGTTTTAGTTAGATTCCTATTTAAGGAATCCCAGCAGATTGTATCGAGTCATTGACTTGAGGTTAAAATAGTAAATTAATTTTAAAAAGTAATAATTACAGCTCATATCATGAGAAAGCTCTGCTATGAGCCTTTTACTGCAGATATACGAGTATTATGCAGGCACATAAAGCAAACTAAATACTTTACACAACAGATGTGATCCACATTAGCCATTTTTATCCAGATCTAACTTCTGTAATAAGGAGAACATACCTTCAAAAGCCTCAAAGTAAGTCCTTTGATCCTTAAGCACCTTCAATAAACCACACCCAGACCGTTTCAGTGCCAGTTCAGACCATTCAGACACTACAATCTCTAGGTTTGGTTTGCATTACAAAAACAAAGACATGCAAATACATTTCACAGCAAATCTAACCTCTGACCTCATGTTGCAACAGCTACTGCTCCTCAGCCTCCATTCTATGTTTTGTTTCAGATAACAGAATTTGACCCCGTGACCTCCAAGCAATAAATCTGGGTTAGCCTCTCTGATCTCAGGTTAACACTTGAGCACTTCCAAAGACACAGACGGCAACAGATGAGCCGAACGAAGGAGGACCGTCAGGCTGGCGAGTCCACAGAGGGTCACGGTCCGATTTTACTACTGAAACCGTCTAATCAGCTGTGGCTAAAGGGAGATACAGTTATCCAATCAAAATGAAGGGACACCGTGGCAATTCACGACAAGACATCATCAAGGAATCCAGCCGCAACTCACTCTGTCTTTGTCGTCAGCAACGTCGCAAAGAACATCGTCCAGGTCAAGGATCCCACCGTCGCCGTGCTCCAGTCGGTGGACCTGCAGCCAGTAGTTTGCATCCTGTTAAACGAGAAGACGAGAAAAAAAGCGGTGACTGAACCCAGTAATTACCATTTTCATGAATTTATTTAGAACTTAAGTCTCCACATTTTTCAAGTAAATAAAAAAAATTTATTTACACTCTTCAAAATTCAAGTTTATCGAGTTCTCGGTCCTTCACAGTGCCTATAAAAAGTATTCACACCCCTTGGTTATTTTACTTTTTTACCTTGACGAAAAAAAAAAGAAAAAAGCTCGTCATGTCAAAGTTTCTGCACATAGGAATCATGTTTGTGTTTAGCTGACTGCTCACAGTCCGGCCAGGATCAAAGCATAAATCATCCATCTCAACAGCGTTTGGCACCAGATGCAAAAAAAACCTTAAAAATGTCTTAAAATTAAGTGCAAAATTCCATAATGTAATAGTTTATATACACATAAATTTGTTAAGGAGTTGTTTTAGGGATGTTAACAAAATATTTTTAGGGGTCAAACCGGTGGCATTTAAGAAACTGAGGTCAAGTTTAAAATCCTGATCTGAAACGGTGTATAGGAACTTAATAAATAAAATAAAAAATCATCAAGATATAAAGCACAGTAAAAAGTGATTCGTTTTATATTTTTCTTCTTTTTTCCGATAATCAGCCAAGGAATACGCCTGGAAACAAAGGTCAGCAGTTTATCTCCCCATACTTACCTTATTTTACAATTGTCTGTTAGTTGTTTTTTTTTTACATAGCAAATACAGAACTTGAATATGTTTTTACAGGATTTCATGCAAAAAAAGACCACAAACTAAGGAGAAATTGTAATGTGGAAGCAAAATTGCAAAGGACGTCATAACCTTCACATAAATGCTGAGATTAAATTAGAAACAAGTCAACTCTAATTAAGTAATTGACTTCTGTAGGTAATCTGGTGGGACGGATTTTATTCAGGTTTACCAAAGTTAAGATCTTTTGTAAAAAAAAAAAAAAACTTAAAAAAAAAAAAACTTATTTTCCTTCTGCTTCACAATAACGCACTGTTTTGTGTAGGAAAGATTCTTCTTAAAAATCAAGAACATTATGGAAAACCCTGAGCATCCTCTTCATGAGACTTTCATTCAACAGTGTCTTCAGTCAGGGTCTTCTTCAGTTTCGCTGCAACACAGACATCTACATGAGATTCTGGCCATAGCCACCGGCGTTTACAACAACTCCTTGAAAAAAATGTGATTAGAATGAGCTAAAAATAACACTTAATTTCCCTCTAGGATCATTAAAGTATTTTTGAATAGAATTTTTCAAGACACTTTCCATCAAGTCTCAAGGAAAATTAAATGAAATTCCAAAATATTCCAGCCTTTAAAACGTCTGCCCCAGTACCCTGCGCTAGTCTCTAAAAGCTCTCCAGGACTGGGACTGGGCCCCCCTGCCTTAAAACAAGCATATTTGAAGCTGGAATCTAAGTCTATACAGTGGATCCAATCGTTTCTGTTTTCTTTGCACCCAATAAATTTTCAGTCTCCTCCCACAATGTGTGGGCATTGTCGTATATGAAGTTTGTTCTGTATATAAGGCCACATCAAACAGTGTGTGTGTGTCTGTGTGAAGGGGGGGGTGTCATTCTGAGGGGCTAAGTTCATCGTGCAAAAATAGCTCTCAGCAAATTCCCCATGACCAACTGCAAACAGAGGGCACATAGTAATAAACAAGTCAAAAAGTTTGACAGAGAGAAAAGCGAGTCACACCCACAAAAAGCAGAGCTCCTTTTCATGAACGCATGCGACATCTCCCAGTTAAAGAACAAACAAAGCAAAGGTTTCCGCAGTATATAAACGTTCTCGCTCCCTAATATAGATTCACACGACAGCCCTCATCTGAGGGGGACACAGAACGACAGATCTGGAGCTGGATCACAGAAGCCGGCGCCTATTGAAGCGCTCATCTGTCCGACAGCAGACCTGGAAGGAGGCCAAAGGCGGCGCTGTGATAGTCGGCGGGAAGCCCGGCTTCTGATTTAACACAGACAAGCAGAGCCCGCGGAGCTCGCTGTGTAAAACCAAAGAGCGGCGCGCCAACGTCCGTGATTAAAATGTACCATCTACAGTACAATAATTAGCTCTGGGAAATAATCAAGTATTTATGTACTCGTAGTCGAAGAGTACAGGGTTAAAACCAAAAAATTCATTCCAATTCTAACACAAAATCTAATTTTACTACATAAAAGCTACTTTACAGCAATAAAAACGCTAGTTGCAGCGACAAAAGCAAACTAAATTCACAAAATGGGGCAAAAAAAGGCTCAGAATAAGACATTAAATATTTGCATCGTGAGGAAAGAGCATTATGTGCAAATACCCATCATCAGTCAGGGGGTAAAAACTTTGGCACAACTGAGATTTCCAAATGAAAAATGATCATAATCGTACTGTTGAATTTGTGACAAAGTGAAGTAAGGATAATAAAGTTAGGTTTGTGAGAGGCCATCACAAAGCTCTGATCTCAGTCCCATAGAAATGTACGTGTCGAGTTCATAAAGAGTTTATGAGCAAAACTGACCTAGTTAAACCAGTTCTCACAAGAGGAATGGGCCAAAGTTCCAGCAAACTATGACCCAAGTCAATTCTACAGAATACTTAAGATGTATTGAATCTTCTGGATTTTCTGAAAGTTTTCTCTCTTTTATTATTGTTGTTCCAATAAGCAAACATAAATCATTTTGATCCCAAAAGTTTAGTCTAATTTAACGTCAAACTGTAGAGAAAACTGGTTGTTGTTTTTTACACTGGGTTTTCTAAACATTTTTCTATGTACAAATTCCAGAGTTCCTGTTGCTTTTCGTCGATTTTAAGATACGAGTAGTAAAATTTAGGATATATTTATGGCAGATATTTTCTACAATGGTTTAAATATGGAATTCCCTCCCGCAAAAACAAAACAAATCAGACAGACGGATGTGAAGGACGGATAGGGCAAAAGGAGGACGGATCCAGGAAAGATGGTGAGGAAGGAAGGACACAAGAATGAAGGGAAGAAAACTAAAGGAAAAAAAATCATTAGAGACAACTTTTAGACATTGGATAGTAAAATATTAATATTTTTTTCTGCCATTCTTATTGAGACTGCCAGGACCCCCTCTATGCAGTAAATGTACATATCCGGCTTCACCTGAAGCATTCATGTGCAGACAGGAGTGTGCAAAGGTTCTACACCACAGCACAGTGTTTATTTTCTATGTTAGTCGCAACGCACCAAGTACAATGCTCTAGAAAACTGCAAAACTGCTGAAACATTGAGTCCCTTTAAATTGACGCTACAAGTCAGTGCTGTTTAGAGCTGCCTTTGCTCAATAATCACTGGAGCATCGTTCATTCTAGTCTGGGTTGCAGTTTTCAATTACCTTACTATTTTGTCACCGTTATGTCCCTTTTTTGTTTGTTTATTGTGTTATGTTTTTAATCATGTAAAGCACTTTAAACTGCCTAGTTGCCAAAATGTGTTATAAAAATGAATTTGACTTGACTTAATGATTGGGATATTCTTTTTTGGTTAATTTTTTAACCAAAACTATGATAAACATGTAACATTCTTCAATAAAGTCACTTTAGCAACATTATACTCTGTTCAGGAATTAATCAAGGAAGTCCAAGCATCTATGAGAACTTTATGGAAACATAATGCACCATGGAAACCTTCTCTGCCTTAGGCTTTTCAAATAAAAACACTTCAGAACATCCAACAGCAGAACAGAACTTAAGAAATTAAGTAATTTAAAGCACAACAGGATATGCCAGTACTGTAAACACAACATAAAGGTGGCAACAAACAATTCTGACCCATTTCAGAACCTGAAAGGGTTCAAATAGAGAGAAACACAAGGAGCAAAATGTCTGTGGAGGACCTGAACCCCGACTTGGAGTCAGATGAGAGCGACATAGAGGCTCAGCAGAAACCTGACCGTGAAGAAGATGAGGAAATCCCTCAAAGTCTTTTCAACAATCTCACGTCATTTCAACACATTTATGCAAACAACGACACAATTGAAATAGAGGTAAGGTAGAAATAGATTATGCTTCACAATGGCTCGCTTTCCTCTAGCATCAGCTACTGACTTTGTTTTTATGCCATGTTAAACAAAAATTGGGGTTGTCAAATGATAAAAAAAAAAATCTAATTAACCACTGGGTAGCTATGAATTAATTACGATTAGTCAACATTTCTAATTATGACTGAAAAAGTACAATTTTCGGTGTAAATAAAAGGATAAAACCTGATGACGTTGCTGTTTTTTAAGGAAATAAAGGAAAGATGCATGGAACTTTTGTTTTCAACTCCAAAATCACATTTACATGTGGTCCTTTTAACCTATTCATCTTTTAGCCAGTTGCAAAGGCAAACTAACTGGTTAACATTTTCTGAATGTAAATCTGACCATTTCTTCTGAACAATAGAGGGATTATTTGTTTATCAAGACAGCGATAAGCACGGGGAAAAAAGTGTGGCACAGGCCCTTTGCATAGCTCCGGTTCCCATTGTTGTTATTTGTGGTTATATTGCAGTTGCAGTGTTGGTTAGCTAGGTTAGCTTGTTTGTTAGCCAAGGAGGCTTACCTGATAAAAATGTGATCGCTGCAGGTTGTTGCATTTCTAATCATCTGCTCGTTCCAATCGCTTCTTCTGACAGCTTGCAACCAATGACGTATTTTGTTTGCCTTGCAAGGGGTGCGAGTCGATGAAATGCTATAAAACTTGTTTTTGTTTTTTAATCAAAGCAATTTGTGCAACCAACAGCCCAACAAGACATGTTCATGTCTCTTTCTGCAGACGACATGCGCAGTCCAACAGGAAGTGACGTAGATCGATAATCCCTCTATCTGACCTGCGACTGGGAAAAGACGTTCATGTGGAATCGTGGATGCAGTTCGGGTCTGCAATGATGTTTAAGTGACGAGAACTGAACGCAGCGTGGGTTGAATTGTGGGATAAACAGGGCGGCTAATTTTTTTTTTGCATGCGTCAATGCGTTAAAAACATTATTGAGTTAATTCTACAAAATAATCCCAGTGTTAACAGGTTAATTTTGACAGCCCTAATAAAAATATAGACAGAAAAACCTTAATTACGTCGTTCTTCATCCACAGCAGGCGACTGAAGCTGCAGGACAAGAAATCGCTTACAGCACGGATTCAGAGGTTGGAGAGCTTTTAGAGTCCACGTCAGCAGACGAGGAGACGAGCTCTGCTACAGAGGAGGACAGATTTTTCGAGATTTTACTGATGCTTTTAAGCCTGAGCCAAGATCCATATGAAGAACTGTTCTCAACGTCGTTATCCGGTGAAGACGGAGACGGTGACGAGGAAGACGGGGGAAGGCGGTGACGGGGAGATGGCTGCAGCAAACGGGGGCGAACAGAACATTTCACAGGAAGAGGAAACCCAACAACAGGAATACCAGATGTGAAGCTATGTGCAACAATCCAATAAAAGAAAAGAGGGAAAGTGCTGGTATTTAATGTTTATTTAATGGTATTTAAATATTTACTTTTATTAAGACCAAACATTGTGTCTATTATAACCCTGTAGGGGTTATTTGGTCATGTTCAATCATCTTTGTAGAACGGCATTATGAGGGGCTTCAGAAACATTTGCCAGGCTTTATTGGTGAAAACAGGCCTTTTGAAATAACTTATTTTTTGATATTTTTCGTTTCATTCATTAGTAAATCACAAAACAGCTACTACCCCACCGTCCCTTGGATAACAGGATGGATTATTTACAACTGCAAATAAGAGACAATATACTTTTTGTAGGTCTCGTCTCGGTTTTGAATCCATCCAGACATACTTGTGGCTGACTAACATCCTTTCATCAAGAAGATGAAGAGTTTCTGCAACGAAACCTGTATCCCAATGCCACATTTCTGTATAAAACTCCAAACAATACTGGAGGTACTGGGGAGTACCGTCCCTCTTTGTCCAATAAGACGGTTGGTCGCTATGGAAACTGAACGCAGGATGGTGAATAGGCCCTGCTGACCCAGAAGCCCTTCAAGAAATATCGCTTTCCTTCCCAGTACTGTTTGATCTCCTACAGGTCAATGTAGGACTGGAGGATATGGACTTTCATCACGGTATCATGTGGCGTTCACTGTGAAAATGACTTCAAATTCAATTAGGGGTGGGAATCTTATACCATCTCACGATTCAATTCGATTCCGTTTCTTGAGGCCACGATTTGATTCAAAATCGATTTTCGATCCAAAATCGATTTTCGATTCAAAACGATTTTCGATTCAAAACGATTAGATTTTTTTATTAATGTTTTCTGATCGGGTTTCTGATCTTGATCTACTCTCATCTGCTTTGCTATACATAATGACAAACGGAGACATTAAAGTGTCTTTTTCACATTTATTAGGTTAAATTCTCAGGGAAGTGCCTTTTATTAAAAACATTGTCTGGTTCTCAATTGCTACTCATTAGTAGCTAGCTATAAAATAAGTTGGGAAAAAAGTGCTTCTACATAATACAAAATGGTTTAAAATAGATGCTTTTTCCCAGGAAAGTTGCAGTTTACCATAAATATAATGTAGAACGCAACCGGTGAAGACAAAAAAACCCATCTATATTTCTGTCAGACTCCGTAACTTAAAGAATAACAAGTTATGAAAATAAAATGCTTCTTTCAAAATGAAAAGTAGTACCCCCTAAGCTACCTGTCTCTGAAATGTTCATGACAGTGTCTCTTGCAACAACAGAACTGTAAACTGTGCAACTGATGATATGATTTTCAATAAATCATGAAAAAAAACTGGACATGAGCTGTCCCATATATAAGCTAGTGACAAAAATGGAGGCGAACAGCCAGCTGATTGTATTTATTTATTAAATCGATTCTTGGACATTTCAGATCGATTCTGAATTGTTGCAAATGAGAACCTAGATTCTTCTGTGAATCGTTTTTTTGGCACACCCCTAAATTCAATTAAATTCAAATACAGGAGAATTAGCTGATAGACAATCTTAAAATTCACCGCAGTCTTTTTTGGCAGTAGATCATAGAGCTTTGAATGTGTGTAAATACAGAACAAATACCCATGATATTGTGTGAAATATTAGCAATTTATTAAAAAAATTACACAAAAGAGACACAACCTTGATAAGATTTACATCTAACCATGGAGGCTGATCCATGCAGGACATTAAAAACCATCTTTAATGTCGGTCAGTGAAACAGTGCCTCACTATGGTCTTTGGTCAGAGTAGGGTCTTTATTGACCCGTAAAAACCTCTAATTTTATTAATCCTTTTGCAAACGCTACCATCTGTTGCTGTTCGGCAAAAGGGCGAGGCACATTTCTAATTCACTGATGTCTTGATGAAAATGGCTTGAAGTTTCTGGCTTAAGTAAGTTTCTGGACAAAGATTACATTTTATAGCTGGTTGCTCCGCATGCACCTAACTGTTGTTACATAAATATTAGAAAATGTCATTTATAAAAGACTGAGTTTTCAGTCTGCTTTGAGCCACGTTTTGGCTATAATTACACCAAAAAGTAGCCTCTCTCGGTCCGTGTAACGCTTGTGATATGAATGCTCATATCGTTCTCACAACTGGCGCAACTTCATAGAACTACGTGGAACGAGGGAGAGAATATCATTGCAGTTTTGAATAATTGGAGCCCAGACGCAATTTTTACACAATTTAGCAATTTTCTAAATTTCTGATCCTCTGAATGAAAACAGAAAATTGGAAAAACAGTTAAAAAAACAAATCTGTATATTTGTCACGGTGAAAAAGAATGGAAAATTGGACATTTGAATCCATTTTTCAGTTTTTCCAAATGTCCGTTTGTGTTTTGAAAATTGAACTGATAAGCGTTACACGGACCTCTCTCCAATCCGTGTAATGAAGTAAAAAAAAACAAAAAAAACAGCTATCTTAAAGCAGGGAAACAATGTCTTATTGGGTCGAGCCTCGCAGTATGAAATATGAAGAATGAGTGCTGTGTTGAAACCTGTATATTTCTTGGCAGATGCTTTGTTTTCGTTATCTCCACCATTTGGCACGACTGGTTGAAAAGCCACAGGTTACAGCTCTAAATGTGTCATTCCACCCAGCTCTATCGTCCGTTTATGTTCCATCGAATCTCATTTTTCCGCCCTGCACCTCGACAAATAGTGACTTATTTAAGTCGCTTTTGACGCGCTACGACCATGTTGTGGAGCACCAGCGCGCTTTAATGCAGATCAGATCTACTTTTAATTCAAGCAGTTGAGTGTGACACTATTTTAATGCTCCCCAGCAAATTGCACTGCTGAAAAATGCATTTTGCAGCAGCCTTCCTTCTCCCTCCTCCCTCCCGATTTCGAAAGACGGGACAAAAAAAAATGACTGCGGGGGGAAACAGAAGATCTGAGGGAATAATTAAGTAATTGTAGATTAAGGGTTTAGAGCAGGGAGGGATTTGGTTTAAAACCCAACCAGAAGGAGAAACTGGGGTGAAGACAATTAAAGGCACTGAGATATGAACGAAGACAACATGACACTCATCTCGTGGCGATTAGAAGCGACACAACCCGATACAATCAGGGACAATGGATGCCGCATCCTCACAGCAGGAAGCACTAATAAGCTACGGATTAGGAGCACGCAGCAGGCTTATTGGCGCCCGAGCGTGCTGAACGGTTTGTGTGTCCGTCCGCAACCTGTTGAATAGCTTACATGACCCCGACTGTCTGCAACCGGCAACAGCAATTAAACCCCAAGATTTGGACGCCTCCATTTTATCTCATTTACACGACAGCGTGCACCTACAACGGTTTCCTGGGGCAACGACACAATTCATTTACTCTATAATATAAACCTCCAATGGTCTTTGGACTGCTTCGTGAGTCTTTTATTAGGCAAAACTATTACTGGGAGTCACTACCTGATCCACAGGCAGAGGACAGCACCAGACATATAACCATTTACGATGGTAAAACCAGTAATGCATGTTTGAATCTACAGCACAAGGGATTGCTGCAAAGTCAACAGCTTAATGAAATCGTCTATCCACTGTCGATACACGCTCGCCCAGGAAAAGTGATTACTACAAGTCAGTGACTCGATGCAATCTGCTGGGCTTCCGTTAACAGAAAACTTTTTGACCCTTGTAAAAAAATAAACTGAACTTCACTACATTGTTTGATAACTAGGATCAAATTGGAATGGCTATAATTGAGTTTGAATCTGTCAGATTGTATTGAACTGAGATTTATTTCCGTCAAGCGCCTTGAGATGATTGTTGTGGCAGTAGAACTGTGTTGAATTGCATTAAAATTGAATGGATTTTTTGTCCTTTTTCTTTTAAATCACACTTTTTCCTTCCACTCAATTTTTCACTAATATTCTTGGACATAGCAATTTAAAAAGTGAGTCTCTTAGTGCTTTGGTGGCTTACCTTACTTGCAGAGGGAGTCATTAACTGTCGAGTCTCATGACTCTAGTGATTATGTAGGCCGCAACATTTTTTTTTTCAGGCTTTATGTAATATTTAAATCTTTAGAGAAATGGAACTGTAAGCCAGAATCATCCAAAAAAAACAGAAAAGATTGTTGAAATATTAGCCTATTTATTAGCATACATATGGTGAAGTTAGAGGGTCAAACTTTAGGAGTTAACGATGTGAACGGCTTAGTCAAAGCAGGACTGAGGGAGGAAACCAAAGATCCTTTCACAGAACCATAATGGAACCAGTTAAGAGTAATTTGAAATTGCAAAATGTCATTAAAGTGTTACGAAATGTGTGCAACAAATGACAGGCGCGCATACTGGGACGATGCACAGGGTGTCTGTAATAAAATTGCAGATTAGATTTGTGCATCCAGGCAAGCCAGGGGTTTTGTTTGCAGGGTAACAACTCAGACGTCAACATCTCCCCTGCCCTGTCCATATTCCAAACAATCCTCCCCGTTTAGATTCAAGGACGTATGAAAGTCAAGCCTGTTTTACATACAGTCTGTCTGGAGCAATGTAAGGAAGCGTTTAAGAATCTCCTTAAATTCACTAGAAATTTCAATTACTTTCTAAAAAACCTCAACACCAGACGGAATAAAACATTCAGTACAAGTCAAACAAATCCCGTTTGTGTGTGTGTGTGGGGGGGGTGTATTTTCACTCATTTCCTTCAACTTTTTCCCCACTGCGAGCGTTGGATCAGGGTCAATGTCCTCAGGTCACAGGACTATCACGCACTCTTTTGTCCTTCCCACCTTTCCTAACGCTGAACCCCATTTCTCTGAGAAACTGAGGCAGAGGGAGAATTGAAGCAGACACAGAAACCGGAGAGAAACCACTGGCAAAAAGCAAACAGCCTAATGGCAACGAGGGGAGGGGGGGCGCGCGACGCAGAACAATGTCGCCATTCAGAGAAACTCTTATCTGATCTGAGCACGCCAGAGCTTGGCAGGTTAACAAATTACGCTCTAGAAATGGTCAAATTTACGCCGTTTAGAAGCAGACATTAAATTGAGGTAGGATACGTCTGCAGATTTTATTCAGCGTATGAAACTTAAAGAACACTAAACAAGAAGGTATATGTTGCAGCCTGGGAGATTCGTCGATTAGAGGTTACTGAATGGGAACTTACTTTCAAGGTAAATGGATTTGGATACGATGGAAGCCTGTGCAGAATGCAGAAGATGGCACACTCTGCGCATTAAGGAGGGAGCCTGCAGCCTGATTAACTTTATGAATAATGAAGAGTCACACAGAAGCATCGCAAGTTTAACTTTCCTTCTGTGCGAGGAAGACAGGAGCAGCCCGAGAGAACGGAGGAGTACAGATAAGGGGGTCGGCAGGGATTGCATGGTCCTAACAGGAGAGGGAAGTCCTGCACAGCTATGCAACTCTTACATTGCCATCGCATGGTTTAGATTTGTTTGCTTTAATAAGAAAAAAATGTTTTACTGTAGCGTGGGGGCCCACAGTCCATGCAAATCTACCACTTATGTTCTGTCACCAACCGTATTATTTGTTCATGCTTAGTCTTGCAACATCTGACCTCAAAGCAGCGCATCACTCACAAAATCTTCCTTTTAGTCTCTGCAAATTTTAAGTTGTGCAGCATAAACATCCATTAGCTACAGATGAACCTTCCCAGAAGTGTGCAGCCTACAATAAACCAAAAGGTTTACAGGTGCTACATTATCCATCATTTGTGATGCAACAAATGCGCAGCTTTCTAATAAAAAAAACATTGCAACCGGCAAATACGAATGCACAGGTGACGCCAAGTGTAAAGCAAGAATGCCAGGATCTCTTTTTCTTTCATATAAACTCAAACGCCAGCGGAGTCGATCAGTGGCTGAATCCGATGAGAATTAAATACTTACCGTCAATTCTAGGCGGTTGGGTAAGTGACCCAGAGTAAACACCAATCAGGATCAACACTGACCCTCATTACTTCCTGCATGTCACCACATCGACCTTCACACAGGTTGCTGTTTAACCGACACGTCCGAAAGAAATCGATGGGAATGTTTCCCCAGCAAACATCAGTGAAAGAAGATAAAGAAGAAAGTCTCACGCTTTGATGTTTTTATCCACAAACAACTCCTCTGTCATCCATCTTTGTTCCTTGAGCTGTAACAATAAAAAACAAGCCAACACCATAACAGAACCTTTTTACTATTCATTTTAAACAATTTAAAAATTTTTTTTGCAAAGAGTTTCTCATTTTAGCCTGAAAAAGGTAAACTCTTTGAAACGATCTTAAATTTTCCTCCCGGTTTTCTAAGAGACTGACAGTGTCGTCTACGGTCCCACTTGGACAAGACTGTCAAGCTCTGCAGCTTCGCAAGTCTCTCCTAATCCTCAAACCTCATGGAAGACGGGAGTCAAACCCAAGCAGAGAAATAAAAACACCAGATGTTTCAAATTTCAAATAAGCCATCTATACGTGCCCCACTTTTTAACTACTGCGCAATTTACTGAGCAGAAGGTAAAGGCTGAGTGTCAGTTTCACCAGTTTCAGACACTAAATGCTGGGGTAAGAGGTGCTTTTTTTGGACTTAAATACATAAAAGATGTTGCCGCAAACCACTAGAGTAGATAAAAAAGGGAGGCGAGAGATCCCAGAGTTCTTGTTTTCCTCATCAGGGAGGAAGAAAAACTACAAATGGGGATGTTTCGCCCAGAAACGTTTTTTTTTTTTCTTCTGGTTTTGCCTCTAGAGTTGTTCTTGCTTTGGGAAAAACAAACACTTGTCACACATTAAGGCAACAATTTGTCACAGCCTCATCGCTCCAACAGATCAGATGCACCAACTAGAGATCGAAATCGGCCAGTTTCCTCACACGCTCGGTCCAAACTCTAAACTCCTGAGAATAGAGAGGGTGGCACTGAATCAAACATGAAGCACATCCTTTCCATCCTGAAATAATCCCATGTGTACATAAAAAAATTACTGACGGTAAAACAGAAGTGTTTCTACTCTGTTGTGGAACCACAAACAAAATAAAGCATTAGACCAAGAAAACCAGACAGAAATAAGTCCAACAACTAAATATTTCTTCAAAGGGCAAAGAGGTTCTATGCATGACCAACAGCACCTTGTAGAAGCATTCCCACCTAAAAGTATTCACACCCCTAGAACGTGTTCTCCTTCTGTCTCGTTACAACCACAAACTTCTCTTGTTTTATTAGGATTTTACGTGGTAGAACAACACAAACTCTGCAGACGCGTAAAGTGGAAGGAAAAGGATCAACCTTTCACAGCAAAGTCTGTTGGGGTATGTTCGGTAGAGACGTCTTCCTTCCTAGCAAAACAGTTCAAGCTGATTGAAAGTGAATGGAGATTATCAGGGAACATCAGTTTTCACGTCTTGCAGCAGTTTCTCCATTCTTTTCAGGTCTGGACTTTGACTAGGCCGTTCTATTGCACGTTGAATCTGCTTTGATTGAATCCATTGCACTGCAGCTCTTGCGGTGTGTTTAGGGTCGTCGTCTAGCTGGAAGGTGAACCTTTGCTCCAGTTTCAAGTCTTTTGCAGCCTCCAACAGGTTTGCTTCCAGGAGTGTCCATAATGAGCCAAATCCACTCTGACCAGCTTCCCTCTTCCTGCAGAAGAATAGCATCTCCACAGCATGATGCTGCCCATATTATGGTTTGCTCTGTTCAGGGTGAATTGCAGTGATAGTTTTCCTCCATATGTAGGCTAGTCTTTTCCATGCAAGAAAAAAAAAACCCAACCAGAACAACTTCTTCCACATTCCAGTTTCAACTACATGGCTTGTAGCTAAGGCTGCATCTTTTTAGAAAATCTTGCGATGGCATTAACATTGGTAATTACTGCGATATTAGTTGTGATATCTGCCAATTCTTTTTGTCTCTTTCCCTCTTATTCATCTGAGATTCAATCTCTCTGTGACCTTTAGTGTTTTGAGCAATGTCATTTGTGTCCAGTGTTGTCGTAGGACTCTTTCCAACTAGCTGAATTTTACACCAGCATGTAAAATACAACACTTGGATTATGTTAGCCAGCGATTATTGCATTCCCAACAGTCCTTTGTCCTTGTGGCAAACTGTAAACATGACTTCTCCTGGCTCTCTTCATGCTACTCTTCTTCAAAGTTCAGATTCCCAGAGTGTGCAACTCCCTCCCACCTGAGCTGTGAGTCTCTGCAGCTCCTCCAGAGATACCATGGGCCTCTTGGTTTCTTTACTAATTATTGCTTTGTTCTCTGAGGCTTTCACAGAACAGCTGGATTTATACAAAGGGTAAATTATGCAGGACTTAAAAAAAAAAAATCTCTTTCCACTTCCCAATTACAGGCTTATTTGTGTTGGTCTGTCCAGCAATCATTTTGTGACGAAATATTTGCACCAATCCCCCGTCACAAATATATTTTGGCGGATGAAAGCGAAATGAAAATAATTTTAAAAAGTTCTCGGATAAAGACTAAACTGATCAACATTTTTATTGATGAATAAAAGACGAGACGGCAATTGACAGTGACGAAAATCCAATTAGAGGACAGGAAAGATGCCACAAAAGAACCACTCAACAAATGGAACCTAATTGGTTCCCTTCTCATCTAGTCCAGTGACTATAGTGAGAAGGGAACCAATTAAGTTCCTTGGAAGACAAATGTTGAACAGGTTACGCTAAAAAGAAGAAAATGTCCACAGCTGGAAGAAAAAGATAGGGTGATTTGTGGTCCTATATTACATTTGAAAATAAAGAAAACCAAACAAAGTGTAATGAACGCAGAGCAGCCATTTGTGCCAAGAACACAACTAATTTTCGCCATCACTGACCACATGACTGTTGACATTTGGAGCATTTTTATTCCACTCTTTGTGAGCTGCTACGGCCTCCTTGGCAAACGTGAAGCAATGAAAAGTGGAACCGCTGATGGGGTGTTGCCCCTCTACCAGCCCCAGTTCTTTCTGCAGAGCATTGCAGAAGCATCATCATAAATTCCCTTACTATCCTTCTGATTAAACATTTAAAAAAATATATTTTACAGAATAGAAATTTCGACATCTCAAACTTACATTTGCTCAGACATTATTGCTTTGAGATAAATAAAGCTGCTAACATTGTTGTAGCATTAAATGTGACGACCCGAAAAGTATTTGCTGGGTGAATAAAACAGCTGTGTCACCTTCACAATGTTGGGATACAAAAAATAAAAACCACAACCAAAAAAAAAACAACTTAGGTTTGAAGTTGTAGTTCAGAGTTGAACTCCGTTTTCTCACCAGCAAAAACCTCAACATCTGCAGTCTAGCTTCATATATCAGGAATAATTGTGCACTCATGTGAGTGAAATCTTGTTTCGGTTCTTCTGCACCGTAGCAGAGCTGCATGCATGCACTTTAAGTGAGAGAGAAACTCTGGCAGGGGGACGCACGCTGCAACACAATAACCTGGTTTCTAACTTCAGTGACAGTGTGGATCGGATTACAAGCAGCAGCTCTGGTAATGGACACCGTGGTGGGAAACCACACACGCTGAACTGAAGGAGAAATTACAGATACTCAAGCGGCAAGCTGAAACTAGCTCGATCTGCAAGTTATAGGTCATGTTTTGACAGTTGTAAGTAGTTAAACTTATTAATACTACAACTGAGTCTCGAGGAACTTTTGAAATCTAATGTTTGTTACAGATTAATTTATTGTATTTAGAAATTCTTCCAAAAGTCTAAATTTATCCGCAACCGTCTATTTTATGTTTCAAATCAAGAGTTTCAAACCATCAATTTGACAAAAAATGTAAATACATCATCACCGAGCCCTGAACTGCTCGGGTATTAAGATACAAAAGGTGACGGCGTAAGAACGTCAGACGTGGAGGAGGGATGAAACAGAAATGAATGCAGCGAACAGGTGCAGGCAGCTGACTCAGATCAAGAGAACAAAGCAGGGAAGGTGGACAAAGTGAAGCCAT
This sequence comes from Valencia hispanica, assembly GCA_963556495.2. Lineage (NCBI taxonomy): Eukaryota > Metazoa > Chordata > Actinopteri > Cyprinodontiformes > Valenciidae > Valencia > Valencia hispanica. The sequence goes on along the minus strand of OY747712.1, from coordinate 9,114,139 downwards.
CAGCCGGGCAGGGATCACAGCTGAGAGGTCACAGCGTCTCCTCTGCTCCGCACACCGCGAGCTTTCTCTTATTTTCCTCTGGCACTCAATCCCATCTCCACCTCCTGAACGAACAAAGCCAACAGTTGCAGGGAGACACGTCACCGTGATTGACTGCTATCTGCCGATCTTCCAGTCGTCTGGTTTCTGGAAGAATGTGACGGCAGGATAACCTGTCCGTCAGAGGTGGAAGTGTGCAAGGCAAGGCAATTTTATTTGTATAGCACCCTTTCAACAGCAGGGTAATTCAAGGTGCTTTACATGATTTGGTGATTTTAAGAAAACACATGGAATATAACATTGGAAATTAAAAGTTAAAGAAACACACATTACACATGATAGACAATAAAGCAAGAGAAAGATCAAAAAAGCAAGAGAGCATGAACACATTTCATACATATGACATCAAGCATTTACTCGAAGGCAATTCTAAACAGATGGCTTTTAGTCTCGATTTAAAGCAGTTCAGAGTTTCAGCAGCTCTATACTCGTCAGGAAGTTTGTTCCAGATAAGAGGAGCATAGAAACTGAAAGCTGCTTCTCCATGTTTAGTTCTGAGTCTGGGGATGTTTAGTAGACTAGAGTTGGAGGACCTGAGTGGTCTTGGTGGTTGGTACCATGACAACAGGTCTTCAACATATTTTGGTGTTAAGCCACGTAATGATTTATAAACTAGTAGGAGTATTTTGAAGTCTATTCTCTGAGCTACAGGGAGCCAGTGTAAGGACTTTAGAACTGGGGTGATGTGCTCTACTTTCCTGGTTCTAGCGAGGAACACGAGCGGCAGAGTTCTGGATCAGCTGTAGCTGTCAGATTGACTTTCAAGAGGGGACGAAACCACCAGCTTCTTTACCGAAACAAGAGTTCCTTCCTCCTACCTCTCATAACACGAAGGACCAATTAAGATAAATAAAAGTCCAGTAAAACGAAAGCAATCAGTAGCACTAGTAAAACTTCTACATGTTATCAGTGGTGAAAACATAAAGCTTGTGTCTGTATGATTATTAAATAGACGTTGCACCTATAGTTTGTTTGTTTTGGTCCGAGTCACTTCATGAGTTTAGCTTGTAACATTTTCCCCCAGTGGTTTCGGTTTCTTTTCACACAGAGAAAACTCCAAATGAACCAGAACCTGTTTCCACAAACCAGGCCAGAACATTCCTTTTATTGATCAGATGTGCCTAACAGTTCTTTCCAGGCTTATTCGGGTCCACGAACGAACCTCGGGTGGATTCCATCCCCGCTAATTTAAGTGAGGCTTAACGAGCCATGTGCGTTACATTGTAGGCAGCTCCTGTCAATCGACGCTAAATAAGTGAGAATGGAAGGAAAGGAAAGAGCTGCTTTCTTCTCCCAGGATGAGAAAGAATTATTAATGCAAGCCTATGAGCATCACAAATACATCATAAACAATAAGGGGAACACCAGCTGCATAAAAAGGCTGCATTGATGTGAATTAGTTGGCATTGCTGCCCTGACGGACACACAGTGAGCGCAGAGAAGCGCTTCTGACTGTAAACTTCTAAATTCATGTAAATGAATCATATTACCTTGTTGGGGAGGGCAAGATAATCTGGGGTCTGTTGTGAATCATTAAGACCAGCATGTAACAAGACAGAAAATAGCTGACAGGTTAATATTCAATTTAATTCAAAACTACTTTATTGATCCCAGAGGGAAATTAATTGTTGTTGTAGCTCATATAAATAATTCTTTAAGGAGTTGTTGTAGATCATGATGGCTGTGGGCAGGAAGGATTTCCTGTAGTGGTCTGTGTTGCAGTCCATAATTCTTTTGGTTTTATGAAGCATCCTTCTTTGCATCATCATCTCCAGATGTTCCACAGTTGTCCCCAGAACAGAACAAGAACCTTCTTTATCAGGTTGTTTAGCCTTTTTAAATCCCTGGCTCTGATGCTGCTACCCCAACAGATGACGGCTGAAGAGATTACACTCTCCACAACAGACTTGTAGAAGATCTCCGGCATCTTGCTGCAAACCTTGAAGGACCTAAGCTTCCTCAAGAAGTTCAGTCTGCTCTGTCCCTTCTTGTAGACGGTTTCACTGTTCAGTCTCCAGTCCAGTCTGTTGTCAAGGTGAACTCCGAGGTATTTATACTCCTCAACCACCTCCATTTCTTCTCCCATGATGGAAACAGTTTTTTGACTTATCCCTGTTTCTTCTGAAATCTACAATCTTCTCCTTTGTTTTGTTCATATTCAAGGTGAGACGATTGTTTCCACACCATGTCACAAAGCGGTCCACCAGCTCTCTGTATTCAGCTTCTTGTCCATCTCTGATACACCCGACAATTGCAGAGTCATCTGAGTATTTCTGCAGATGACAGGTCTCTGATTTGTACTGGAAGTCTGAGGTGTACAGAGTGAAAAGGAATGGTGAGAGTACGGTCCCCTGTGGTGCTCCTGTGCTGCTGACCACCTGGTTTGACACAATCCTTCAGTCTCACAAACTCTGGTCTTAATAAGTGTGTTAGAACATGATTTTAGTAAAGATGTAAAAATATTTAACTAAATAAGAACAGTTTCAAGCCTTCAAAATGTAAAGTCACAATAATACAGTATTTTATTTTTTTATATGCATTTTGTTACTAGTTGAAAGTACTTTAAAGTTGTTATAATATATTCCACTCGTTCGTGGAACTGAATTTGGGGAAATTAAGCCTGGATTGTTAAAGTAAGCCTTTTGAGAATAGCTGGCTTTGTGGAACAGCCCTCTGGTAGCTGAGTTTGATCACGTTCACTCGGGAGTTCATTTGGAACTGAAGCGAGACGTCTTCCTCCCCAGGGTTCCGCTTGTTTATGTCCGCACTCTAGTTGCTGCGTTCACATCTACAACCCACCAAAGGGGGAAACCAGCCAGAGTTTCAAATGGACTGAACACCCCAGGTGTTAAAAATATTACTAATATAGTAGACGTTTCAGTAACTCCAAGAGATCACTTTTTATTATTCTTGGCCTCTCGTCTTTATTTCTCAGAAGAATTTTGGATTCATTTTCTTTAACCCTCCCTTGTATTTCAGGCAAATCCCTGTATGCCCTGACCAAAGCACAATCTTAAAAATTATTGTACGCATTTCTTTTACCACACGGGTTGTCCAGCTCCAGTCCTCAAGGGCTGGCGTCCTGATCGTTTAACCTTTACTTCAATACCTTAAGATATATTATTAAAAAGAAGCTATTTTAACTACGTTTTAAAAACAAGATAAAACTACATATTAGGGGTGTAACAGTACATGTATTTGTATTCAGATTTATCGGGACGCAAGTGCACCGAATGAACACAGACGTTTTCTACCTGAACACATTCAGAATGTTTGTGTGCTCAACTCAGAGCGCAGTGCGACATCCCGCAGCGCAACTTTAAAAAGTGACACCAAAACAAAACAGAAAGGACTCCCAGCGATCACTAAACTCCATGTCTGCATATACTGTTTTATTTAAAACTCTAATCAAATCTGGAGTCAGTTCTACACTTTCAACTTTAAATTCTATAACATAATGAAATCCAATTGATTTTAGTAATTGAAAGGAAGAAATTCAGGGAAAAAGGTTCTTTGTTTAATTCTGATCAAAGTAAAAAAAAGAAGAAAAAGTACTGCATATTTGTATTTATTTTTCTTGATTAAAGTGTACCGAAAACTTACTGAGCCGTGACTTTACAACCCCAAATAGGTACTGAATCTGGATTTCTGTGTACCGTTACACCACTACTATAAACCCATTTCCCGTTTTTAAAATGCTTAATTTTTGCTTAATTTTAAAGGAAAGTAAGGGAATATATTATGATGCTTTTGCAATGCTCTGCAGAAAGAACTGGGGCTGGTAGAGGGGCAACACCCCATCAGCGGTTCCACTTTTCATTGCTTCACGTTTGCCAAGGAGGCGGTAGCAGCTCATAAAGAGAGGGGGATAAAAATGATCCAAATGTAAACAATCATGTGGTCAGTGATGGCAAAGCCACAGGAAACACTGGCTGTTGTCAGAAGGCTGAACGTATTTCTGAAGTGTTGTCACCTAAACTTTAAGCTTTCCAGGCCACATGTATTAGCGTTTTCAGAAACTCTGCGGTCCTAAATGATGGCCCCAAATGCACATTCAAGCCTCTAAGTCTTCGATAATGAAGCAGCCTCAAACTTGGCACGGATGGAAGCCGATCCAACAAGAGCTTTCTTTGGTGCGCGCTCACATAAAAAAAACAAAAAAAAAAAACACCCCAGTTTGTTCCTCTGGACGACAAACAGAAACCACAACCATGGAGATGAGCTGACATCATCACCACATGCTCCATGAAGTTCTCATTTCAGCCAATCAGGGACCGAAGTGAGCACTGGGAGCGGAAAAAAACTCCCCAGCAATCTTTGATATCCTGAGGGCTGTTTGTGGGTAGATGGAGGAGAGGATGGTGTCTGAAGTTGGAGGTGAGTGGATGCGGGGATAGAAAAAAGGTTAGAAAGCTTTAAGGAAGAAGAAAATCTGAAAAAAAGAGGAAAAATGGAATAGAATAACTTAAAGAGTTTTCCAGGATTAAAAGAAAAAGACCTTCTACATCAACAACCCTTGGAGATTTTGAGTAATGCCAAAATGATGGTATGATAAACATGGACAAATTTACTTTCAAATAGAATTTGATCAGTTACTTTAAATATAAGGAGACTAAAAAACAAAAAGCTACATTTACCAGCCAACAAACAAAGGTAAATGGACTGAACTTATATAGAGCTTTTCTGGTCATACTGACCACTCAAAGCCACATTCACACATTCGCACTCACAAACATGCACACATTTACACACCGATGCATAGCTTGGAAGGCAACGTGGGGTTAAGTGCCTTGCCCAGTGACACGTCGACATGTGACAGGAGGAAGCTGGAATTTAACCTACGACCATCCAATTGAGGGTCAACTAGAAAGGACATCGATCAACTTATCAACTTAATCAGTCCAGCAGTCATCTGTCATGATGTCAATCAAGAATTTAATTTGTTTTGATACAATTACTCTCCTTACTTTTCATATACCAGTTAAATACATTTGGTTTTGTCGTGCTTGTATGCTTATTTTTTTTAAGCTAGCTGCAGCCAAAAGCCAACAAATGATCTGTATAAACCAAACCTCTCTTGTTACTTTTTACATCTAAACGGTTTTCCCTATTTATCCTACTTTGTCAGACCATGAGTACTCATTTGGCAAATCCAAATCTGAGCGAACAAAGATCACATGTGGGGTTCCTCAAGGCCTTTTTCTCGGGCCAAATTTATTATTTACTGCTCTGTCTAGAAGCCAGAAGCTGAGATGTGCAGAAATGGTTGGCTCCTTTGAATCACGACTGAAAACATTGTTTATTGCAGTTTTCCCATTGAGGCTGAACATTACTTTAAATCTGCATTTTAACATTTCAATCAGTTTTTAAATGCATTTCTTCTCTTCCAAACCTAATTTTTGTGAAGATTTGTTTCTTTATTTCTCTGTAAATAAAAACTTGACTAGCCTTACTTTTAGTTTCACTGTTCTTGTTTTAAATGTGCAATTTAAATCACATTTGATTAAGCTTTGTTAGCTATAAAGGTACAAAAAGAAGAATAGTGCAGAATATGAGAAACAAAAGATTGTAAAGTCCCACTAACAGTAACTCAAAATGTTGAGGTCCAATGGCCTACACAATCTATTGTCCCTCATTTTACATTACACAATAACGGATGTAATTCCTTCTTAAAAGACTTCTCAAGCCATTCAAGTCCTCAGGTTCAGACAAGTTCTTAATGAAAACTGCACACACCTTCGGCCATTATTCCTCTCATCCCAGTGTTAAGAAAAGGCTTTTGAGAGGTGGGTCGCATTAAAACCATAGACTTAGATTTGTCAAACAATCCGTCCAAACTGTCATCTGCGTCTGGATCAAGGCAAGGCAATTTTATTTGTATAGCACACTTTCAACAACAAGGTAATTCAAGGTGCTTGAATTGCAAAATAAAAACAAAAACAACTTAACTAAGAGCGCCGCCTAATCAGGTTACAAAGCCCAACTTCATCAATGGGATTTGGAGACACGGTATGATGGGTAAAAGTAGTAGGAACAGTTGGCAAAGAGGCAGACATGTGATGCAGTGCATGAGATTATTTACTGGAGTCAGGAACACTGCCGTCCGGGAGCATCTCGTGACGTTTGCTGTTTCAGAGACGAATCTTTACGTAAAAGTCAATAAAGCCCACATACGTCATGTTAAACCAAGCTGTGGAGAGGAAATAGACTCCCAGTCAGTACAGAAACCTTGACAAAGGTTCTGCAACTCCAGCCCTTTAGACAAGGTGCAACATGTCGCTTATTGGATCCGAAATGAATAAATTATCCATTCCTTATTAACCATTATGTCACCACCTCTTCATCAAAGGCAAGAGCCCCAGTGTTACTGGAACAGCCTGCAGGTTAAGCAGCATATGGGAAAGCTCAATATCAAAACCTGCCTCGAACTGTAAAAACAACAAAATCACCAGCGAATGATGGGACCAGAGTGAAAAACCTGCACAGTCACATTAATGTAGTCTGTTTTTAAAGCCTGGATATATTTGCCATCTGCTACTTCTACAGCTGTGGTGGCTAACCTGATACGGTTGCATGCTGCATCACCCCGAGGGCACACAGTGGTTCAAGGCAAACAAGTTCAGCATATGTTTAGAAAGCCGCAACTTACTACAAGCTGCAAAACGAGCTAGTTTCTTCTCAATGTTTCTGCTTTAACTCTTTGAAGCAAGTGATCGTGACATGCAGGCTTGGGCATCCAATAGGGGTGTGCCATCTTGGGTGCCTCATGATTCATTAATCAAAAGATTTTCGTTGTTGCACATTTCCCCCCCCCATTTAAGTTTTGGAGTTTTTAAATCCATTTAGTTTTATTAATAGAAGCATCCAAGCAAATTCATGTCCTTTCTTATATTTATTTGAAACCACAAATAAATCCAACACAGGTTCAAAATGTGTTTCATAATCATATCAAGGTCATAGTTTTCCATGAAAGCTACAGGAAATGTTTGTTGGCAATAGAAGTATAATATATGGTGACCATATTTTGATTTCCATAAAAGACGCCACTTGGTCCAATCCTTAAACATATCAATCATATTCTGTTTACTTAACGAAGATGTTTGATTTTAACATATTTAAATTGTTCCTTCTCTATGTGGATAGAAAGAATAATTAAATCAACTTCAGATTGGTTTTCACAAGTCAGCCATTACAGAAATGACTTTAAAATCTCTGGTGGTGGATTTAGTAAATAGATTGTCTGGTAGTATCTATTCTGGGTTGCTTGGCTCAGCATAGCCAAATATCAGCATGTTGCCCCTCTTTAATTTCATTTTGTTATGATGCATTTATTTGTTCACCTTTTTTATTTTATTTATTTGCAGGTGGAAAATGTCAGAGGAACAGAGGACATTGCTGCTAACCTAACACACAACAACAAACTTTCACAACTAAAGTGCAGAATATTTGACGTAGTTTGTAAATTTTGTGTTTGTAAATGACGTGTTTGGTCATTTTAATTCTTATGAAAAATTATCGATTTGAAACATTTCATATTGCAATTATTCAATGTAATAGTAAATCAGCACACCACTAGCGTCGAGTCATTCATCTGCTGACATAACTTAAAGAAAAGGGTTTTTTCTTTCTTGATTTAATCAAATCTGTGGCGTATTGCTCTCCTTAACATTGCGCTAAGCCTTTAATTTTTTGGAGGACATTGGTGTCTGAGCGCGATCTTTTCACCATGACTGGCCATTTATATCTGTGTGGACAGAAGGGGAGAGCTGAGCCTCATCTAATAGGTACAGGGGGGTACAGAGACCAAAAGACTTCAGAAACTACTAAATATCTTTCCCTATTCATCAGTATAAGCACATTCTGTGATATTCCATATTTTGAGGTAGATTCCGTCCACAACGGAAATCATGCGGCCTTACATGGTGGTGGTAGCATCATGCTGTGGGATGTGCTCCTGCCAGTTGTACTGGTGCATTATGCAAAGACATGGAATTCGGAAAAAGGGAGAACCTCCAAATTATTAATCCCCACCTAAAAATCAAGAGCTGCTCAGTGGTTGAAACTTTAAAAACAAAAACTTGACATGTTTGGATTTAGTTTAGAACGAAGGGCTTTCCCTGAGCGCCCATAAGCTTAACCGTGTGTGCTTGCAGAGTCATTCAACTTGCAACCCAAAGCTCTAAACTGATCAGGTTTTCATGAGGTTTAGGATTTTGAGGTCAAGATACACCAAGTTCCAGTAGGACGACCTCTAGCTGGAGAAAACTGAGGACAATATTCCCTCGGTGTGGGACGTGGACACATTCTGTTGGCATCTTAACAGACTTGCATAAATGAAAAATAGAACAAACAAGCCCTGACAGGAAGTTAAAAATCTCATTGATGCATTACGGACACTGCTGGAAGAGAGACGTGTGCTACAAGGAGGACTCCGAAACTTCTGGAACTAGAAACAGGACCATTCATGACACTAGTTATACTGCATCCTATTAATTCTTGAGATAACTCTGACCCGTTTCTTCCTACTCAATCATTTTTAAATGTAAACCACGAGAGGGCCCTCTTCAAACTACAGCTTCTTTATGAAAGCCGTACAAAAAGAGATTAACTTAGGCCTTCAAAGCTGAAACATAAAAGAGAGGAAGGCTTCCTTCAGGACATGGTGGGGGAGGAAAGGAAGCTGGGATGAAGAGATGAATGTGGGCAGAAGGGAGGAAGGAGCTCTGGGAGGTGGACACATAATCACTATCACTTCCCTCTTTACATTCTGGAAATAAACTAGAGTGCGTTAGTTAAAGCAAAATAACACACTTTCCTTAGAATCTCAGAAATCACGGTCTGAATCTGACTTAGAAAACTCTGTTCTGTGAAGATTTCATCAGGAATCCCCATCCGGTTGCAAATATCAAGAAACATTTTTGGACACTCGATGCCCTGTTGTAAGATGCTAAACATGTTTTTACCAAGTCCAGACTTCTAGCTTAGATTTGCATGCACCAACAGATGCAACACGGCAGTATGGATGCTCATGGTACGCTCCGCACTCGTTTGCCTTCTGCAAGTCTAACTCTTGTGACGTAAGAGGATAAACTGCAGGGCCAGGACACTGTCTGCTCCAGTGAAACACACACACGGATTTACAAGGAAAGCAGGAAACTTTTTTGCACCCGATGCACACTCAACATGTCACTCGTCTTTTTCTCCCCAGTAGAAAACAAGAAAAACGACTCAGTCAGTGGGTAACGGAGGCCTTTTTCCCACATGCAAGGCATGCGAGTGCTTCCACATGGTAGTTTTAAATATAGCTACACTGATTTGCTGCATAAATATGCTCCTATAATAACTGTACCCTGTCTGTTTTAGGAACATTTTTTGGGGTGAAATTGCAGAAACAACGATGTTCATTCTAAAAGCGCCTGTTTGGAATGAGACTGAATCCTGGTGTGTGATGCATTTTCTCCAAAAGTATAAATCAAAACAGAAAATAACATGCAGAATAACTCTCAGACTGCTCATAGAAAGCCAGCTGTACCAACGCCACAAACGGTCCTAATCTTTGGCAGGAGTCAAAGTGGTTTTCCGTTTAATCTGTCTGGATTTTGAAGATACGGGTATTTATGGAGTCTCTTCCTCCATGCCAGCTTTCCCAAAGCCTCACTGGACGCTTAGCTTTGACTGCGACTCAAACGTAGAAAAGCAAGCCGAAAACACAAACAAGGCAGAGTCCACAGTGGGCGATCCCCCCGATTGCGGAGAGCATCGCAGAGAGCATCGCACTGTAGCTTAGAGGTGATCAGAGATATTGGAAAATAATGTGTAAGAGGGTCTGGATGCTAAGGCTGAGGTCCAAGCATGATCTTAGAAAGCGCCTCGAGGGTTTTCCTGCTGTTTCGTGGCAGGAAAGCTTCTGCGGGTGGCCTGTGATTGGAAACAAGTAGAGCGTGCTGACTTTGAAGCTCTGGTCACTTTAAATGTAAATCAAGAGCTGGAAGCTGGTAACACTTGTGTCTAAAAACACTTTGGAGATCACATTCTGACAGCAACTATAGTGAGGAGATTTAAATAAGCTGCACACCAAGCTTAACAGCAGCTTATTATTTATTCGATTTCCAAAGCAAGCAATCATTTACCTAATTGCATTACAGCAACCATCAGGGAACTCTGTGCTTTTATTCACTTCTACAAGACAAAGTTCCACAGTTTTAAATTAGAGCAGATCATAGGTGTGGTGAAAATTCAAGGTTTCTATTGGTGTCAATGATGGCGGTTCGAGGTTGCCAGCTGATAGCTGGATTTGATTGAGTAGTGTCTAAGGTTTATTTGTTTATCCGTATAAATACGAACTGTGGTAGAACCACAGTGCTCGTACTGTTGGACCTCAGTGCAGCATTTGACACTGTTGACCATAACATACTATTAAAACGACTGGAAAGCTGGGTTGGACTCTCTGGTACAGTACTTGACTGGTTTGAGTTTTACCTACAGAACAGGAACTTCTTCGTGTCAATAAGCAATTCTCCATCAGAACAGACAGAAATCACATGTGGGGTGCCCCAGGGCTCCATCCTGGAGCACCTCCTATTTAATATCTACATGCTCCCGCTCACCTAGTTCATAACAATCAATAAGATTAGTTATCATAACTATGCAGATGATAATCAGTTTTACATTACAATGTCACCAGGTGACTTTGAACCCAGCCAAAACCTAAGCAAATGCACTGAGCAAAGCAATGAATAGATGTGTGATATTTTCTTCAGCTGAACAGAAACAACACAGAAGTAATTATTTTTGGACCTAAAGAGGAACTATCAACAGTCAGCACACAGCTTCAGTTAATACAGCTAGAAACTACTGATCAGGCCCGAAATCTATGTCTAGTTATGGACTCAGACATGAACCTCCAGGGTCACATAAAGGCAATAACAAGGTCAGCCTTCTATCACCTGAAGAACATTTCTAGAATAAAAGGATTGATGTCACAACAGGACCTCGAAAGACTCATCCATGCGTCAACAGTGTCTTTAGAGGTCTGCCTAAAAAGTCAATTTGACAGCTGCAGCTGATCCAGAACGCTGCTGCTCGTGTTCCTCACTAGAACCAGGAAAGTAGAGAACATCACTTCAGTTCTAAAGTCCTTACACTGGCTCCCTGTAGCTCAGAGAATAGACTTCAAAATAATTTTACTAGTTTATAAATCATTGAATGGCTTAGTGCCAAAGTATGTTGAAGATCTGTTGTCATTATACCAACCCCCCAGAAACACTCAGGTCCTCTAATTCCAGTCTACTCAACATCACTAGAATTAGAACCAAACATGGAGAAGCAGCTTTCAGTTTTTATGCTCCTCTAATCTTGAACAAACTTCCTGACGACTGCAAAGCTGCTGAAATACAGAGTTCCTTTAAATCCAACTCATCTGTTTAGAGCTGCCCTTGATTAATTGATTAATAATAGCCGGAGTGTCATAACAGTAGTATGTTTTTATGTTCCCTATGTCATCAATGTTGTGTTTTTCTGTTTTTATTGTTTTATTGCTGCCTTTTTTTCCCTAATCACCCAAAGCACCTTGAATTGCCTTGTTGCTAAAAAAGTGTGCTGCGCAAATGAATTTACCTTGCCTTATTTTTCCTATTTTTGATGCGATTTAGTCCAAGACAGCAGGAACAGCTTCGGTCAAAATTATTACCAATTGATTTTCTCATTTATTTACCAAGGCAAAGGGACGAACTGTTAAGACATCAGCCTTCACTGAAAGCTCAGAATCATCTCACGCATCCTGGAACATGTGTGAGACAGGAGGAGGAACACGTCCGGCAAACCGGGTTGAGATCTGGGCCACATTTTAATACATGGATCAAGATCGTCTAAATGGGGCACTTGTTTCAAACAAATGGCCTCCTCTTTGAAATGCCAGGCGTGTTGGGTTGGGTGTCCTAATTCATGTGTGTGAGAGGGCGAACTTGCACACAGACACACAGTCTTGTCTGATCATGTCAAAGAAGGGAGCAGTCCTACGCCAAACCTGATGGGTCTCTCTCACAGTGAGCTTCTCATCCAGAAAGAACCCCTTACTGTCACCGGTAGAATAAGCCGCATTCAAGTGTTTTTAAGAATAAACTACTGCTCGTTTCAGATTTCAACCGTCAAAGACCATTCTCTGCAACACAAAACTCAAAGGAAAATATCTTACAAGGAAAAGCACTGCACAAAAACAGTAAAGCACATTCTCATTTTTCCAAACTTTGTGCATTTGCAGAGAAAGAGGGTTCTTGGAACGTTTGCAAATGCAACACACAGAAATCTCCTTCAATCTTGAAGAAAAGCATGAGCTGCGGTTTGCATTTTTCTTTTATCAAGCATTTCTTTCTGCAACATTCTTGGAACTGTGTAACAGAACTGCTGCCGCTGAAGACACTCCTGCACATCATTACAGACAAAACATTACATTTCCTAACCACCTCCCCACAGCGTTATCATGGCTACAGCCTCAAACTCTGCAGCCACAACACTGATTACTTTCCCATGCAGCTACAGAGCGGCCATTTGCAAGTGATTTTGAACCACTGTCCTGGTTTTATACATGCTTTAGCACAGCTATTCAATAAATGGTTGTGGTCGAGAGTATTTCTGGCTAAGGCTGTGGCTACATATACAAAATCTTCCCTCTGTTACTGGAACCGAGTGTCTGGAACAGTGCTGTGTTGTAAAAAAAAAAATAAAAAAAATTCTCCGATTCTGAATCGATTCTTATACAAAATTCTAAAAAAAAAAATATATATATATATATATATTTGTACGTCCAAAAGTCGATTTAATCGTTTAACATTCATTTCCCTTTTTACAGCTAAAATAGGAGGGAAGAGTCCAGAAGGGTATTTTAAGGCTCAGGTCTGAAAGGGTTAATGCCATTTCTCTCGGTGAACTGTAACCCACCCAGTGCTGTGACGTTGAATTAGTCACGTAATTGACGGAACTGATCAAAAAACATTTTTAATATCACTGACCCATCTCAATATTGAATTGGAACAGATTGGATCAGATCATGATAATTGATTCCAACTCCTGAGTATCGCAATCAAATAGATTCTTGAAATTTGAATCGATACCCAGCTCTAGTCTGGGAGAAAGGAATCTAGGATACAGCTACCCTCGAGTAGGTTATTTTCCTGATGGGCTTTATTTAAAGGACAAATAGCTGCACAAACTAGAGGTAAACCAGTTTACATTTGCAAAATGACAAATAGGTATTTATCAGGATTTCTTTTAATCTGGGGAGAATTCTTCGGATCATTTCTGAAGCTTTTCATGCTGGAAGCAGACAGTACTTATAGATTAGATGCCGTGTGTAAAAGCTGTTCCAATCAACTCAAATCTGAAATCGTTAACCGTCTAAAAGGGAGTGCCTAAACACAATCAGGAAGTTTAATACAAGTACAGCTATAGTTCATCATTGAATGCATCAGATCTGATGATAAAATTCCCTCGTCCTTACCAGTAAACCAAGTACTATTAGAGTAAAAAAACACATTTTCCATTAAAACAAAGCAGTAATCAAACATCTAATTCCTTTAACTCTTTCTTTTCTCTAACTTTAAACTAGGGCTGGACAATATAGAAAAAGAGCATATCAATAAAAAGAAAAGTCATACTGATTGATATCGATAATGATCAATAACTATCAAAAAATTTAGAAAATATACCTTGCAGCCCTAGCCATTTTATGCTATATGTTAATTAACTAATTTTAATAAAGAACTCACAAAAACGAAATTTAATTCAACCCCTTATTCAAACATGTTTTTTTTAACCATAACTGAAAGTCTGTAGAAAAAAAGGAAAAAAATTCTGGCTAGGAGACCTGGGTGACATCAGTAAATACGGGCAAACAAAAGAAGGACTAATGTCATTAACCATTATGTTATTAATTAAACCAATATTTTAATGTTATTAATTTCAATTGTAGGCTTATCTTGATGCTGTTTTTAGTTCCCTGAAGAGTTTCATAACACATGATTAAATTAATGGCTCAGACATTTGGTTTAGTTTATCTGCAAAAACCAGGTCAAAACATGTAATTCTGAATCAGTACAGTGGCAGAAGTTAAACCTAACAAGCTACAGCACCAGTTTGGGGGGGTCCTGCCTTACATCCTCCCATGACAACTTTGCCCATCGTAGTATTTCCAATGTTTTATTTTGTTCATTATTATAGCATTTTTATTATTATATCGGTTCAAAACAACTGTAAGTAATGACTGTAGTAATAAGTTACCCAATGGGCTATGATGAAAAAGAGACACTTGTTTTTATTTTATTTTTTACATTTTATCTAGCTTTTTTTTTTCATCGCACCACACGTTTATCAATCAATATAAATTGTTATTGAATTATTGTTTATAATTGTGGCTCTGGATGTTTCCTTGGCTCAGTTGCCCCCCCGTGTAGAACCTTGCATTTTCATATGTATCCTCCAGCACTACGAATCGAGTCAATTATATTTCAATAGCAACTGCTGAAATCAAGAGTCCTGCAATAATTGGGGTTGGTTGTGGATGAGAAAAATATTATTTTAATTAATTTCTCAAACTATCAGGAGTCATGGTGACACCATATTTGGAGCTTGGGTGGCCTTCTTTTCAAAGCAGAAGAGAGCTGCTGACGTCGAGTAGCAGCTAGCAAACAATATCACAATATCTGATACAAAAAATATTCTGGAATATTTCCAAACCTTCCAGAATCGAGCACAGCAGAGAGGTACTAATCCGCTGCAGGTGCAGGCATTACCAGTAGTACATACAACGATCTTCTTTAAAAAGGAAGATGCCTCACTCACGTAAACAAAGACACACAGCAGGATCATGACAGCCTGAAGAACAAAGTTTTGCACATTCTTTATACTGTTCCTTGTGTTGCCATTATAAATGTTCGTAAAGATTCGTAGTGCTGGAGTTCTTTGTTAACACGTGTTTTCGACATTCTCTACAGGGCGTTTTAATCTGTTTCACATCTGACACTTTGAATTCAAACGATCTCCAAATAATTGAGCCAGTAGTTTTATTTTTACTAACCAGAAGCTCCTCTTCAATACTTTCCCTCGTGCCCTTGTTTGTCTCCATGCTGCAACTGCCTTCCAGACTGAGTGCAGTCAGTGTGTGATGCGAGGAAGGGAGGCGGAGCAAGGTGAAGTAACGCATAAGATAGATGGGGAGGCAAGAAGACGTACTGGTATATTTATATTGATATAAACGATATTGGGTCATCTTGTGACTTAATGAGAATATGACGATATTTTTCTATCTTGTTACCTTAATTATATGCCCGTAATTCTATGACGCAACACTGGGTGGGGGTGCATTTCATCGGGGGAAACTGTATTAACCCTTTTTCCTCCTATTTTAGCAGTAAAAAGGGCAAGCAACGTTAAACAATTAAATCAATTTTTATGAATTGTATAAGAATCGTTCCAGAATAGATTTTTTTCAACACAGCACTACTCTGATCAAATCTAAAAAGTAAATAAATGTAAAAAAAAAAATAAAAAATAAAGTTGCATTTCTTTTATGAGAATGATTTGACGTGCCAATAAGTCTGCAGCAGGTCATTCTGTAAAAGCAATTATTGCTAAAAGTGCTTCATGGTGCCGAATAAATGTAGTCAGGTTAGACTTCCCTACGACTTCCAGTTAAATTATGATGCAACAATAAAAGATTGATTTCTTTCAAAAGGTTTTTACACATCTTCAGCAAAACAGCAATCAGTGAGAAGGGAGCTGTACAGCCACTGAATCAAACCCCTACCTTAACTGATTAAGAGGAACTGTAGAACAAAAATAACAAATGCAATATTTTTTTTTTTACTTAACATTTTTTGAGACCTGATGAAAAAACATTTATTTACAGATGCATAACCACATTTCAGAGCCATGTATGGATAAAAGGGAACAGACTCACTATCAGTGCAGCTCTACAGGCTGTAGAGTTGTGTTATATCTATAGCTTCTTTCTCTAAGTGTGCATTTTGAGCATTCATCCCAAACATGTCATAAGCAGAAATCACTCAGGCGAGTAGTTCTTACATGACGCAGTACGTTCATTCGCAATTTTTACAACTTTAAAAAGCCAAAGAGAGATTATGCAGACCATTTGGGTTGCGCCAGTTCCCACATGAGGGCGACACAGTTAATCTGGAGATGGAGATCAGATGGTCGGTTCTAGAACAGCAAGCAGTCTGCCTCTCAAACACCGTCTGTGGGACTCAACCACCTGCAAAATCTGGATCTCGTGCAACTATCAGCAGAGGTGCAACCAGCTCTATCACTTTATAGTCCAAATAAATACCTGTGGAGTGACAAAACGTGTATTATTTTATATGATTAAAGAACTGGTATAATATAAGACATCCCACTGAGAGACCATAGCAGACAGCAGAGAGAGGCATCCCACATTTAAAGAGTTAAGTTTAAGCCCCCCCCCCCCCCCCTACACACAGGATCTAATGCCTCTTCTCAGCCCAAAGGCCAAAAATCATCTGTCAGAGGCAGAGCTCTCATTTGGCCCGTCCTATATTTAGCAGACAAAGCCTCATCAGAATAAGTACTGAATTCCATTTCAAGGGACATCATTAATCTACACTCATAAATAATTTGAGCTCCGGTGATGTTTGGCTCTTCACGTGGTTTTCAACCGTTCAGCTTCACGCTCATTTCCTCTCAACGCCAATAACAGCAGAAATATTTGCAGAGATTGAAGGTTTGCTGCGGTGAACTTCGTTGCACTATTGTTTTTACGTGGCCCGCATTGCTGCTGGCACAACAGATTAATATTATCGTAATAAATAAAAAAATAAAAACACTTTCAATTTGAAGACACTGGTAGGGAAACTCTGACTGGGATTGCAGAGGCACAAATAAAGTAATAAATGATCACTACAGAATGTGGGAAACAGAGACTAAAATTGAACAGCCGAGATGGCAGAAAATGTATAAGAATTTAACGACAATATCTCAAGACTTCGTTTAATGTCCAGCCTGAATCTGGCTTGGACAGAGACGTACAGTATATCTGAGCAGCGCTGCCGGTAATTCAGTGTCCTGACAATCCCTTCCTTGTGTTCAACACACAGAAAGTCCCCGACGTTTCAATCAATTCCAGTCCAGTTGATGGAAATGGGTGAGTCAGCAGTGCCAACAAGGCCAATGTGGCCCTGCAGTTACTTTTCACCTATTTGATGGTTTCATCACTGAAAGCAATGGTCACGTTTCTGGAGCTTTTCTATACTTCACTAACTCTTATTAGCACCCTTTTTGTGCTGCAAACAGTTTTAGGTTCATGTGGCAAAGTTTGGAATCCACTGCCTAAAGCTTGTCAGAGGTGCTTGTGGCAACAAAAAAAATCTCCTAATACTGTAATCATTCAAGTAAAAAAAATTAAATAAAATGTATATTGAAATCTTTTCCATGAATTCAACATTTATACGACCAGAAGACTTTTGGGAACCAAAAAGTTGGGGGCATTGTTGGAGAAGTTGGAGAAAATGTTTCGGCTGTCGGGAACCTCCATGTTTATTATGGGAGTACGTTTATGACTACCCTCCTAGTTATAGTTGGAAAGCTTACTATAACCATCAGTCTGGAGGATTTGAGTGTTGCTGAGGCTCAAACCACAAAAACTATTTGGTAGATTCAATGTGAGGCGACTCAGAGGCTTTCACAGACGCACAATGATGAATACAATGTAGTGTTCCTAATACAAGCAGAGACATTGTTCCATCATGACCCCCCCCCCAAAAAAATTTTTAATATAAAACTTTAATGACTTTACATTGAATGGTTTCACAGGTTGACATTTATTTGCTGGATACTCTGATGAAATGATGAGTGCCCAGCTTCCACTGCGGTTTCATTTCCTTGAGGTCAAACCCTGCTAACACCAGTGCAGAGCTTTTACAATCGCTGGATTTCTCCAGCTGGTCCCTGAGCCTCGTTTTTCCACAAACGTCCCTCTGTGAGGAAAAACTAACATGTATAAATAACAACCACAGATGATACAGCTGAAAGTCCTGGTTGACCAAAAGAAAAAAAAAGAGCAGAAAGTCAGACGATGCCGCAGCGTATGTATGAGCTTCCTGTTTCTTCTTCTTCCCTGCATGAGTTTACATTCAAGCACTTCCACTGTTTACACCAGAACCTCCCCAGCTGAACCAAACAGGAGGGGGAAAAAGTGACTTGACCTCAAAACAGGGCCCCGTGAGGCACGGACGAGGCAATAACTATCTAAACCATGCTGCCGTCAGTCCAGGCATGGCCTTTATTATTATTAGGGTGTGTCGTGAAGAATAAAAAAAATCCCGTAATTTATTTCATAGCACTCTGTCAACTTTAAGCACCCCCCCCTTCGTGTCATTACATCTTGTGATCTGGATTCTCATTAAACCGGGCCATCCCTCTCCCACGCCTCCTCCTGCACGGTGAGGAGATCTGTTTGCAACTAGAGAAGCTTTACACGTTTTATCTCCGGCGCCGCTTTCAAGGACGAGTTCATCTGCAAAAAGCATCTGTGTGGACAGTTTAGGATTACACCGGTTTTCCCAAACAGCGTGTGCTCTACTTATGTAACGGCATTACGCCATAAAGATCAAGTCCCGTGGATGTTAAAAGTCTTTATACTTTGTTAAAAATGAGACCAGGGTGAATCTTCTCAGAAATATAAATATAGTTTCAGGCATGGGTGCAATGACAACATTAGACCCTTTTGAACCCTATAGCATGTGTAATAACTACGACTGTACCTCTTCCATTTTACATACCTACCAACTGTATTTAACGTTGTGTTATTGATGAGAAAAAACAAGCATTTAATACAGTAGGGTGAATAAGGTTTGCACATGAACATAAACGGATTATATAAAATTATGTTTAAGAATTTTGCATACGTTTTAATCCGAAACAATTTATAAATGAGGATAATATCAAAGGGAATATCAATACTAAGCAATAAGTTAATTAGAACTAGACAGATTCTGTTAGAAGTGACAGGGGTGACACTTTAGAAACAGAGGAAAGTGCAGAAAGACAACCACAACCCTACAGACAACTCGGACTATCCTCTACATCAGACTGTTATCCAACAACAGAGGGTCTTCAGTCAAGAGGCTTCTTCACAACAGCTGTAACACAGACTGCTACAGGAGATCCTTCCTGCCCACAGCCATCAGCATCTACAACAACTCTGAAGAAACTTGGATAGTCTGAGTTTCAACATTTAATTCAAGGCTTAATAAAAGTATTTAAGGGTTAATAAAGTATTTTAGGGGTTAATAAAGTATTTATTAAAGTATTAATAAAGTATTTAAGGGTTAATAAAGTATTTCCGAATTGGATGAACACTAACTGATAACCAGCAGGCTTCACTGTGGTCAGGAGGTTCTTCTAGTGATGTACAGTGATGTATTTATTCTGAGCTATCTCTGTAGTTATGCTGCTATAGGCTTAGACTGCTGGAGGACAGACTTACCAAATTTCTTCACTCTGCTACTTTTCTCCTACTACTCTCCAGTTGTATTACAGTACATTCTGTTATTTCGACTGTTAACTTTGTTTACTCTCAGTGTTTTTCTCTCCATACAAGATATACCTGGTCTGGTATCCTGCTTGGCTGCAATGCCCTGTTGGACGGGGGGCATCGACTGGGATGATGCTCCCAGTAACTGAACATCCACTGTGTCCTGTTACCAACTTTTTACTTTCTGTAACATAGAAAGTTCTCTTATATCAGATGTTCTGTTCCTTCTGTGTCTCTGCTCTGTCTTCTCAAACCCCCAGACGGTCGTGGCAGACAGCCGCTCCTACTGAGCCTGGTTCTGTTGGAGGTTTCTTCCTGTTAAAGGGGAGTTTTTCCTCTCCACCGTCGCTACATGCTTGCTCAGTATGAGGGATTGCTGAAGGATTGCTGTGGTTGGAAAGTCTGCATTCCTTAAATAGGAAACTTTTTAACTGATTGGAATGTTTGTATAAATGTATTGAAATGACTTCTTGTTAAGTGCCTTGAGATGACATCTGTTGTGAATTGGCGCTCTATAAATAAACTGAATTGAATTGTTTAGGAAAAGCATCCATTTTCTATACCTATTGTCATCTGTGCAAGTCCTGTTGGGGTGGGGGGGTGTTGGTGGCTTGTGCCCCTCTCTAGCAGTCATTGGACGAGGCGAGGGACACCCTGGACAGGTCACCAGTCCATCACAGGGCAACACAGGCACCATGACAAACAATCCATCACAAACTCACACCTAAGGAAAACTTGGGAGTTGCATCACACATACTTTTAGGAATTATGGCCAAAAACCTCGACCATGCTTTTCTCAGACTAAACATAGTTCCCCAAATGTTTTTAGGAAACTTCAGCAGGGTTTTATAAAACCTAGCCAGGCTTGGATGTTTTTCCTTGTAAGAAGCGGCTTCATCCCACATTCCCTCATAGATTAGACACACAAATAATACAGGATATTGGTGTCACATGTGGCAGAAGATTCTGCAGCTCCTTTATTTTTCTTAAATTTCCATTGATTTTTGACAAACGTCCAGCTCTCGGTACAGTCAATTGTGCCACATTTTCTCCTGTTGAGATAAATAAATCGCACTATGAATTAAAATGAGCTTGATACTTTCCATTTGTATGCTTGTTTGTCTTCCTCGTGTCCTTCTTTGTACTAAAGACTGGATGATAAAAAGGGTTCACTCCGATGCATCAGTCCCGACTAACCCCTTTGCCTTTATTCGCTGTCTGAGCCTAATGAACATTTTCTGAAGCGCAATTTTGTTTACAGAGACTTCTTATTTAATTTGATTTATTGTTTTTGGTTGTTTTGTTTATTTATTTTGGATATGTCTTCCAGTTCCAGTTATAAATGTTCTTTGGAAATTTTATTTTAGAAGGTTTACGTTCATTATTATGCCATTATCATATTAATTGAAAATGGTCTAAAAACAACAATATTACCTGCTTTGGAAGCTCTCTGCAGACCATGGCTTCTACAGAAAACTAAAGAAAAGCCGACTTCCTCTGGGGTTAATCAGAGGTACTTTAGGTGACAGATGGACCAAATGCTATTTAACAGGAAAGTGAATATGGTGGTTCATTCTAGGACTGGACGATATGGCCTCAGATCTATATTGCGATATAATCTGAAGCAAGTGTGGCAACGATTTTTATTGTGAAGTATTCTTTTTTTCTGATTATTCATGTCAAAATAACTTTCAAAATATTCTTACATAATACATAACTTTAAAAGAATATAGCATGCCATTTAAAAAAAGATTTATTGTGCAAAATGTTTATTTTTTTACTTTTAAGTCATTTTTATGGTGTGTTACAAATCTTTTTCAAAGCAATGCAACAGAAAGTTCTTATAACATAAATCAAAATGACGATTTTAAGTAAAGCAAAAGCTAAATGTAATGAAAACACAATTCAAAATTGTTTGAACTGACGTGCAAAATGTAAAAAGAGAAAAGAACATTTCTTCCTGCTTTCCTGATTACTTATTTATAAATTAAACATTGCACAAAAATGAAGCTGCACATAACTAAAAATGCTTAAAGTTCAACAGGTTTTCTCTTCTATTAAATAGAAAAACAACAAATTTTAAACATACAATATGGAGTGTAAATACGAACACTGACCAGTAGTTATCCTCCTTCGTTACCTGGTACAAAGTAGGCAGCTTGATTTCATTTGACAGCATTAACAAGTGAAATCGCGGTAGGCAGGGTATAGTGAAAATCTCTACAGTTGGCTAAATTTATATAATTTCTACCTTGTAACGTTTATATCGGCCACTACTAGTTCACTCTGAACACAGCCACATCCCCAGTTACTAGAAGGTGGGCAAACGTTTGAGATTTTTTAATGTGACCAAATAGTTTTCTGTTTTTGTTTTACACATTAATTTGTACAGCTTTAGAGGTGACATTAAAGGCAGAAGAAGCTGTGAAATGATTCACCTTTGCCTCTTTTTCCCAGGGGTGCAGATGTTGGACTAGACTAACAAAACACTGATGCTCTTTACATGATCAGAGCAGACTCTACCTGCTGACGAGGCTAAGATCCTTGGGCTCCTTCAGCGACAGACTGCTGCATCCTATGTGCATGAAAGAACGTTATCATAGCTCCTTCCTTCCAACAGCTGTTAGCACAGCTCTATAACCATCACTTCCCCCAACAAACCTAGTTCAACAGTTCTTGCAGCCCTGCTGCTTTTGCTATTTGCACAGTTTTGCTACTCATTTCCATTTGCTTCCATTTTTAATCTGCAGATTTTCATTCATGCTCTCACTCCCTGTAAATAGTCTGTTCCTGTTTGTTAGGCACAGATATACAAATGCAAAGAGACACTTTACACTTTAAGAATGCACTGCTCAGTTGCACAGTTTTTTAATCTCGTTGCTATAGGTACTTACTACTGGGGGTGTAACAGTACATGCACTGGTATGTTTTGGTACAGCCCTGACGGTTCGGTACACACATGTACCGAACGAATCCAGCTTTTTCCTACCTGAACACATGCAGAATGTTTATGTGCAGAACTCGAGAGCGCAGTGCAATGATCCACAGCGCAACTTTTAAAAAGTGACACCAAAACAAAACAGAAAGGACTCCCAGCTATTACTAAACTCTGCTGTTTGGGAACATTAATGGTTTCTCATGCAGCTACAGTAGAAAAAGAAAGATGGACCGAACCAGAACTTTGTCAGCGAACGTAACATATAACAACTCCTTAAATAATGAATTATATGAGCTATACCAACACTTAATTTCACTCTGGGATCAATAAAGCATTTTTGAATGTGAATTGAATTTGAATTTGTAACTTTTAACAGCAATAAGGTCCATAACACGCTCTGCACGGAACTGAATGACTCACCTGAAACAAATCTCCAGTCAGTTCTATACTTACAACTTTTATAAATTAAAGAACATAATCAAATTACATAACTTCAGGAATTGAAAGGAAGGAATTCAGAAAAAAGGTTCTTTGTTTGATGCTGATCGAGGTAAAAACGTTTTTTTTAATTAATATGCACACCTGTGGTTTTTTTCCTTGATTAAAGTGTACTGAAAACATACCGAACCGTGACTTTTTTGTACCGTTACACCCCTACTTATTACACGATATCTTTCTCATTTTCTGATGTTGTGAACTAAATTGTTATATTTTTCCTATTTACTGTACAGCCTATTTTTATTCTTGTGTACTTTGCTGCTGTTGCGCCTAAATTTCCTCAATGGAAGGACAATAAAGGATATTTCCATTCTATTCTAATTTGAGCTCCACCATATGTGGAGTTGACCAACCAAGCCTCTAGTGAGAAGTGTTTACATGCTAAATGTTTTCCAGAGCAACCAATAAAACATGTTTCTTTCACGCTCTGACGGGGTTTGTCATGTGGCTAAAAATCAAACAGCTCCAATACAAAAGCCAAATGGATCACATGACACGGCCGCTGCCGTCCTCATTTTTTAGAAGAAAGAAGAAAAAATCACTCCAAGAGTTTACAGAGCTGAAACTTAAGTGCTTAATGGTTCTGGTGAGACGAAATCTTGCGGGGACCCGTTTGCTTCGCAGGTGTGGAAATCCCTGTCCGCTGAGGAAACGGATTACATTTGCAGCACATTTCTGCTCTCAGGGTCGTCTCTCAGAAACAGTGTTTACATTTCTCTAGAGGAGGAATTATGTTTAGAAAAAAACTAAAAACAAAAGCACATTTGTGGTTTCGAAGGGTTGATACAAAAATAGAAATCTTGCATACTTTTGCACCTCTGCAGAACCACCGACCTCTAATGATGATGTTCGAGCCTCGCAATGTTTAACAACCTGAAAAACCCTTTTACTTGGTCAAGTTTACCCCCAGGACGGCTTATAAACTGAACAAAAAGGCTGGTAATGAACTGGATGAGGCTGAATCACTGCAGGCTGCAAGATGAGTCGAACTTGTCTCACCTGTTGGAAACTAGGGATGCACGATATATCGGCATCAACATCTGTATCGGCCGATGTTAGGCGTTTTTTAACATATCGTCATCGGTCCAATAAGTAACAGAGGGCCGATATTAACAACCGATGTTTATTTATTTCCATCTTTTTGACATTTCTGTCTGTGTTTCGGGGGGGATGTTATCCATGTGGTGTTTGTTTGGTCATGTGACAGCGATAGTGATGCGGCGCAGGAATGTGGGGGTGTTTAACTCCAGCAGAGAAGCGATGTAGATGGTGTGGTTGATTTTCCATGGTGTCGAAAGTGTAGGGAACTATACCGTATACCATATCGGTGCGTATCGGTTATCGGCCATAACAGTGGGATTAATATCGGACATCGGTATCGGGCCCAGATTTTTATATCGGTGCATCCCTATTGGAAACATAAACGCAAAGCTTCTGCTGCCTTCCTGGTTAGGCGCCATCAAGTTGGTATTAGCTTATCATTTTCATTTAAGGCTTCCTTCAGACTAAAATATTAGATTTATCTCAGTTTTTAGAACATTAAGCATGTTTCAGAACAAAATACTAAACTATTTGGGTTTTATTGTCTGTAAATTCCATGAAATAATGAAATAACATAATGCTGAAGTTGGCAGTTCAGTAAAGAGCTATTTCAATATTTTTGTTTTTGTCATCTGGACAAATTTAAGATTAATTTCAAAATCTAGATTTCGACTAGATCACCCACCATTAAATAGAGACTTTATTTAAATTTGAGTTTTGAAATATGTATTGCATTTATTTTGAGTGTAAAATAAGAGTAAAATAAACTTTCAGTGCCTTGCCTTTGCATTTAAACATGAATTCAGAATCACAGACTGAGATTCAACTCCTGTCATATTGCACTTTCCTTCATGAGTGAGCTTTCCATTAAAGAGAAAACAGGAAGTGGAACAAAAAGGTAAATCAAAGATCACCCGTTACTTTTCTAAAAATCAGATCGTCCTTTTTATATAAAATAAAGATCTTTTCCTAGATCTTTTTTCAAATTCCATTTTCTCTTTTTTTTCTCTATACTTACAGAGCGGCCGGCGAATAGCTAAAGCTGCAAATACTTGAGACCCCTTTTGGAAACCATTTTTACAGTTCAAACACCAAATACACCTTAATAATAGTGGTGTAACTGTACACGTATTCGGATTTGTCAGTACGACCCTGTCGGTTCGGTACGCATGTGTACCAAACGAATCCAGCTGTTTTCTACCTGAACACATGCAGAATGTTTGTGTGCTGAACTCAGAGCGCGGTGCAAATTTAAAAAGTGACACCAAAACAGAAAAGACTCCCAGCTATCACTAAACTCTGCTATTTGGGAACATTAATGGTTTCTCCTGCAGCTACAGTAGAAAAAGAGAGATGGACCGAACCAGAACTTTGTCAGCGAACGCATCTTTCAAAAGCAATGAGGTATTATAAGAAACTTAATTAAAAATGTATATTCAAAAATACTCCATTGATCCTAGAGAGAAATTAAGTGTTGATGTAACTCATACTATTTAAGTACGAGTTACAACAACATTTGATTTTCCCCTGGGACCAATAGAGTATTTTCGAATCAAAAATTAAGTCTGGTCTTTAAACCAGTGAATACTGACCTAGAAAAAAAAAAAAATCAACCGTAGCCATGAAAACTTCAGTGAAGCCTGTGAACAAAGAGTGATCATCTTACAGCACAGAAGATGAGAATCTTTTAAACGGGTGACAAAATATCAGAATATCTGAAAGTACAAGGTAGTCTCCAAAAGAACCTTAAGAGAAAAAACAAAACAAAAAACAGGAATTTAGGACGAAATCAGGAGAGAGCTTCGTGACAGTAGCAGCCTGTTTCCTCCAGCCTGTCTCCAGTGTCCCTTTACCACGCCACAATCTGAAAATAAACCGATAATATTTTAAGCAGAGAGAACGGATCCAACGCAGGTTGTGTGCTTCGTGGTTGAATGAGTTAGCATGAGAAAAACGCTTCACTTCTAAAATCTTAATGAGCTTCTTCGGGCCAGCAGCGTTCTTCCCACCATCTGCATCTCTGCCACTTTGCACTTCATCAGGCCAAACAGCTCAGAAACATTAGGAACTCCTTCAAAATTCCACCAAAAGCTCAAAAGCTATGTGCTTATTATAATCTGTGGTTTTAAATCATGACGATAAGGCTGACGGTTGATGTAAATTCCTCACGGTGAGGCAACATAGCAGAGGTACACAGAAGGGGGGGGGGGGGGGGGGGAACAGATCTCATCCAAAATGTCGAGCACAGCAAAGAAGCGATGAGGGAGCGACGGTTATGCGAGCGTCATCAGCCGGAGCACAGGGTGCAGAATTTCTCATGCCCTGAGGCTGCAATCATCCCTCCTGCTCTTAGGAGGGTTTTATGTAATGTCTGTCATTTTCTTTAACTCCAAACCCAATTTAAAATAAAAAAAGGACTTAATTATCAGCAAGCAAAGAGAAGCAACATTTTTTTCTTTTTGTTTGCGTTCATGAAGGGAGCCTCAGATGGCAATAACGATGCAGCAGGTTATTTCAGGGAGACTTTTCCACAGTAGTTTGGTCAAGGTCAAAGGCAGCGGCCCGCGAATCATCAGTGAAGCTTTTAATCCTGCGCTATGCTCGTTTTTAGAAGCAACCCCCGGCTGGTACAGTCTGGTGACACGAGGATCAAACAGGTGAAGTGTGAAGTTATCAGGGCTTTTCAGGTTGATTGACCCCCCCCTCCCTCCCCACATCTCTTCTTCTGATGCAACCATGCCTTAAAAGTTAATCTGCGCCCAAGTTCAAAGAACTAAGAGAAGGAAACTGAGCCAATACTCGAACCGGATCCAAAGGTTAGAGGGTTCTGACTGGGAATAAGGAGATAAACACACGTTTGGTGTGAACTCGCCCCATGTGCAATACTGAATAACTGGTTACTCTTGAGATCCAGAGATAGGATAAAAAAAAGTGCAATATTCTTAAAGTCCACACAGTACAGCTCCTTTTACACCAATCTTGCCTTGTTAGCAAAAAGTTAGCATGGGTTGGGCATGAGATTCCCACAGTAGGATAACCAAGAGTAAAAAATGTCATAATACTGACAAAAGATATATTAGTGCCGGGACTTCAATGCGTTAAGATTAATTAATCGCACTTATTTTTGCACCCTGGAACGTTTCTTACTGGATGAGTTTCGGCGGACCGATTATACTGGAGCACCAACTAGCGTTCATTAGACAGTTAACAACAAACCACAGTGAACATGGACAAAGAAGCTGATGAGACCGCTTTGGTTGGCCCCGTGGATGGGAAATTTTATTAAATGGTACACTTTATGTTGAACTATGCATTATGTTGTTGGTGCAACTGGCACTTTATGTTGAACTCTATTGTTTTGGCCAAGGTTATTGAGAGTTGGACTGAAATTAATTTTATTTTTTAAACCAGCTGTTGGTAAATCAACAAAGTCTGTTATGGCCTCTGAAGCAACAGAGAGTTGTTTTCTACAGTAATAGTCAGGGTTTCCAATGTTCTGAATGTACTTGAAAGATTGTGTTTACAGTTTACAGAAGGTGTACCTACCTAAAGGGTACCTGAATTTCTGAAATGTAGGGCTACTATATTTCTAAATATGCTATTGCTACTCTTAATGGCAAAATTGCACTGGTCTGTTGGACTTCGTTGAAGAAACATGAACAATATTTTGTTGCTTAAGCTTATGTATTCAGTCATTATTCAACGGTATCCTAAAAATCCATATGAAAAACTTACTTCTCACTGTTCTCAGGTCAAATATTTATAAGCGATTAAAATGCCTAAATTCAAAGTACAAATAAATACACGCGGTAAAACATGCTTGCGAAACAAGATGGCAGGACTTGTGCGGTGGAACTTCATCTAACGGGGTAAATCAGCTGACTCGGTCTTCTCAGGTTGCTTCTACACTAAAATGGCTAAGGTTATAAAGGATATATCCCACCTAACCGTATACCTGTCACACACAAAGCATCATTTACGACCCCCTCCCTCCGCCCGCTGGCGCAACACCGACCTAGTAGGCATGCGCGAAAAAAAGGCAGACCCACACATGTGATGTCACAGTCACCTCTGACCTGGAAGTACATCCTTCCTACAGTTACCCGGAAGAAGAAGCAAGAAGCTAATTTCTGATCTGCAACTTGTTGGGCAAAGTCACCGAAAATGGCTGTTCACAAGAAGAGAGATTTCTTTGGTAACCTCTGAGTGGTCACCGGTTGTTATTAAGCTGACGTTACTTCCTTACCGAACTCAGTTCTTAAAGGCCGAACGAATCCACACCAATCTAAGAGCTGGAGATTTAAGAAATAGACAGCCCACTTACCCGTGTAAATAAATATCCCGGGAGGGGAACCTTAAACGACGGGCTAGTGTGGCAGAGATGGGGTATTGACTAAATTTTTTAAATATTTTAAGAACTTAAACGACCAAATGTAGGCAGGGCCTCAGTCGTCGTGTCTCCATACAAAATTGGCCCGTTAAGGAATTTGCTAAGATGTTTCGACCAGGGATGGAGTACTCAAGTCCTGGACTCTGACTTAAATAATTTTTAAGGGACTTGTAACTTGACTCGAGCAGCAGGCCGGTGACTTGGATTCGGACTTGCAAGGTTAGGCTTTAAATTTGGACTTGGACGCAGACGTGAAATTTTTACTGTTGGAATTAGTATGTAGCTGATGCTAATGTTAGCTTGTTATATTAGGTCGGATTACTGGACAACAACCTCCAAAAGCCTTTTTAAGTGTACGGCTGTCGATTATTGTTTTACAAATTTATTCTAAGCATGTCTTATAATTCTCTCTATTTTTTTTTATTTTACATAAAGTAAACCATGTGTGGCTGCCATTGTAGTCTTAAAATATTTTTTTATTTGTGACTTGCTCTCAGGTGATAATGAGGACTTTGATAGGAAGATTCTCTTTTTGACTTGCACTCGGCCTGTAGGACCTAGCGATTTGACTTGGACTAATCCTAAATGCTTGGACTTGGACTTGGACTTGAACACTAAGGACTCAAGCGTGACTTAGACTTAAAATATGGTGACTGGACGACAACAGAACACAGCAGCAGAAATAAGAGATGGACAATGGAACAGTGATGGTTGCCATGTTGCTATAAACTGCTTCGCCAGCAACTCTTCCGGTTTTACAGAAGCCGGTTGTTTGGCCACGTCTGCTGACATCATTTGCCAGTGAATGACAACCAATCAGCATGAGTTAACCACAACTCTCGCCCAGTGACTCTACTGAGCCACTTCTGAGTGCATACCCCAAGGCTGGTACTCGTTTGGTTCCTGAAATGGCTCTGAAAACATGTTGAAGTAGAGACACGCACATACAGTGAAGGTCCTGTAAAATGACCCTTGAGTTCCCAATAAATAGTTCCTCCTGTGGGTTCTGGGAGTTTCCTGGGGTTTCGTCCCAGTGGGACGTGCCAGGAAAACAACATTTAGACAATTCGATAGGGAATAACCTGAAAAAAACATTTTTCCATTGTCTTATTTTCCTTTTTCCATATTTATCCACCCCCTGAAGCTCCCTGCAACGATGCTTTCCCAGATTTTTCCAGCCTATTTAGGAACCATGTGGGAGCTAGGTAAAAACAAGTCCACTTACTGGATGCAAAAGTTGCCAATTTATGCACCAGAAGGAGCCGGACGAATATTTATTTACATTATTTTAGGCATCTTTAATGGGCACTCGGGTGAGATGATGAATGTTGTTGGGGAGACACCGAGGTTCAAGCAAGCGCTGCACAGCCAGACACCACAACTCCTCAATCACTCGTCATTATTATGCTGAGAGCATGCGCTGCTTCACGCATGCATTACTGTTCCTGCTTTAGCAAACAGGGCCAGCTCCACACGCTGGAGTCTTTTCCTTTGAAGATGTGGCAAACAATTTGTATCCGTTATCCTTGAACGGCATCTATCAGCAGTTAGCATCTCCAGGGTCTGCCTACCATCAAAGCCAATGAAGCGCTAATTAAAAACATTTGAGTAATGGATTTAGTCATATCTTAAACACGAGAGAGAAATATCATCAACATCGAATTAAAAACAGACTCATAGGCTTGAGTCCATCTGCATCAGCAGCAAAGCAGATGTACTCAAGGGAATCGGCTCCTCCAGAGGAAACGTCATCAGCGTGAAACTAGATGGAAATCTGCTGCATGCTGGTGAGGACAACACAATTCAGAGACCTCGTTTCCCAAAGGAGGCTGCCGAGTTTTAGGTAAAAAGCAAAAATCCCAAGCGCCTCACTAAAGAATTTGAAGCAAGAAATTGTGCGTCTACTGTTGAAAAGACATTTTAAGAGCTTCCCACGCAAAGCTTGCAGCAACTGAAGCTTCGGGAGTAGAAGATAATATGATCGTTTTAGTTCTACAGAAGACTGGGAAACTTTCTTTTTTGGGGCTGATGTTCAGCGGGATTTCAGAGAATGTTGCACTGACTGGTTCTAACAGGGTTCCTACACATTTTACATGTCATGTTTCTGGAGATTTCGGTTCCTTTTAGCCCATTTTTAAAGGATTATGGCCAATGTTCATCAATTTATGGCAGAAATGTTGCGCGTTGTCGGGCTTCAAATATAGATCCTGCAAAAACCAAAATCTCTGTAGAAGGAGTCAAAGAAGGAGGCAAGGAGGGAGTCAGAAATATGGACGGATGGATGGAATGATGGATGGAGCAACGAATGGATAGATGGAATGACAGACAGACGGTTAGATGGATAGAATTTTTCTCATTTAATTACAATGAAAGATAACAGATTCTTCAACACTTTTGGATCACTCTCGATTTTGCACGTTTCACATTGCAATTAATCGATTTATGGTGGATCGGCACACCCCTAACGGCCAACCCTTTCTCCCCCTCCAGAAACACACCCAAACGAAAACAAGTTGACCATAAACATTGCCTATCATCATCAGTCCGGTTGTAATTTATCGGACCGATACCGATGTTAAAGCCGATATTAAAGCCGATATTATTGTGCTGCACCTCCCGTCGCCTTAGAATCCTGATTAAAACAACCATCCCAGCATCTGAGTATTTCTATCTCCATGGTTATGGAGTCCCTTCGGAAGAAGACTACATTTACTTTTTCTCGTTTCCTGCAGAAAGCATTCCTCTCTAATGACATGGGAAGTTACAATAAGCTCAGTGGAAACACTGTGGTGGGAGAAAACACCCAACCTAATTTTGGTCCACTTATTAAGACAGAAGAGGGGGGGAAAAGCTGAGATCTTCGACACCACATCTGTGACCAACAGACTTCCTGAGAAACACTCAAGAGTTGGTTAGGCGAAACAGTCTGGGTGGAGCCAGAGCAGTAAACACGGCTATAAGGAAATGAAACGACAAGGAAGTTGTGTTTTGAAGTTGTGTTTTGTTGTGGGTGAAGTGTCCATGAACAGCATTTTAATTTGACCCAAAGCCTCAGAGACCTCGCTTTCGAACATCTGCATTCAACAGAAGCAAAGCCAAGATAATTATCCATCTCTAAAGCCACAGCAAACTGGGAACGATTCAACATGTATCTGAAAGCAGTTTGGCTGTGCTTCTTGTTTATGGCTCTTATTGTTATCCTTTCGCCCTGCGACAAGCCCAAACCAGTGATGCAATCACCACTAGTATTTACAGCACTTTTGTTGTTTTAGCTCCAATTGAACCTACAAGGTTTTCCTCATCTGGTCAGTCTGCAGACCAGAGCCTCTTGGGTTTCAGCAGATCCAGAAAAACAAAGAGAAAGATAGACAAATTAAGCAGGGATCAATAACAGGTTTGCCCGATTAGTGACATTTCCATGGTAGGCTTGCGAAAAAGGCCTGGTAAAACAGGACGGTGCATGGTTAGTTACCATAGCAATAAGTTAAAAATCCTTTATCCAATTTACGGTCCTAACCTGGAAGGTAGGCTCCTTTAAATTAAAGTGGACCCCTATTTGTGGTTCAGTACTCGTGAATTTCTGTGCAGAGCGTGAATCCAAATTATTCCCGGAACGTTCTCCTACTGGCAGATTTGTTACAGAGCATATCTCAAATATTCGATGGAAAACCCAGCTTGTACCTAGGTGCAATGCTACCCGACACACCATTGGCTGGCGTTCAGAAAGCAGCCAATATAGGAGCGACACTCATTGTCCTTGCCACTGATTGGCTGTTCCTTCAAGAGCGAAAATAAGGAAGACTGTAGATATTAGCTTCTGCTGTAGCGCCAAGATGGTTTCCACTGTGTGTACTAAAGGTATATTTGGTGTTTGCACTATTAAAATAAGAGGTTATGAGCATTTTTAGAGGAAATCCCAAGTATTTGTGGATTTCGACTATTAGCAGGCGGTTTTGGTCCCTAACCCCCACAAATACCAGGGCTCCACTGTAGCTCATTAGTCCAAACTTGATCCTCAGCATTAACCCTACCACGGTATTCAGTGTGATTGGAATATTTTTGTGCTCTGTGAACAAGTTGACTCATTTAACCATTATGGACCAATAATAACAAAGAAACCATCAGAAGTGAAAAATAAACAGTTTACTGATGATTTTTTTCCACTACAATGTATTACGTGACAGTTTCTGTGGCAACCATGTTGGATTTTAAGGCCACTGGTTGTACGAAAGTCTGTATTTGAAACAAGGAAATTGGAATAGTTGACTTCTTAATATAAACCCAAGGAAGTTTGATTTAGAGCGGCACGATATTGGGAAAATAGTTATTACTGGTTTAATTAAGCTCAATTACAGGAATGTGTTATTTTGGGCCTGTACTGTATATATTTTAACGAGAGCCAACCAAAAGTTTCTGTAAAAATTTTTTTTTTTTTTACATTCACACAAAGGGCTCAGGTTGTGTGTCTGCCATGTTGACCAGACAGATATGCAAAAAACGACTGACTCCAAACATAAAACGTTGTGCTTTCTGTAGGGCTCCCTTCTGGGTATTACAAGTACTACACAATCAAAACGATGAACAAATCAAACTATCTTCTATGTAAAGCTATCTTATGGTCCCAACAAGCAAATTTTTGTTCAGAGTTCTACATGTCTGCAACCAATTAACAGGCACATAAAGAGTATCTTTGCACGCTGATGTCTGCAGAACACTGAAGGGTATCTTCCGACTTGTTGGTAATTTTGCTGCTTTGTAGTTTTGGTCATTTCATACCAAAAAGGAGTAATTTACCTCTCTACTTTTTATTCGAGTCATGCATGAGTTCCTATCACTAAAGGAACATCTCTCACCACTTTGAAAACCAATGACCTAAAGTCTTTTTTAACACTGTACTTACGGCTGATTTAAAGGAAATGTGGCTTTGTGACTCCAACAAATAACATCTAGTAGCAGGAGGGTTTTGTTTTGATTTGGGGTCATAATTCAACATATTTCTTAAGAGTTACAGAAAAATGAGGTTAGGCCAAACGCTAGCTGCGTTTACACGGACAAGTAATCGGGTAAATAGCCTGATCGGAATAAAAATGCTTCATGTAAACACACCATTCGGAATACTCTGATCAGATCACACTCATTCGGATCAAGATTTCATTCCGATTGAGAAGGCTGGGTTATGCCGATTGTTAATCCGATCGCTGTTCATGTAAACACTTATTCTGAATGTCGGTCACTACTGCGCATGTCTGTTACGTCATGCGTAGACGTACATCACCTCGGCGTAAAACAATAAAGAAATTCGGATTAGAATTTGACTGTGTAAACAAAAATAAAGGCTTGTAGTAAAACCGTGACCAGAAAAAAATAAAAGCACGCTCTTAAGAACATCGTACCGCTCCATTTAAAAACACTCGTAGCCATGTTGGTTTACACCGGAAGTCTGCAACTTCTTCTACGGCCGTTTCCAGTATTTTAGATCGTTCTGCGCATGTCAAAATGATTTATTCCAATCGAATGTGTGGCGGATGTAAACACATGCTATAATCTGATAAAAAAATTTCAGGGCCCATGTACGGAGTCAAATTCTAATCCGAACTACGATCCCCTTAAAGACATTTTGCACATGTAAACGCAGCCACTGTTTCCGTCAAGGGAGAAGAAATAGAACTGGTGAAGGAGTATAAATACCTGGGAGTTCACCTGGACAACAGACTGGACTGGAGACTGAACAGTGAAGTCGTCTACAAGAAGGGACAGAGCAGACTGGACTTCTTGTGGAAGCTTGGGTCCTTCAAGGTGTGCAGCAAGATGCTGCCGATCTTCTGTAAGCCTGTTGTGGAGAGTGTAATCTCTTCTGCATTCTTCTAGTAGGGTAGCAGGATCAGAACCAGGAACTTAAAAAGACTCAAAAACCTGATGAAGAAGGCTGGTTCTGTTCTGGGGACAACTGTG
Source organism: Valencia hispanica (assembly GCA_963556495.2). Taxonomy (NCBI): domain Eukaryota; kingdom Metazoa; phylum Chordata; class Actinopteri; order Cyprinodontiformes; family Valenciidae; genus Valencia; species Valencia hispanica. The sequence continues at coordinate 9,079,660 of OY747712.1, read as the reverse complement.
GAACATCTGGAAATGATGACGCAAAGAAGGATTCTTCATAAAAATCAAGAAGATAACGGAAAACCATGAGCCTCCTTATGGTGAGACTGACAGAGGCTTTTTCAGAACTGCAGTGATACCGACTGCTAGTGTACATCCTTCCTGCCCATGCCCATCAGCATCTACAACTACTCTTTGAAGCACCTTGGATAATATGACTCACAATAACATTTAATCTTTTTAACTGAACTGGACCAATTTGGAACCAGACCCACAAATAATTTGGACAGGGTGTCATAAAGTATCCAGAAAATTATTTATAAATAAACAGAAACTGGAGACATGAGCATTTCTAATCACAGCTGATCTCCAGAAATCAGGAACATATTGGGATGCAAGTACAAAACAGATTTAGGAACAGCAAAGCTCGGGTACGGAGAGCGAGGTAAAAAAAATGGCAATGGATGAATTGACGCAGAGTCTTTAAAGTTGTCAAGCTCAAGTCCTTGAAGGCCCCCCCGTCCTGCAACTCTTTAATGTGTCCAAAGTCTAACACCCCTGAATCAAAGGACCCTTGTGCACTCACTTCTACAGAGTCCTGCTAATGGCATAATTATGTGACGTGGTTGATAAAGAGACATTTAAAAGTTGTAGGAGTTCAAAACCTGTGCTTTGAAGGACAGCCCAATTAGAGTAAAAATGTACCAACATCCATTGAGACTTCAATCAGAGACCGTTGGGACATCATTGTACCATACTTGAAAGAGAAAAAGCTTTACCTTGTCGTACTGCACGACACAAAGAACAGAAACAAAACTCATTAAAGTCAACAACAGGCAGCCTTCGTCTCAGAGACGTCTTCATGCCTGCCTCTGTCTGCCGCCGGTGAAGTATTCACAGGAGAGGAGGGTACAGCAAAACTTCTAGGTCACGATCATCGCAGCAAAAAGAGGCTGCCGTGAAGAAAAGCCGCAAAGCATCAATGAGAAGTGTCATTTTAGGGCGAGCTATCCAAATTATTAGAGCTGCCCCAATCAGGCCTTTCTTCTGCCCGATTTCTGGTTTTCTATGGAGGTCAGACCGGCTGATTCCCCATTTAGTTCTCCAACCACAGTAACACCAAAGAGAAACGCGAGCTCAATGTTCCTTGATAGATGTAGCACATTTGAATCCAACAGAAAACGAAGGGATAACAATGATACCCATACTTATGCTTTAATACATGACACCCTAACCTCAATCTGTTCATTATTACACTAAGAAATGTTGAAAATTGTCGGTGGGCACTCTATTTTGAAGCATTTCATTATTCGAAAAATGAAGGATTTTTTCTGTTATTTAACCAACTGAGCATCAAATGGAAAACTGACCGATTTTTCAATGTCTGGGCCAGACATTTTTGTTGTCAGACATTTTGACTGACGTGGTCAAAAACCTCCGGTCATAATAAATTTTTTCTGGTCAATTTGTAAAATAATAATAATGACATATTCAATAGTATTTAATTTTCATTCATTTTAATTCATGCTCAAGCCGAAAAAACTAAACAGAGAGTCCACATCCCACACTGAGCAGATTAATAGGCTACATGTATTCATTTTAAACATTTCCCCTGCTGTGGCCCAAACGCTCCGGATTACGAGCGCCACTTCAGGCAAAGTTTTGAAATCACGGGAACGTTTTTTCCAACTCAAGTGATCCGAATTCACTCGGAGCTTTTTCTGATCGCTTCAGCGGGAGGAAACCCCCCAGCATGCGCTCTTTTTGCCTCAGCGGTTAAGCTGCAGCGATCTGTCAGCACTGGTCTGTGTCCGGTGAAGTCACAGACGCCCCCCGAACCCTCAGTAACTCTTCTTCACGCGCTCAGCTCCCGGATAGCATGGAGTACGGTGTCCAGTAGGCCTGCACGATATGAGCAAAATAGGCGATGACACGCTTCAATATCGCAATGACGATACGACTTGCGATATATGAGAAAATATTTACGTTTCCAATTCCAAGTTTTACAGTTCCCGTCTCTTTAACGTCAGCATGGGTGTGAAATCATGGCACATATAAACAAAGTTATCGCATTTCAGAGGAGCTTTTGCGATGTGTTTATCGCACACGTTGACATTGCGATGACGATGAAAATACGATTACTCGTGCAGGCCTAGTGTCCAGATATGAGATGATGCTCAGATGCTCTCATGGGAATCTTTTTTTGATTGATTCGGGTTACCTGAACTCTGCGCGTAACCCTGGAAATGTCAGAGCGTGTCTGCACCTAATGGTTTAGGGGTGCAAATGGCAATCTGTCAACGTGACCAATGGGCTTCAGGTTTTGAGGCATTTCTGCAAATGATCCATCTGCTGAATCTTGCAAATCAAAGCATTCCTTTTATCAGCTGGACAATTGAAGCTGTTAAGGCAAAACTCTCCAGAAATGCTGGAAAACGTTTTCCTCCGTTTATACTCGCCTAGAGGTAGTTCTGGGGTTTATCTGCAGCTGCTTCAATGACCTCTACAGGTTTTCTTTCACCTTTATCTCCAGGATTTATGCCTGCTGTTCATCCACTTTCCGTCAGCATCCTGCAGGATCTGGATCCACGCAGAGGAAGCGGAGGCAGCTACTCTGGGAAAACTCATAAAACTTCTTCAAATTGATCTTTTGTGCGATTATTTCAACAAACCCACCTGGTTACCACCTTTAACTCGTATGAAGCTAATTGCGCTCTCTGATCGGATTGTTTTTAAATCGGGATTCCTGCAGACAAAAGATGATGTGGTCCTCCTGAGCTGCTGGCCCCTAAACGCTTCGCACCAGACCTACTTTTGCTAACAAGCTAAAACACACACACACACACACACACAAAACCTACTTCCAACCGAGCTGGAAACTCTAGAAAAGTCGGCATGTTTGGGAAAACATCCGCAACGCTCCAGGAAAATGTTGTCTACCTTGTTGTGAGGAGCAGAGAGATCCCTGAGGAAGTTTTGTTTTGTTTTGTTTTTTAAGTTGGTTTACAAACACCAGAACCACAATGGCGGTGCGCCTTTTTCTTTCAAAGCAGCGACACACGGAGCAGTGTGCGCCCATTTGTTAACTCCGCAAAACTGTGCACCAAAACAGGCAGGACGGAGGAAGAACCCACTCCTCCTCCTCCTCCTCCTCCTGCTGCTGCTGCTGCTTTGCATCTGCGATAAAGTTTGCGCCATATTTTAAGCGAGCCTGCGGACCTTCCAGGAGAACAAGAGGAAGAAAGTAGCCTCCACTCACCTTGGCGATAGCCTTCTTGTACCTCATGACAGCCTGCTGGATGAGTGCGTGGACCTTAATGTTCCCGTCCCCGCACGGAACCACCACCCGGGTCCTGCCGAAGCACACCGTCACTTTCATGGCTCAGTCTCCGAGGACTTCCCCGGGTTCGGAGCAAAGCCGAGGCGAGGAGGAGGACGAATCCGAGTGGGAAGCACACAGGAGCATGGAGGGGGTTTTGTTGTTGTTGCCCGAGGTTATCCCGGTATTCCTGCCTGGAAAAAATGAAAACTAAACGTCGTCCCGCTTGTCCCCGCCGGACGACATTGTTGTCTGTGTTTTCAGACCACCTGTTTAGCTTCTTTCTGTCTCTCTCTCTCTTTTTCCTTTCTTCCTTCCCTCTCTGGATCCCAATCCCTCTCTCCGAGCTGAGCTAATGCTTGGTGCATTCAAGGGCCACCCGGAGTGTCGGAATCAAGACAATCATATATATATATATGTGTATATATATATATATATATATATATATATATATATATATATATATATATATATATATATATATATATATATATATATATATTCTATTTTTAAACCGTCTTTAATATTCAAGAAAAAAGTGAATTAAATCTTGACATTTATATTTTTAAACAGTTTCTGGAATCAACCGCTGAAATTGTAAAATTGTTTATCACCCTGGAATGAAACTGGGAAATTGTTACATCGAGTGGATTCAGTGTCTTAAAATAAAATCTAAAACTGTTGAGCATTCAGTTTGTAAATCAAACTCTTTTCACTGCATCTTTCATACGTTTAATTAAAAAAAATACTTTTAAGAATAAATTTAAAAAAATCAACCCCATCAAAAACAGAGGAGAACTTTATCCAGCTACAAATAAATGCTGAGAAATGAAACTCAAATCATGAAAATAAAACAACACACTTCATAGTAAATAAGTGAGCTGATAAATAACTGATATTTCTGCAACTGACACTATAAATAGTAGTACAAATGAAAAATTAATAAAAATGCTGAAGGTTTTATTAATAAATGAAAATAACATATAAGCAAAAATAGATAAAAGGATAAATTCGGCTAAACAAAAAAGAAATACGTTTTTTTTTTAAATTATACAGCAAACAAAGAAATCACATAAAAGACCCAATTTTGAAGTGTGATATTTAGCAAACATACTTAAATATGTATGCATATTGTGTTTTCACTAAAGGCAAGGCAATTTTATTTGTATAGCATACTTTCAACAACAGGGTAATTCAACGTGCTTTACATGATTAGGGGATAAAGTAAAAACAGCAATAAAGCATAAAACACACACAGAACATAGGACACGTAAAAACATTACTCAAAAGCAGACATGAATTTAGGATAAAGTAAAAACAGCAATAAAGCAAGAAGCACACACAAAACATGTGATACATGGAAACATTAATCAAAAGCAGCTCTAAACAGATGGGTTTTTAGCTGTGATTAAAAGGACCTCAGTGTTTCAGCAGCTTTGCAGTTTTCTGGAACTTTGTTCCAGATTAGAGGAGCATAGAAACTGAAAGCTGCTTCTCCTTGTTTGGTTCTAATTCTAGGGATGTTGAGTAGACTGGAATTAGAGGACCTGAGTGTTCTGGTGGGGGTTGGTATAGTAACAGTAGATCTTCAACATACTTGTTGGATGCCGCTAAGCCATTAAATTATTTATAAACTAGTAAAAGTATTTAGAAGTCTATTCTCTAAGCCACAAGGAGCCAGTGTAAGGACTTTAGAACTGGGGCGATGTGCTCTACTTTCCTGGTTCTAGTGAGGAACACAAGCAGCAGCGTTCTGGATCAGCTGCAACTGTCTGATTGACTTTTTAGGCAGACCTGTGAAGACGCTGTTGCAGAAAGGTAAAGAGGAAGGTAAGTTTGAATTAGTGCAAATATGCTTGGTCTCGAGCTGGGGTCTCTGACTGTTAAGTGTTCATCAGAGAGGCAGCCTGGGGGAAGAATCTGTCTCTGTTGCTCCAACCTGAAGGTACAAGTCTAAACAGTTTGTGTCCAGGATGTGTGGGGTCTGCAGAGATGTTATCTGCCCTTTTCCTGACCCCGAGACCTGTGCAAGTTCTGGATGGAGGAAAAATCCCAACCTAATTACTCATTGGAGTTTGGACCTGTCCTTTTTCTGTGGATGAGCCAAACCACACAGGGATGCACAAACACAGCACAGGCTGAATAATGGCTATTGGTACTGTATTTATTTTAACTCAAATAAAAAGTGACATTTGGTGTTGGTTTTATATTCTTTCAGTGCTGCATTGCCAATCTTTGCATGTACATACAAATCAACATTACTATTGCAGTTTTCATTAAGATATACTTTATTTTTATTTTTCTGTAAAGAAACTGAATAAATACTTTTAGACAGATAATTTAGAAAATTATATTCAGCATAACTGATTCATTTTATTTGCAAAAAAATAAAATTAAATAAACGATAACAGGGAAAAACCAGATCATGAGATCTCGAAAGAACCAAAGCTGTAGCTGAATAAACCTGACTGGAAACTGAAAAGCTGCGTGAAACCTGAGGTAAACATAGCCTACAACAATAAGAAATCTGCTTTAATTGTTTACAATTAAAACAAGAAGTCAACTGTCTACATATCCTCTTTCTTGCTACATGAGTTGAGAAAGTTGAGAAAATCTCTGTTAAATCAAGAAAATACAGAATCAGTAGTTGTACAAAAGAGATTCAGATCAAATAAGAAATTGATTTGTCTTCTTCAATCTGCTTTATTTATTTATTTATTTATTTATTTATTTATTTATTTATTTATTTATTTATTTATTTTTGCTCACTTCAATCAATTTCAAAACGATTGGTGCTGGTAAAGCTGTGAATTCCAAGTTGCTCTCGAACGCCTCAGAGAAGCGACGTCTGGCCCCTCTCTGTGGTCAGGTTGGGTAATGTTTGAGGTGCCAAACAGCAGTACGCTGGAGTGGCTAGATCCACTGTAACGCTGCAGGTTACAGCGTTGTGTCAGACAATCGTTTAAGAGTTGTTGAGCTTTTAGATTTGGTCGTAAAGACCACAGACTCTGAAAGATTCTAGATTATTTAGAGATTAGGTTTGCCAACAGAAAATGAGTGAGGACTTCATACTAGAATTGCGCTGCTCTGGGTGGCTGCATGTTGGAGTGACTCTGTTGGCTACATATTAAGTTTTGTTTTTTTGTACATTGGTTCCTCTTTTTTCTTGAAGAAGATTGCATTTTTTTAACCTGTATACTTTCTAGTTTTTGGGGCTGTGAAGCTGGAAGGATTTTTGCTGTAAATTTTTCCCTTTTTGACAACTTGTTATGATGCCTAACCATCATGGGAGAAGAAGTGGAAGTGGTTGAGGAGTATAAATACCCCGGAGTTCACCTTGACAACAGACTGGACTGGAGACTGAACAGTAAAACCGTCTACAAGAAGGGACAGAGCAGACTGGACTTCTTGAGGAAGCTTAGGTCCTTCAAGGTTTGCAGCAAGATGCTGCAGATCTTGTACAAGTCTGTTGTGGAGAGTGAAATCTCTTCAGCAGTCATCTGTTGGGGTAGCAGCATCAGAGCCAGGGATTTAAAAAGGCTAAACAACCTGATAAAGAAGGTTCTGGTTCTGTTCTTGGGACAACTGTGGAAAATCTGGAGATGATGATGCAAAGAAGGATTCTTCATAAAATCAAAAAAAATTATGGACAACCCTGAGCATCCTCTTCATGAGACAGTCATACAACAACAGAGCGTCTTCAGTCGGAGGCTTCTTCAGTTTCGCTGCAATACAGACCGCTACAGGAAATCCTTCCTGCCCACAGTCATCATCATCTACAACAACTCCTTAAAGAATTAATTATATGAGCTATACCAACACTTAATTTCCCTCTGGGATCAATAAAGTTTTTTTGAATTTGAATACAAATATAATTTGGACTAAAAACCAAACAGTTGTTTAAAGTACTGTGCACAAGTTTTAAACTGCTACAGATTTTGTTAGTAGTTGTCTGCCAAACAGCTCTGCTGCATTTTTATGTTGCTGCTTGTTTTGTTTTTTTTCTGTCCAGTTATTGTACCTGATCATGGCAGCATGTTAAAGAGTCATGCTTTTGGACTGTTGGAGGAAGCCGGAGTACCCATGCATTCACAGGGAGAACACAGAAACTCCATGCAGGAAGACCCAACATTGGGATTTGAACCCTGGACCTACTTGCTACAAAGCAAGATGCATCATCCTTCAGTGGATTTTCTAGACTATTCTAAGTTTTAGCTTATTAGCTCTTTGCGGCGGAAGCGCTGTGTTCTGTTATCTGGCGTCTTTCGTAGGCTGCTTGGTGATGCAGTTGTGAATCCTGTTGCCTCCTGGGTTCCAATCCTGGCCTGGGCTTTTCTGCATGGAGTTTGCATGTTCTCCCTGTGCATGGATGGGTTCGCTCTGGGTACTCCATCTTTCTCCCACAGTATAAAAACACGCATGTTAGGTTCATAGTGAGTAAAAAGGTTTGTGTACAGTCGTAGCCAAAAGTTTTGAGAATTACATAAATATTGGAAATTGGAAAAGTTGCTGCTTACATTTTTTAACTCAGGTGAGAATGTTGACGAGCACAAGGCTGGAGATCATTATGTCAGGCTGATTGGGTTATAATGGCAGACTGGACATGTTAAAAGGAGGGTGATGCTTAAAATCATTGTTCTTCCATTGTTAACCATGGTGACATGCAAAGAAACACGTGCAGCCATCATTGCGTTGCATAAAAATGGCTTCACAGGCAAGGATATTTTGGCTACTAAAATTCCACCTAAATCAACAATTTATAGGATTATCAAGAACTTCAAGGAAGGAGGTTCAATTCTTGTTAAGAAGGCTTCAGGGCGTCCAAGAAAGTCCAGCAAGCGCCAGGATCGTCTCCTAAAGAGGATTCAGCTGCGGGATTGGAGTGCCACCAGTGCAGAGCTTGCTCAGGAATGGCAGCAGGCGGGTGTGAGCGCATCTGCACGCACAGTGAGACGAAGACTTTTGGAAGATGGCTTGGTGTCAAGAGAGACAGCAAAGAAGCTACTTCTCTCCAAAAAAAACATCAGGGACAGATTGATCTTCTGCAGAAAGTCTGGTGAATGGACTGCTGAGGACTGGGGCAAAATCATATTCTCCCATGAAGCCTCTTTCCGATTGTTTGGGGCATCTGGTAAAAGGCTTGTCCGGTGAAGAAAAGGTGAGCGCTACCATCAGTCCTGTGTCATGCCAACAGTAAAGCATCCTGAGACCATTCATGTGTGGGGTTGCTTCTCATCCAAGGGAGTGGGCTCACTTACAATTTTGCCCCAAAAACACAGCCATGAATAAAGAATGGTACCAAAACACCCTCCAACAGCAACTTCTTCCAACAATCCAACAACAGTTTGGTGAAGAACAAAGCATTTTCTAGCACGATGGAGCACCGTGCCATAAGGCAAAAGTGATAACTAAGTGGCTCGGGGACCAAAACATTGAAATTTTGGGTCCATGGCCTGGAAACTCCCCAGATCTTAATCCCATTGAGAACTTGTGGTCAGTCCTCAAGAGGCGGGTGGACAAACAAAAACCCACTAATTCTGACAAACTCCCAGAAGTGATTATGAAAGAATGGGTTGTTATCAGTCAGGATTTGGCCCAGAAGTTGATTGAGAGCATGCCCAGTCGAATTGCAGAGGTCCTGAAAAAGAAGGGTCAACACTGCAAATACTGACTCTTTGCATAAATGTCATGTAATTGTCAATAAAAGCCTTTGAAATGTATAAAGTGCTTGTAATTATATTTGAGTACATCACAGAAACAACTGAAACAAAGATCTAAAAGTAGTTTTGCAGCAAACTTTGTGAAAAGTAATATTTGTGTCATTCTCAAAACTTTTGGCCACAACTGTACACTAAATGTGGGAGTGCAGACAAATAAATTGGGAGATATAACTGAGAAGATCATTTCTACGCAGATTACACTGGAACCTAAATTGTTCCAATTAGCTCCGGACTCAGAGAAGCATAAATTTGGTGTAACAAAATGCACTTTTATAGAAAGAAAAGCAAAGAAAAATGTCAACAGACCTAGTGACATCCAGCGGTTAAAGCAGATGGCGTCTAATCTACGTCTAGAAAGAGTAGCCTAAATTAGTAAACAGTATCTCTTTGAGAAGATTTGTGGTCCTTTCCTCAACTGTATTTAGGATTTAGACGTGCCCGATGGACTTTTGAGTTGCTGGAACCTGCAATTCTACATGCTAAATAAAGGCAAGGCAATTTTATTTGTATAGCACACTTTAAACAACAGGGCAATTCAAAGTGCTTTACATGATTAGGGGATAAAGTAAAAACAGCAATAACATACACAGAGCATATGACACGTAAAAACATTACCCAAAGGCAGCTCCAAACAGATGAGTTTTTAGTTGGGATTTAAAAGAACTCAGTGTTTCAGCAGCTTTGCAGTTGTCTGGAAGTTTGTTCCAGATTAGAGGAGCATAGAAACCAAAAACCTGCTTCTCCATGTTTAGTTCTAATTCTAGGGATGTTGAGTAGACTGGAATTAGAGGACCTGAGTGTTCTGGTGGGTTGCTAAAGTAACAGTAGATCTTCAACATACATTGGCACTAGGCCATTCAATGATTTATAAACTATTAAAAGTATTTTAAAGTCTATTCTCTGAGCTACAGGGACGGAAAACTTTCTTAAGGAAAACTGTGGGAAGGATATCAAGACAGCAAGAGGAGGAGCTTAATTGGTTAATGATTTAAGATTTTTTTGGTTTAATTCATGGAATTCTGACATTTTCTCTACATTGGTATTAGTTGGGCATAACATTGGTGGTCGGTTCGGTACTGAGGTACAAACTGACAGTCTAATTGTTAGAGTCTTTTCAGTGAAAACGCTGGCAAGTTTATTTCAGGCCCTGGTCGAATTTAGTTCAGGGGCTACTGTCAATGGAGGATTAGTTAGTCTTTCCACTGTTGCAAATAGAGTCCGTGCATTATTATTGTTTCTGTTAATGATTTCAGAAAATAACAATTCCCTTGCATCTTTTAAAGTTAACTGATTTCTATTTAGTCTCTCTTTGTAGATCTCACAGTGAACCTGGAGTCGAGTTTTCCGCCATTTTCTCTCGGCTCATTGACACTCCCTTTTTTCACTATACGTACCAGTGGATTACTTGCCCACGGAGACTTCTTTCTACCTGAGACTACTTTCACTTTAGTTGGAGCAATGGAATCAATTATGTCTGAGATTTTCGTGAGGAAATTATCTACCAGCTTGTTTACTGAGTTGGAGTTGGGAGATGAGGGGGATGTTGAGAGAGTGTAAATAGGTTTAAAGGCTTCAACTGAATTGTCCCAGAAATGCGTTTTTATAGTTGTCTCACTGTGGCTAGATAGTTTAGCAGAGATGGTACTTTCAAAGAAAACACAGAAATGGTCAGATAAAGCACCATCAATTACCTAGATGTTGGATATATTTAAACCGTTGCTGATAATTAAGTCCAGAGTGTGTCCTCCATTGTGTGTTAATTGTTTGACATGCTGGGTAAGGCCGAAGTTATGAAGAGTGTCACCTAAAGTTGTTGCTAGTCCATATCTAGTGTTTAATTTCATATTAACCTCAAGACGATGTATCATCGTCTCCATTGCTTCCATCCTCTGGAGCAGTTTCTCAAAGTCCTCAGCTGAGCAAAAAGCCATGTTGGTAATCCACAGTCCAGAATCTCATCTAAGTTTATTTTCTCAGTAAACAGAAACATTTTCATCCAAGAAGGTGTGTTTGTGTGTGAACCGTGAAGTTTTCCATGGTGCCAGATTTGTAAAAACAGTCTCTAATAACTTGTTAATAGTATTTAAGGTTTTGTCACTAAACGCCTGCAAGGGGCTTTCACTGACAATTGTCCCGGCAGCACAAGGTCACATAATGCAGATCTCTGCTTTGTGGCCACTGACCCAATCCTGTGGATTCTAGGGTCCTTGGGGCCTGAAAAAGGCTGCAGTACAGCTTTCAGTGAGGAAAGTAAAGAAATCAGTCTCTGGTTTTGGATTCATGGAAACTGTGTGTGTTTGTGGTTTAAAATGGGCAGAGTTAAAACAGAACCTCTCCATCATCTGATGCCAGCACACAGCTGGGAGGTTATTTTAACTCCCAACACAGCTGAAGCAGCGTGGTGGACTCCAGCCTCAGCCTCAGCAGCAGTCACAAACCATTTTAAAAGCCTCACATGTGGAGAACATGACCAAGTGTTTATGGGGATATTTATGAAAAGCAGCTGAGAAAATGTGCAATTACACCACATGGAGAAAATATAAAATAAAAAACATTAGGCTAATGCTTGGTGACTATTTATTTCCTCTGTACAGGATCACAAACTAAAGATAAAGCTGTGGAAATAAGTTTGGTTTATTGGTTTTCATTTTTTTAATTTTTCAACAAAAGGGGAGAACAATGAATCCTTTCACCATCTTGTTGCCATTTTTATCTGTTCACTGCTATTTGGTGAAAGTTTAGTGAGGGACACACCAACATTTCCAACACAAATTTCAAACCGACACAATACCAACACAAATTTCATGTATTAAAGCTTTCTGAAATGTTTAGTACATATTTTAAACAAATAATTTTAAACAGCTGCAGCACAATATGTAAGCAAAGTATCATGTGCAAGTGGAAGCTGCTCTGAGCGATTTTTCACTGTGACAGAAACCTCCATCTTACCCGTCGTTATATATCGCAAGATATTCCAAAAAAGTCTGTACGAGTCTTCACAATATCTTTCATTCAGGCCTCAAAATGATCAAAAATTAATTACATTTATTTAGGCTATTTGTAAAATGGTTAAAATGTATCCAAACACAGTGTGTTTTAAATAATAACTTCGTCTTGCTATGTTTCCGTTCTGACAATTTTATGATTTGATGCTGGAAACTTAATTTTAGTAAAACACTACCAACCAAATAAAATTATTAAAAGAAATTAAAATAAAAAGAGCAATATATGCATAGAATTTTTTTTAAAATGTCAATAAAAATAAAGAAAGAAGAAAAAAATAGAATTATATTAAATAAAAAAAATAGTAAAAAATTTTTTGTGATAGAATATTTGAAATACAATTTAATAAAATTGTAATTCACATACATAAAAAGGAAACAAATCTAATAAAAGGAGACCAAACAATGGATTTCACACCCTGAAGTCCGACACAACTGCACAAAATGTGGTTGTTCAATCTCCAACATACATAAGGACATTGGATATGGTGAGACAAAGTTTAAAACAATAACAATAACTAGAAGTGCAAGCAGTTATCAACGGGTTTCTCTCCCAAGTGAGCAAGTCCGCCCCTGGCCCTGGCCCACCTCACGTAGTCTCCTCGCTGCATCACTGGGTGTCTTCACACATCAACTGAGTTAATAATTTGCAGAACAACATTGAGTCCTAAAAGGTTTACCCCTTACAATGCATTTTGCCAATGGTTGTTATTAAAATCTCATCCCCATCAATTCCACCTCTGCTAAGCCCCTCCCCGCTCCCCACCAGCAGAGCAAACATCCTCACAAAAAAACAATGCTGAAACACTGTGGGTCAATCTTCAAGCTCGATTTTCTTCAACAGGGACATTTTATGTAGGCTGAAGAGAAGATGAATGAAGCTAATCATAATACAATCAAGTAAGAAACCATTCAAGAGGCTTCTAAAGCCACAACACTTCAGTAAAGTATCACTTTGCAGTGTGACAAATGAAAACAAAGCCATTACTACAATAAAATGGTTTTATATCAATGCATGATTGTTTTATTTGTGTAATTAATTGTAATTAATTGTTGGCAATAAATATAATTACATAAAAAATCTTTAAAATAGTAAATCTATGATTTAATTACATTTTTATCTTCATTTATACAGGTTTAATCTTATTGAGAAAATCTATTCTTATTTTCAAGAAAGACCTGTTCCGACATTATATCAAATCAATAAATAATTATTTTTATAAACTACCCTAATAACAACAATTATATAAAAATGAGCAATTGTAAATAGTACACTTTCAAAATTACAATAAAGAATACAAAGACCAATAATTTTTTTTATTTTGAAACAATATTTACTTAATTTCCCTCTGGGATCAATAAAGTACTTTTGAATTGAACTGAAATTAAAAGAAACAACAGAAAAAATTTAAGAGATGTATTATCTGCTAACTTCTCAAGACTGCATTAAAATTAAATACATTTATGATGTATGAATAACAAGATGCTTTTTAATTGCACTGTAGTTCAAGTAAATACTGTATTTTTTTAATTTTGAAGTTGCTAGAAAATACTTAAAAAAAAAGTACTTTAAGCATGAAGTAAAATTCAATAATAGCCCCTTTAACAGTAAGATAAATGAATTCATAAAAAAAGTTAAAATGATATAGAAGTATTTTTTGAATGCTCAAAAAATAAACTAAGTTATAATAAAGTAAAATAAGCAATACAAACTCAAAAAAGCATTACGTTTGTGAGTCCAAAACGAATCAGACATGACCTTCATTTTTAACGGGGAATCGTTTCTGGATCAGTGGCGACATCTGGTGGTAGACTGCACAAAGACAATTCTTTTTTTATTGTTTGTATCAGCAGAACATTTTTTAACAACCTAAGTTGATATAAAGAAAATAGTAATAAATTCAAACAGAAAAAAACATGCAGAACGTGTTACATAAAAGACTGATCTGAACTAGATAAGTAAAATATACCTTAACAATAAAAGCTGTTGAGTTCTCCTTGACTTGAGTCAAGACCAGGGTATACTAAGACCAGGACTTTGAGACAAAGTCCAACACAAAACCAATGAGAGACCATTTTTAAGGTCATTGCTGTAATCATAGTGCACTGGAGGTGGAGAACTTAACTAACTTAGCCTTCTTCTTTCTGCATGTTGTAAAGTATTTATGTATTTACATAATGGCTACAAGAAAACAAGTACCAAAATAAACTAACTTATATCAACAAATGGAACTGAAAACCCCCCCAATAATTTGAGAGTTTTTTACTCAGTGAAAATACTTGCATAATCAGTTTAATCATAAATAATGAAAACATACAGTATGTATTTATATTATTTTATTTCTGATAAAGAATTAAAAAAACTAAAAAAACCTGCATGATTCAGGCTGTTTGCACAACAAAGATCAGTTAGGATGTCCTCGAAGGGCATTCAGAGTATTTCAGCGGTAATCTTTTACATTTTATTGTTGATCTGAAACTCAAACTGTTTTAAAATACAGCAATCAAATCCCTGTAGCCTCTTCTTTTCAACATCAAGTAGATTTGTATTGATTTGTTGGTTAGAATGATGTGGGGACACTAATAATATTAATCAATGTTAGAAGAATTCCTCAAGTTTGATTTTACAAAAATATTTGAGAAATTTCTTCGATTATGATAATCAGGCAGGAAAAGGGCACAGCATAGTCTCTTTGATGGTATTAACAGCATGTAATTGTGTCTTGCGTTCATCCCAGGCTAATTTTTGTGCTAAAGAGCTGTCTGGCAGAGACTCTGTGTGACTCCCTGCTGTTGGGCCTTTGTGCCACCCGAGGGTTTCCCTTCTGCTGCCGGTCCTCGGCCATCTGGACCCTTCCGTCCTCCGACTGTAGGGACGGAGGGAGGAGGTGGGAAGGCAGGAGGGTAAGATGGCACAGACCTGAAAAAGATTAAGTATAGCAGCTCCAACTATTCGAAGAAAATAAACTTATGAAACATTTATGTATGACAAAACTGAAAACATGCTGTATTTTCCATTGCAATATGTTTTTCTTACCCTGAAGTCATAAATTTTGGTCTGTCTCATGTCATGCTTGGAGCACTTTTTATCAATCTAATTTTTTCCTCAATTTATTTTTGTCACACTGTTATGTATTAACAGAAGCCTGGCCCTGCAGGATTGTGCTCTATGATTAGAGCGGGGGCAGTGTTTGAACAGCATGGTCTCTTGTGGCATGCACAGGGGACAGATGGTGACTCTGGGGTCAGCCAGAGTCAGATCTAAATAAAGAATTTTATCAAGAACACAGCAGATTACAGTACTTTTGAATTAAAATGGGACCACACAAGTTATGACATCATAACAAGGGTCAAAGGATCAAATTTCTGACTTAGTTACTAATATTATTGATAACACTGTACTTCATTACCTATAAGTATTTTCCCTTAACGTGGTGCTAGCTAGGACTTTTGCAATTTCAGATATATAGAACCTATATTAGAGATATCTTTTTTTTTATATGGAAATGCTTATCTAGATAAAATTAACAGACAGATATACAAGAAACTGTTCATAAAAAACATTTATCATTGAAAGAAAAATAAATTGTATTTATCTATTTATGGGTTTATAACTTTTTCAAAACTGCTGAATTGTTGCATTATCTCAAAAATATTGACCAAATACAAATTGGTAAATCTGTTTTGATATACGCTGCACAATTTAGTGTTGTTGTAATGCCCACTACCAGACACTAGGGGACGACATTACTCTGAAAACAAAACATTCACAAACGAATACGCCTAAAACCAGATCATATACATTCAGTAACTTATGAGTCAAACATATTTTCACAGTAACTGTTTTTTTTCACCTTCACGTCTCGATATAACTGGGTTAATACTGTTTAAGCAGCTTTAATGTAAAGATAAAATTACAGTCATAAAAAAATGTACAAAGTCTTTCTGAGTGTATTAAAATAATTATACTTCACAATGTTAAATAAAACCAGCCAAACCTATCGCTAGTAAAATAATTTAAGTAAAATTAATAATCTTTTATCTCTACTGTTGGATTTTTACATATGGCCGCTACCGTGTGTAAATAATGCGGTTCGGTCGTAAAAAGGAGGGGTTACACGGGGGGAAAAACCAAAAGCTCTAAATTTCATTGAATTAACTTATTTTGCAACATTATGTGGCACATCCTGGATATGAATGCTCTCTTTGTTCCCCTTTGGCTAGTTTAAAGTCGGCAGAAGACGATTTGTGCCTACGGTTGTTGTGTTTGTAGCCCCCTAGCTGACAAGAAAAAGAAAGGAGCGGAGTGGCTCGTCTCAATATTCCTAGACGATCTTCGACGTTAAACTGACACGTCCAGCGACATTTTCGGCACAGCATCATCAGCGCTGACGTGGGAGCTACGTGAGCGAAGGCCGTCAACCCATACTGTCATTAGTGACGAGTCAGACTACGTAAAAACTTCGGTAAGTCCCCGCAAAGCTGTCACTTTATTTTTTAGGGGGGAGTCAAGCGCCGATCCGCCTGGAAAGTGTGCAAACGCATCATCGGTGCGAAAACTTTCCTCGATTAAAAGTTTTGTTGTTGCTGCTGACAGCAGAACAAACATGGTGAGAAAAAAATTTTTCTCAGAGCGCTCGGCTGTCAGCAGTTTTTACAGCTCTGCGTCAAGTCCGACGGTGTAACATAGATTTGGGTGGAGGAATGAAGGATTCCTCTTCAAAATAAAACTTTCTTGAAGCAAAACATCGATGTTAGTTTTCGCTCTCTCTTTTTATTTATTTATTTTTTTTACGTATAATGCTCGAGAACACGCACTTTCTTGAGTTTTGTTACGCTCCAAATACATGAGTGAAAACAAAAGGTTTGAATAACTACTTATTTTTTTTTGTTTTTAAGATTTGAAATGTTTTTTCTAAATAATAAACGTCAAACTTGAGTCTAACCCGCAAGTAAAACTTAGAACTTTTCATGTTGTTTAGCCAAAGCGTGGTTATGTCTAAACAAAATAGAAATAATTACACAGATCTCTAAAATCATGGCGTCTGGTGGATATACATATATCACATAAAGTTACATGCACACACTTGTGTCCCGTTGTTTTGCTACCTAGCCAACATCCACATATGGGGCCCATATAGGCGGAGAAAAGACTGAAAAAATTGTCCCAAGATGGTTTACATAAAAGCCTATTGTAACTGTTGGTATATATATTGAAGGGTGAAATCAGAAAAAAAATAAAAAGAGTTAAAAGTGGGACCCACGTGGTTCCCAGATCAATTTTGCAGTTAACTGACTTAACAGCAATTCGAGAGCCAGCTAAAACTTACCTATATGTCCAAATGGGTTGTTTTAAGACGACCATAGTGGGCTTTATTTAACATCCCCATGCTGAGCTATGGCTCATCCAGCCTGAGAAAACTCCACATGGGGCCCACCTACACATGATGGCTGGGTATAAAAATCAGATAAAATCTTGAATGAGCCGTGTCTATTCACCCAAGGCAAGGCTATTAAGAAAAATATAAATCAACTTTATATTAAGCTCTTTATTTGTCAGGAATAAAGCCTAGTTTATTCTTCTTCGTCTGCGGAGGTACGGAGACACGCAACGCCATTATCCTTCAACGCAAAGTTTCTCTGTCACTTACGCAAGGACGCACGGAGTATAGCCCAATTTTTGAAATATCCGTCGAACGCAATGGAGATCTCACGTTTGTGATTGGTCAGCCCCAGATCATTTTACCAGAACGGTTCTCTATAGTCGATATAATTAGTAGTCAAAGCAGCTTTGGGCCACTAGATGCTTTATATTGCAAGGTCAGTTTATCTAATTTGTTCTTTTGGCGATTTTGAACACCAGGAGGTGTAGAGAACATTGTTTACATGCATTTTCAGAGTATTCAATGACCTGCACTTCAAGTAAAAAGCTTTCCAGCTCAATCAAAACTCGCTCTCTGTCGGGCATCGCTCCTTGAGTGGATGTGTGTTTACAAGCTGAAGTAAATAAACTCTCATCCACTGCAATGGTAGGCAGACCCGCCAGAAAAGGTCTACACCCCCTGGTGTCCTGGTGGGGAATTGCTTTGTAACGCTGACACACAAACGGAGAAGGATTAAAGGAAAACGTCTCCGTCAATACGTGTGCATGTGGGTGCAAACTTGGTGACGGAGAAGTATAAACTAGGCTTAAGTGTACGGCAACACTGATTAATTGCTAGGGACTAGACTATATCAAATAAAGGTTCATTTCAAATATATTCCAACTTTTGGCTGCTTGTTATCAGTCTTCTAACCTAACTGTGAATCAGTATTCAGTCCTTAAATGACAGTTTTCAGACCAAATAAACTTTGTTGTTGTTTTTTTTTTTTTGCAATCACTTAGCCATCATATACACATGGGACCCATAGAGGTAGAAAAAGTTGACCCAGGATGTAATTGTCCACAATGGGCCTCTCCTTAATGAAGTCACCTCTAGTTTAGGAGTGGTACACATATGGGTCCTAGATGTGCTGCACAAGCATTTTATATAATTCAGTACATGTGTTTCACAGGTTGAGCAAACAGTTGGTTTCATCAAAGATTTTAAATCACATCAATTTACATACCAGAGCACAATGAGATTTTGTCTTATAAATTATTTCTTAGCTTCACAGACAGAAAAGTGGCTTTGTCTGTTTATTGCGTTACGGCTGATGGCTCTTTCCATAATCTCTGATTCTTTTTTCCTAATGAAAGCTGAATTGAAATGTACAAACTGCCTAATCAGAGTTCAAAATCTGGTAAATTTGGGTAAGCATAAGTAAGAAATCCTTATAAAACAAGCAGTAAAGAGAAGGGGTAAACTTTTGGCATTAATATAAAGGAGATATTTACAAGAAATGAATTGTAGAGAAACCTGTTGACACTGTCTGATATTGGTCGGTGTCCATCTCTGTTGCTGTGTTAATAGTTGTGCGTATGCCCAGGTGACCATGGATACATCGGTATCTTCTCAGCTGGATAGGAGTCTAAATGATTCAGTGACAGATGGAGAGAAGGATCACGGAGAGGCCAACGCATCTCCTGCAGCCTCCAATCAGGTACACTCATGCTTATGTGACACACTGAGCTATTAAAGATCACTTCCTATCAGGTATTACATCAGTGGATTTCTGTATGACGTTATTGCTTTGTACCAGCAGGTTTTGTTGCAAAAAGAGTCTGAAGTGGCTGTCGTCCAGCTGCCTGACGATCAGACCACGGCGGTTCAAGGAGTCATCCAAGCCCCTCAGACCTCCGTTATCCAGTCACCGCAGGTCCAGACTGTTCAGGTGGGAGCACAAACCTCCATGCATACAGGTCATGTAAACTGAGAGCAAGTCAAGTATTTCAAAGGGTCCAGACTATGTCCTTTTTAGAACATGTCAAACCTTTCTGAGGAAGTTTAAAGCTAGTACAAGTTATGATTATCTGATTTAACTAAAGTGTAAATTGTTTTCAATCATATCATTAACTTTAAATCTCAATTTATAATTTTAAAGCTTAGTTTGCAGTTTTTTTAATGAAAAACTTCCAGTTTTTAAACATGGCAACCAAAATGAAACAATTAAGACTAAAAAGCTATATGTAACCGCTTTAGCTGCAAAAAAGATCCCTTATGTCCATCAGTTGCAAGAGATATAGGAGCTTTAAGAATCAGTGGGTCATATTATCATACAAGTAATGGAGAAAATACAGTTACAGTAAAAAAATAAAGGTCCACTGAAGTGTAATCAAACCAAATATTTTGGAAAAGGTTACAAATTCATCTGTAGAAACTCCACTAATCCAAAGTCAGACCAGGAGTCTCAAAGGAAGAAAATGTTGTTGTGCAGCGAGTAAACTCGTTGCATTCAGTGCAACAGACGGCATTCCACTTTCCATGCTTAATTAAAAGCAGATGTGCTTAAAGGGCCAGTTTGGGTTTTTTGATGTGAGGTTCCATAAAGTTGTTATCGGTAATGGTTCCTTTACCTGTAGTGGAAAGATGTTATTTTACTGTAACCTTGTTGAAATTAAATGCACACAGGTGGTGGAGACTAACACGCCACTGTGTGTTGATCTTAATATGTTGCAGAATGTTTATAAAACATAGTCCATCCATCCATCCATCCATCCATCCATCCATCCATCCATCCATCCATCCATCCATCCATCCATCCATCCATCCATCCATCCATCCATCCATCCATCCATCCATCTTCTTCCGCTTATCCGGGGTCGGGTCGAGGGGGCAGCAGCTTAAGCAAGGACAGCCAGACTTCCCTCTCCCCAGCCACTCATTCTAGCTCCTCGGGAGGAATCCCAAGGCGCTCCCAGGCCAGTCGAGAAACATAGTCCCTCCAGCGTGTTCTGGGTCTTCCCCTGGGCCTCCTCCCGGTGGGACGTGCCTGAAACACCTCACCAGGGAAGCATCCAGGAGGCATCCTGACCAGATGCCCGAGCCACCTCAACTGACTCCTCTTGATGTGGAGGAGCAGCGGCTCTACTCTGAGCCCCCTCCGAATGACTGAGCTTCTCACCCTATCTCTAAGGGAGAGCCCAGACACTCTGCGGAGGAAACTCATTTCAGCCGCTTGTATCCGTGATCTTGTTCTTTCGGTCACCACCCAGAGTTCGTGACCATAGATAAGGGCAGGAACGTAGATCGAGCGGTAAATCGAGAGCTTCGCCTTTCGGCTCAGCTCTCTCTTCACCACGACAGACCGGTACAGCGCCCGCATAACTGCAGATGCCGTACCAATCCTTCTATCGATCTCCCGCTCCAATTTTCCCTCATTTGTGAACAAGACCCCCAGATACTTAGACTCCTCCACTTGGGGAAGGACCTCATCCCCGACCCGGAGAAGGCACCCCATCCTTTTCCGGCTCAAGACTATGGCCTCGGATTTGGAGGTGCTGATTCTCATCCCAGCCGCTTCACACTCGGCTGCGAAAAGCTGTAGATCACGCTCCGATGAAGCCAACAGGACCACGTCATCTGCAAAAAGCACAGACCCGATCCTGAGGCCACCGAAACGGATCCCCTCAACACCTTGGATGCGCCTAGAAATCCTGTCCATGAAAGTTATGAACAGGATCGGTGACAAAGGGGAACCTTGGCGGAGTCCAACTCTCACCGGAAACAAGCCCGAACTTACTGCCGGCAATGCGAACCACACTCTGGCACTGGTTGTACAGGGAACTAACAGCCTGTATCAAGGGGCCCGGTACCCCATACTGCCGGAGCACCCCCCCACAGGGACCCCCGAGGGACACGGTCGAACACCTTCTCCAAGTCCACAACACACATGTAGACCGGTTGGGCGAACTCCCACGCACCCTCCAGGACCCTGCTGAGGGTGTAGAGCTGGTCCAGTGTTCCACGGCCAGGACGAAAACTGCATTGTTCCTCCTGGATCCGAGGTTCGACTATCCGTCGGACCCTCCTCTCCAGAACCCCTGAATAGACCTTACCAGGGGGGCTCAGAAGTGTGATCCCCCTGTAGTTGGAACACACTCTGTGGTCCCCCTTTTTAAACAGGAGTACCACCACCCCGGTCTGCCAATCCAAGGGAACTTCCCCCGATGTCCACGCAATATTGCAGAGCTGCGTTAACCAACACAGCCCTACAACATCCAGGGCCTTGAGGAACTCCGGCCGAATCTCATCCACCCCCGGGACGTGTTCGAAGTTCTGCCGGAGGTGTGAGTTGAAGCTCCTTCTGACAGGAGACTCTGCCAGATGTTCCCAGCAGACCCTCACAACAAGTTTGGGCCTGCCAGGTCTTTCTGGCGTCCTCCCCCACCATCGGAGCCAACTCATCACCAGGTAGTGGTCAGTGGACAGCTCAGCCCCTCTCTTCACCCGAGTGTCCAAAACATTCGGCCGCAGATCAGATGAGACAACAACCAAGTCGATCATCGAGCTGCGGCCTAGGGTGTCCTGGTGCCAAGTGCACATATGGACACCCTTATGCCTGAACATGGTGTTTGTTATGGACAATCTATGACGAGCACAGAAGTCCAATAACAAAACACCACTCGGGTTCAGATCGGGGGGGCCATTCAAACCAACCACACCCCTCCAGGTCTCACTGTCATTGCCCACGTGAGCATTGAAGTCCCCCAGCAGAACAAGGGAGTCCCCAGGAGGGGCACTCGCCAGCACCCCCTCCAAAGACTCCAAAAAGGGTGGGTAATCTGATCTGCCGTTTGGTGCGTAAGCTCAAACAACAGTCGGGAACCGCCCCCCCCCACCCGTAGGCAGAGGGAGGCAACCCTCTCGTTCACCGGGATATACCCCAACGTACAGGCGCCGAGATGGGGGGCAACAAGTATGCCCACCCCAGCTCAACGCCTTTCAGCGGGGGCAACTCCAGAGTGGAAGAGAGTCCAACCCCTCTCGAGGAGACGGGTTCCAGAGCCAGAGCCGTGCGTCGAGGATAGTCCAACGATGTCCAGTCGAAACCTCTCAACCTCGCACACCAGCTCCGGCTCCTTCCCCACCAGAGAGGTGACGTTCCACGTCCCGAGAGCCAACTTCTGCAGCCGAGGATCGGACCGCCAAGGTCCCCGCCTTCGGCCGCCGCCTTCGGCCGCCGCCTTCGGCCGCCGCCGCCGCCTTCGAGGTGTTATGATCTCCCTGGTTAGGTGATTTGCGCGCATCACAACTGGAAGGAGAACCAGAGGAGGACTCAGGGCACCCTGCAGGGACTATGTTTCTCAGCTGGTCTGGCAACGCCTTGGGATTCCCCCAAGTGGCTGGAGAGAGGGAAGTCTGGGTCTCTCTGCTTAGACTGCTGCCTCTGTGACCCGACCCCGGATTAAGCAGAAGATAATTGATGGATGGATGAAACAGGACATTTTAGACAGAAATCTTGTGGCCTCTCCAAGAAAACTGAAAATAGATGTTTCAATCAGATCACGATCCAAAACATGTGGCGACATCGAAACATAAATGGTTCTGCAGTCTCCTTCCATGGCCATCTCAGTCCTCAGACCTAATTCCAATAGAAAAGGACCAGATTTTGGGATAAATTTAAGAGAATACAAGAAGGAAGATCCCCCGCTTTCTCTTCTTGCCCCAACCATTTTGAAGTGTTACAGGAAAATACTATAACATAAGTATTTTTCTACTGGTAAAAGGAGCTTGTACAGAGTCACAATACTTGGACTGTCAATAAATGTGATACACATGATTTATTTAAAAAAAACAAGTATATGTATGTTTTTAACATGGGATTTTCTTCCCACTGGATGAATGAATGGACATTAAAGGTGGGGATGTGAGATTGATTTGGTCCTCAAAGTGGACTTTCTTCAGTAGAAATGCCAGTAACCATTAAAGGGAATGTTTGGTGGTAGGAAAACCAACCCAGAGCCCTTCAGACCAAAACAATACGTTTTCTCCTATTAATTAAGCATGATAGTGATAGTTTCATAGTAATGACCAGAAAAGCCAGCCATCTTTAGTAAACCTATATATTTAAATCTCGGCCCTTAATTGCTTAGTCTATTTAAACAGCTTCCACATAAAAGTCTGAATGAAACTGCTAGTTTTTACATTTAGTTCTTAATGTCATATTCAGATCCAACTCTAAGTGCCTAGAGATCTAAAGCTTGATTTCAGAATGTTTACGTGCACTAATAATAACTCACAACCTATAGCGGTGTACGATAATGCGCTGGTTGTAGGGCGTAAGTAGGTGTTTGTGAATGAACAGTAGCTGGTGTGTGCAGGCGAGGTAAAGCATCTGTTGACAGGGTTAAAACTAAAAGCAGAAACTAAGGTTTCACGCCTATGAGTCTAACCTTTGTATGCAGGCGACGTTCTGTTTGTTTGTTTCTCACTACAGCTACAGAAACTGAAGCAAACCAGGAAAAAAAAAACATGCTCTGAGAGGTAAAACTGCTGTTCTGCATAAAAAGAAATACATTTTCCTTTTGAATCCAATGTGCTGCGCAAAGATCTCAGTATTTTAGCACTGAAAGAAAAAACAAACAAGAGTTTGGAGAAGGGAAATGAAACGATAATTAACGGGAAGCAGCATCAGCAAATATGCAACATTAGTTGCAAAATGGAGACAAATTATCATTTCATGAGAATGTGTTTTCATGAGGAAACCAGGTCGCAGAAAGATTAAATCTGTGAGCTGCACTGTGGAGCTGCACCGACAAAGACCACAAAGTGACTTTGCTGGTCTGATTTCAGGTATTCCTTATTTCATATCAGCCAGTCTATCTGTGATCAATGTAGTTTGTGTGTCCTGTTTCAAAGATTCTTACAATTCTAGAAAATTCAACCTTTCTTAAAACCTAATACCTAGAATGCTTTTTAGGATTAGAGGTAAAACAGTATGAAGAAGTAGAATAATCTTAACAAATTGTTATTCTACACCATTGTCAGGAAAGAAATTGTTGAGAAACCTGCATTCAACTTGGCACTTTAGTGTAGTTCCAATGATACCAAAACAGCCTGTATGTTGTTAACACACAACAATAATGCATCAGTCTGAGTTATAAAAGCCCACAGAGTGATGACACAACCCCAGAGCTACTGTATATTTAATTTTAATCCAATAATACACTTCAAAGGCTAGACATTTACAAGCATGTTTATACTAAAATGAGCTTATACTTGGAGAGCCATGCACTGAGTGATTATGAGACATTTAACCGAGTCTGTAGAGTCTCTGTTGAGAGTTGTAATGGGTTGAAAAGATAAAATCTTAAAACTATATCCAGCTCAAGTTCCCTCTTTGACGTCAAAATGAGTCGTGCAAAGAGAAACACCCGCCTGCCTCAAAGTAATAATAACTCACCACTTTTACAGTCCCTGGCTGAACAACTTATACCTCTTGACATTTGACACATTTTGTTATAGATGCAAAAACCTTGTATTCTATTTTATTTGGGATTTTATGTGATCGATTAACACAAAGTGAAGCATAATTGGGACGTGGAAGGAAAATAATACATGGTTTTCCTTTTTTTTACTATTAAATATCTGAAAGGTGTGTTGCGCATCTGTCTTCATCCCCATTTACTCTGATTCCCCTAAAGAAAAGCGAGTGCAATCAATTACCTCCAGAAGTCACCTGATTAATAGAATTCACCTGTTCTGCGAAGGCCTCAGAGGTTTGTTAGAGAACATCAGTGAGCAAACAGCATCATGAAGACACAGCAGACAGGTCATCTGAGTCAAAGGAATAGCTCGTTACCAGTGTCTTTGACACACTTGATGACATGCTGAAGAGGTAATTAAATCATTTGCATAAGCTCTGTTGTAGCAGGGACGCATCTAAAAACCTGCAGGACTGTAGATCTCGAGGACCACAGCTAGAGACTAATGCTCTAGGCGGACGGGACCAAAATGGAACTTTTTGCCAACATGCAAACTGCTAGGTGTGACAGAAAACTAACATCTCACATCACTCTGAACACACCATCCCAAAGGTGAAAACTGGTGGTGGCAGCATCATGCTGCGGGGCTGCTTTTATTCAGCAGGATCAGGGAACCTAGTCAGAGCTGCAGGGACTAGGATGGACAGTGACCCTAAACATTCTGATCAATGCGTGTTCATTTGTTAGAATGGCCTAGTCAAAGTCCAAACATGATTAGACCTAGAGGACTTGAAAATTGCTGTTCATCCAGTCTGACTACCAAGGATCAACGTTTGGACTCGGTGGGGCTGAAAACAAAAGAGTCCCGCTTTTCCTTTCCGTTTGATAACCACACACTACTTTGTGTCTGTATCGCAATAAATACATTTCAATATGCTAAAATATGCGTTTGTAATGTGAGAAAATGGGAAACAGCACGCGGGGTATGAATTCATGGTGTAGTGAATGCCGCCTGTTTGTTCAGATTGCTACAGTGGCTGAGCTGGAGGATGACGAGTCTGTTACAGACACGCAGAAGAGACGGGAGCTCCTCTCCAGGCGACCGTCGTATCGGTGAGAACGCGTCAGCAGAGACGTGAGATGAAGACAAGCTGCCTGTGCTGAACGTCTGTGTTCGGGGTCTGTTTTCCTCTAGAAAAATCTTAAACGAGCTCTCTTCGGATTCGCCAGCGGTTCCTAAAATCGAGGAGGAAAAGGCAGAGGATGATGTGCAGGTCTCCAGCAGCCCCACAGAATCGGTTACCAACTCAATCTACCAAACTGGCTCTGGACAATACAGTCAGTACTCACAGAAATACTTCACTCAATACAGATATTATTTGTTCTTTAATTCTAAAAACTGGAGAAGTTTTTTTTTTTCCTGTTTACTTTCCTTTGCCAGTTGGAAACTTTAACTTCTAGTGAACTTCGTTGGGATTTCTGAGTGCTGTAAACAGCTGTAGTAGCAGAAGTTTTCTCATTTTTAACAAAGAAATTACATGTTTCCATTGTTTGAATGTAGTTATGATGAAATGAAAATGTTGGTCTGTGCTAGGAAACCATTCAATTTAAATAAACTCTACCAATTCTGTCTAGAATGGTGGTGACATATTCAGCTATATTGCTTTTGTTGCCAAGGAAAAAGGAACCCTGAACTATTCTTGGCAGTGTATCTATTTATTTGAGCCTTTATGTATAATTTTGACCCTGTGAATTAGAGGAAATATATTTAATTACACTTTAATAGCCATACTACACTGGTTAAAACTGAACTCTGACCTCACACAGTTGCCATCGCTCAGGGCAGAGCCATCCCCCTGACCAGCCCTGCAGTTGAAGCCCTTCAGGGGGCCCAGACCCTGACGGTGACTGGCTCCCCCACCCCACACACCGGAGCTGCCGTACTGCAGGCTGCAGACTCGTCACACCAGTTCTTCATCCAGGGAGGACAGGTGCTCATCCAAGGTGGGTTCAGCCAAGGATGTAGATAATGCGTAATAGTGGAGGACGTATATTTCTTTTCTGAATTTGAGCTGATATGGTGGGCCCCCGCCTATTTGCAGCTCAGTATTCGCAGGTTCACCTATTTTTAGAATTTGTTTTTATTTTGTATTTTTTGTAGAAGAAAATGCAGCTTGGGGAAGCTGAAATTCCTAAATACAATGCTACTTGACTGGCTATTGCCTGGCTTTCACAAAGCAGCTAATCCAGAAGCGCCATTCATTTCGCTTCGCACCGATTGGCAATATCCCCAAGCAGGGATACAGTACTCAAGTCCTGGACTCAGTCCCTCAAACGGGACTCGAGCAGCACAGCGATTTTTGGAATTAGCACGTAGCCAATGCTAATGTTAGCTTGTTATATCAGCTCAGATTACTGGACAAATTTAATAACAACTTCCCAAAATCTTTGTAAGTGTACAGGTGACATGTCGATAAGTTTTCAAATTTACTTTAGCATGTTTTATTATTTTGCACACGCTACTGTGTTAGCTTTGTGATAGCATAGGGGCATTGAGTACAATTTCTTTTTTTAAAGAGCAACTCACCCCGAAATCAACTGTTCTTTGCTGATAAACTGTATAAATGAGTGTCTAACAGTGCTATCTACATGTCTGGTCATTATTTTGGTATTTTAGTGCTTCTTACTAAAAATATAAATGTTCTGCCTAAAACCGTCAGTATGGCACCCTCTTCAGGTTAAAACCATATACTGCACTTGAATTTGAATCGGGCGTTGCTGTTCGCTGTGTGGTGTTGGCTGACGTCAGACATACTGCCGCTGTGGGGTATAAAAGAAGCCAAGTCTCTCCACAGAACCTCCCTCTCTTTCCTCTGGTATAGGAGGTGGAGAGAAATCCTCCACCTCAAAAGATCGCTCTGAGCAAAAGGAGCTTTCTCGCTGTCTGTGCCACTGCAGGAGCGCTGCTGTCAAAATTCCAATTACAGCCTAGAACACGCCCAGCCCTCTCCCCCCCGAGCGTTCAGTGGTCTGCCAGGCAATGCCTCCTTTTGGCACAATTTTCAAACAGGAAATATTGGGGGAGCAAAACTCTGGTAGGGGGGTGAGTTGCTCTTTAAATAAACTAAACCATGTATGGCTGCCGTTATTCATGTCTTAGTGTAGTCTGCTCTGTTATTTTTGACTTGCTCTAAGGTGATGACTTGACTTGGACTGGGAGATTCTTTTTGGAACTCGGACTTGGCCTGTAGGACCTAGTGATTTGACTCTGACTTGCACTTGGACTCGAACAATAAGAACTCAAGTCTGACACTGCCCCCAAGTGAGGAGATAGGGAAGACTGTAGATGTTAGCTTCTGTGGTAGTACCAAAACTGCTTCCACTGTGTGTGTTAATGCATATTAAGGTATGTTTTGTGTTTGAACTATTAAAATAGGCAGTTACAAGCAGTTTTAGGGAGGGTGTCAAGTATTGTTGATCTCAGCTATTGGTAGGTAGTTGTGGTCCCTAACCCATGCCGAATCAGGGGTCCACAGTATGTATAATTTTTACACATGCATGGGTTGGGCTTTGCACCCACTTCTTCCTTTGAAAAGTTACTGTAGTTTCAGGTTGTGTAATAATTAAACACCCTGGAAAGCCAACTTGCCCCTTAACGAGTGTTTGCAAACTTTCAACAATTTGTCAGCTGCTCTACAAGAGAAAACAGGACCTTGGATTTGTTTTATGCACATGTAAAGGATTCATACGCGTCCAAACCAAGACCTCCCCTGGGAAAATCAGATCACAATCTTGTTTTTCTCTGTTCAGAATACAAACCACTTGTTCAGAGGCAACCTGTGACAAAACGAACTGTGAGAAAATGGTCACAGGAAAATGAAGAAGCTCTGCAGGGTTGTTTTGCAACCACAGACTGGATGACTCTTTGCCAAGCACATGGAGAGGACATCAATGCCATGACTGAGTGTGTGACTGACTATATAAACTTCTATGTGGACAACATCATCCCCACCAGAACAGTGAGATGCTTCCCTAATAACAAACCCTGGATCAGCAGTGACCTGAAGGAACTGCTAAACAAGAAAAAAAGAGCCTTCAGGGAGGGAGACAGGGAATTACTGAGGAGTATACAGAAGCAACTTAAGGTCAAGATCAGAGACAGAAAGGAGGGATACAGGAAGAAGCTGGAGAACAAACTACAGAGGAACAATATCAGAGATGTCTGGTCAGGAATGAGAAAGATCACAGGTTTTAAGGACAGGAAGGATTGGATAGATGTAAGTCTGGACAGAGCCAATGAACTGAACATATTCTTCAACAGGTTCAGTTCAGGAACTAGCTCAGCATTCTCCTCTCCTGTTCCCAGCCAAACAGACATCCCACTGTCCTCTGATCAACAGCTTTCCTGTTACACCTCGGATTTTTTATCCTTCACCTCAGCCATGGACTCTTCTGATTCCACAAGTTTGACTTCAACCAAGTAGGAAATGCTGCTACCCCCTTTGCCTCCCCCTCCCACTTGTCTGTCTCCAAAAGTCAGGTGAAGATGCAGCTGGAGAAACTGAACCGGAACAAGGCTGCAGGTCCAGATGGTGTCAGCCCCAGAGTCCTGAAGGCCTGTGCAGAGCAGCTCTGTGGGATTCTGCAGCACCTCTTCAACCTTAGCCTAACTCAGGAGAAGGTTCCAGTGTTGTGGAAGACATCCTGCCTTGTTCCAGTACCCAAAAGAACTCACCCATCAGTCATCAATGACTATAGACCCGTTGCCCTGACATCCCACATCATGAAGGTCCTGGAGAGACTCCTGTTGGCACCCCTGAGTAAGCAAACAAGAACGTATCGGGACCCACTGCAGTTTGCTTATCGCTGTGGAGTTGGAGTTGAGGATGCCATCATCCACCTACTTCAACCAACCCACTGTCATCTGGACAAAGCAGGCAGCACTGTGAGGATCATGTTCTTTGATTTCTCCAGTGCATTTAACACAATTCAGCCTAATTTGCTTTGTCAGAAACTCCTGAAGACACAGGTGGAGCCCTCAACAATCGCCTGGATCAATGACTACCTGACCAACAGACCACAATTTGTGAGACTGAAGAATTGTGTGTCAAACCAGGTGGTCAGCAGCACAGGAGCACCACAGGGGACCGTACTCTCACCATTCCTTTTCACTCTGTACACCTCAGACTTCCAGTACAAATCAGAGACCTGTCATCTGCAGAAATACTCAGATGACTCTGCAATTGTCGGGTGTATCAGAGATGGACAAGAAGCTGAATACAGAGAGCTGGTACACCGCTTTGTGACATGGTGTGGAAACAATCGTCTCACCTTGAATGTGAACAAAACAAAGGAGATGATTGTAGATTTCAGAAGAAACAGGGATAAGTCAAACACTGTTTCCATCATGGGTGAAGAAGTGGAGGTGGTTGAGGTGTATAAATACCTCGGAGTTCACCTTGACAGAAGACTGGACTGGAGGCGCAACAGTAAAGCCGTCTACAAGAAGGGACAGAGCAGACTGTACTTCTTGAGGAAGCTTAGGTCCTTCAAGGTTTGCAGCAAGATGCTGGAGATCTTCTACAAGTCTGTTGTGGAGAGTGTAATCTCTTCAGCCGTCATCTGTTGGGGTAGCAGCATCAGAGCCAGGGATTTAAAAAGGCTAAACAACCTGATAAAGAAGGTTCTTGTTCTGTTCTGGGGACGACTGTGGAACATCTGGAGATGATGATGCAAAGAAGGATGCTTCATAAAATCAAAAAAAATATGGACAACCCTGAGCATCCTCTTCATGAGACAGTCATACAACAACAGAGCGTCTTCAGTCGGAGGCTTCTTCAGTTTCGCTGCAATACAGACCGCTACAGGAAATCCTTCCTGCCCACAGCCATCATCATCTACAACAACTCCTTAAAGAATTAATTATATGAGCTATACCAACACTTAATTTCCCTCTGGGATCAATAAAGTATTTTTGAATTGAATTGAATTTCTCGCTCGAACTGCACGCTCCCTCTTTATTATCAGTACCAGAAACTTTTATTTTTTTCCCAGTACAGACCTGCAGTTGAAATGTTTTCTTTAGACTCAGCGTGTGGATATAACCTCCAACAAATGATGTCAAACCACAATTATCTTTCTCCTCCTTGTTTTCAGCTCCTTCCAACATACACAAGCGCTAAATAACTGCTTGGCTGTTTGAATGGCAGCCACTTGGGACACAATATCCTCCTGTTTGTTGAGCGTCTCTGTAGTTGCGTCACTGGTTCTAAAAATACGCCACTCCTCCTCCTCCTCCTCCTCCTCCTCCTCCTCGTCCTTTTCCTCCTCCCTCTCAGCCTGGTTCACATTGTGTTTCTCTGCTTCTGCGTCCGATCCACACGGCCGGAGAGAGGGGAGGGACCAACTCTCTAATCCAGGGTGTTTCACTGACTTCAGCGGGCACCAGTGATGTCACAGTGATGTCAATGCCTGTAATTGTAATCAGGCTGCAAAGTTGGAGTGTGAGCACTCTGAAAGAGGGAGCGCAGAGAGAAAACAAGGAGTAAAGAAGGAGATTCAGATTAGAAAGAAAAAAAGAAACAAAAGTTTTTAGAAGATTCTTAGCTAAAGTTTTCCCCCTGCCGTGGTGCTGGATTATTGGAAACACGCGATGGCTGTTACGGGAGATGAGACTGAGTCAGGTACAGTTTCCTCACCTATTTGTACACTTATTTATGGTGTTAAATGTTACTTATTGGCTCTGTTAAAAAAAAAAAAAGGAAATTATGTATAGCTGTAAATGCAAGTTTATCTGTCTGGATGAGCTGAGAAACAGGTTTGGACACTTTTATAACTTTATGCTTTTTTGGAAATAGAGACAGTTAAGAGTCATACCCCTGATGAGTTTGCAAGCTTTTGCTTTATTTGTGTGAAGCTGCCTTTTCTCAAGCAATTAAAACACACACACACACACACACACACACACACACACACACACACACACACACACACACACACACACACACACACACACACACACACACACACACACACATCTTCTTAAGTGGTTGTCAGGCAGGGAGGAAGGGGGTAAGGGAGCAAAGCGAGTGGGAGGATGGGGAAGGCGGGGTGGGGGTGAGGGTGAGATAGATGTTGCTTTGACGTCACCGTGTTTCCTGGAACACGAGCGAGGCAGGGAAGGGAGAATGCAAAACGTGCGAGAGAGACGCAC